>JARHVA010000025.1:8690000-9890000 GCA_037957365.1 Torreya grandis | reverse complement strand
GAATAAAGATTTTCTCCATGTAGAAGAGGATGACATCACCAAGTCATCATCTATTTTCCCTTCTTCTCTCTTCCATTTTCTTTTCTATATCTCTTATATTTCAATGTTTCATGTGGCCTTATGGGGAGTCATGCATTAGTAATATTGATTTGATTATCATGGTTTCAAGTGTCAAATTATTTTAAGGTCTCAGTGAAGTTTTCTTAAGAGGGTAAGATATGATGTGTCTTATCTAAATCAGCGTGTGCATCATTTTTTTAGAATAATTTTTTAGGGCTAAATCATGCTATTTTCTCTCCAAAATTTATTTTATCATATTTACATGTTAAGAGAATACAAAGGTGAAGGTGGTTGCATATATTTATTCATCATTTGAAAATATTATAGTAATGAAAATTGCTTAGTATATTGCTTTCTATATATTTTTAGGTACCAAATCAACTTGTGCAACATTTTTTAAATACTATTTTACAGAATCAAATAAAGTCCAATCACTTTTAATATTGATATGATGGTAGCCAAATGTGAGAAAAATGTAAAGGTAAAAAAAGACACAAAAAATTAGCTCTCACATATGAAATGCATAATGTTAAAAATTAGATTATGAATTGATTTTTATTTAGTCAAATTTTTAGGATGTTTTTTATCTTCAAATTTGGTCAATGCATACATTTTAAGCTCATTTTTGCAATGGTAAATGACATAAAATATTATTCAAATTTATCATCATAATAGATAAATGTTTTTAGAGTGAAATGGGAAAGATAATGCACACATATTAGATATAATGTGTAAAATATGTAGCTAGCATAAGTAGTTTCTGCATTAAATTTCACTTAATCATTTTTGGCATCTCTCAGATGTTAAATCTATTTAGTGAGTAACTTTTGAATCCTATTCATGAAAGTGAAAATGAAGTCTAAATTCTATCAAAGTTTGTATGATTTTACTTAGATGGCATGATAAGGTAATACACTTAGTTTTGTAGATATTCTAATGAAACATAGAGTGTAGATATTCTAAGGTAATGCATAGGGTTAAAAATTAGCTTTTGAGTTGATTTTTAACTTAGTCAATTTTTTGGATTTTTTTCAATTTTTAGATCTAATTAGTGCACGTCAAAATTATGTTGTTAATATTGTGTAGGGGCAACACAGACCCCAACAAATAATAATAAAAATTAGATCACACACGTAATTGTTTAGCTGAATGACAAATCTTTGGATAAATTGAATAAAAACTTAAGCTAATAATGGAAATTTATTAGCTGAATTGAACAAATATTACATGAAATGTTGCTTATTGTCATTGATACATTGCTTAAGTCCTTGTTTGCTTTTAATAATTATCTTTGAGCACATGTTTTTTTGAGGGAAATAACGGTTAGCATATTTTAAATTTCTCGTAGTGCCATGGAGCATAGAATAACTTACTAAATTGTCATTTAAAATTTTTCATGAGTCTAGTTAGGCAGTCAAGTTAGTTACTAGTTTAATTAAATAAATTCAGAATCATTTGGATTTTGATCTATTATCTCATGTAAAATTAATTCGATGAAAAAAGAACACCAATGAAGAATACATATATCTTATGTTGCAAGAAATGAGAAACAAAGAAACGTAATGGAAATGAAAATGCAACAAGAAATAAGATTGGAAGAAGTTGCACATTATGTATATGTATATGTGTGTGTGTGTGTGTGTGTGTGTGTGTGTGTGTGTGTGTGTGTGTGTGTATGTATATATGTGTATGTATATATGTGTATATGTATATGTATATATATGTATATGTATATATGTGTGTGTGTGTGTGTGTGTGTGTGTGTGTGTGTGTGTGTGTGTCTATATATATATATATATATATATATATATATATAGAGAGAGAGAGAGAGAGAGAGAGAGAGAGAGAGAGATATAATCAAAATGTAACTACACACAATTTAAACTTTTAAATTTCTATAATAAAAAATTTATAAAATATATTTACATCAAATATTTTTGTCCTTATAATTTAATGATGGAAATACTGTGTAAAATAAAAACTTTAATAATATATGTAATCTATAAAAGTAAATATTATCAAAATAGTTTAGTTATTTTTCTATAGGCTCTGCAACATTCGATGTTGAAAGAGTATTAGTACTTTTATTTCCTTTAGTGTTCCCTCTAGATGATTGAAATTCAGATATAAAGAATAAAGCCTTTGCATTATTCTCTAACACTTCAATTGACAACTCATCATCACCATTATCCATAGAGCTAGCATAACCCTGCATCTTATAAGATTTTGAAAGATAATTAAATGAAGTATGAGTCAAAAAGCAAATATTAAAATATACGTAAACAAAGTCCTCTACATTTTATTCCCAAACTTAGTATGTTTCATCAAATAAATAAAGACATACTCATTCCAATTCTATACACAATATATTTAAAATTAATATTTTTTAATTATAAATATATTAAAAACATCTAATTAAAAATATATATTTAAATCTCAAATTAATATCATAAATTTTTAAATATTTTAAATTAAAATTTTATTAAAAAAAAACAATTTATATTAAATCTATTTTGAACACTCTCGTATGATTTTTTGATTTTTTAAGTGCTTTAATTCTATATCAAACATATTTTCAACGTATTCCTAACTAAGCGCTTTGATTTTTGAATTTTTTTTGTAAAAACGTGATGAACCACCGCAGCTGTCCTATGTGACAGTTAAAATACCATCCAACATTTATTTGATCGATAAAACGCCATTCTCTCTGTTTGGACACGTTATAACATGAAATACACAGGGAATGATGCGTTTCAGGCAACATAGCATATTGTAACCCAAAAAGAAAAAACGAATCTAAATAAAAAAAATAGCATGGTTCTCAACCAAATAATTCTATGATATTAAATGAAATCTGCATGACTATCATATACATCAATCAGTTCATCATATATCCAGATCTAAACGTCATTAAAAAATTCGTATACATACAAATCCATTGATTTGACTGTGTTTAAAAAACAATGGAAAATTATAAATTTAATCCTAATCATGGCGATGCTAACAACCATGAGTTCTTTCAAGAAGCAGTAAAATGGAAAAAATACGTATCATCAAACAAAAGTAATAAATGCCCGGAGCAGTGAACTCCATTCATGTGGTACTAGTGATCTGGCAAGAAGGTGAGCATTGTAGCAAAAATAGTATGGTTTCTCATGCACAACAATATAAAGTACGCAGCATTGTTCATTAATACCAAATTTTGAATTAAATCAACTAAGTACGTGGAAAATAAAATCCAAGGGTTATCATATGTGCTAAACCTATACTACTATTTAAAAAAGCCACCAAGGAGCTTAATTCAAGTGAGTGATTCAGTTGTGTGTATATGTCTGCGGGGCACTTTCCATATTAAGCTACAGTATGAGACAAATTAAAAACATGGACAGAGTAAGTAAAACATATCAAACAATTTACAGAATAGCAATGCGAGTGACAAATAAGCAAAAGCAACCGAAGAAAAAAGGTAAGAAAAAAAACCAATTAAAAAAACACAAGTAAATAATAATTTTTAAAAAATACACATTTTAAAAGTAAAATGGCTCCGGAGGCATTAGCAAAAGAGTATATGACTGTTAAAATGGCCAAAATATAACCTTTTGTATCTTCAAGTTGTGCTTATATAGTTACATGGCTGCAATAAAAATAAACTACAGAGCTAAATGGCAAAAAGATCATTTTTTTCTATTTCTAAGTTCTTTTAAGTTATAACCATGTTTGGTTATGATGTGGGTGGTAGAGTCTCTATGTTTTGTGGGTTCTGCGAGTACATAGTTAATATTTTTATCAAGGTATATTTTTGTTTGAGTTTGTTGTTTAATACTTCAATTTGATCATTTTTCTCCATTACTTATCAATACAAAAGTTCAACCTGGTTTTTCATTTTGTTATTATTCAGACCTAATAACCTAGCTGATGCTTTAATCACCAATAAACAAAATTCTACCTTATGAAGACCAGTCATCATGTTAAGATCCACAATGAAGACCATAGGATTGAGATCAGACATCATCACCATGCTCTTTGTCATACTCTCCTTAGGCTTAATATAAAGCACCTTAAGCTATTTTTTTTTTTAACAACATTATCCACATACTTTTTATAAGATCCTCCTCGAGGCCTGTTATAGTTCTCACTTACTGAGAATTGAATTGTTCATATTATTTCATTACTTTATTCAGCCAGTTCTGCGTGTCCTCGTCCTCTTCTGGATTCACACACTTAAAAATGGAATGATACACAAGTCTTATGTTTCTTTAATGGGCAATGCTTTCCTTGATAGTTATCATTTGAATTTGAAAATTTTAAGTTTAGTAACACATTGTTCTTCTCATTTTCAGTTCTTTTACAAGTCAACAATGAAGATGGTCCTTCCCAAATTTTTTGTATCTGAGATAATAAAGTTCAGTAGCACATTATTCTGCTCATTTTCACTTGTTCTTTTTGGAGTCGTCCTGAAGAAGATACTAGTTACCATGCCATTGGCCCTGCCCTCAAAGAACAAAATTCATAGCGTATGAGATGTCTGTATTTAGTAAAAAACCTATTAATAATCTCTTTAAAAAAGGTCACTAAATAAACTAATTGTGCAAGTCAAAAGATCCGAAACTCTTTTTAAAAATAGCAATGCATATCTCTCATTTTGTTGAGAGAGGAGAGGATAGTTGTAATGTTTTTTTATTGTGTTCATTTTTTATTTTTACATTAAATTTTGTGTATAAATTTGGTGTTCATATTATACAGTAGTTTTAAAAAAAAACTAATGTTTTGATTATTAGTAGAGTTTGGAATTTTTATTTTTATAAACATTTTTTGAGTTGCACATATTAATATAATTAGATTAATATATTCTATCACCTATCAATAAAAGAAATTTAAGAAGGTAATAATAATATTAATAATTATAGTAATTGAGAAAAATATTAAATAAAAATATTAAGATTAATATTTCTCTAAAATATTTTTGAGATGAAATAGATGTATTTGACATATTTTTACTGATAATAAGTGTAATGATAAACTCGTATATTTTGAAATCAAATAGAAATAGCTAAATTTTTAACATGTTTAAAACTTTTACGTATAAATTTGTGTTAAACCATGGTTATTTATTATTGTGAGTATCATACGTTACAACAAACACATACTGGCTTTAGTGGCTTCAAATATCTAACCACTAGGTTTCAAATCTCTCAATTTATTACAAATTTAAAAATATATGATAACAATAAATACAAGTGCCAATCAAATTTCCGCATATTATAAAAATAGTAAATACATTTATATAATACTCCAACTTCCCCACATTATACTATCAAAATAAAAAGTTCATAAGAAAGACAGAAACAAAGAAAACCCTGTTCATTTCTTTAGAACTTATAACCTTAAACTTTCAAAACCCTTTATAACGATGACACCTTTAATAATGTGCAGCATATTTTTTTTCATAAATCAACTATTAAGATTAAATTAAAGACTTGTAAATTTCACAATTTTTTAAAAACTGACGAAATAATTAAAATATCTTTCCTTATAATTAAAACATCTTTCCCTGCCTAAATTTTTATTTAAAATTCTATCTTCAACTTTTATGTTCAACTGATTAATATTTTTATTATAATTTTAAAAGAAACAGATTTAATTTAATATGTTTATGTTGTGTGTGATATGAACCCATCTAGGATTGGAAAATAACTCATGAAGATTCACTCATTATGAATAAATAAATCAATCTTACATGTTAAACAAGGAGGTTAAATGGTGGGTAGGCCAGCATCGAAGATCCCACATATATTGGGGACCCGAATCAAAAATTGAACATGAGACTGGGTGATACATATACATTGTGGGACAAATTTAAATAACTAAGCTACAAAATTCAAGGCATTGCCCTTCAAATATTAACAAGTTCATAAAAGAAGAAATAAACATTAAAGTCAATCTACATATTTATTATATTTTTTTAGAGTTTTTTTTTATAATTTATTCAAAAAAATTACTTGAATATCTTATACTCTATAAAAAAAAGTTGATTGTATTTTACAGTTAAAAAATGTAAATACGATCATGCGGCCATCAAATTTAGTCCTTGGTTTGAATAATCTCTTGAATTTATAAGTCCAAAAAATCCTTACATTTTTATTTTTTATTACATAGAGTTATTAGTACCTTTTACACAGGTATCTATTCTAATCACTTAGATCTATTAATTTACATTAAAATTTGTGTAAACAATAGAGGAAATGGTTTCACTATATTATCTTCTATATTATTCTTTTGAACAATACGAATTAAAATTGTATCATGACACTTGATAAAAATTATAGTGTCAATTGTATTACACTTTGAAAATATAAAATGTATACACTCTAAAAATTATGTGAGAATTATTGAAATTTTGAAAATTTAATTTAATGTCAACATATTAATAAAAATATTTAAAAATAAAATATATTTTTATTTTGTTAAATTAATTTTAATTAATATTAAAATTATTTTCTTTTTATAAAATTATCTTATTGATAATACATATTTATTTGAGTAAATTATTTTATCATTCATAGATACATATATAACTAATTTAATTTAATTAAAAAAAATTAATTTATTTTATTGAATAAATTATAATTAATAAAAATATTATTAAAATCAAATCTAATAATTAATTAATTATAAAAAATTAAATAACAAATATAATATATTATTAAAACTTTATATTGATAAAATATTAATAAAAAAATAATTTTAATTAAATGAAAATATATTGAACAAAAGTCAATACAAGCTTATGTCTTTTTAATAAATTAAAAAGACAATAGTAATGTACAATTATTGCAAAACTTACATTGATTATATGTAATAATTACAATACTAATAAATAAATTGAATGTGTCATTAAATATATAAAAGGGATCCTTTAATTTATAGATAAATTTAAAAATATTTAAAATGGTTGGCCTAAATTGCGTTAATTATCAAAAGCCATATGTCAAAGAGAAAGCAACATGTTTCAACAAAATGCCATTGTACTGACATGCAATTAACAAATACAGTAAAATTCATTGCAAAACTAGAATGGTAATGGTTACCGCAATCAAAACGCTATTCATGTCTTCAAGAAAGCATGCCTTATGAGTCGAGTCAGTAGCACAGTGAGCTGCCCGATATGGTTTACATTTTCTATAATCTTCTTTATTTTTATGGTGGGCTGGGACGTGGTAAATTAGAGTTTATAATTTTCCATATGGTTTACGTTTTCTATAATAGCTTTAACTACTATTTACTGTCATCGTTAAAAGTAAAGTCTCATCATTGTTAAAAAGATTTGAAAACCAACACATTAATATTTATCAAATCTTTATACGAACACTCATTAATGGATTCCCTTCTCCTGCACCTCCCTAGGCCCCCAGTGCGCTGGTGACCCCTTGTTGCCCCTGTTTCGCCTCCTTCTCCTGCACCTCCCCTCTATCTTGTAGATATTCTGATCAACCTCTCATGCGAAGACCTAGTCTTTAAGGTTTTTAATTTAATTTTTATATTGATGATTTGGAGGATGTTTTGCATAGCAAGGCTTTTTTCCTCAAATGCGTGAGCTCACATTTTCTTAGAGAGGACTTCTCTCTTTTGGTGCAATCTTGTGCCTTCTTTTTTGTGATTTGCTTTTGGCTTCTTTTTAGTTTTTTTTTCATAATTATCTGGACAAAGCTTTGGTCTCATCTTCTGGGCTATGGTTTTATCATAACTTTGGTGTCACATTTCGATTTCACCTTATAACTTTTTAACGTTTAATCCATTGATTTGTGTAGTTAATATTTAAGTTTTATTGTTATGATTTTGATCATTTTGATATATACTGATATGAGACAGTAGTATTGTTAATTAGAATATATTACGTAAAAATTATATTTTAAAATATTTTGTATATTTGAATGTGTCACTGCTAGTTTTGTATGATTGGTTTATGATGAGTCAGACTAACTACTTGATTATTGTGAGGTGGATACAAGATAGGTCCTACCTTCAGGTTATGATGAAAGAGAGCATAATCAGAGAGAGTCAGCGAAATCGAGCGATTAGAAAAATACTAATGAAAAAATGCTAGTGACCCTACACACATAGTAATTTTAAATAATAAATCATATTATTTGTAATTATTTATGTGTGTGAAATTAATATTAGTGTGTATTTAATTTCATTAGTTTAATTGATTTGATTTTTTATTTTAATTCAAAAAAATAAATAGTAGTGTTAATACATATAATTATCTTACAAGTAAATTTTAATTAATGATTTATTTCATCATCTAGTTAAATTATTATTTATCTTTGTCTCATAAAAATTGCATGAAAGTTGGGTTAATGTAATTTAAAGCTAATATTAGAATTAGCTTGATATTTATTTGAAAAATGGATTTTATAATTTGCATGTTTTAATATATGTTGAGATAAAATTAGATTATTTATTGAATTTCATGGATAAATAAAATTTAAAAACTTATCATGCAAAAAAGAGTAGCACTAGTTTTAGAAAAGAAATAAGTTTATAAATAAAGCTTCTTGAAAATTAATAAGACACAAAGAGACACGAAAAATAAGAAAAAGAGCAAGATTTGGAGAAAAGCCAAAAAAAACACTGTAAGTTTTATTATTTATAATTTTGTATGTTGATATGAATAAAATTATTGATTATATATATTTTGTCTATCTTATGTGTTGGGCAACATCTTATGTTTAGAAAGATTCTATCTCGTATTCATTTAGAAACTGTGTTTCTTAATAACCTTGCATGATTGATTTTATTAGACTTGCATTGTTTTCACTACCTTTCAAATGAAAATATAGATAATTATTTAGATTATATGCATAGACCCAACGTGTGAAAATGAGATATCAATCATTAAGTCAATTGCCCAAAATTTTATTTAAATCTCCAACCTCTCATGCTAAAATTCTAATTTTTATATAACCAAACTGTGTTGCATGTTCATCCAATAGAAATATGTTTGGTTTATAGTAGGTTGCTAGTTTGTATCATGAAATAAACATCTTTAGAGTGCTGACCCTGTGGCTAAATTAGTTCCTTCTTATGCATTGCCACTTTAGAAATACCATTTATGTAACACATAGGTTCATTCGCCTTTCATTGCTACTATAGGGTTTTAGTAGTAACAATAATTCTAATAATAATCATCTTACCAATGTGTTTGGGGGGTTTTGGGGAGGAGGGTAGTCCCTTGCAAAGCATCCAAAAGAGGTAAAATCCTTCATTTCATAATAGGTTGCGTTTATTTAGAATACTGAGTGTTCTAATCAAGTCGTTGAGTTATAGTTTTAGTTCAACATATAAATAAATGTCCTGCTATTAAGATAAAATGCCTTTAAGACAAACTAAAATCACTGAGCCTCTTTATTTTCACTCGTATATAAATTATAAAAGTTGAGGCATGTTTTTAAAAGCCAATGACATTGTTGAAAAGGTAGAGTTATTTTTTGAGTATGTTGAATTATATAAACTATGCAACGCCAAGTTTAATAGTGAAAATGTCTAGGTTTATAGTTAAAAATCTCTGAGTCACTTTGTTGAATCACCTAGTCTTCATATAAAATGTTGAATCAACAAATCTTGATATGCTTTTCCATCTATTTAAATAATATGGTAGGGTCTACACAATAATCTACTCTCATTCTGGTCTGCATAATATCTTTTTAACATTGCGTTTTGCTTAAGCTTTAGTATTACATATCATTCAAATTTCATTTTGCATGTGAGAGCTAATTTTTTGTGTTTTTTGACCTAAACATTCTTATTACATTTTAACACCATCATAGAAAAATTAAAGGTGATTGGACTTTATTTGGTTATGAGAAATCATGTTTGAAAAGTGCTGCACATATTGATTTAGCACATGGGAATACACAAAAATCTACATACTAGGTAGTTTTCATGACTGTGATATTTTTATATGATGAATAATTCTCTGCAACCACCTTTTCCATTGTATTATCTTGATATTTGACTAATATCAAACAAGTTTTGGAGAGAAAAGAGCATGATTTAGCCAAGCAAAATTATTCTAAAAAAATGTTATGCACACTGATTTAGACAAGACACATCATATCTTACCCTGTTAAGAAAACCTCACTGAGACCTTAAAATAATTTGACACTTGAAACTATGACAATCAAATTAATATTACCAAGGCATGACTCCTGAAAAAACTACATGAAAGTTTGAAATTTAAAAAATATATATAAGAAAATGAAAGAGAGAAGGAAAAATGGATGACGACTTGAGTGATGTCATCCTCTATTAGACGAGAAATTCTTCACTCTTCTAAAATACTTATTAAATGGTTTGATTTGCCTCCTCTTTTCACTTAACATCTCCCACTTTAAAATCATCACATCTTCCACTTGGTCTTCTAAAAGCCTCTAGAGAATTTGTGAAGGCTTCTCACCTTAGCATTTAATGCTTTGAGACCTTGAGGGTGACTTGGATTAATTTATTCAACCTCCATTGATAAGCAATGACTTGAAAAACACTCTTACAACTATTTATAATTATATTAGACCTGCAACTTGAAGCTTTGCTCACAAGATAACCTAGAAAGTCTTTTTTGAAGGCCAATAACCACCATTTTAGTTGCAACATTGACTAATTTTAATTATAAATTTTTCTGATTTAAAATCAACATTATTACAAAGAGGGAAAAATTAGCTTTTAAATGCAATAAGTGGTATCACAAATAGAGTTGTAGATCAAAATATTTGTCTATAAATCTAACATACAATCGCATCAACACCTTCAGAACATAGAAAAATAAAAAATTGCAAAGCAAGATATCAATAAAACCCACCATATCTTATATTTCTATAAATCTCTTAAAAATACATTTAAAGGGGTATTTTTAATTTTTTGAAATAATCAAATTAACCTCTATGACCTACCCTCTAAGTGTTTTTTAGTGATAAATCTTTCTATGAGGATCACTTCACACCATCATAACATTTTGCTAGAAAATCTAATAGATGCAAAACCAAGTGTATTACCTTATCATGTCATCTGGGTACAATCATACAAACTTTGATGGAATTTGGACTTCATTTTCTCCTACACAAATAGTATTCAAAAGTTATTTAATAGCTTTAGTGACTAAGAGATGCCAAAAATGATGAAGTAAAATTTAGTGCAGAAACTAGTTTTGCTAGCTACATATTTTACACATTATATCTAATATGTATGTATTATCTTTCTCATTGCACTTTAATGACATTTATCTATCATGATGATAAATTTGAACAAGATTTGATGTCTTTTACCATTGCAAAATGAGCTTGAAATGTGCGCATTGACCAAATTTGAAAACAAGAAACAACCTAAAAATAGGACTAAGTAAAATTAGTTTAGAAGCTAATTTTTACCCTTATGCATTTCATATGTGGAAGCTAATTTTTTGTGTCTTTTCTAACCTTCACATTCTTCTCACATTTGGCTACCATTATATAAAAATTAAAGGTGATTGAACTTTATTTGATTCTATAAAATGGCATTTAAAAAATGTTGCACAAGTTGATTTAGTACCTGAAAATACATAAAAATTAATGCACTAGATAGTTTTCATTACTGTGATATTTTCACATGATGAATAATTCTATGCAACCACCTTTACCATTGTATTATCCTAATATTTAACTACAATAATAAAAATTTTGGAGAGAAAATATTATGATTTAGCCCTACAAAATTATTTTAAAAAAATAATGTGCAAACTAATTTGGATAAGACACATCATATCCTACTCTCTTAAGAAAACTTCACTGAGACCTTGAAATGATTTGACACTTGAGACCATGATAATCAAATCAATATAGGCATGACTCCACACAAGACCACATGAAAGTTTTAAATGTAAGAGATATATAGAAGAAAATGGAAGAGAAAAGAAGGGAAAATGGATAATGATTTGAGTGATGTCATCCTCCTCTACATGGAGAAAGTATTTATTCTTTTAGAAATATTATTAAATATTTTGAGTTGCCTCTTCTTTTCACATAACCTCTCCTACTTCAAATTTGTCACATCTTCCACTTGATCTTCAATAAGCCTCTAGACACTTTATGAAGGCTTATCACCTTAGCATTTAATGCTTAAACCCCCTAAAGGTTGACTTTGATTACCTTATTCAACCTCCATTAATGATTAATGACTTACAAAACACTCTTCTAATTATTTATAACTCTATTAGACCCTACTGGTCCCTTCAAAGCATTGATGCATTTTTTCCTCTTTCCTCCTCCACTGAACCTCCCTTTCCTCTATTCTTCTTAAGGCATCCATGCCACAAATTCTACTCTAATTGGCTTAACTATCTCTTATGTGGCAGTCAACGTGGTAATAAACCCTTCGTTTGCATGGCCAAAGCATAAGTTATGTGAACGATGAGTATATCCAAGTAGAACTCACCTTCTCACCCTCTAAACCTCTTATCACATCTAAGTAAGCTAAAGTTACAAGTGTAGGAATTATCTATTTAATAATTAAATGGACTAATTAATATCTTACACCAACACCCCCTTAAGCATAGCTTAGGTGGGCGAAAAATAAAAGATGGGTCCTGACAACAAGGCTTGATGATGTACCCATGTACAATGCAACTCTCAAAAGTAGAGTAAAAGGAGAAAACCCAGTGGGAAAAAAATCCCACTCCCCACCCCCAAAAGAGAGACAAAGAAAAGAAGTTAGGACTAGAAAACCCACTCTAACAACCCCCTTAAGCATAGCTTAGGTGGGCTGTAAAATTGGGTCCCAATAATAAGGCCTTATGAGGTACCCAAGTACATAGTGATGATCCCAGTATCCTACAATGCAACTCTCAAAAGTGGAGTAAAAAGAGAAAACCTAGTAGGAAAAAAAATTATCAACGTGGCTCCCTTCCCCCGCTCTTCCCCCTCCCTCCCCTAAAGAGAGATAAAGAAAAGAAGTTAGGACTAGAAAGCCCACTCTAACAAGAGGATAGTTGTAATGTTCTGTTACTATGTTCATTTTTAATTTGTACATTAAATTTTGTGTATAAATTTGGTGTTCATGTTATACAGTAGTTTGTAAAAAAAATAATGTTTTGATTATTAGTAGAGTTTGGATTTTTTTTTTTTTTTAATAATAATTAATTAATTTATATTATTGAATAAATATTTTTTGAGTTGCACATATTAATATAATTAGATTAATATATTTTATCATCCATCAATTAAAAAAAATTAAGAAGGTAATAATAATATTAATAATTATAATAGCACATGGGAAAATGTTAAGATTAATATTTCTCAAAACATTTTTGAGATGAAATAGATGTATTTGACATATTTTTACTTATAATAAGTGCAATGATAAACTCATACATTTTGAAATCAAATAAAACAATTAAATTTGTAAATAAAATAAATACATTTATAGAATACTCCAACTTTCCCACATTATCCTATCAAAAAGAAAAATAATTTCATTAAAAAAATAAAAAGGAAAACCTTGTTCATTTCTTTAGATCTTATAACCTTAAATTTTCAAAACCCTTTATAACTATGACACCTGTAATAACTTGTAACATATTTTTTTCATAAATTAACTATTAAAATTAAATTAAAGATTTATAAATTTCACAAATTTTTAAAAACTGAAGTAATAATTAAAATATCTTTCCTTATAATTAAAACATCTTTCCTTCCTTAAATTTTTATTTAAAATTCTATCTTCAACTTTTATGTTCAACTGATTTATGTTGTGTGATATGAACCCATCTAGGATGGAAAATAGCTCATGAAGATTCACTCATTATGAATAAATAAATCAATCCTACATGTTAAACAAAGGCACTATGGAAGGTTCGGAAATAGTATATGAAACAAATACACTTAAGTTACTCCTACAAAGAGCATTATTGGTCACAAGATGTTGACATTGTGGAAAATTCATTTGAAGAAAATCAAATTGAAAATTCTTCCCCGGTAATGTTGACACTATAAACCTTGCCGAAAATACTTATGCTCAAAAACTAAGTAAAAGACGAGCTTCAACTCTCAGTTTTGGAGGATGGTTGATAAAAATATTGAAGTGTTAAAAACGCTTAACCATAACTGCTATAACTCCTATGCCTTATGTTGACCTCCGATCTACACTTATTCATAGTGTGTGTAACATTATGGTGACATTAATGTACAATTTGCCTCTTTTGTCGCTATACAATTTAATAGAGATGTAATAATATAACAAGACTGGTCTCATAGCATATGTTTATTATATCAATTTTATTAGTACCTATTTATTGTAATCACTTTACATTATTAATTATTAATTTGTGAAAAAAATGTTTTTTATATTTTTATATTATAATATTAATTTTATAATATGTATATTATTAAAAACTAAAACATAAATTAATTTTTTTTAGGTTGAATTTAGATGATATGATTAATATTTTAAATAAAATCTAATATTTATAAAAATTAAAAATATATAAATATTTATATAATTATTCTGACGTGATAGCTTTAATATTATTTAATAGAAATGTAAAGTTAGGTTGAATACGTTGTCGCATATGTTTGAAATCCTATGTCATCATAAACAAAAGGATTAATATAGTTTGGATAATAAATACATAATAATAAATGTATTTTAAAAATGAATGACCATCGTCAAAATCTTTTTGCATTTAAAGACAAAAGCATGTGAAATTGTAATTAAAAGGTGAATTTTTCAAACTTAACAAACAAGTCAACATTTATAATTTTTTTTTTATTGTATTCATTCAAACTTAATTTTATAAGAATTTATATTTCAATGGTATTCATTCATTGGAACCTAGTCGATAGATTCAAACCTACCAAAAAGATATTATGGGGAGCTAACTTGGATACTAAACTTGACTATATAACATAAGCATGAAAAATTAAATGTTTTAGTTTAAGAAAAGTAAAGGTGGCAAAGAATGATCACTTGGACTTAAATAGAGCATCCTATTGAAAATTGTATAATGATCACTTGGACTTGACTATATAACATAAACATGAAAATTTAAATGTTTTAGTTTAAGAAAAGTAAGGGTGGAAAAGAATAATCACTTGGACTATAATAGAGCATCCTATTGAAAATTGTATAATGAAAGAGTGTATTGCATCTCCAATAACAAAGTATATAGTTTAAGAAAAATAGTTATATATATAAATGGTGTTTAAAGATATTGATTTCAAACTATTTATTATAGATTTATTGCATATTTTTTATCATCTTATAAAATTTTAATAATCATCCAACAACATATTATATTAGTTGATCTTTTCTTAAGTTTGTATATCTTCCCACCAACTCTTTACATCTGGGGGTTGTAAATACTAAAGTGGTGTCACTCGTCATACGATTCTTAAGTGCTTTCACTACTTTATCAACAATCTTCAGTTTGAATGGTTTGTGAAGTGGAGGATAGAATATTCAGAATCATTCTCGTCTAGAGTATCGATTACCAGAGCCCCAATAATGGATTAAATTTGATGGTCGACCTTACATGTCATGATTTTTTTAATGAATTTTTTTTATTAAACATTTCCCATTCATTTTTTTCTTTTTCTTTCTTTCTTTCTTTCTTTTTTTTTTGATGGAGGAAGGGGGAGGGGGGCGACGTGGCACAAGAGCTTAATTGGTGGGTAGGCCAGCGTCGAAGATCCCATGTATATTGGAGACGCCAATCGAAGATCGAACATGAGACCGAGTCATACGTATACATCATGAGACAAATTTAAATAACTAAACTACACAATTCAAGGCATTACCCTTTAAATATTAACATAGTTCATAAAATAAGAAATAAATATTAAAGGCAATTTACATATTTATTATATTTTTTTAGAATTTTTTTAATGGTTTATTCAATAAAATTATTTGCATCTCTTATACTCTATAAAAAAATTTGATTGTATTTTACAATTAAAAAAAGGTAAATACGATCATGTGGCCATCAAATTTAGTCCCTGGTTTCAATAATCCCTTGAATTTACAAGTAAAAAAAAATCTTACATTTTATTTTTTTATTACAAAGAGTTATTAGTACCTTCTACACAAGGATCTATTCTAATCACTTAGATCTATTAATTTACATTAAAATTTGTGTAACCAATAAAAAAAATGGTCCCACTTTACTATCTTTTATATTATTCTTTTGAACAAGTATTAAAATTGTATCAAATTGTAATGTCAATTGTATTACACTTTTAAAATATAAAATGTATACACTCTAAAAATTATGTGAAAGTTATTAAAATTCTGAAAATTAAATTTAAAGTCAATAGAACATGTCATTGCATATTAATAAAAGTAATAATATAATTTATAAGTACTAATATGTATTAATTATTATAATTTTAAATTAAATTATTTGAAAAAAAATATGTAAAAATAAAATCTATTTCTATTTTGTTAAATTTATTTCTATTAATATTAAAATTGTTTTCTCTTTATAAAATTATCTTATTGATAATATATATTTATTTGAGTAAATTATTTTATTATTCATATATACATATATAATTAATTTAATTTAATAAAAAAGAATATTAATTTTTTTATTAAATAAATTATAATTAATAAAAATATTATTAAAATCAAATATAATAAATAATTAATTATAAAAAATTAAATAAAAAATACAATATATTATCAAAACTTTATAATAATAAAATATTATTAAAAAACAATTTAATTAAATGAAAATATAGTGAACAAATGTCTTGTGTCTTTTTAACAAATAAAAAATATATAGTAATGCACAATTATTGCAAAAACTTACATTGATTATGTGTAATAATTACAATGCTAATAAATAAATTGAATGTGTCATTAAATATATAAAAGGGATCCTTAAATATATAGATAAATGAAAAAATATTTAAACGGTTGGACTAAATTGCATTAATTATCAAAAGCCACATGTCAAAGAGAAAGGAACACGTTAGAACAAAATGCCATGCTTCAATCTTTGCCGTGGTGACATGCAGTTAATAAATACAATAAAATCATTGCAAAACTAGAATCTAGCCGCCACTCGTTTATAGGCCATGCAGATCCTGATATAATGGTAATGATTACTGCAATGAAAATGCTATTCATGTCTTCAGGGAAGCATGCCTCGTGAGTCACGTCAGTGGCACAGTGAGCTGCCTGATACATTTTGCATAATTTTCTTTATTTTTATGGTGGGCTGGGACATGACAAATTAGAGTCTATAATTTTCCATATGGTTTACATTTTCTATAATAGCTCTAACTATTCTTTATTGTCATCCTTAAAAGTAGAGTCTCATCATTCTTAAAAAGATTTAAAAACAAACACATTAATATTTATTGAATCTTTATATGTACACTTATTAATGGAATTCCATTCTCCACCACCCCGCGGTGTGCCCCCCATGTGCTGGTGACCCCTTGTTTCGCACTACGCCTTCTTCTCCCCTCCCTCCCCTGTATCATGTAGATACTTCAATCAGCATCTCATTCGATGCACTGGTCTTTAAGGTTTTAATTTTTATATTGGTGATTTGGAGGATGTTGTGCACACAAAGGCTTTTCCCCTCAAATGTGTGGGCTCACATCTTTTTAGAGAGGACCTCTCCCTTTGGGTGCAATTTCATTGGAGGGAGATTCTAGTGCTTTTTTTTTTTTTTGTTGTGAGTCGATTTTGTTTCTTTTTAGTTTTTTTTTCATAATTGTTTAGACAAAGCTTTGGTCTTATTTTAAAAGGTTATGGTTTTATCGTAACTTTGGTGTCACATCTTGATTTCACTTTATAACCTTTAATACATTGATTTGTGTAGTTAATATTTGAGTTCTATTGCTATGATTTTGAGCATTTTGACATATATTGGCATGGGAAAGTAGTATTGTTGATTAGAATATATTACGTAAAAAATATATTTTAAAATATTATGTATACTTGAATGTATAATTGTTAGTTTTACATCATTGGTTCATGATAACTCAGACTAACTACCTAATTATTGTGATGTGGATGCAGAATATGTTCTACCCTCAATGTGTGACGAGGGAGAACATTATCGGAGAGAGTCAACTAAATCGAGTGATTGAGGAAATACCAATGGAAAAATGCTAATAACCCTGCACACACACAATAATTTCAAATGATAATTCGTATTATTTGTGATTATTCATGTGCGAGGAATTAATTTTAGTATATATTTAATTTCTTTAATTTAATTTATTTTGTTTTTAATTTTAATTTGGGAAAATATATATTAATGTTAAGAAATATAATTATTACAAAAATGATTATCTTACAAGTAAAATTTAATTAATAATTTTTTTCTTCTAGGTAAATTATTGTTTATCTTTGTTTTAGAAAAAATGCAAGGAAGTTGGGCTAATATAATTTAAAACCAAAATTAAAATTAGCTTGATATTTATTTGAAAAATAGATTTTATAATTTGCATGTTTTAATATATGTTAAGAATAAAATTAGACTATTTTGTTGAATTGCATGAATAAATAAAATTTTGAAACTTGTCATGCAAAAAGGGGTAGCACTGGTTCTTAAAAAGAAATAAGTTTATAAATAAAGCTTCTTGAAAATCAATAAAACACACAGAGACACAGGGAAAAGAAGTAAAAGAGTGGGATTTGGAGACAAGCTAAGAAAAAGACACTAAATTTTGTTATTTATAATTCTGTATGTTATGCATAAAATTATTGATTATATATATTTTGTCTGTTTTATGTGTTGGGCAGCATCTTATGTTTAGAAAGATTCTATCTCCTATTCTTTTAGACCCTATGTTTCTTAATCACCTTAAATGATTGATTTTATTAGATTTGCATTGTTTTTGCTACGTTTCAAATGAAAATATAGAACGCTATTTAGCCTATATGCATAGAACCCATGTGCAAAATTGAGATATCAATCATTTAAGTCAATTACCCAACATTTTATTCAAATATCCAACCTCTCATGCTAAAACTCTAATTTTTATATAATTGAACTGTGTTGCATGTTCATCCAATAGAAATATGTTTGGTTTACAACAGATTGTTTGTTCGTATCATGGAATAAGAATCTTTAGAGTGCTGACCCTGTGGCTAAATTAGCACCTTCTTATGCATCACCACATCAGAAATACCATTTATGCAACACGTAGGTTCATCCGCCTTTCATGGCTACTGTAGGCTTTTCGTAGTAACAATAATTCTAATAATAATCATCTTGGCAGTATGTTTAAGGGTTTTGAGGAGTAGTGTTGTCCCTTGCCAAGTGTCCAAAAGAGGTAAAATCCTTCTTTTGATAATAGGTTGCATTTATTTAGAATACTGAGTGTTCTAATGAATATATTGAGTTATAGTTTTAGTTCAACATATAAATAAATGTCTTGCTATTAAGATAAAATGCCTTTAAGTCCAATTGAAATCGTTGATCCTCTTTATTTTCACCTATACAAAAATTATAAAAGTTGAGGCATGTTTTTAAAAGCCAAGTTTGTAATTCAATGCCAAATCTTTAAAATTGAAAATGTAGAGTTCTTTTTTGAGTGTGTTGAATTATATAAATTATGCAACGCCAAGTTGAATAGTGGAAACATATAGGTTTATAATTAAAAATTTCTGAGTCAATTCACTGAATCACCAAGTCATCATATAAAAGATTGAATCAACATATCTTGGTATGCTTTTCCATCTATTTAAACATGGTAGGGTTTGCGTAATAATCTACTCTCATTCTGGTCTACATAGTATCTTTTAGCATTTCATTTTGCTTCCAAACTGACCTACGTCCCATTTACTTTGGTCTTCATCTAATTTAATTCTCACAACATCTCAATTGGTAATCATCATCCCTTATAGAGCTACACAATGAAAATAATTGTTTCATAAATAGAAGTTAAGAATATTATAGAAACATGCCCAAACATAATAATAAAAAAACTTAGTAGTTGTTGCAAATAGGGTAAAAATAGGGCATAAACAAAAGATAAATGACTGTAACCAAAAATTATATTGATCTAGCTTTTGATACATTCTATCCAATGCAATCCAATGTTGTTTGTTGTACATATTTACATATTTATAGATTTGTTTTCCATCTAGAAACTCCCTTTCTTTGGAAGATTTTTTATTTTAGAATGTTTTAATTTATAAAATATTTTTCAACCTAAAAAGATATATTTTATGAAATCTTCTAATTGTTGGATTGTTCTAGACAATCTTACTTCCCTGACATCCCCTATTACAATTGACTAGAAAAATACAAAGAAAATAAAAAAGAAAAGATAACATTATATTACTATCCCTCTTAATGTTCACCTCTATCATGCCAAGCATTCCCAATAATTTTAGGATTGTGGCTTCAATCATACTTTTAATAAATATATATTCAATACTTCTTGTAAAATATCTAAAAAGTTATAATATCATTCAAACATGTTCAAAACTACTTAAGCTTTATTATTACATATCATTCAGACTTCAAATTTAATTTGCATGATGAGAAATTTACCTAAAGTATAAATCTTTTGATTTTAAACACCTTCAAAACCGCATAAGCTTCAGTATTACATATTATTTAAATTTCTAAGTTATGATGCATAATACGAAATGGATATAAAAATTCAAAACCACTTAAGCTTTAGTATTACATATCATTTAAATTTCAAATTTTCAATCCATAAATTTTGAATCTTTGTATCTTATACACCTTCAACATGCTTAAACTTTGGTATTACACATCATTCAAACTTTAAAGTTGTGATGCATCATGAAAAATACTCATAAAATTTAAATATTTGGATCTTAAAATCAATCAAAATAACTTAGATTTGGTATTACATATCATTCAAATATTAAAGTTATAATGCATCATATGAAATATGCATAAATTTTAAATCTTTAGATTTTAAACATGTTCAAAATTGCTTAAACTTCTATATTACATATCATTCAAATTTAAAGTTGTGATGAATCATAAAAAACATGTATAAAGTTTAAATTTTTGTATCTTAAAGACATTCAAAACCAATTAAGCTTCAGTATTACATATCATTCAATCTTCAAAGTTGAGATGTATCATGAAAAGTGTGCATAAAATTGTTTAAGCTTCACTATTACATATTATTTAAATTTTAAAAGTTGTGATGCATCATAAAAAATACTCATAAAATTGAAATTTTTAGATCTTAAACATGTTTAAAATTATTTAAGTTTTAGTATTACATCATTCAAATTTCAAATTTGTAATGCATTATGAGACATGCACATAAAGTTTATATCTTTTAATTTAAAGCTTGTTGAAAACCACGCAAGCTTTGGTATTACATCATTAAAATTTCAAAGTTTTAATGCATCATGAAAAATGTGCATAATTTTTGAATTTTTTTATCTTAAACACATTCAAATTTTATAGTTGCAATGCATTATGAGAAATGTGAATAATTTTTTTATCTTTGGATCTTAAATACATTCAAAATTATTTAAGCTTCATTCAGTATTATATATTCAAATTTCAAAATTATGATGTATCATGAGAAATGTACATAAAATTTAAATATTTGGATTTTAAAAATGCTCAAAACTAATTAAGCTTCTGTATTATATATCATTCAAATTTTAATGTTATGATGCATCATGAGAAATGTGCATGAGTTCAAATCTTTGGACCTTAAAAATGGTCAAAATTATTTAAGATTCAGTATTACATATCATTCAAATTTAAAAGTTGTGATGCATCATAAAAAATTTACATAAAATTTGAATCTTAAGATCTTAAAGACTTTTAAAATTATTTAAGTTTCGGTATTACATATCATTCAAATTTCAATGTTAAGATGTATTATGAGAAATAAGCATAATTTTGTAATCTTTAGATATCAAACATATTCAAAACAATTTAAACCTCAGTATTATATATCATTCAAGATTTAAAGTATTATATGCATTATAAAAAATATGTATAAATTTTGAATCTTTGAATCTTAAAAATATTTAAAATTATTTAAGCTTCGGTATCATTCAAATTTTAAAGTTACAAAGCATCTTGAAAAATGTGCATAAAGTTTAAATCTTTAGGTCTTAAACATATTCAAAATGACATAAACTTCAATATTATATATCATTCAAATTTTAAAATTGTTATGCATTATGAGAAATATGCAGAAAGTTTAAATATTTGAAAATTAAACACGTTCAAAACTATTCAAGCTTTGGTATTACATATCATTACAATTTTAAAGTTGTGATGTATCATGAGAAATACACATAAAATTCAAATATTTATATCATAAAAATATTCAAAACCACTTAAGCTTCAGTATTATATATCATTCAAATTTTAGAGTTATGATGAATCATGAGAAATACATAAAATTTATTATTTCGATCTTAAACACATTAAAAACCATTGAAATTTAAAAATTAAATATCATTCAAATTATAATGTTGCGATGCATTTTGAGAAATGCACATAAAATTTAAATCATTAAATCTTAAATAGGTTCAAAAGCACTTAATTTTTGGTATTACGTCTCATTTAAATTTTAAAGTATTACTTTTCATTCAAATTTTAAAGTTGTAATACATTATGATAAATATATATAAAGTTTAAATTATTTTAAACACATTCAAAATTTTGGTATTACATATCATTCAAATTGCAAAGATATGGTGCATCATAATACAAAAACTTACACAATTTTAGATATATCTAAGATTCAAAGATTCATATTTTATGTATATTTTTAATGATGCATAATAACTTTAAAATATGAATAATATGTAATACTAAAGCTTAAATAGTTTTAAATGTATTTAAGATCTAAAGATTCAAACCTTATATGAGTTTCTCATAATGTATTATAACTTTAAAATTTTAATAATATGTAATATCAAAGCTTAAGCAATTTTAAACATGTTTAAAATCTAAAGATTTAAACATGATGAATTACAACTTTAAAATTTTAAAGATATGTAATATTGAAGTTTATACGATTTTCAACGTGTTTATGATCAAAAAATTAGATCTTTATGCATGTTTCGTATGATACATCACAATTTTAAAATTTAAATGATATATAATATTGAAACTTAAGTAATTTTGAAGTTTGAAGATTTAATGATATGTAATATAGACACTTAAGTAGTTTTAAATGTATTTAAGATCTAAATATTTGAATTTTATGCACCTTTCTCGTGATGCAACACAACTTTAAAATTTGAATGATACATAATAATAAAGTTTAAACAATTTTGAACATGTTTAAGATTCAAAAATTCAAAATTTATGCGTATCTCTCATGATGCATTATAACTTTAAAATTTGAATGATATGTAATAATAAAATTTAAATAGTTTTGAATGTGTTTAAGATCTAAAAATTTAAATTTTAAGAACATTTCTCATAATGTATCACAATTTTGAAATTTAAATAATGTAATACCAAAGCTAAATTGGTTTTAAACATATTTAAGATTCAAAGATTCAAACTTCTTACGTATTTTTCATAATGCATCACAACTTTCAAATTTGAATGATGTGATATCGAAGGTTAAGTGGTTTTGATTATATTTGAGATTAAACAATTTATATTTTATCTATGTTTCTCATAATACATCATAAATTTAAAATTTAAATGATATATAATACTAAATTTAAGACATTTTTAACATGTTTAAGATCTAAAGATTTAAACTTTATTTATGTTTCTTATAATGCATTAAAACTTTAAAATTTTAATGATATGTAGTATCAAAGCTTAGAAATTTTTGAACATGTTTAAGATCTAAATAGTCAAATTTTATGCATATTTTGTATAATAGATCGTAACTTTAAAATTTAAATGATATGTAATACCAAAGTCTAAGCAATTTAGAAAAAATTTAAGATCCACAAATTCAAATTTTATCCTTGTTTCTCATGATAAATGAGTATAAAATTTAAATCTTTAGATCTTAAATACATTTAAAACTACTTAAATTTTAGTATTACATATCATTTAAATTTAAAAATTATAATGCATCATAATAAATGTACATAATATTAAAATATTTAGATCTTAAACATGTTCAAAACTACTTAAGCTTCAGCATTACAAATAGTTAAAATTTAAAAATTGTGATGCATCATGAGAAATGCAAATAAAATTCAATCTTTAGATTTTAAACACCTTAAACATATATTAATATTTAATATTAAATATCATTTAAGTTTTAAATTTGTCATATATAATGAAAAATAAATAAAAAGCTTAAATCTTTAGAATTTATATAAAGTTTAAATTTTGGTATCACATATCATTCAAATTTTAAAGCTGTAATACATCATGATAGGTATACATAAAGTTTGAATATTTAGATCTTTAACTTTGAAATTTAAATAATATATAATACAAAAGTTTAATCAATTTTGAACATGTTTAAGATCTAAACATTCAAACACGATGCATATTTTTTATGATGTATCACAACCTTAAAATTTGAAAGACATGTAATACCAAATCTTAAGTAATTTTAAATGTGTTTATGATCTAAAGATTAGATCTTTATGCTTGGTTTGTATGATACATTATAACTTTAAAATTTGAATGATATGTCTTATCAAAATTTAAGCAATTTTAAAGTTTGAAGTATGAATGATATGTAATACAAAAGTTTAAGTAGTTTTGAATATATTTAAGATCTAAAGATTTAAATTTTATATATGTTACTCATAATGTTTTAAAACTTTAAAATTTAAATGATATATAAAAGTTAAGTTTAAATAGTTTTGAACATGTTTAAAATTTAGAGATTAAAATTTTATGCATATTTTTTATGATGCATTATAACTTTAAATTTAAATGATATGTAATATTGAAGCTTAAGTAATTTTAAATATATTTAATATCTAAAAATTTAAAATTTACACATATTTATCATAATGTATCACAACTTTGAAATTTGAATGATATAATACCAAAACTAAAGTAGTTTTAAACATATTTAAGATCTAAATATTTAAATTTTTTACGTATTTCTCATAATGCATCATAAATTTAAAATTTGAATGATGTTATACCAAAGCTTAAGCTATTTTGAATATATTTAACATCCAAAAATTTTAACTTTATGCACATTTCTTATAATACATTGTAAATTTGAATGATATGTAATACTAAAATTTAAGTAATTTTAAAAGTGTTTAAAATCTAAAAATTTAAACTTTATGCGTGCTTCATATGATAGATCATAATTTTAAAATTTAAATGATATGTAATACTAAAATTTAAGTAATTTTTAATATATTTAAGATTTAAATATTTAAACTTTATTCTTATTTTTTATGATAAATAAGTATAAAAGTTAAATCTTTAGATTTTAAATATTTAAAACTACTTAAGTTGAATTTAGTATTACATATCTTATAAATTTTAAATTTATGATACATCATACAAAATATGCGTAAAGTTTAAATATTTAGATCTTAATCATGTTCAAAAAAATTTAAGCTTTAGTATTCCAAATCATTCAAATTTAAAATTTGTGATGCATCATGAGAAATGTGCATAAAATTTAAATCTTTGAATTTTAAACACCTTCAAAAGTTTTTTAAGCTTTAATATTACATATCATTCAAATTTAAAAGTTGTGATGCATTATAAAAAATGCATAAAAAATTTAAATCTTTAAAATTTATGTAAAGTTCAAACTTTGGTATTACATATCATTCAATTTTTAAAGTTATAATGTATCACAATAGATGCCCATAAAATTTAAATATTTAGATCTTAAACATATTTAAAATAGCTTAATCTATGGTATTACATATCATTTAAATTTTAAAATTATCATGCATAATAAAAAATACATATAAAATTTAAATCTTTAGATCTTAAACATATTTCAAGTTGCTTAAGCTTCAGTATTACATATAATTTAAATTTCAAACTTGTATTGCATCATAAAAAATATGTATAAAATTTAAATATTTAGATTTTTAATACATTTAAAATTTCTTAAGATTCATTATTGCATATAATTTATATTTTAAAATTTTGATACATCATACAAAATTCACATAAAGTTTAAATATTTAG
The DNA here is from genome assembly GCA_037957365.1 of Torreya grandis. Classification (NCBI taxonomy): domain Eukaryota; kingdom Viridiplantae; phylum Streptophyta; class Pinopsida; order Cupressales; family Taxaceae; genus Torreya; species Torreya grandis. The sequence goes on along the minus strand of JARHVA010000025.1, from coordinate 9,863,827 downwards.
ATCTTAAATATGTTCAGAACAACTAAAGCTTTGGTATTACATATCACTTATATTTTAAAGTTGTGATGCTCTATAAAAGACCTACATAAAGTTCAAATATTTAGATTTTAAATACATTTAAAATTGGTTACATTTTAGTATTACATCATTTAAATTTTATAGTTATGATGTATCTTATAAACACATAAAGTTTGAATATGTGAATCTCAAACACATTTAAAATTGCTTAAGCTTTAGTATTACATATCATTCAAATTTTAAAGTTATGATGCATCATAAGAAACGTACATAAAATCTGAATCATTGGATATTAAACACGTTTAAAATAGATTAAGTTTTAATATTACATATCATTTCAATTTTAAAGTTGTGATGCATCATGACAAATATATATAAATTTTAAATCTTTGAATCTTAAACATAATTAAAACTGCTTAAACTTTAATATTTTATATCATTCAAATTTTAAAGTTATGATATGTCTTGAAAAATGTGAATAAAATTCAAATATTAAACACATATTATGAGAAAGATTTAAATATTAAACACATATTATGATAAAGATTCAAATATTATGAAACAAGTGCATTAAATTTGTATCTTTAAAATTTATGCAATGTTCAAAATTATTTAAGCGTCAGTACTACATATCATTCAAATTTTAAAGTTGTGATGTATTATGAAAAATGTGCATAAATTTTGAATTTTTAGATTTCAAACACATTTAAAATTGCTTAATTTTTTGTATTACATATTATTTAGATTTAAAACATACAATGCATTATACAAAACATATTTAAAATTAAATATTTGAATTGTAAACACGTTTAAAACTACATAAACTTCATTATTAAGATATTTTGATTTTGATTTTGTGATGCATAATAAGAAACATACATAAATTATTATTATTTAGATATTAAACACATTCAAAACTATTTAAGCTCTAGTATTATATATCATTTACATTTTAAAGTTACAATGCATTATGTGAAACATGCATAAAATTTAAATTTTTAGATCTTAAATACTTTCAAAACTATTTAAGCTTCAGTATTACATATCATTCAAAATTCAAAGTTACAATACATTATGCAAAATGTGCATAAAATTCTAATATTTAGATCTTAAACATATTCAAAACTGCTTAAACTTCAGTATTACATGTTATTAAAATTTCAAAGTTATGATATCATTCAAATTTTAATTTTGTAATGCATTTTGAGAAACATGCATAAGATTCAAATATTTTGATATTAAACACATTCAAAACTACTTAAACTTTAGTATTAAATATCATTTAAATTTAAAATTTGTGATGTATCATAAAAATATATATAAAGTTTGAATATTTATATCTTGAACACGTTCAAAACTATTTAAATTTGGTATTACATATCATTAAAATTTTAAAGTTATGATGTCATTAAAAATATGCATAAAATTAGAATATTTAGATCTCAAACACATTCAAAACCACTTAAACTTCGGTATTACATATCATTCAAATTTCAAAGTTGTGATAAATCATAAGAAATATGCATAAAAGTTGAAATTCAAGCTTTGGTATTATATATCATTTAAATTTTAAAGTCATATTATATCATGAGAAACACGTATAAAATTTAAATCTTTGAATTTTTAACACATTTAAAACCACTAAATATTTGGTATTACATATCATTCAAGATTTAAATTTGCGATGCATCATTAAAAATATGCATAAAATTTAAATCTTAAACATGTTTAAAACCTTTTAAATTTTGGTATTACATATAATTAACATTTCAAAGTTGTGATGCCTCATGAAAATTATACATAATGTTTTAATCTATTTAGCTTAAACACATTTAAAATCAATTAATATTTAGTATCATATATCATTCAAATTTTAAAGTTTTGATGCATCATGACAGATGTGCATAAAGTTTGAATTTTTGGATCTTGAACACTTTCAAAATTATTCAAGCTTTTGTATTACATAACATTCAAATTTTAAAGTTGTGATGCATCATTAAAAATATAAATAAAGTTTAAATTTTTATATCTTAAACACGTTCAAAATTAATTAAATTTTGATATTACATATTATTTAAATTTCAAAATTATAATTCATCATGAGAAATGTGTATAAAATTTAAATTTTTAGACCTTAAATATATTTAAAACTACTTAGTCTTTAGTATTACATATCATTTAAACTTTACAATTATGATGTATCATGTATCATATGAAACGTGTATAAAGTTCAAATATTTAGATCTTAAATACACTTAAAACTAATTAAGCTTCGATATTATGTATCTTTCAAATTTTAATGTTTTGATACATATGAAAAATATAAAAAAATTTGAATATTTATATTTTAAACACATTTAAATATACTTAAGTTTTGATATTATATATCATTCAAATTTTAAAGTTAAGATGTATCATAAAAAATATGCATAAAATTTTAAATCTTTAGATTTTAAATATGTATAAAACTACTTAAGCTTTAGTATTTCATAACATTTAAATTTTAAAATTACGAGCATTATGAAAAACATAGACAAAGAACAAATCTTTAGATTTTAAACATGTTTGATTATTTTGATCTTAAACACATTCAAAACTATTTAAGTTTTGGTATTACATATCCTTCAAATTTGTGATGCATCATAAAAAACATGCATTAATTTTGAATTTTTAGATCTTAAATATATTTAAAATCACTTAAGCTTTGGTATTACATATCATTTAAATTTTAAAGTTGTGATTTACTATGAAAAATACACATAAAATTTGAATCTATTGATCTTAAACATGTTTAAATTTACTTAAACTTTGATATTATATATCATTCAAACTTTAAAGTTCAGATGCATCATTAAAAATATGTTTAAAATTTAAATATTTAGATCTTGACCACCTTTAAAATAGATTAAAATTTAGTATTACATATTATTCAAATTTCAAAGTTATTATGTATTATGAGAAACACATAAAAAATTGAATCTTTGATATTAACAATATTTAACACCTTTTAAACTTTGATAGTACATATCATTCAAACTTGAAAATTGTGATGCATCATGAGAAGCATGCATAAAATTTTAATCTTTAGATCTTAAACACCTTTATAATAGCTCAAGATTTGATATTACATATCATTTAATTTTTAAAGTTGTAATACATCATGAGAAATATCTATAAATTTTAAATTTTTAGATTTTAAACACGTTCAAAATTGATTAAGATTCGGTATTATATATTCTTTAAATTTAGATCTTAAACTCATTATAAATTGCTTAAGCTTTGGTATTACATATCATTCAAATTTAAAAGTTATGATGTATAACGAGAAATACACATAAAATTCAAATATTTAGATTTTAAACATATTCAAACCTATTTAAGCATAAATATTATATATCATTTAAATTTCAAAATTGTAATACATCATAAAAAATACACATAAAATTAGAATCATTAAATTTTAAATATATTCAAAATTACTTAAGCTTTAATATTATATACCATTCAAATTTTAAAGTTATGATGCATCATAAAAAAATATTCATAAAATTTAATTATTTAAATCTTGAACATGTTAAAAAAATATTTAAGCTTTAATATTATATATCATTCAAATTTCAGAGTTGTGATGTATCTTGAAAAACAAAAGTAAAGTTCAAATCTTTAAATTTTAAAAACATTTAAAAATCCTTAAGATTTAGTATTACATAATTCAAATATTAAATTTGTGATGCATATAAATAACATGCATAAAAATCAAATATTTAGATTTTTAACATGTTTAAAATCATTCAAATTTTAAATTTATGATGTATTATGATAAATATGCATAAAAATCAAATCTTTGGATCTTAAACATGTTTATTATTATTTAAAATTTTATATTATTTATCATTCAAATTTTAAAATTATGATGCATTATGATAAATACATATAAAAGTTGAATATTTGGATCCTAAACACATTTAAAATTACTTAAACTTTAGTATTTCATCATTCAAATTTCAAAATTTTGATGCATTATGATAAACAATGCAAAGATTAAATATTTAGATCTTAAATATGCTCAAAATCACTTAAATTTTGGTATTAAATATCATTCAAATTTAAAATTTGTAATGCATTATGAGAAACATGCATAAAATTTGAATCTTTAGATCTTAAAAATATTTAAAACCATTTATGCATTCATATTATATATCATTCAAATTTTACATTTATAATGTATCATGAAAAATATATATAAAAATTAAATATTTAGATCTTAACTACATTCAAAACCAATTAAACTTCAGTATTACGTATCATTCAAAATTCAAATTTGAGATGCATCATATGAAATGTGTATAAAATTCAAACTTTTAGATCTTAAACACTTTTAAAATTGCTTAAGCTTTTATATTAATTATCATTCAAATTTCAAAATTATAATGCATCATGAAAAATTCTTATAAAATTATAATATATTCATCTTAAATACGTTTAAAATTGATTAAGCTTCAGTATTATATACCATTAAAATTTTAAAGTTATGATACATCATAAAAAATTCATAAAATTTTAATCTTTGAATCAAAATCACTTAAACTTTGATATTATATGTCATTCAAATTCTAAAGTTACAATACATTATGAGAAACACACACAAATTTCAAATATTATAAACTTATAAATGTTTAAAATTATTTAAGCTTTGGTATTACATATGATTCAAATTTCAAAGTTACAATGCATTATGAGAAATATGCATAAAGTTTAAATAAATATATTTAAAAATATTTAATCTTCAGTATTACATATCATTCAAATTTTAAAATTGTGATGCATTTTATGAAATGGGTATAAAATTTTAATCTTTAATTCTTAAACACATTCAAAACTGCTTAAGATTTAAAATTACATATCATTCAAATTTTAAAGTTAAGATGCATCACTAAAAACCCACATAAAATTTGAATAGTTAGATTTTAAACATGTTCAAAACCACTTAAGCTTCAATATTATTTTTTTCAAATTTAAAAGTTATGAGGCATTATGATAAACATGCATAAAATTTAAATCATTAGATCTTAAACATATTTAAAATCATTCAAGTATCGATGTTACATATCATTCAAATTTCAAAGTTATGATGCATTATGTTAAACGAACATAAAGTTTAAATCTTTAGATCTTTAATACATTCAAAACCACTTAAACTTTCATAGTACATCATTCAAATTTTAAAGTTACGATGCATTATGAAAAATATATATAGAGTTGAAATCTTTGGATCTTAAACACATTCAAAGATTCTTAATTCATGTGCATTTCTCATGATGCATTGCAACTTTGAAATCTAAATATTCTAATAATGAAGCTTAAGTGGTTTTGAATGTGTTTGAGATTCAAAGTATTGATTTTATATGAGTTTTGAATGATGCATTACAACTTAAAAAATTTAATAATATGTAATACTAAATATTAAAATTTTTTGAAAATATTTGAGATATAATGATTTGAACTTTATAGACATTTCTCATAATGCATCATAAAATTTAAATTTAAATGATATATAAATAACTAAGCTTAAGATATTTTAAAATCTCCATAAATATTAAAGATTCAAACTTAATATAAGTTTTTCATAATGTGTGTTTAAGATTCAAATCTTTCTCATAATACATTTTTAAGATTTTAATTTTATGTGCATTTATCATGATGCATCAAAAATTTTAAAAGAATTAAATTTTATGTGCATTTATCATGATAGATTAAAAAATTTAAATTTGAATGATATAAAATACCAAAGTTTAAGTGGTTTTTATTATGTTTAAGATAAAAAAGATTTAAATTTTATGTGAGTTTCTCTTAATATATCTCAAATTTTAAATTTAATTGAATGTAATACTGAAGCTTAAAAATTTTTAAACTTATTTAAAATTCAAATATAAGAACTTTATGTGGATTTGAAATAATGCATCACAACTTTAAAATTTGAATGATATGTAATACCAAAATTTAAGTAGTTTTGTAATATCAAAAAATTTAAATTTTATGCATATTTTTCATAATATATCATAGCTTTGAAATTTGAATGATGTAATACCAAAACTTAAATAGTTTAAAACGTGTTTGATATCTAAAAATTTAAAGTTTATACATATTTCTCGTAATGTATCACAACTTTAAAATTTAAATGATATGTAATATTAAAGATTATACAGTTTTAAATGTGTTTAAAATTGAAATATTCAAATTTTATGCAAGTCTCTCATTATGCATCACAAATTTGAAATTCAAATGATATGTAATATTTAAAGCTTCAACAATTTTAAATGTGTTTAAGTTCTAAAGATTCAAATTTTATGTGCATTTTAGTTGGTACATTGAAACTTGAAGTATGAATGATATGTAATACTTAAGCTTAAGGTGTTTTGAATGTGTTTAAAATCTAAAAATTTAAAATTTATACATATTTTTCATGATGCATCACAAATCTAAAATTTGAATTATAAGTAATAACAAAGCTTAAACAATTTTAAATGTGTTTAAGATCTAAAAATTCAAAATTTAAACACATTTATCATCATTTATCACAACTTTAAAATTTTAATGATATGTAATGTCAACATTTAAGTTGTTTTGAACATGTTTAAGATACAAATATTTAAACTTTACGTATCTCTCTCATTATACATTGCAAATTTAAAATTTAAATCATATGTAAAGTTTAAGAGATTTTGAATGATATCCAAATATTTGAACTTTATGTGCATTTATAATGATGCATCACAACTTTAAAATTTGAATGATATGTTATAATAAATTTTAAGTGGTTTAAAATATATTTAAGATTCAAATAATTAAATATTATATATATTTTATTATGAATAATTTTAAAATTTGAATGATATGTATTATCAACACTTAAGTAGTTTTTATGGTATTTAAGATTTAAAGATTCAAAGTTTATAAGAGTTTTTCATGATGCATCATAACTTAAAAATTTGAATAATATGTAATACCAAAATATATACAATTTTAAACATGATTGAGATCTAAAGATTTAAAATTTGAATAATATGTAATACCAAAGCTTAAATGATTTTGAAGGTTTTTAATATCCAAATATTTAAAATTTATTCATGTTTCTCATGATATATAATATCTAAGCTTAAGTGATTGTAAATGTATTTAAGATCTAAATATTTAAACTTTATGCATGATTCTCATGATGCATCACAACTTTGAAAATTGACTGATATGTAATATTAAAACATAAGTAATTTTAAACATGTTTAAGATGCAAAGATTTGAATTTTATGTGTATTTTTCAGTATGTATCTTAATGATGAAATATAAATGATATGTAATAATAAAATTTAAAGTGGATTTGAATATATTTTAGATCCAAAAATTTAAACTTTATTTACATTTCTTATGATGCATCATAAATTTAAAATCTGAAAGATATATAATGCCAAAATTTAAGCGATTTTGAACATGCTTCAGATCCAAAGATTTAATTTTTATGTGTATTTTTCTTTATCTATCATAACTTTAAAGTTTAAATAATATGTAATAATGAAGATTAAGTAGGTTTGAGCATATTTAAAATTTAAAGATTTAAATATTGTGCATATTTCTCATGATACATTATAACTTTAAAATTTAAATAATATGTAATAATGAAGCTTTAGTGATTTTAAACGTATTTTACATCCAAAGATTCAACTTTTATTCACATTACTCATAATGTATTACAATTTTAAAATTTGAATGATTATAATATCCAAATTTAAGTAGTTTTGAACATGATTAAGATCTAAAGATTTAAAATTTATATACATTTTTTATAATTTATCATAAATATAAAATTTAAATGATATGTAATACCAAAATTTATGTAATTTTAAACATGTTTAATATCTAAAGATTGAAACTTTGTGTGTTTCTCATAATGTATTATAATTTTTAAATTTGAATGATATGTAATATCAAAATTTAAATAGTTTTGAACATAATTAAGATTTAAATTTTATATATATTTATCATAATTTATAACAAATATAAAATTTAAATGATATGTAATACCAAAGTTTATGTAGTGTTGAACATGTTTAATATCTAAAGATTAAAACCTTATGTGTGTTTCTCATAATGCATCACAACTTTTAAATTTGAATGATATGTAATATGAAAACTTAGCTTTGAATGTATTTAAGATTAAAAGATTTTAAATTTATGTATATTTCTTATAATGCATTACAACTTTTAAATTTGAATGAAATGTAATACTAAAGCTTAAGCAATTTTTAACATGTTTGAGATCTAAAGATTCAAACTTTAATTATATTTATTAAAATTTAAAAAATATGTAATACCTAAATTTAAGTAGTTTTGAATATGTTTAAGATCTAAATATTTGATTTTTATGGATATTTTTTATGATGCATTGTAACATTGAAATATAAATGATATGCAATATCAAAGCATGAGTGGTTTTGAACATGTCTAAGATCTAAAAATTTGAACTTTATTCATGTATGTCTTGATGCATCATAACTTTAAAGTTTTATTAATATGTAATACTATATTTTAAGTGGTTTTGAATATGTTTAAGATCTAACAATTTAAATTTTATGTGTATTTATCATAATGCATCACAAATTTAAAATTTGAATGATATGTAATACTAAATTTTAAGTAATTTTAAACGTGTTTAAAATATAAAGATTCAAAATTTATACACATTTTTTTTGATGCATCATAATTTTAAAATTTTAATGATATGTAATATCAAAGATTGAGCAATTTTAAACGTGTTTAATATTTAAATATTCAAAGTTCATGCATGCTTCTCATGATGCATCAAAACGTTAAAATTTGAATGATATGTAATAATGAAGTTTGAGTAGTTTTAAATGTATTTAAAATTTAAAGATTTAAAATTTATATGTGTCTATCATAGTGAATCATAACTTTGAAGTTTGAATGATATGTAATACTGAAGCTTAAACTATTTTGAATGTATTTAAGATCTAAATATTTAAATTTTATGCATGTTTGTAATGATATATCAAAATTTTGATGTTTGAATGATATGTAATAGTGAAGCTTAAGTGGTTTTGAGTGTATTTAAAATCCAAAAATTTAAACTTTATGCACATTTCTTATAATGCATCTTAAATTTAAAGTTTAAGTGATATGTAATGCCAAAGCTTAAATAATTTTCAACGACTTTAAGATCTAAAGATTCAGACTTTATGTGCATTTATCATGATACATTGCAACTCTAAAATTTTAATGATATATAATACCAAAGCTTAAATAGTTTTTAACATGTTTAAAATCCAAAGATTTAAAAATTTTACATGTTTTTCATAATATATCATAACTTTGAAATTTAAATGATATGTGATATCGAAGCTTAAATGGTACTGAACATGTTTAAAATCTAAAGATTAAAATTTGTTGTACATTTCTCATGAAAGATTAAAACTTTAAAATTTTAGTAATATGTAATATCGAAGCTTAAATGATTTTGAATGTATTTAAGATTTAAATATTCAAATTTTATTTTCATTCCTCATAATACATCACAAATTTAAATTTTGAATTATGTGTAATACCAAAACTTAAGCAATTTTAAAACTATTTTCGATACAAATATTTACATTTTATGCATATTTCTCATGATGCATTAAAATTTTAAATATTGAATGATATGTAATATCAAAGCTTACACAATTTTGAATGTATTTAAGATCTAAAAGATTGAACTTTATGTATATTTTTCATGATGCATTGTAAGTTTATAATTTAATTGATATGTAATATTGAAGTTTAAGTGGTCTTTAACATGTTTAAGATCTAAAGACTCAAAATTTATGTATACTTCTTATGATGCATCACAACTTTTTAATTTGATTGATATGTAATACCAAAGCTTAAGTAATTTTAAACATGTTTAAAATTTAAATATTTGAACTTTATGTGCGTTTCGTATAATAAATCATAACTTTGAAATTTCAATACTTAATCGATTTTGAAAGTGTTTAAGATCTAAAGATTTAAACTTTATCTACATTTATCATGATGTATTTCTCATGATGCATTATAATTTTGAAATTTTAATAATATGTAATAATAAAATTTAAGTAGTTTTGAATGTGTTTGAGATCTAAAAATTTAACTTTTATATACATTTCTTATAATGTATTTATACTTTAAAATTTGAATGATATATAATATGAAAGCTTGAGTAAATTTTAATGTGTTTAAGATCCAAAGATATTAATTTTATGCATATTTCTCTTGATGTATCATAACTTTAAATTTTATATGATATGTATTGTCAAAGCTTGAGTGGTTTGAATATGTTTAAGATTCAAATTTTATACAAGTTTTTCATGAAGCATCATAACATTAAATTTTGAATGATATGTAATGCCAAAGCTTGAGTAGTTTTAAATGTCTTTAAGATCAAAAGATTTGAATTTTATGTGTTTGTCATAATGCATCATAACTTTAAAGTTTGAATAATTTTTAATACCAAAGTAAAGTTATTTTGAATGTGTCTAAAATCCAAATATTCAAATTTCATGCACATTTCTCATAATGCATTGTAATTTTAAAATTTGAATGAGATGTAAGACCCAAGCTTGAGTAGTTTTCAGTGTGTTTAAATTTCAAAGATTTACATTTTATGCACATTTGTCATGATGCATTATAACATTAAAGTTTGAATGATATGTATACCGAAGCTTAAGTAGTTTTACATTTATTTAAGATCTAAAGATTTGATATTTATGCATATTCATCATTATGAATTATAATTTTAATATTTGAATGATATGTAATACTAAAGCTTAAGTGGTTTTCAATGTATTCAAAATACAAATATTCAAACTTTATGTACATTTTTTATGACGCATCACAAATTTAAAATTTGAATGATATGTAATATCAAATTTTGAGTAAATTTGAATATGTTTAAGATCTAAATATTTAAATTTTATGCATATTTCTCATGATGCATCACAACCTTAAAATTTGAATGATATGTAAGATACAAAGATTTAAACTTTAAGTGTATTTTTAATGATGCATCATAACTTTAAAGTGTGAATGATATGTAATACAAAATTTTAAGAAGTTTTGAATGTATTTAAAATCTAAATATTTAGTTTTTATATACATTTTTTAGATGCATCAAAACATTGAAATTTGAGTGATATAATACTAAAGTTTGAATAATTTTAAACGTATTTAAAATCTAAGAATTTAAATATTTTATATATTTTTCATGATGCATCACAACTTTTAAATTTAAATGATATGTAAATATCAAAGCTTAAGTGATTTTTAATGTGTTCAAGATCTAAATATTTAATCTTTATGCACATTTATTTTGATGTATTACAATGTTTAAATTTAAATGATATGTAATAATAAATTTAAATAATTTTGAATATGTTTTAGATTTAAATATTTAAATTTTATGTATATTTCATATTGATATAAAAAAAATAGGCCAACCTTTTAGAAGCCATAACTTTTGACTCATAACTCTGTTTGAGCTCTTTCACATGCTAAAATGATCGTATCAAAAAGTTTAATTATGATAAAGTTTAAATCTTTAGGCCTTAAACATATACAAATTTTTTAAATCTTTGATATTATATATCATTTAATTTTGAAGATTGTAATGCATCATGAGAAACACATGTAAAGTTTAAATCTTTATATCTTGAACATATTCAAAATACTTAAGATTAGATATTACATATCATTCAAATTTCAAAGTTATGATGCATCAGATCATTTAATATTCAAAGTTGTAATAGATCATGATTAATGTGTATAAAGTTTAGAACTTAAAATCATTCAAAATAGCTTAAGCTTCGATATTACATATCATTAAAAATTAAAAATTATGATATATTATGAGAAATGTGCATAAAATTCAAATTATTAGATTTTAAATATATTGAAAATTACTTAAGTTTTATAATTACATATCATCTAAATATTAACTTTATGATTCATCTTTACAAACATGCATAAAATTCAATTTTTTTGATGTTAAATAAATTTAAAACTATTTAAAATTCAAAGATTTGAATTTTATATATATTTATTATAACACATTGTAACTTTAAAATTTAAATGATATGTAATACTGAAATTTAATCAATTTTTAACATATTTAAGATGCAAAAATTTGAATTTTATGCATATTTTTTATGATGAATCATAACTTTAAAGTTTGAATAATATATAATACTGAAGCTTAAATAGATTTGAACATATTTAAAATTAAAAAAATCAAATTTTGTGCATGTTTTTTATAATGAATCTCAACTTTTAAATTTGACTTATATGTAATACTAAAACTTAAGTAGTTTGAAACATATTTAAGATCCAAAGATAAGAACTTTATACATATTTCTTATGATACATTACAATTTTAAAATTTGAATGATATATAAGATTAAATTTTAAATGGTTTTAAACATATTTAAAATTTAAAGATTAATTTTTTAATGTATTTCATATGATGCATCACAACTTTAAAATTTAAATGATATGTAATATAAAATTTTAAGTGGTTTTAAAAGTGTTTAAGTTTTAAAAATTTTAATTTTACATGTATTTTTCATGATACATCACAACATTGAAATTTGAATTATATGTAATAAGACAAAAGAGGAAGGGACGATCATATCGAACATAAACTTAAGTGGATTTAATTTTTTTTAAAATCTAAATATTTAAAATTTATATAGTTTTGAGTGTGTTTAAGATACAAAGATTTAAACTTTATACATATTTTAAATGATGTATTTGTAACTCTTAAATTTGAATGATATGTAAAACTAAAGCTTAAGCAATTTTGAGTATGTTTAAAATCTAAAGCTTCAAAACTTTATGTACATTTCTCATAATGCATGGCAAATTTAAAATCTATATGATTGATTATCGAAGCTTAAGTAATTTTAAAAGTATTTAAGATGCAAATATTCAAATTTTATGTGTATTTATCATAATTCATTATAAATTAAAATTTTAATGATGAAATATCAAAGTTGGAGTAGTTTTGAATGTGTTTAAGATTTAAATATTTGAAATTTATATGTATTTTTCATGATCTGGTGCAATTTTAAAATTTTAATGATATATAATACTAAAGTTTAAGTGGATTTCAACATGTTTAAGGTCTAAAAATTTGAATTTTATGTAAGTTTCTCATGATGCATTTTAACTTTGAAACTTTAATGAATGTAATATCGAAGCTTAAGAGATTTTAAACATGTTTAATATCTAAATATTCAAATTTTTTTCACATTTATCATGATGCATCACAACTTTAAAATTTGAAAAATATGTAATATCAAAACTTACATAGTTTTGAAAGTGTTTAAGATCTAACGATTCAAAAATTATGCATATTTCTCATGATGCATCATAATTTTAAAGTTTGAATGATATGTAACATCGAATATGAAATGGTATTAAACATATTTAAGTTCTTAAGATTTAAACTTTATACATAATTTTCATGATGCATCAAACTTTGAAATTAAAATGATTTATTATCGAAGCTTAAGTGGTTTTAAATTTATTCAAGATTTAAAGATTTAAACTTTATGTGAATTTCTCATGATGCATCTCAACTTTAAAATTTGAATGACATGTAATGTCAAAACTTAAGTGGTTTTGAACATGTTTAGTATCCAAATAATTAAACTTTATATGCATTCTTCATGATAAATGACAACTTTGAAATTTGAATGAAATGTTCAAGATCTAAAGATTCAAATTTTATATATGTTTATTATTATGAATCACAACATTAAAATTTGAATGATGTAATACCAAGATTTAAATAGTTTTGAATGTATTTAAGATCTAAAGATTTATATTTTATATACATTTCTTAAAATATATCACAACATTAAATTTTGAATAATATGTAATATCAAAATTTAAGTGATTTTTAATATTTTTAAGATCTAAAAATTTAAATTTTATACATGTTTCTCATAATTCATCACATCTTCAAAGTTTGAATGATATGTAATATAAAAACTTGAGTGGTTTTAAACATATTTAAGATCAAAGACTTGAACTTTATTTATATTTTTCATAATGCATTAAAATTTTAATACTGAAATTTAAACTATTTTGAAAATGTTTAATATCCAAAGATTTAAATTTTGTGCTCATTTTTCATGATGTATCTTAACTTTGAAATTTGAAAGATATGTAACACTGAAACTCAAGTGATTTTGAACATACTTAAGATACAAAGATTTAAATTTTATGCACATTTCTCATAACGTATCACAAATTTAAAATTTGAATGATATACAATACCTTAGCTTAAGTGGTTTTGAATGTGTATAAAATTTAAAGATTTGAACTTTGTGCATATTTTTTAAGATACATCATAACTTTGAAAATTGAATGATGTGTAATACAAAACATTTTTGAACATGTTTAAGATCTAAATATTTAAAAATTTTACATATTTTTATGATACATCAAAACATTGAAATTTAAATAATATGTAATCTCAAGAATTTTAAAAGTGTTTAAGGTTCAAATATTTGAATTTTATACATATTTTTTGTGATGCGTCACAACTTTGAAATTTTAATAAAATGTAATAGTGAAGCTTAAGTAGTTTTGAATATGTTTAATACCCAAAAATTTGAATCTTATACGTATTTTTCATGATGCACTAAAATTTTGAAATTTGAATGATATATAATACTAAAATTGAATTAGTTTTAAGCATGTTTAAAATCCAAATATCTAATCTTTATGCATGCTTATTATTATATATCACAAATTTGAAATTTAAATAATATATAATATCGAAGCTTAAGTAGCTTTGAATATTTTTAAAATATAAAAATTTAAATTTTATGTGTATTTTTCATGATGCATGAAAACTTTAAAATTTAAATTATATATAATACCAAAGTTTAAGTGGTTTTGAATGTGTTTAAGATTTAATGATTTAAACTTTATGCATATTTTTCATGATGCATCATAATTTTAAAATTTAAATGATATGTAATACCAAAACTTAAGAAGTTTTGAGTGTGTTTAAAATTCAAAAATTAAAACTTTATACATGTTTCTCATGATGTATAACAACTTTTAAATTTGAGTGATATGTAATATTAGAGTTTAAGCTATTTTAAATATGTTTAAGATATAGACTCAAATTTTAAAAAAAAAATTTGTGATGTATCGTAACTTTGAAATTTAAATAATATATAATACTAAATATTAAATAATTTTGAAAGTGTTTAACTTCTAAATATTTAAATTTTATGTGTATTTTTTATGATGTATCAAAAATTTAAAGTTTGATTGATATATAATACCGAAACTTAAATGGTTTTGAATGTATTTAAGATCTAAAAATTTAAATTTTATGCATGTTTTTAATAATGCATCATAAATTTAAAATTTAAATGATAAAATATCAAAGCTTGAGTGATTTTAAACATGTTTAAGATCTAAATATGTAGAGTTTACACATATTTATTATAATACATTACAACTTTAAAATTTGAATGATATTTAATACCAAAGTTTAAGTAATTTTAAATATGCTTAAGATTTAAATATTTAAATTTTATGTGTATTTATCATAATGCATCACAAATTTAAAATTTTAATGATATAATACTAAATTTTAAGAAGTGTTAAACATTTTTAAAGATCTAAATATTCAAAGTTTATGTGAGTTTATCATGATGCATCTAACTTTTAAAATTTGATTGATATATAATATCAAAGCTTAAATAATTTAAATATGTTTAAGATTCAAAAATTTAAAATTTATGTATGTTTCTTAAAATATATCATAACTTTAAAATTAGAAAGATATATAATACCAAAATTTAAGTAGTTTTGAAGTTGTTTAAGATCTAAACATTCAAACTTTATGCATGTTTATCATGATGCATGATAACTTTAAAATTTGAATGATATGTAATAGTGAAACTTAAACTATTTTGAGTATGTTTAAGATTTAAAGATTCTAATTTTATGTATGTTTTTCATGATGCATTAGAATTTCAAAATTTTAATGATGAAATATTAAAGCTTGAGTAATTTTGAATGTATTCAAAATCAAAATATTTGAATTTTATGTGTATTTCTCATTCAAACTTTATGAATGTTTATTATGATGGATTACAACTTTTAAATTTAAAATATATATAATACCAAAACTTAAACAGTTTGAAAAGTGTTTAAGATTGAAATATTTTTTGTAATTATTTTTCATTGCACATCATTATTATGACATTTAAAAGATATGTAATACTAAAATTTAACCAATTTTAAACATGTTTAAAATCTAAAAATTTAAAATTTATGAGCATTTTTCATTATATATCACAACTTTGAAAGTTGAATGATATGTAACACTGAAGCTTAAGTTATTTTGAAGGTGTTTAAGATTTAAAGATTCAAATTTTATACATTATTATCATGATGCACTATAACTTTGAAGTTTGAATGAGATGTAATACTAAAGATTAAGAGATTTTAAATATGTTTAATATCTAAATATTTATTTCTTTTACACATTTTTCATGATATATCACAACTTTAAATTTTGAATGATATGTAATATTGACGCTTAAGCAATTTTAAAGGTGTTTAAGATCTAAAAATTTAAACTTTATGCATATTTCTCATGATGCATCACAACTTTGATGTTTGAATGATATGTAATTCTAAAAATTAAATGGTTTTGAGCGTATTTAATATCTAAAGATTTAAATTTTATGCATGTTTCTCATAATGCTTAAGCAATTTTAAATATGTTTAAAATTTTAGAGATTCAAACTTTATGTTCATTTTTCATGACACATTGTAACCTTAAAATAAAAAAGATATATAATATCTAAGCTTAAATAGTTTTAAACATGTTTTATATCTAAAAATTTAAATTTTATGTGCATTTATTATGATGCATCATAATTTTAAAATTTAAATGATATGTATTACTGAAGCTTATAGAGTTTTGAATCTGTTTAACATCTAAAAATTTAAAATTTATGCATATTTTTCATAATGGATCATAATTTTTAAATTTTTATGATATGTAATACCAAATTTTAAGTAGTTTTTAAGGTGTTTAAGATTTAAAAATTTAAAGTTTATACACATTTAATGTGATGCATTGAAACTTTAAAATTGGAATGATATATAATATTGAATCTTAAATAATATCAAAAGTGTTTAAGATCAAAAAATTTAAATTTTATGCACATCTCTCATAATACATCATAAATTTAAAATTTAAATAATATGTAATAATAACATTTAAACTATTTTAAACATATTTAAAATTAAATTTTATGCATGTTCGTTATAATTTATCACAATATTGAAGTGTGAATGATATGTAATATCAAAGTTTAAGTTTTGATATTACATATCACTCGTACTTCACCGTTATGATGCATCATAAAAAATATACATAAAATTTGAATATTTAGATCTTAATACCAAAGATTAAGTGGGTTTAAAGTATTTAAGATTCAAATATTTAAATTTTATGCATATTTATTAAGATGCATCAAAACTTTAAAATTTGAATGATGTATTGTAATATCAAAGTTTAAATAATTTTAAATATGTTTAAGATCTAAATATTAAAATGCTATGCATATTTCTTATATGCATCATAACTTTAAAATTTGAATGAAATGTAATACTAAAATTTAAGAATTTTTAAATATATTTAAGATCTAAAAATTAAAATTTTATATACATTTTTTATGATGCATCACAACTTTTAAATTTAAATGATATGTAATACTGAAGTTTAAGTAGTTCTTAATGTATTTAAGATCTAAAATTTTTAAATTTATGCTTATTTATCATATTGCATCATAAATTTAAATTTTGAAGGATATATAATATCAAAACTTAAGTAGTTTTAAACATGTTTAAGATCGAAAAGTTCAAAAATTTTGAGCATTTTTTATGATCATCATAACTTTGATAGTTGAATGATATGTAATACTAAAGTTTTGAAGGTGTTTAAGATCTAAAAATTTAAATTTTATGTACATATTTCATGATGCATCAAAACTTTGATGTTTGAATGATATGTAATATCTAAGCTTAAAAAGTTTTAAAATATTTAATTTATAAATATTCAATTTTTTTCTTATTTCTCATGATGCATCGTAACTTTAAAATTTGAATGATATGTAATACTAAATTTTATGTAATTTTTAAGGTGTTAAAATTCAAAGATTTAAATTTTATGCATGCTTCTCATAATGCATCATAATTTTGAAGTTTGAATGATATTTAATACTAAAGCTTGAATAATTTTAAAAGTGTTTAAAATCTAAAGATTTGAAATTTATGCACATTTATAATGAGGCATCGTAACTTTGAAATTTGAATGATATGTAATACTAAATTTTAAGTAGTTTTGAACATATAAAAAATTTAAATATTCAAAATTTATTTAAATTTTGTATAATGCATTGCTAAAATATATATAAAATTTAAATCTTTAGATCTAAAACATGTTCAAAACTATTTAAGCTTCAGCTTTATATATCATTTAAATTTTAAATTTATGATATATTATAAAAAATATACATAAAATTTAAATATTTAGATCTTAAACTCGTTAAAAATTACTTAAATTTTGGTATTACATATCAATCAAATTTGAAAGTTGTGATGCATCATGAGAATTATGAATAAAATTTAAATCTTTCGATCTTAGACATGTTTAAAATTAAAGTTTTAATAATGTATCATAACTTTAAAATTTGAATGATATATAAGACTGAAGCTTAAGTGATTTTGAATTTGTTTAAAATCTAAAGATTCAAAATTTATGAGTATTTTCTATGATACACATTGCTTAAGATCTAAAGATTTAAATTTTATGAGTATTTTCTATGATTCATCATGCTTAAGATCTAAACATTTAAATTTTATATACATTTATAATAATGCATTATAACTTTGAAATTTTAATGATCTAATATTGAAGCCTAAATAATTTTGAATGTATTTAAGATCTAAAGACTTGAACTTTATGTAAGTTTCTTATTATGTATTTCAACTTTAAAATTTGAATGACATATAATATAGAAGCTTAAGTGATTTTGAACATGTTTCAAATTCAAAGATTTAAGTTTTACGTGCATTTTTAGATATGCATCACAACTTTCATGCATATCTCTTAATGTATGTTTTTCATGCGTATCTCTTTATGTATATTTTTCATGATGTATCACAACTCTAAAATTTAAATAATATATAATATCAAAATTTGAATAAATTTTAATATATTTAAGATTTAAAAATTTGAACTTTATATACATTTCTCATGATGCATTGTAACTTTAAATTTTAAATGATATGTAATACTGAAGATTGAGCGATTTTATATATGCTTAAAATCTAAATATTCAAAATTATGCATATTTCTCATGTTGCATCATAACTTTAAAATTTGAATGATATGTAATACCTAAGCTTGAATAATTTTGAATATATTTAAGATTTAAAGATTTAAAATTTATGTGTGTTTGTTATAATGCATCATAACTTTGAAGTTTGAATTGTATGTAATACAGATTTTTTAGTGGTTTTGAATATGTTTAAGATCTAAAGATTTAAATTTTATGTATATTTGTTATAATGTATTACAATTTTGATATTTTAATGACATATAATATCAAATTTTAAGTGATTTTGAATGTGTTTAAAATTTTAAGATTGAAATTTTATGCATGTTTCTTATGATGCGTCATAACTCTAAAATTTAAATAATATGTAATATAGAAGCTTAAGTAATTTTGAATGTATTTAAGATTCAATGATTTAAATTTTATGTATATTTATCATGATGCATCACAATTTAAAAATTTAAATGATATGTAATACTGAAGCTTAACTAGTTCTGAATATATTTAAGATCCAAAGATTTGAAATGTATGTAAATTTTTTTATGATGATCATAACTCTAAAATTTAAATTATATGTAATACTAAAGCTTAAATTTTTTTCAAAATATTTAAAATTCAAAAATTTAAAATTTATACTTATTTATTATGATACATCATAACTTTTACATATGATTGATATGTAATACCCAAGTTTGAGTAATTTTGAATGCCTTTAAGATCTAAAGATTTAGCATATTTTTTATGATGTATTGTAATTTTAAACTTTCAATGATATATAATATTAAAATTTAAGTGGATTTGAAAGTGTTTAAGATTCAAAAAATTAACTTTTACCTACATTTGTCATGATTTTTGAATGATATGTAATATTAAAGATTCAAAGATTTAAAATATATGCATTTTAGAATATATTTAAGATTTAAAGATTCAAATTTTATACGAGTTTTTCATGATGCATAAAAACTTTAAAATTTTAATGATATGTAATATGAAAGCTTAAATGATTTTTAACATATTTAATATCTAATAATTCAAATTTTATGCACATTTGTTATGCATGATGGATCTCAACTTTAAATTTTGAATGATATGTAATATTGAATGTTGAGTGGATTTGAATGTGTTTAAGATTCAAATATTCAAATTTTATGTATGTTTCTCATGATGCATTGCAACTTTAAAATTTGAATGATATATTATACTAAAATTTACATTAAAAACATGCATAAAAATTTTAAATATTTAAATCTTAAAGACCTTCAAAATTGCTTAAGCTTTGGTATTAAATATCATTCAAAATTCAAAGTTACAATGCATCATGATAAATATGAATAAAATTTAAATTTTTAAATCTTAATATATACAAAACTACTTAAGCTTTAGTATTGCATATCATTCAAGTTTAAAAGTTATCATGCATAATGAGAAATGAGTAAAAAAATTAAATATTTATATATTAAAAATGTTTAAAAATTTTTTAATCTTCGATATTACATATCATTTGAATATTTAGATCTTAAACACTTTCAAAAAAATTCAAATTTTATATAATATATCATTCAACTTTCAAAGTTATGATGCATCATGAGAAACACTCATAAATTTTAAACATGTTCAAAATTACTTAAGCTTTAGTATTACATATTCAAATTTTAAAGTTGTGATGCATCATAAAAAATAAATATGATTTTAAAAAATTTGGATCTTAAACACATTAAAAACTACTTAAACTTCGATATTACATATCATTTAAATTTTAAAATTATTATGTACCATGAAAAATGCACATAAACTTTAAATCTTTGAATATTAGACACATTCAAAATCACTTAAACTTTTGTATTATGTCATTCAAATTTGAAAGTTAAAATTTATCATAAAAAAGATGCATAAAATTTGAATCTTTAAATTTTAAACACATTTAAAACCATTTAAATTTTGGTACTTTATATTATTTAAATTTTAAAGTTATGATGCATCATAAAAAATGTGCATAAATTTTAAATCTTTAATTTTTTTACAAGTTCAAAACTGCTTAATCTTCAATATTAAGATTAAAAGATTCAAAATTTAAGCATGTTTCTCATGATGTATCACAACTTTGACGTCTGAATGTGAACCTTTCGATATTACCTATGATTCAAAATTTAAAATTATGATACATCATGATAAATGTTCATAAATTTTAAATCTTTTGATCTTAAACACCTTCAAAACCACTTAAGCTTCAGTATTATATATTATTTAAAATTTTAAGTTGTGATTTATAATGAAAAATGTGCATAATATTTGAATATTTAGATCTTAAATATGTTCAAAACTACTTAAGCTTTAATATTACATATTATTCAAATTTGTAATGCATTATGAGAGATGTGCATAAATTTTAAAATTTTAGATCTTAAACACTTTTAAAATCACTTGAACTTCAATATTACATATCATTTAAATTTTAAAGTTTTGATTATTATATAAAATGCATATAAAATTTTAAGTCTTTAGATCTTAAACACTTTTAAAATTGCTAAAGCTTCAGTATTACATATCATTTAAATTTTAAAGTTGTGATACATTATGAAAAATGTGCATAAAGTTCATATTTTTAGATGTTAAACACGTTCAATGTCACTTAAGCTTCGATACTACATATCATTTAAATTTCAAAGTTACGATGCATCATATAAAATTTGTATTTTTAAATCTTTAACACGTTTAAAATCACTTAAACTTTGGTATTATATATCATTCAAATTTTAAAGTTATGATGCATCATTAAAAATAAACATAAAATTCAGATCTTTAGAACTTAAACACTTAAGCTTCGGTATTAAATATCATTCAAACTTTAAAGTTATACTACATTATAAAAAATATGCATAAAATTAAAATCTTTATATCTTAACATCTTCAAAACTATTTAAGATTTGGTATTACATATCATTCATATTTCAAAGTTATGATCATCATGAGAAATAAGTAAAAAAATAAATATTTTTGCATTAAAAATATTCAAAACTTTTTAAATTTTAGTATTACATATCATTCAAACTTCAAAATTATGATGCATCATGAAAAATACGCATAAAATTAAAATATTTAGATTTTAGACACCTTTAAAATTATTTAAATTTTAGCATTACATATCATTTAAATTTTAAATTTATGATACATCATGATAAATACTCAGAAATTTTGAATCTTTTAATCTTAAATATGCTCAAAACTACTTAAGCTTTGGTATTACATATCTTTCAAATTTTAAAGTTGTGATGCAATATGAGAAATAAGCATAAAGTTGAAATCTTTAGATTTTAAACACATTAAATTTTTTTTAATCTTCAGTATTATATATTATTTAAATTTCAAAT
This sequence comes from Torreya grandis, assembly GCA_037957365.1. Taxonomy (NCBI): domain Eukaryota; kingdom Viridiplantae; phylum Streptophyta; class Pinopsida; order Cupressales; family Taxaceae; genus Torreya; species Torreya grandis. The sequence goes on along the minus strand of JARHVA010000025.1, from coordinate 9,840,975 downwards.
TTGTGATACATCATAAAAAATATACATAAAATTTAAATATTTAGATCTTAAATACATTTAAAACTACTTAAATTTCAGTTTTATATATCATTCAAATTTTAAAATTATGATGCATATAAGAAATATGCATAACATTTAAATATTTGGATATTAAATACATTTAAAACTATTTAAAATTTGGTATTACATTTCATTTAAATTTTAAAGTTACGATGCATCATAATAAATATGCATAAAGTTTAAATTTTTAAATTTTAAACACTTTCAAAACTATTTAATCTTAAGTATTAAGATCTAAAGATTCAAATCTTATGTACATTTCTCATGATGCATTGGAATTATGAAGTCTGAATGATATATTATATCAAAGCTTAAGATTCGATATTACATATCATTCACACTTCAATGTTGTTATTCATCATAAAAAATACACATAAAATTTAAATATTTAGATTTTAAAAATATTCAAAACTATTCAAGTTTTAGTATTAGATATCATTTAAATTTTAAATTTATGATGCATTATGAGAGATGTGCATAAAATTTAAATTTTTAAATCTTAAATATCTTTGAAATTTCTTAAGCTTCAATATTACATATCATTAAAAAATTTAAGTTTCAATGCATTATACAAAATATGTATAAAGTTTAAATATTTAGATCTTAAACACATTAAAAAATTGCTTAAGATTTGATATTACGTATCATTCAAATTTTAAAATTATGATGCATAATGAGAAACATTCATAAAATATAAATTTCTAGATGTTAAATACGTTTAAAACTAGTTTAAACTTTGGTGTTATATATCATTTAAATTTTAAAATTATGATACATAATGAGAAATATGCATAAAATTTAAATTTTTAGATATTAAATATGTTCAAAACCACTTAAATTTTAGTATTACATATCATTCAAATTTTAAAATTATAATGCATTATAAAAAAATATAAATAAAATTTAATTTTTTAGATATTAAATAGTTGAAAACCACTTAATATTTAGTATTATATATCATTTAAATTTTAAAATTATGATGTCTCATGATAAATATACATAAAATTTTAATATTTAAATCTCAAACATTATCAAAACTACTTAAACTTTGGTATGATATCATTTAAGCTTCAAATTTACTCTACAACAAGACATGCATATAAAATTTGAATCTTTAGATCTTAAACATGTTCAAAACCATTTAAGATTAAGTATAACATATCTTTCAAACATTAAAGTTATGATGCATCATAAAAAATAGGCATAAAGTTTAAATATTTAAATTTTAAACACTTTTAAAATTGCTTAAGTTTTAATATCACATATAATTCTAATTTTAAAGTTATAATAGATCATGAAAAATATGTATAAAATTAGAATCTATAGATTTTAAACACCTTTAAAACTACTTAAGATTTGACGTTATATATCATTCAAATTTTAAAGCTATGATAGATCATGAGAAACATGCATAAATACATTTAAACCCATTTAAACTTCAATATTATATATCATTTAAATTTCAAAGTTGTGATGCATCATATGAAATACACATAAAATTTTAATATATAATTCAAATTTTATCTTAAACTTGTTTCAAATTATTTAAACTTTGATATTATATATAATTTAAATTTTAAAATTATGATGCATCATTAAAAAAATGCATAAAATTTAAATTTTTTGATCTTAGATACATTTAAAACTCATTAAGTTTAAATATTAAATATCATTCAAATTTTAAAGTTGTGATGCATCATGAGAAATGCATATAAATTTTAAATATTTAGATCTTAAACACTTTTAAAAAAAATTGAGTTTTTGTATTACATATCATTTAAACTTTAAAGTTTTTATGCATCATAAAAATTGAGTATAAGTTCAAATTTTTTGATCTTAAAAATATTTAAAACTACTTATTATTTTATGTTTCATATCATTCAAATTTTAAAATTATGATGCATTATAAGAAACATACATAAATTTTAAATTTTTAAATCTTAAACACATTCAAAACCACTTAAACTTTGGTATTACATATCATTTAAATTTCAAAATTATTATACATTATAAGAAATACACATAAATATCAAATATTTAGATCTTAAATATATTTAAAATCACATGAGATTCAATATTACATATCATAAAGTTTAAATCTTTAAATCATAAATATATTTAAAATCGCTTAAGTTTCAGTATTACATATCATTCAAACTTTAAAGTTGTGATGTATAATAAAAAATATGCATAAAATTTAAATATTTGAATTTAAAATACATTCAAAATTACTTAAGTTTTTGTATTACATCAATCAAAATTTAAAGCTATGATGCATATAAATGCACATAAAATTTAAATCTTTAGATCTTAAATAAATTCAAAACCATTAAAATTTTTATATTACATATCATTCAAATTTTAAAGTTTTGATGCATTATAATAAATATATATAAAATCTAAAGTTTTAGATTTTAAATATATTCAAAATTCATTAAATTTTAAAATTGCATGTCATTCAAATTTAAGAGTAATAATATATCATATGAAATGCACATAAAATTTAAATTTTTGGATCATAAACATGTTTAAAATCACTTAAATTTTAAAATTACATATCATTAAATTTTTTAAGTTACAATGCATTATAAAAAATATGCATAAAATTTAAATCTTTAGATTTTAAACACATTTAAATCTATTTAAATTTTAGTATTATATATCATTTAAATTTTAAAATTATGATGCATTATGAGAAATATACATAAATTTTAAATTTTTAAATCTTAAATACATTTAAAATCACTTAAACTTCAATATTACATATCACTTCAACTTAAAAGTTATGATGCATTATGAGAACCACACATAAAATTTGAATCTTTGGATATTAAATACATTCAAAATTATGTAAACTTTGGTATTAAATATCATTCAAATTTAAAAGATATAATACATCATGAGAAATGTACATAAAATTTGAATTATTAGATCTTAAATATTTTGAAAACTACTTAAGCTTGAATATTACATATCATTCAAATTTTAAAATTTGAATATATTATAAGAAATGCTTATAAAATTTAAATGTTTATATATTAAATATGTTCAAAACCACTTAAGCTTCAGTATTATATCTTTTAAATTTCTAAGTTATGATATATCATGAAAAATACACATAAATTTTAATTTTTTGGGTCTTAAATACATTTAAAACTATTTAAGTTTTAGTATTATATATCATTTAAATTTTAAAGTTGTGATACATCATAATATATGTGCATAAAGTTCAAATTTTTAGATCTTAAAAATATTTAAAATTGCTTAAACTTTAATATTACAAATTATTTAAATTTAAAAGTTGCAATGCATCATCATAAATGCTTATAAAGTTTAAATCTTTAGATATTAAATAGGTTTAAAACTACTTAAAATTTAGTACTACATATCATTTAAATTTTAAGTTATGATGCATCATTAAAAATATACATAATATTTTAATCTTTGAATCTTAAACATGTTTAAAACTACTTAAAGTATAAGATTACATGTCATTCAATTTTCAAAGTTTCGATGCATCATGAAAAACACAAAATGTTTTAATCTTTGAATCATAAAATTATTCAAAATCACTTAAACTTCGATCTTACACATCCTTTAAAATTCAAAGTTGCAATGCATTATGAAAAATATGCATAGATTTTTAATCTTTAAATCTTAAACATATTTAAAATTATTTATGTTTTAGTATTACATATCATTCGAATGTCAAAGTTGTGATGTATCATAAAAAATATGCATAAAGTTCAAATCTTTAGATATTAAGCACGTTCAAAACTTTTTAAACTTTGATATTACATATCAATCAAACTTTAAAGTTGCGATTCATCATAAAAATTGTGCATAAAATTTAAATCTTTGAATCTTAAATACATTCAAAATTGATTAAGCTTCAATATTACATATCATTTAAATTTTAAATTTATGATGCATTATAAAAAATGAAAATAAAATTCAAATATTTAGATATTAAATATATTTAAATTTTTTTAAATTTTTATATTAAATATCATTTAAATATAAAAGTTGTGATATATCATGAGAAACATGCATTAAGTTTCTATATTACATGTCATTCAAACTTCAAAGTTGAGATGCATCATTTGAACTTTATGCACATTTTTCATGATACATTGCAACTTTGAAAATTGAATGATATGTAATATCAAAGTTTAAAGAAGTTTGAACATATTTAAGATTTAAAAATTTAAATTTTTTACATGTTTTTTTTATAGTTTTAAAATTTGTATAATATGTAATATTGAAGCTTAAATAGTTTTTAATGTGTATTTATTATAATGAATAATAAATTTAAAATTTTAATGATATGTAATACAAAAATTTTAGTGGTTTTAAACATTAAAAATTTAAAATTTAAATTTTATGTGCATTTTTCATGATTTTTCATAATGTTAAAATTTGAACAATATGTAATATTGAAGCTTGAGATGTTTTGAACATATATAAGATCTAAATATTTAAATTTTATACATATTTTCATAATGCATCATAACTTTAAAATGTGAATGATATATAATATCAAAACTTAAATAATTTTAAATGTGTTTAAGATCAAAAAAATTAATTTTTATGCACATTTATCATGATGCATTACATATTTAAAGTTTGAATGATATGTAATACCAAACTTTAAATGATTTTAAATGTTCTAATATTCAAAGATTAAAATTCTATACATGTTTTTCATGATGAATTAATTACAACTTTCAAATTTTAGTGATATGCAATACTGAAGCTTAAGTGGTTTTAAATATAGTTAGTCTACAACCATTCAAACTTTGTACGTGTTTCTCATGACGTTTCATAAATTTAAACTTTGAATGATATGTAATACAAAAGTTTAAGTAGATTTAAATATATTTAATATCTAAATATTTAAATTTTATACATATTTTTTATGATCTATCACAATTTTGAAATTTGAATGATATGTAATACCAAATCTTGAATATTTTAAAATATGTTTAAAGTAAAAATATTTAAAATCTATGCACATTTTTTATGATGCATTATAACTTTTAAATCTAAATAATACATAATATTGAAGCTTAATATATTTTGAGTGTGTTTAAGATCTAAAAATTCAAAATTTATGCATGTTTGTCATGATGCATTACAAATTTAAAGTTTGAATGATATGTAATACTGAAACTTAAGTAATTTTGAATGTGTTTAAAATTCAAAGATATAAATTTTATGCATATTTTTCATGATACATTACAAATTTTAAATTTAAATATGTAATACTAAAACTTAAGCAATTTTGAAAATATTTAAAATCTAATAATTAAAACTTTATGCATGTTTCTCATGATGCATCATAACTTTGAATTTTAAATGATATGTAATACTAAAAATTAGGTCATTTAAAACATATTTAAGATCTAAAAATTTAGACTTTGTATGAATTTATCAATGCATGATAACTTTCAAATTTGAATGATAGATAATACCGAAGCTAAAGTGGGTTTACACATGTTTAAGATCTAAAAATTTACATTTTATGTATATTTATCATATGCATCACAACATTTAAATTTAAATGATATGTAATATCAAAGCGTAAATAGTTTTAAACATATTTGTCGCTGTCATCATTATATTTGAGATCATGTCAAAGAGAATAATAAGCATGAAAGAGTTGAGAATATCAAAACCAAAGCTCAAAAGATAACTTGCATCATTATCTTCTACATCTCATGGAGCAAAGGATGGTGCAAGTTTCCCCTTTAATCTAGGAAGATAATTTTTTTCAGATTAGTTTATACATTATTTTTTATGTTCTTGTTGTGTATTTTATATGATGCATCAAAACTTTAAAATTTGAATATGAAAGCTTAAGTGGTTTTAAAGGTATTTAAGATCCCAAATGAATTTTATGTGTTTTTTAAATGATACATCACAACTTTGAAATTTGATTGATATGTAATAATAAAGTTTAAGTATTTTAAAACATGTTTAAGATCTAAAGATTTAATCTTTAAAATTTAAATTATATATAATACTAAAACTTAAGTGGATATAAACGTATTTAAGATTCAAATATTTGATATTTATATATATTTCTTATGATAGATCACAACTTTGAAATTTTAATGATATGTAATACTAAAATTTGTGTAAATTTAAATATGTCTAAAATCTAAAGATTCAAAATTTATGTACATTTATTATAATACATCACAACTTTGAAATTTAAATAATATGTAATAGTGAAGTTTAAGTTGTTTTTATAATCTTTTATGATACAAAAATTTGAATTTCATGTATGTTTTTTATGATACACCAAAATTTTCAAATTTAAATGATATGTAATATTGAATCTTAAGTAGTTTTTATGATGCATTACAATTTTAAAATTTAACTGATATGAAATATCAGAGCTTAAGTGGTTTTGAACATAATTAAGATCTTAATTTTTTAATTTTTTACAAATTTTTTATGATGCATCACAACTTTAAAATTTAAATGATATGTAATAACAAAGATTAATTAGTTTTAAATATGTTTAATATCTAAAGATTTTATATTTATGTATATTTATCATTATGCATCACAATTTTGAAATTTTAATAATATGTAATATCAAAGTTTAAGTGATTTTAAAAGTATTTAAAAGCCAAAAATGCAAACTTTATGTCCATTTCTCATGACGTATCACAAGTTTGAAATTTGAATAATTTATAATATCAAAATTTTAATGATTTTTGAATATATTTAAGATCTAAAGATTTAAAATTTATGCATATTTATCATGATGCACCACAATTTTAAAATTTAAATGATATCTAATATTAAATCTTAACTAGTTTTAAACATGTCTAAGATTCAAAGATTAAATTTTTTACATATTTTTCATGATTCATCACAACTTTAAAATTTGAATGATATATAATACCAAAGTTTGAGAGAATTTGAATGTGTTGAATATCCAAATATTTAAACTTTATGTATATTTTTCATATTGCATAAAAAATTTAAAATTTGAATGGTATGTAATATCGAATTTTAAGCAGTTTTTAACGTGTTTAAAATCAAAAGATTCAAATTTTATACATGTTTTTAATGATGCATTACAACTTTTAAATTTGAATAATATGTAATACTAAAAATTAAATGTATTTAAGATCTAAAGATTCAAATTTTATTCATATTTTTCATCATGAATAATATGTAATATTGAAGCTTTAGAGTAGTTTTGATCATATTTAAGATACAAAAATTTGAACTTTATGCACGTTTGTCATGATGTATCATTAATTTAAAGTTTGAATGACATATAATACCAAAGATTAAAATTTTATGTATATTTTTTATAATGCATCGTAAGTTTAAAATTTAAATGATATATAATACTAAAGCTTAAATAGTGTTGAACATGTTTAAGATCTAACAATTTAAATTTTATGCATATTTCTTATTATGCATCACAACTTTAAAATTTGAATGATATGTAATATCAAAGCTTAAATTGTTTTGAATGTGTTTAAGATTCAATGATTTAAACTTTATGCACATTTACTACAATGTATTATAATTTTTAAATTTCAATTATATGTAATACTGAATCTTAAGTGGTTTTGAATGTGTTAAAAATGAAAAAAAATTAAATTTATGTATATTTATCATGATGCATTAAAATTTTCAAATTTGAATGATATGTAATTGTTATTGATCAAATTTGACTCCAAGTCAAATTTTTTACCTCCTCCAATTTCAAACTTTCAAGTGGTCTTGTCGAGAATTATGCCTTAGTAATATTAATTTGATTATCGTGGTTTTAAGAGTGAAATTCTTTCAATGTCTTAGTAAAGTTTTTTCAAGAGGGTAAGATATGATGTGTGTCTAAACCAATTTGCACAACACTTTTCAAGAGCAATTTCATAGGGTTAAATCATACTCTTTTCTCTCTAAAACTTAGTAATGGTATTCAAATATTAGAGGAATACACTGGTGAATGTGGTCACAAAAAATTATTACTTTAAGTATTATGTAATACTAATACTTAAGTATTTTTAAATGTATTTAAAATTTAAATATTTAAATATTATACATATTTTTCATGATGCATCACAACTTTAAAATTTGAATGATATTATAGTAGTTTTGAATATATTTAAAATTCAAAAATTTAAACTTTATGCACATTTTTCATTATGCATCGCAACATTGAAATTTAAATGATATGTAATATCAAAGATTAATTGGTTTTGAATGTATTTAAGATTCAAAAATTTGATTTTTATGCATATTTTTTATGATGCATTGTAAGTTTGAAATATGAAAAATATATAATACTGAAGCTTAAGTGGATTTAAAAGTGTTTAAGGTCCAAAGATTTAAATTTTATACATATTTCTCATGATGCATCATAACTTTGAATTTTGAACAATATGTAATATCGAAGCTTAAGTAGTTTTGAACGTGTTTAAAATTTAAAGACTTGAAGTTTATGCATATTTTTTTATAATGCATCACAATTTTAAAGTCTAAATGATATGTAATATTAGAGTTTAAGTTGTTTTAAATGTACTTAAGATCTAAACACTCAAGCTTTATGCATATTCTTCATGATAAAACTCAACTTTGAAATCTAAATGATATGTAATACTGAAACTTAAGAAGTTTCAAACATGTTTAAGAACCAAATGTTTAAGTTTTAAGAGCATTTCTCATGATGCATTACAACTTTGATATTTGAATGATATGAATATAATATATAAAATTAGGTAGTTTTAAATGTGTTTAAGATCCAAACATTTAAAATTTATACGTATTTTTTTATGATGCATCACAACTTTAAAATATGAATGATATGTAATACTTAGGTTTAAGTAGTTTTAAACGTGTTTAAAATCTAAAAATTTATACTTTATGTATGTTTTTCATGATACATGGTAAATTTAAAATCTAAATGATATGCAAAACTAAAAATTAAATGATTTTAAACATGTTTAAAATCTAAAGATTAGAATTTTGTAAGTGTTTCTCATAATGCATCACAACTGTCAAATTTTAATGATATATAATATGAAAGTTTAAGTAATTTTAAAAGTATTTAAGATCTAAATATTCAAAATTTATGTGCAATTTGTACTATGCATCATAACATTAACACTTGAATTGTTTGTAATATTAAAGCTTAAGCTTCAATTTTAAACATGTTTCAGCACTAAAAATTCAAACTTTGTAGTGTTTCTCATTATTTATTACAACTTTGAACATTAAATAATATGTAATATCGAAGCTTAAATTTTTTTGAATGTGTTTAAGATATAAAGATTTGAGTTTTTTATATTTTATATGATGCATCTCAACTCCAAAATTTGAATGATATGTAATACTTAAACTTAAATAGTTTTGAACATGTTCAAGATCTAAAGATTCAAATTTTATGCATGTTTTTCAAAATGCATCATAACATTAAAATCTGAATGATATGTAATACTAAAGCTTAATCAGTTTTGAATGTGTTTAAGATTCAAATATTTGAACTTTATATGTATTTTACATGATATATAATGTAATACTTAAATTTAATCATTTTTGAACATATTTGGGATTCAAATATTCAAGATTTATGCATGTTTTTTATGATGCATTACATCTTTGAAGGTGTTTAAGATCGAGAGAGTAAATTTTATACATGTTTCTAATTATGAATTATAACTTTGAAGTTTGAATGATATGTAATACTGAAGCTTAAATAGTTTTGAACATGTTTAAAATTTAAAGATTCAAAATTTAAACATGTTTCTCATGATGCATCACAACTTTGAAATTTAAATGATATGTAATACTAAATCTTATGTAATTTTAAAAGTGTTTGAAATTTAATGATTTAAAATTTATGTATGTTTCTCATAATGCATCATAACTTTAAAATTTGAATGATATATATACCAAAATTTAAGCTGTTTTGAATGTGTTTTAAATCTAAAGATTCAAATGTATTGCATGTTTCTCATGATGCATTATAGTTTTGAAGTTTGAATGATATGTAATACTAAAGCTTAGATTGTTTTGAATATGTTTAAGATCCAAATATATAAACTTTAAGATAATTTATCATGATGCATCAAAAAATTAAAATTTTAATGATATGTAATATAAAATCTTAGGTGATATGAATGCATTTAAGATCTAAATATTTGAATTTTATGTACATTTTGTTTGGTGCATCACAAATTTGAAGTTTAACTGATATGTAATAACAAAGTTTAAATAATTTTAAACATATTTAAGATTCAAATATTTAATTTTTATGTGGTTTTTATAATACATCGTAACTTTGAAATAATATATAATATCAAAGCTTAAGTAGTTTTGAACATGTTTGAGATCCAAAGATTCAAAATTTATGCATATTTTTCATGATGCATCACAACTTTATAATTTGAATAATGTGTAATACTTGAATTTATGTAATTTTAAATGTATTTAAGATCTAAATATTTTAATTTTATGCATGTTTCTCATTATGCATCACAACTTTGAAGTTTGAATTATATGTAATACCAGATCTGAAATAATTTTGAATATGTTTAAGATGAAAAACTTTGTTTAAGGTTAATTTTGATTACCTTATTAACTTTTTATTGATCAATAATGACCTAGAAAACACTCTTACAACTATTTATAGATCCATTAGATATATAGCTTAAATCTTTGCTCACGACATAGTCTAGAAAGGTTTCTTGAGGGCCAATAATGATCATTTCAATTATGATATTTACTAATTTTAAATATATGTTTCTCTAATTTAAAATCAATGTAGTTACAAATAAGGAGAAATCATATTTATAATGCAAATAATAACATAAAAAATAGAGCTATGGATCAAAATATATGACTAAAAATCTAATGTGCAGTCACACATAATTGCATCAACACTTTTAAAATTAAAAAAATAGAAAATTACAGAGCAAGATATGAGAAAAACTCATTATATCTAATATTTATATAAATCTCATGAAAAGAAACTCAAAATGATATTTTTATTTTTTTTAAATGATCAAATTAACCCTTTCAACTTACTCTCTAAGTATTTTTTGATAAAAAGTTCATTGTGTGGTAAATCTGCTCAGAAGGGTCACTTTGTACCATCATATTTTTTTACCATAAATTCAATAACTATGAAACCAATTACATTAATTTATCATGACATTAAGGTACAATCATACAAAATTTCATAAAATTTGGACTTAATTTGCTTCTACACAAATGGCATTTGAAAGTGCTAACTTGGTAGATTTAGTAACTAGTGAATGTAGAAAATAACTAAGTAAAAATCATCATAAAAGTTGATTTTGATAGCTATGCATTTTAAATATTATATCTAATATGTGTGCACTATCTTTTAAATTATATTTTAAAGAAATTTAACTACCACCATGATAAAATTGAATAATATTTGACTTTCTTTACTGATATGAAAATGAGCTTAAAACATACACACTGATCAGATCTAAAAATTGGAAACAAGCTACAAAATTGATAAATTAAAAATTAGATCAGAAACCAATTTTTAACCCTACACATTTCACATGTGAAACATCATTTTTTGTCTTTTTTAATCTATACATTTTTATCGCATTTGTTTACCATTATATGAAAATTAAAGGTGATTGGACTTTATTTAGTTCTATGAAATAGTATTTGAAAAGTGTTGCACAAGTTGATTTGATACCTATAAATACATAAAAATCTACACACTGAATAGTTTTCATGACTATTATATTTTCATGTTATGAATAATTATCTATAACCACATTTTCCATTATATTACCTTGACATTTAACTACCATCAAATAATTTTTGGAGAGAAAAGATCATGATTTAGCCTTACAAAATTGTTTCTAAAAAAATACTGTGTATGTTGATTTGTATAATACATGTCATATCTTACCCTCTTAAGAAAACCTCACTAAGAACTTGAAACAACTTAACACTTGAAACCATGATAATAAAATCAATATTACAAAGGCATCTCTTGACAAAACTACATTCAAGTTTGAAATGGAAGAAATATATAGAAGAAAATGGAAGAGAGAAGAAAGGAAAATAGATGATGACTTGAGTGATATTATCCTCCTCTACATGGAAAAAGTCTTCATTCTTATAGAAGGCTATCATGGGTGGAGGGAGAAGATGAGGATGAGGTGATGGTCGATTTCCACTCAAAACTTGCTATAAATGTGGGTTACTAGACCACTATCAAAGAGATTGCCTAGAGTACATGAGGTGTGCATCTCAAAAAAAGGACCATCATTGGATGAGTGTCCTAATCTATATGCAACTATCACTAAAGAATGAAATGAAAAGGGTACTGATATGATTCAAATTGATCAACCAAAATTATGTACATACCTAACCATCCCCATTATTTAATAAGTAAACATTACCACCCACAATGGGGGACAAACTCTGTTAATAGCCAATTCAGTGGAGAAGGTACAATGAAAAGAACCGTGATGTAAAAATTAACGTAATTCTCAAAAATAAAAAGATGTCCTTCAAGATACAATGGCACTTATATGAGAACTCCAAGGTGAGATTAAATACATCAAAGACAAGGACATAACATATCACATTGTTGTGTAAAGAGAATTTAAACTCTAAACTATGGCAATTATTGTAAGCAGATGCTAGATGCACATATCATTCCACATCTCAGTGCTTGGCTTAAGAGTTAAGCTTGACCACCAAATGAAGTTCATCTTCATATCATTTGATAAAGTGAAGATCATTATTTAAATCATACCCAGCATTAGGACACTCCTAGTTCATCTATTCCCCTAGAAGATAGAGAAATTTTGGTTAACAATATCATCAACAAATGGGTAATCAGAGACATTTTATTATATTCTAGCACAAAAGTTAATGTCCTCATCGATTCTTGGCATAAAATGTCTAGCCCAGTGTTGTAACCTTCACCTCATGTCTTATTCATAGCTAATAAGACTCATGTTCACCCAATTGAGATCCTCAAGAATGCCATAATCAACATACTTGATTCATAGCAAATTTTGAGGTCTAGAGTTAGTAAAAACTGATGATTACCTAGCACTACTAGGAATGCCTTGGTACTATGAGAATAATGTATACCTAAGCATTAAAAAGTGTTATATTAGCTTTGAGAACACTAATCAATGCATTATAATACCACTAGATCAAGCATAAGGACTCCCTTATCTAAAAACTGTCAATGTGGATGAAGACATCAACCACTTATATAATGTCATAGCTCAAAATCATGATGAATGTGATCTAACCCTAAATGGTATCCTATGGTGGATAGATACCCAATCAATTTCCAATGCTATAAGCAATGTATGTATTTATTGGGCCCATAGTGATTATGATCTCATTTGGAGAATATCTAGCACCATCAACTGAGAGAACCTCCCGCACCAACTCCATAAGTGCATAACATTCAAATATTTAAATCTTAAATACATTTAAAACTATTTAAGATTTGATATTACATATCATTCAAACTTCAAAGTTGTGATGCATCATAAAAAATGCACATAAAATTTAAATATTTAAATTTTAAACACCTTCAAAACTACTTAAGCTTCGATATTACATATTATTCAAATTTCAATGTTATGATGCATCATGAGAAATTTTCATAAAGTTCAAGTCTTTATATATTAAACACATTCAAAATATCTTAAATTTCAGTGTTACATATCATTCAAATTTCAAAGTTGTGATACATCATGAGAAATATGTATAAAATTTTAATTTTTCAGTCTTAAACATGTTTAAAACCACTTAAGCTTTGGTATTACATGTCATTCAAATTTCAAAGTTATGATTCATCATGAGAAATATGCATAAAGTTTTAAACTTTAGATCTTAAACACGTTTAAAATCTCTTAAATTTTAGTATTATATATCTTTCAAATTTCAAAGTTGTGATGCATCATAAAAAATATGCATAAAATTTAAATTTTTGAATTTTAAAAACATTCAAAACCACTTAGGCTTGGGTATTACATATCATTCAAATTTTAAAGTTGTGATGTATCATGAAAAGCATGCATTAAATTCAAATCTCTGTATTTTAAATATGTTCAAAACTAGTTAAGCTTTAGTATTACATATCATTAAAACTTCAAAGTTGTGATGCATCATGAAAAATACACATAAGGCTCAAATATTTTATTCTTATACACTTTCAAAAATACTTAAGCTTCCATATCATTCAAATTTTAATGTTGTGATGCATCATGAAAATATACATATAGTTCAAATATTTAGATCTTAAACATGTCTAAAATTGCTTAAGCTTTTGTATTGCATATCATTCAAATTTCAAAGCTATGATGCATTATAAAAAATATGCACAAAGTTCAAATGTTTAAATTTTAAATACATTTAAAACCACTTAATTTTAAGTATTATATATCATTCAAATTTTAACTTACGATGCATTACAAGAAAGGTGCATAAAATTTAAATCTTTAGATTTTAAACATATTTAAAATCACTTGAGCTTTAGTATTACATATCATTTAAATTTTAAATTTAAGATACATCATAATAAATTTACATAAAATTTAAATATTTAAATTTTAAACATATTCAAAACTATTTAAACTTTAATTTATAAAGTTATAATGCATTATGAAAAACATGAATAAAGATTAAATCATTGGATTTTAAACATGTTCAAAACCTCTTAAGGTTCAGTATTACATATCATTCAAACTCTAAAGTTGTGATGAATTTTGAGAAACATGCATAAAATTCAAATATTTAGATTTAAACACATTTAAAATTGTTTAAGCTTTGATATGACATGTTATTCAAATTTCAAAGTTTCAATACATCATAATAAATATATATAAAATTTAAATCATTAGATCTTAAATACATTCAAAACCATTTAAGCTTTGGTATTACATCATTCAAACTTTAACATGTTCAAAATCACTTAAGCTTCACTATTACATTTTATTCAAATTTCAAAGTTGTTATGTATCATAAAAAATGCACATAACTTTCAAATCTTTGGATATTAAATATGTTCAAAACTACTTAGGTTTTAAAATTATATGTCATTCAAATTTTAAAGTTGAGATGTATCATAAAAAACCTACATAAAATTTAAATATTTAAATTTTAAACACGTTCAAAACCACTTAAGCTTCAATAATACATCATTCAAATTTTAAAGTTGAGATGCACTATAAAAAATGCATATAAAGTTCAAATATTTAGATCTTAAACATGTTCAAAACCATTTCATATTTGATATTACATATAATTAAACTTTAAAGTTACGATGCATAATGACAAATATGCATAAAGTTTGAATTTTTAGATTTTAAATATTTTCAAATTTGATTAAGATTTAGTATTACATATCATTCAAATTTTAAAATTACGATGCATCATGATAAATGCATAGAAATTTTGAATCTTTGAATATTAAACATGTTTAAAATCGCTTAAACTTCGATATTACATGTCATTCAAATTTTAAAGTTGAGATGCATCATAAAAAACTTGCATAAAATATGAAACTTTAGATCTTAAACATATTCAAAATTAGTTAAACTTTGGTATTACATATTATTTAAATTTTAAAAAAAACAATACATATAAAAAATGTGCATAAAGTTTAAATATTTAGATCTTAAACATGTTCAAAATTACTCAAGCTTTGGTATTTTATCATTCAAATTTTAAAATTATGATGCATCATAATAAATATGCATAAAATTTAAATATTTAGATCTTAAATACCTTTAAAATTATTTAATCTTCGGTATTCAATCATACAGATTTTAATGTTGCCATATTTTGTGAAAAATGCATATAAAATTTGAAGCTTTAGATCTTAAACATACTTAAAACTGTTTAAGCTTTATTTTTACATATCATTAAAATTTAAGAGTTATGAATGCATCATTTAAAATATATATAAAGTTTGAATCTTTAGATCTTAAACACACTCAAAACTTTTTAAATGTTAGTATTATATATCATTCAAATTTTAAAGTTTCGATGCATTATGTGAAATATATGTAAACTTTCAATATTTAAATTTTAAACAAATTCAAATCCACTTAAGTTTAGGTTCGATATGATCATCATTTCTACATTATATATCATTTAAATTTCAAAGTTGTAATGCATCATGAAAAATTCACTTAATGTTTAAATTTTTGAAACTTAAACACCTTCAAAACCACTTAAGCTTATGTATTACATATCTTTCAAATTTTAAAGTTATAATGCATCATATAAAATGCATAGAAAAATCAAATATTTAGATTTTAAATATATTCAAAACCATTTAAGCTTTAGTCTCTTATATATCATTTAAATTTAAAATTTGTAATGTATCATACAAAATATGTACAAATTTTTAATATTTATATCTTAAACATGTTCCAAACCACTTAAGCTTCGATATTACATATAATTCAAATTTTAAAGTTGTGATTTATTATAAAAAATAAGTACACATTTTGAATTTTTTGATCTTAATCATGTTCAAACCTGTTTAAACATCATTATTATATATTATTCAAATTTTAAAGTTGTGATATATCATAAAAAATATTTATAAAATTCAAATTTTTAAATCTTAAACATGTTAAAAATTGATTAAGTTTTAGTATTACATATCATTGAAATTTTAAAGTTATGATACATAATGAGAAATATACATAAAATTTAAATCTTTAAATTTTAAATGGTTATAAATGTATTTAAGATCAAAATATTTGAATTTTATGCATATTTGTAATGATGTATCATAAAATTGATATTTGAATGATATGTAATTTTTAAGCTTAATTAATTTTGAATGTGTTTAAGATCTAAAGATTCAAACTTTATGCTAGTTTATCATGATTTATTGTAACTTTGAAATTTAATTGATATGTAATATCGAATATTAAGTGGTTTGAAATGTGTTTAGGATTTAAAGATTCAATTTTTTTGTAAATTTTTCATGATGCATTTTAACTTTGAAATTTAAATGATATATAATATCAAAGCTTAAGTGGTTTTAAACATGTTTAGAATTTAATAATTTAAATTTTATGTGTATTTCTCAAAATACATCATAAATTTAAATGATATATGTTTTAGATCCAAATATTTATAATTTATATATGTTTTTGAAGATGCATTACAAATTTAAAATTAAAATGATATGTAATATTAAAGATTGAGTGGTTTTGAACGTGTTTAAGATCTAAATATTTAAATTTTATGCATATTTCTCATAATGCATCACAACTTTGAAATCTAAATGATATCTAATACTCAAATTTTAATGGTTATGAATGTGTTTAAGATACAAACATTTAAATTTTATGTGCATTATCATGATGCATCACAAAATTTAAAGTTTAAATGATATGTAACATTAAAGCTAAAGTAATTTTATACGTATTTAAGATCTAAAAATTCAAACTTTATGCACATTTATCATTATGCATCACAAATTTAAAGTTTAAATATTATGTAATACAAAAGTTTAAGTGGATTTTGAAGTAATTTTTGACCATGTTTAAGATCTAAATATTCTAACTTGATGCATGTTTTTTATAATGCATCATAACAATAAAATTTGAATGATATGTAAAATCAAAGCTTAAGTCATTTTGAATGTGTTTAAGATTTATAGATTTAAAATTTATATGTATTTTTTATAATGTATCACAACTTTAAAATTTGAATTATATGTAATACTGAAGCTTTGAATATGTTTAAGATATAAATATTTAAAATTTATACATATTTTTAAAGATGCATCAAAACATTAAAATTTAAATGATATGTAATATAAAAGCCTAAGTAGTTTTAAACCTATTTAAAATGTAAAAGTATAATTTTAATTTAAATATCTAAATTTTATGCACATTTTTCATGATGCATCATAACTTTAAAATTTGATAGATATGTAGCACTGAAGCTTAAATAGTTTTGAATATGTTTAAGATCTAAAAATTTAAATTTTATAAATATTTTTCATAATATATTACAATTTTAAAATTTGATTGATATGTAATACCGATACTTAAGAGGTATTGAACATATTTAAGATACAAAGATTTATATTTTATTTATATTTTTCATGATGCAATACAATTTTGAAATTTGAATGACATGTAATACCGATGCTTAAGTAGCTTTGAACATATTTGAGATTCAATAATTCAAATTTTAGATAAATTTATTATAATATATCATAACTTTAAAATTTGAATGATATATAATATCGAAGTTTAAATAATTTTGATGATGTTTAAGATCTAAAGATTTAAATTTCATGCACATTTTTCATGATGCATCACAACTTTAAAAATTGAATGATATGTAATACAAAAACTTAAGTAGTTTTAACATGTTTAAGATCTAAAATTTTAATATTTATGCACATTTCTCATGATGCATCATAAATTTAAAATTTGAATGATGTAATCTTGAGGCTTAAATATTTTTAAGGTCTAAATGTTTGAAATTGATGTTCATTTTTTATGATGGATAATAATTGTAAAATTTGAATAATATGCGATGCTGAAGCTTAAGCAATTTTAAACATGTTTAAGATCCAAATATTTAAAATTTATACATATTTATCATGTTGTATCGAAACTTTAAAATTTAAATATGTAATATAGAAGCTTAAACAGTTTTGAATGTGTTTGAGATCTAAAGATTTGATCTTTATATGTGTTTCTCATGATGTATTTCAACTTTAAAATTTGAATGATATGTAATAACAATGCTTAAATTTTTTTTAATGTGTTTGAAATCCAAAGATTTAAAATTTATGTGAATTTTTTATGATGTATCATAATTTTTAAATTTAAATGATATGTAGTACTGAAGCTTACAAAATTTCAAAAGTGTTTAAAATCTAAAGATTCAAACTTTATGCATGTTTGTCATGATCTATTACAACTTTTATGTTTGAATCATATATAAAACTAAAGTTTAAGTAGTTTTTAATGTGTTTAAAATTCAAAAAATTGAGCTTTAAGCATATTTCTCATGATGCATTTCATCTTTCAAATTTTAATGACATGTAATACTAAAGCTCAAGTAATTTTAAACATGTTTAACATATAATGATTTATACTTTATGTATATTTTTATGATGCATCACAATTTTGAAATTTGAATAATATGTAATATCAAAGGTTTAGCTGATTACAACATGTTTAAGATCTAACGATTTAAATTTTATACATATTTTTTATGATGCATGACAACTTTAAAATTTGAAAGATATGTAATACTAAAGATTGAATGGTTTTAAATATGTTTAAGATCTAAAGATTTGAAATTTATGTGCATTTTTTATGCATCATAACTTTAAAATATGAATGACATGCAATATCAAAGTTTGAGTGGTTTTGAACATGTTTAATATCTAAAAATTTAAACATTATGCATATTTGTTATAATGCGTCACAACTTTTGATTTTGAATGATATGTAATATCAAAGCTTAAATAGTTTTTAACATTTTTAAGATATAAAAAATTAAACTTTATGCACATCTATCATGATGCATCGTAACTTTAAAGTTTGAATGATATGTAATAATGAAGCATAAGTAATTTTGAATATGTTTAAGATTTGAAAATTTAAATTTTTTGAATGTTTTTCATTATGTATCATAATTTTAAAATTTGAATGACATGTAATACAAAAGCTTAAGTCGATTTGAACATGTTCAAAATATAAAGATTTATATTTTATATGCATTTTTTAAAAATGCATGATAATTTTAAAATTTGAATGATATGTAATACCATAACTTAAATATACTTGAATCTATTTAAGATCTAAAGATTTAAACTTTATGCATATTTTTCATGATACATCACAATTTCAAAATTTGAACAATATGTAATACTGAATATTAAGTAATTTTAAACATGTTTAAGATATAAATATTCAAATTTTATGTGTTTTTATGATGCATCATAGCTTTAAAATCTAAATAATATGTAATACTAAAGTTTGAGTAGTTTTTAACATGTTGAATCTCTTATAATGCA
Organism: Torreya grandis; assembly: GCA_037957365.1. Taxonomy (NCBI): domain Eukaryota; kingdom Viridiplantae; phylum Streptophyta; class Pinopsida; order Cupressales; family Taxaceae; genus Torreya; species Torreya grandis. The sequence goes on along the minus strand of JARHVA010000025.1, from coordinate 9,820,850 downwards.
TCATAAATTATAAATTTGAATGTTTATAAAACTAAAGCTTAAATAGCTTTGAACATATTTAACATATAAATATTTGAACTTTATACATATTTTTCATGATGCATCACAACTTAGAAGTTTGAATGATATGCAATACCAAAGTTTAAATTATTTTGAAGGTTTTTAGAATCTAAAGATTTAAACTTTATGTACATTTATCATGATGCATCACAAATTTAATGTTTTGAATAATATATAATACTGAAACTTAAGTGGTTTTTAACATGTTTAAGATACTGAAATTTAAGTATTTTTTAATATGTTTAAGATATTGAAATTTAAGTATTTTTTAACATATTTAAGATCTAAAGATTTAAAATTTATACGTATTTCTCATAATACATCAAAACATTAAATTTTGAATGATATATAATATCAAAGCTTAAGTGGTTTTAAATATATTTAAGATCTAAAGATTCATATTTTATGTGCATTTTTATGATGCATATCAAACTTCAACTCTAAACGATGTCATACAAAAGCTTAGATGGTTTTGAGCATATATAAAATCTAAATATTTAAATTTTATGAGTGTTTTTCATGGTGCATTAATACTTTGAAATTTGAATGACATGTAATACCAAAGCTTAAGTAGTTTTAAACTTGATTAAAATCTAAATATTTGAATTTTATATTTTTTTTTCATGATGCATTACCACTTTTAAATTTGAATGACATCTAATACTGAATCATAAATGATTTTAAGCATGTTTAAGATGTAAATATTTGAATTTTATGCACATTTTTCATGACTCATCATAAATATTAAATTTGAATTATATGTAATACTGAAGGTTAAATGGTTTTAAAAGTATTTAAAATCTACAGATTTAAATTTTATGTATATTTCTCACAATCCATCACAAATTTGAAATTTTAATTATATTACAACTTTGAAATTTAAATGATATATAATACTAAAATTTAAGTAGTTTTGAACATGTTTAAGATCTAAATATTTAAAATCTATGTGTGTTTCACATGATGCATTATAACTTTAAAATTTGAATGATATGTAATACTAAAACTTAAGTAGCCTTTAAAATTTAAATTTTATGTATATTTTTCATGATGCATCACAACTTTAAATTTTGAATGATACATAATATCAAAGCTTAAGTGATTTTAACTATGTTTAAAATTTAAAGGTTCTTGATTCATGTGTATTTCTCGTGACTAATCACAACTTTAAAATCTAAATATTCTAATAATGAAGCTTAAGCAGTTTTGAATGTATTTGAGATCTAAAAAATTGATTTTATGTAGGTTTTATATGATGCATCACAAATTTAAAAATTGAATGATATGTAATACCAAATCGTAAGTAGTTTTAAATGTGTTTAAGATCTAACAATTCAAATTTTATATGTATTTCTCATAATACATCATAAATTTAAAATTTAAATGATATGTAATATCAAAGCTCAAGAAATTTTAAATTTTACATAAATTTTAAAGATTCAAACTTAATGTAGGCTTCTCATAATATGTGTTTAAGATTTGAATCTTTTTCATAATATAATTTTAAGATTTATAATTTATGCGCATTTATCATGATGCGTTGAAAATTTAAAATTTGAATGATATGAAATACCAAAGCTTAAGTGGTTTTAAATATATTTAAGATACAAATATTTAAATTTTATGATTATTTCTCTTGATATATCATAATTTTAAAATTTAATTGAATTTAATACCAAAGCTTAAATAATTTTGAACATATTTAAGATCCAAAGATTTAAATTTTATGTAGATTTTAAATAATGTATCACAACATTAAAATTTTAATGATATGTAAAACTAAAACTTAAATGGCTTTAAATAAGTTTTAATATAAAAGAATTCAAAATTTATGCATGTTTTTCATGATGCATCGTAACTTTAAAATTTGAATGATAATTAATACTAAAATTTAAGTAGTTTTGAATATGTTTTAAATCGAAAGATTTAAACTTTTTGTGCATTTATAATGATGCATTGTAATTATAAAATTTGAATGATGTAATACCAAAGCTTGAATGGTTTAAAACGTGTTTGATATATAAAGATTTGAATTTTATACACATTTTTCATGATGTATCATAACTTTAAAATTTAAAGTTAATGTATTACCAAATTTAAGTGGTTTAAAATGTGTTTAAGATCTAAAGATTTAAAATTTATACAAGTCTCTCATTATGCATTACAATTTTAAAATTTGAATGATATATAGTACCTAAAGTTTTAACAGTTTTGAACATGTTTAAGATCTAAAGATTCAAATTTTATATATATTTCATTTGATGCATCAAAATTTTGAAAGTTAAATGATATGTAATACTAAAACTTAAGGGGTTTTAAATGTGTTTAAGATCAAAAGAATCAAAATTTATGCATATTTTTTATGATGCATCATAACTCTAAAATTAAATGATATGTAATAACAAAATTTAAGTAATTTTGAATATGTTTAAGATCTAAAGATTAAAACTTCATGCATATTTTTCATTATTCATCACAACTTCAATTTTTGAATGATATGTAATATCGAATATTAAGTTATTTTAAACATATTTAAGATTTAAATATTCAAATTTTATGCACATCTCTTATTATACATCATAAGTTTGAAATTTAAATGATATGTAAAGCTTAAATAGTTTTGAATGTATTTATTATCTAAAAATTTAAACTTTATATGTATTTATAATGATAGATCATAACTCCGATATTTGAATGATATGTAATGCCAAAGTTTATGTAGTTTTAAACGTGTTTAAGATTCAAAGATTTGAATATTATATATGTTTCTCATTATGATCGAATTTTAAATTTGAATGATATGTAATATCAAAACTTAAGTATTTTTTGTGTTGTTTAAGATCTAAAGATTTAAATTTTATACATATTTTTCATGATGCATCACTGCTTTAAAATTTGAATGATATGTAATATAAAAGCTTATATAGTTTTCAACATGTTTGAGATCCAAAGATTCAAACTTTATGCACATCTTTTATAATGCATGGCAACTTTGAAATCCAAATAATATGTAATATAAAAGCTTAAATGGTTTTGAAAGTGTTTAAGATTTAAATTTTATTCACATTTTTCATAATAAATCACATCTTTAAAATTTGAATGATATGTAATACCAAAACTTAAATAGTTTTAAATATGTTTAAGATCAAAAGATTCAAATTTTAAGCATTATTTTTATGATGCATCGCAACTTTGAAATATGAATGATATGTAATATCAAAGCATAAAAAATTTGAAAGTGTTTAAGATGCAAAGATTCAAACTTTATGTACATTTTTTATTATGCATTTTAATGATGAAATATGAATGATATATAATACTAAATATTAAAGTGGTTTTAAACATGTTAAGATCTAAAAATTCAAATTTTATTTATATTTCTTATGATGCATCACAACTTTACAATCTGAATGATATGTTATAGCAAAGCTTAAATAATTTTAAATGTATTTCAAATTTAAAGACTCAAACTTTATGTGTCATTTTCATAATCTATCACAACTTTAAAGTTTAAATGATATGTAATATTAAAGTTTAAATAATTTTGAATGTGTTTATGATCTAAATATTCAAAATTTATGCATATTTTTTATGATACATCACAACTTTAAAATTTGAATAATATGTAATAATGAAGCTTTAGTGGTTTTAAACATATTTAAGATCTAAAAATTGAAACTGTATGCATATTTCTCATAATGAATATCAATTTTGAAATTTAAATGATATGTAATATAAAAGTTTTTAAAAAATTGAACATGTTTAAGATATAAAGATTTGAATTTTATACATATTTCTCATACAAATTTAAAATTTAAATGATATGTAATACTGAAGCTTATAGATTTTTGAATGTGTTCAATATGTAAAGATTGAAATTTTATGTATGTTTTTGATAGTGAATCATAACTTTAAAATTTAAATGATATATAATACTTAAGCTTAATCAAGTTTAAACGTGTTTAAGGTTTAAAGACTCAAAATTTATGCATATTTCTTATAATGCATCGTAACTTTCAAATTTGAATGAAATGTAATACTAAATCTTAAGTAATTTCTAACATATTTAAGATCTAAATATTCAAATTTTAGCATATTTTTTATAGTGAATCATAACATTAAAATTTAAATGTATATAATACCAAAGCTAAAGTAATTTTGAATGTGTTTAATATCTAAAAATTTAATATTTATACACATTTTTCATCATACATAATAAATTTGAATTATATGTAATATTGAAGCTTAAGTACTTTTAAACATATTTAAGATCTAAATATTTAAATTTTATATATATTCTTCATAATACATCACAAATTTAAAATCTAAATGATATGTAATATCAATATTTAAGTAATTTTGAATGTATTTAATATTTAAAGATAAGATCTTTATGCATATTTTATAAAATGCATCGTAACATTAAAATTTGAATGATATGTCATCCCAAAGCCTAAATGGTTTTAAATGTGTTCACTATTCAAATATTTAAACTTGATGTGCATTTCTCATGATACATCATAACTTTGAAATTTGAATAATACATAATACTGAAGCTTAAATGATTTTAAACGTGTTTAAGATCTAAAGATTTAAATTTTATATGAATTTTTTATTATACATTAGAACTTTAAAATTTAAATGATATGTAATACCAAAGTTTAAGTGGTTCTGAATGTGTTTAAAATCTAAAAATTTGAATTATATATATGTTTCTTATAATGCATCACAACTTAAAATTTTAAGTAGTTTTGAAGGTGTTTAAGATCTAAAGATTTAAATTTTTTACATATTTCTAATGATGCATTACAACTTTGAAATTTGATTATCTATGATCTAAAGATTTAAACTTTATACACATTTTTTATAATGCATTGTACCTTTGAAATTTGAATGATATGTAATATCAAAGTATAAGCAGTTTTGAAGGTGTTTAAGATCCAAAAAAATTAAATTAGATATTGAAGATGTAATATTTCAAAAGTGTGATTCATCATAAAAAAATGAGTATAAACTACAATCAAATCTTAAACACCTTATGTGATTTAAATCTTTGGATCTTCAATTTTAAGATTTAAACATAGATATTGAAGAAGGTATTTAAGATTCAAAGGTGGTTTTGAACGTGTTTGAGATATAAAGACTCAAACTTTATGCATGTTTCTCATGATGTATTACAACTTTAAATTTTTAATAATATGTACTATCGAAGTTTGAAAAAATTTAAATGTATTTAAAATTTAAAGATTTAAAATTTATGTATATTTTTTATGATACATCATAACTTTTAAATTTGAATGATATGTATTACCTATGTTTGAGTGGTTTTAAATGTGTTTGAGATCCAAAAATTTGAATTATATTAATATTTTTTTATGATACATTATAACTTTAAAATCTAAATGATATGTAATACCAAAGCATGAGTGGTTTTGGACATATCTAAGATCCAAAGATTCAAACTTTATTCATATATGTCACGATGCATCCTAATCTTGAAATTTAAATTTTAAGTAGTTTTTTACATATTTAAAATTTAATGATTCAAATTTTAAGCATGTTTCTCATAATGCATTATAACTTTGAAATTGAAATAATATGTAACTTTAAAATTTTAGTAATTTTAAACATGTTTAAAATCTAATGATTCAAATTTTATGTACATTTTTTATAATGCATTGTAACTTTAAAATTTGAATGATATGTAATACCAAAGATTAAGTAGTTTTGAATATGTTTAAGATACAAAGTTTCAATTTTTATGCATATTTTTCATGATGCATTAAAACTTTGAAGTTTGAATGATATGTAATGTCAACGCATAAGTAGTTTTAAACTTGTTTAAAATTTAATGATTCAAAATTTATACACATTTTTCATGATGCATCATAACTTTGATATTTGAATGATAATTAATGTCAAAGCTTGAGTAGATTTGAACATGTTTGAGGTCCAAAAATTTAAATTTTATGTGTGTTTCTCATGATGCATTGTAACTTTTAAATTTGAATGATATGTATTACCAAAAATTGAATGGGTTTGAATGTGTTTAAGTTTCAAAGATTCAAAGTTTATGCATATTTTTCATGATGCATCACAACTTTAAAGTTGAAATGATATGTAATCTTGAATTTTAAGTGGTTTTGAATGTGTTTAAGATCTAAAGATTCAAACTTTATACGTGTCTACCATAATGAATCATAACTTTAATGTTTTAATGATATATAATTTCAAAGCTTCAATAGTTTTGAATGTGTTTAAGATTTAAATATTATAATATTATGCATATTTATAATGATGCATCCTAAATTTTATGTTTGATTAATTTGTAATATTAGAATTTAAGTGGTTTTAAATGTGTTTATGATGTAATAATTTGAACTTTATATAAATTTTTTATGATGCATTACAAATTTGAAGTTTGAATGATATGTAATACTAAAATTTAAGTAATTTTAAATGAGTTTAAGATTTAAAGATTCAAATTTTATGTCTATTTGTTATGATGCATCACAACTTAGAAGTTTGAATGATATATAATACTGAAGCTTATGTAGTTTTTAGCATGCTTAAGATTCAAAGATTTAAATATTTTGCACACTTCTTATAATGCATCGTAACTTTAAAATTTGAGTGATAAGTAATACTAAAGTTTAAGTGGATTAAACGTGTTTGAGATTCAAAGATTCAAACTTTATGCATATTTTTGATGATGCATCAAAACATTGAAATTTTAATGATATATAATATCAAAGCTTAAATATTTTAAACGTATTTAAGATTCAAATATTCAAATTTTATACATATTTTTCATAATAAAAAGAATTAAATAGTTTTAAACATGTTTAAAATAAAAAAATTTAAATTTAATGCATATTTCTCATGATGAATCAAAACTTTGAACTTTAAATGATATGTAATACCGAAGCTTAAGTAGTTTTGAATATGTTTAATATCTAAAGGTTTAAACTTTATACATGTTTTTTAAGATGCATTACATGTTTAAAATTTAATTAATATGTAATAGTAAAGTTTAAGTGGTCTTTAACATGTTTAAGATGTAAAAATTCAAACATAATGCATGTTTCTCATGATGCATCACAAGTTTTAAATTTGATTGATATGTAATACCGAAGCTTAAGTAGTTTTGAATACATTTAAAGTTCAAATATTAAAACTTTATGTACGTTTCTCATGATTGATCATAACTTTAAAATTTGAATGCTTAATAAGTCTTAAATGTGTTTAATATTTAAATATTCAAATCTTATATGCATTTTTAAAAATGCATCGAAACTTTAAAATTTAAATGATATGTAATATCAAAGCTCAAATAATTTTGAACAAATTTGAGATTCAAATATCCAATTTTTATTTAAATTTTTCATGATATATTATAACTTTCAAATTTTAATGATATGTAATACTGAAGCCTGGGTGAATTTAAATGTATTTAAGATCTAAAGATATGAACTTTATGAGTATTTATCTTGATGCATCGTAACCTTAAAATTTAAATGATATTTAATGTTGAAGCTTGAGTAGTTTTGAATGTGTTTAAGATTCAAATATTCATATTATATACATAGTTCTTGTGATGCATCACAATTTTAAATCTAAATGATGTGTAATACTAAAGTTTGATTGATTTTAAATGTGTTCAAAATATAAAAATTTGAACTTTATATATGTTAGTCATGATGCATCACATATTTAAAGTTTGAATGGTATGTAATATCAAAGCTTAAGTAGGTTTTGAATGTATATAAAATTTAAATATTCAAATTTTATGTGCATTTCTTATGATGCATCACAACTTTGAAATTTGAATGAGATATAATCTCTAAGCTTGAGTAGTTTTAAATGTGTTTAAGATTCAAATATTTAAATTTTATGCATATTTGTCATAATGCATTGCAACTTTGAAGTTTGAATGATATGTATACCGAAGCTTAAGTAGTTTTGAATTTATTTAAGATCTAACGATTCAAACTTTATGCACATTTATCATGATGTATCATAACTTTGATGTTTGAATGATATGTAATACTAAAATTTAAATACTTTAGAATGTGTTTAAGATTTAATGATTCAAACTTTATAAAAATTTCTCATGATGCATCGGAACTTTAAAATTTATATGATATATGATATAAAATCTTAAGTGGTTTTGAATATATTTAAGATTTAATGATTGAAATTATAAGCTCATTTTTCATAGTGCATCACAGCTTTAAAATTTTAATTATATGTAATATCAAACCTTGAGTAAATTTGAATATGTTTAAGATTTAAAGATTTAGATTTTATGCATATTTCTCATGATACATTGCAATTTTAAAATTTAAACGACACGTAAGATCTAAAGATTTAAATTTTAAGTGCATTTATCATGATACACCAAAATTTCAAATTTTGAATAATATATAATACCGAAACTTATGTAGTTTTGAATATATTTAAGATCAAAAGATTTTAACTTTATATTTATTTTTCATGATGCATTAGAACTTTAAACTTTGAGTGATATGTAATACCAAAGCTTAAGTAATTTTGAACGTACTTAAAATTTAAAAATTTAAATTTTTTGTATATTTTTCATAATACATCACAACTTTTAAATTTACATGATATATAAAACTAAAGCTTAAGTAGTTTTAAACATGTTAAAGATCTAAATATTCATATTTCATGCATATTTTTTATTATGTAATGCAACTTTTAAATTTAAATGATATGTAATATCAAAATTTAAATAATTTTAAAGGTGTTTAAGATCCATATATTCAAACTTCATGCATATTTATCCTAATGCATTATAAATTTGAAATTTGTATTGTATTTAATACCAAAGTTTTAAACATATTTAAGATTTAAAGATTTAAAATTTAGGCATGTTTCTCATTATACATCAAAATTTCAAAATTTAAATGATATGTAATACCAAAGCTTAAACAATTTTGAACGTGTTTAAGATCTAAAGATTTTAATTTTATTCATATTTCTCATGATGCATCATAACTTTAAAATTTGAATGATACGCAACACTGAAGCTTAAGTAGTTTCTAACATGTTTAAGATATAATAATTTAAACTTTATATGTATTTATCATGATACATTGTAACATTAAAATTTGAATGATATATAATATTGAAGTTTAAATAGTGTTAAACATGTTTAAGATCCAAATATTTAAACGTTATGCACATTTCTCATGATGCATCACAACTTTAAAAATTAAATGATATGTAATACTGAAGTAAGAATGATTTTGATTGTGTTTAAGATCTAAATATTTAAATTTTATGCGTATTTTTAATGATATATCACAACTTTCAAATTTGATTGATATGTTATAAAAAGGCTTAAGTGTATTTGAACATATTTAAGATCTAAAGATTTAAATTTTAAAATTTGAATGATATGTAACAATGAATCTTAAGTGGTTTTAAATATATTTCAGATCTAAAAATTTAATATTTATCCATGTTACTCATGATACATCACAATTTTGAAATTTGAATGATATGTAATATTGAAATTTGAGTGGATTTAAACGTGTTTAAGATTCTAAAATTTAAAATTTATGCACATTTATTATAATACATCACAGCTTTGAAATTTAAATAATATATAATAGTGAAGTTTAAGTGGTTTTGAACATGTTTATGATATAAAGATTTGAACTTCATGTACGTTTCTTGTGATGCATCAAAATTTTGAAATTTTAATGATATATGTAATATTGAAATTTAAGTGGTTTTTCATGATGCATTACAACTTTAAATTTTAATTGATATGAAATACCAAAGCTTAAGTGGTTTTGAACATATTTAAGATCTAAAATTTTTATTTTTTTGTAAGTTTCTCATGATGCATCACAACTTTAAAATTTAAATGATATGTAATAATGAAGATTAATCATTTTTAAATGTGTTTAAGATCCAAAGATTTGATATTTATGTGCATTTCTCATTATGCATCACAATTTTAAAAATTGAATAATATGTAATACTAATGTTTAAATAGTTTTGAACATGTTTGAGATCAAAAGATTTGATCTTTATGCACATTTTTTTATGCATCATAACTTTGAAATTTGAATGATATGTAATATCGAAGATTGAGAGGATTTAAACGTGTTTAATATTTCAAGATTTAAATTTTATGCACATTTCTCATGATGCATCACAACTTTAAAATTTGGATGATATGTAATATAAAATTTTAAGCAATTTTTAATGTATTTAAGATCAAAATATTCAAATTTTATGCATATTTTTAATGATGCATTACAACTTTTAAATTTGAATGATATTAAATATTAAATTTTGAATAGTTTTGAATGTGTTTAAGATCTAAATATTCAAATTTTATGCATATTTGTCATGATGAATAATAACTTTAAAGTTTGAATGATATGTAATATCAAAGCTATAGTAGTTTTGATCGTGTTTAAGATCAAAGAATTAAAATTTATGCATATTTGTCATGATGCATCATAACTTTGAATTTTTAATGGCATGTAATACTAAATCTTAATTAGTTTTGAATGTGTTTAAAATCTAAAAATTAAAACTTTATGCAAAATTATCCTGATGCATCACAATTTTAAAATTTAAATGATATGTAATATCAAAACTTAAATGATGTTAAATGTGTTTAAGATCTAATGATTAAAGCTTTATACATATTTTTTATAATGCATCATAATTTTGAAATTTAACAGATATGTAACACTGTAGCTTAAGTAGTTTTAAACATGTTTAAAATCTAAAAAATATATTTTTATGCACATTTCTCATGAAGCATCATAACTTATAAATTTGAATGATGTAATACTAAAATTTAAATATTTTTAAGGTCCAAATATTTGAAATTTATGTGTGTTTTTCATAGTGTATCACAATTTTGATTTGTTGACCAAATTTGTCACCCCTTTCAATTTAAAACTTTCAAGTGGTGTTGGGAGTCATGCCTTGGTAATATTAATTTGATTATCATGGTTTGAAGTGTCAAATTGTTTCAATGGCTTAGTGAGGATTTTTCAAGAGGGTAAGATTAGCATGTGTCTAAACCAACCTACAAAACACTTTTCAAAAGTAATTTCATAGAGATTAATAATATTTTTTTCTTTTTAAAATTTATTTAATGGTAGTTAAATATAAGGGGAATACAATATTGAAAGTGGTCATAGAAAATTATTTTTTAAAATGATATGTAATACTAAAATTTAAGTAGTTTTGAACTTATTTAAGATATAAATATTTAAATTTTATGCACGTTTCTCGTGATGCATCATAACTTTAAATTTTTAATGATATGTAATACTAAAGCTTAAGTAGTTTTGAATATGTCTAAAATATAGTGATTTAAATCTTAAGCACATTTTTTATGATACATTGTAGCTTTAAAATTTGAATGATATGTAATATCTAAGATTAAGTAGTTTTAAACGTGTTTAAGATCTAAAATTTTAACTTTATGCATATTTTTCATGATGCATCATAACTTTTAAATCTAAATAATATGTAATACCAAAGCTTATTTGGTTTTGAAGGTGTTTAAGATTTAAAGAGTTAAATTTTATACACATTTCTCATGATGCATCACAACTTTAAAATTTGAATGATATGTAATATCAAAGCTTAAGTAGTTTTAAATATGTTTAAGATTAAAAGATTCTAAATTTATTCACATTTATCATGATGCATCACAACTTTGAAATCTGAATGATATGTAATAATAATTCTTAAATGGTTTTGAATGTACTTAATATCTAAAGACTCAAATTTCATACTTGTTTTTCATGATGCAACATAACTTTGAAATCTAAATGATATATAATATTAAAATTTAAATAGTTTTGAACATGTTTAGTAACCAAATATTCAAAATTTAAGAGTATTTTTATGATGCATTGAAAATTTGAAATTTGAATGATATGTAATATATAAATTTAAGTGGTTTTAATTGTGTTTAAGATACAAACAATTAAAATTTATGCACATTTTTTATGATGTATCACAACTTTAAAATATGAATGATATGTAATACTTAAGCTTAAATAGTTTTTAATGTGCTTAAAATCTAAAAATTCAAATTTTAAACATGTTTCTCATGATGCATGGAAACTTTGAAATATGAATGATATGTAATACCAAAGCTTAAATGGTTTTGAACATCTTTAAGATCTAAAAATTAGAACTTTATGAGTATTTATAATGATGCATCATAGCTTTTAAATTTAAATAATATGTAATACGAAAGTTTAAGAGATTTTAAAAGTATTTAAAATATAGAGATTCAAACTTTATGTGTAGTTTATATGATGCATCATAACTTTGAAAATTAAATGATCTGTAATACTAAAGCTTAAAGTTTGGTTTTGAATGTGTTTGAGCTCCAAATATTAAAACTTTGTGAGTGTTTCTCATGATGTATTGCAACTTTGAAATTTAAAAAATATGTAATACCCAAGCTTAAACAATTTTGAATGTGTTTAAGATTTAAAAATTAGAGCTTTATGTGTATTTCTCATGATAAATCACAACTCTAAAATTTGAATGATATGTAATACCAAATTTTAAGCATTTTTTAGCATGTTTGAGATCCAAATATTCAAATTTTATGCAAGTTTCTTTTGATGCATTGCAACTTTGCAATTTGTATGATATGTAATACTGAAGCTTAAGTAGTTTTGAATGTGTTTGAGATCCAAACATTCAAACTTTAAGGGTTATTTATGATGCATCAAAACTTTGAAATTTGAATGATATGTAATAACAAAGATTAAGTAGTTTTGAAGATGTTTAAGATCTAAAAATTAAAATTTATACATGTTTTTAATTATGTATTATAAATTTAAAGTTTGAATGATATGTAATATTAAAGCTCAAGTAGTTTTGAACATGTTTAAAATCCAAAAATTTAGCCTTTTACATGCTTATCATGATCCATCACAAATTTGAAATTTAAATGATATGTAATATCAAAGCTTAAATGAATTTGAAGGTATTTAAAATCTAAAGATTTAAATTTTATGCATATTTCTCATGATGTATCAAAATATTAAAATTTAAATGATATATGATACCAAAGTTTAAGTGATTTTGAATGTGTTTAAGATCTAACTATTAAAACTTTATGCATATTTTTCATCATGTATCATAGCTTTAAATTTTGAATGATAAGTAATACTAAATCTTAAGAAGTTTTAAATATGTTTAAGATCCAAGGATATTAAATTTATGAGCATTTATCATGATGCATTGTAACTTTTATATATTTTAATGATATGTAATATAGAAACTTAAGTGATATGAACATGTTTAAGATCTAAAGATTTAAACAATATGTGCATTTTATATGATGCATCATAAATTTGAAGTTTTAATGATATGTAATACTAAATTTAAATAATTTTGAACGTGTTCAAGATCCAAAGATTTAAATTTTGTGATAATTTCTCATAATGCATCATAACTTTAAAATTTAAATAATATGTAATACCGAAGCTTAAGTAGTTTTAAACGTGTTTGAGATCTAAAGATTCAAATTTTATGCATATTTCTCATAATACATCATAACTTCAAATTTTGAATGATGCATGTTTTAAATGTATTTAAGATCTATAGATTTTAATTTGATGCATATTTCTCATTCTGCATCATAACTTTGACATTTGAATTATATGTAATACTAAAGTTTAAGTAGTTTTAAATTTCTTTAAAATTTAGAGATTCCAATTTTATGTGCATTTCTCATGATGCATCTCAAATTTGAAGTTTGAATGACATGTAATACCAAAGCTTATGTGATTTTGAATGTGTTTAAGATTTAAAGATTCAAATTTTATGTATATTTCTCATAATGCATTACAACTTTAAAATTTGAATATTTTAATACCATAGTTTAAGTGGTTTTAAACATGTTTGAGGTTTATTTTTATTACCTTATTCAACTTCTATTGATCAATAATGACCTACAATACACTCTTACAACCATTTCTAACTATATTAGATCTAGAACTTGAAACTTTGCTCACAACATAGCCTATAAAGGCTTCTTGAGGGCCAATAATGACTATTTCAACTGTGACATTAACTAATTTTAAATATACATTTCTCTAATTTAAAATCAATAAAGTTGTATACAAATAGGAAGAAATCATATTTCTATTGCAATCAATAACATCAAAAATAGAGCTATGGATGAAAAGATATGGTTAAAAGACTAACAAGCAGTCACACATAGTCACATCAACACCATTAGAACATGGAAAAATGGAAAATTATAGAGGAAGATATGAGTAAAAATCTATTGAAAAGATACTCAAAAATATATTTTTAGTTTTTTGAAAAGATCAAATTAACCCCTACAACCCCGTAACTTTGATAGCTTTGATAACATTAGAGAAAACCTCGTAGATTTGATGGCTTTGAGGCCCTATCTATATATATATATATATATATATATATGCACGTGATTGAGCTTCTCTAGTTCTGATTGGATTGAGGTCTATAGAGAGTGGTCACCCATATAGAATATGTAAACTAACTATATATCGTGCCAATAGATAGGGTTAATCAATCAAATCTATATAGAGGGGGGAGGACCAAATAAACTCAGATAGATATATAGGGCTTGGGGGGCAACCCCAACCATATAAAGCTAAGTTAAGTTGAATGGGTGTACTCTAAGTATTTTCTGATGAAAATTTAGTTGTGTGATAAATTTTCTCAGAAGGGTCACTTCGTACCATCATAAATTTTCACCAAAAACTCAATAGTTGTGAAACCAAGTGTATTAACTCATGACATTAGGGTACAATCACATAAAATTTCATGAAATTTGAACTTCATTTGCTTCAATACAAATGGGATTTGAAAATGCTAACTTGGTATATTTAGCAACTATGAGATGTAAAAAATGGATAAGTAAAAATCATCGTAGAAGTTGATTTTGATAGATGTGCATTTTACACATTATATCTAATATATGTGCACTATCTTTTCCATTGTACTCTAATGACATTTAGATATAACTATGAAAAACTTGAATAAGATTTGACCTCCTTTACCCTATGAAAATGAGCTTGAAATGTGCACACTAATTAGATTTAAAAACTAAAAACAACCTAAAATTTTTATAAAGTAAAAATTAGCTCATAAACTAATTTTTAACCTTTCACATTTCACATGTGCAAGCTAATTTTTTATGTCTTTTTTAAACTATACATTTTTCTCAAATTTAAATATATATATATATATATATATATATATATATATATATATATATATATATAAATTGAAGGTGATTAGAATTTATTTAGTTCTATGAAGTAGTGTTTGAAAAGTGATCCATAAGTTGATTTGGCACCTATAAATACACAAAACTCTACACACTAAACAATTTTTATGACTACAATATTTTTGTGTGATGAATAATTCTCTATAACCACCTTCGTCATTGTATTTCCCTAACATTTGACTACCATCAAGCAATTTTTGGAAAGAAAAAAGTATGATTTAGCCCTGTAAAATTATTCTTGAAAAATATTGTGTAGGTTGATTTGTATAAAACATGTCATCTCTTACCCTTTTGAGAAAACCTCATCGAGACCTTGAAATAATTTGATAATTAAAACCATGATAATAAAATCAATATTATAAAGGCATGACTCTTGACAAAACCACATGAAAGTTTGAAATAGAAGAGATATATAGAATAAAATAGAAGAGAGAAGAAGGAAAAATAGATGATGACTTGAGTGATATCATCCTCCTCTACATGGAGAAAGTCTTCATTATTTTAGAAGGATTATTAAGTGATTTGATTTGCCTTCTCTTTCCACTTAACCTCTCCCACTTATAATTCATCACGTCACTTGGTCTTCTAGAAACCTCTAGACACTTTGTGAAGGCTTGTCACCTTAGCATTTAATGCTTGGATACTTTGAAGGTGCCTTTGATTACCTTTATTAACCTTTATTGATGAGCAATGACTTACAAAACACTCTTACAACTTTTTTTAAACTTCATTAGACTTGTAAGTTGATGATTTGATCATAATATATCTTTAAAAAGTTTTTTGAGGGCTAATAACCATCATTTCAACTGTAAAATTAATTAATTTTAAACATACATTTTTTCAATTTTAAATCAACATCATTACAAAGAGAAACAAATCAGATTTCTAGTGAAAAGTTGGCTGAGTGATAAATCTTTATAAAAGGGTCACTCTGCACCATCCCAATTTTTTGATGGAAACTCTAATATCTACAAAATCAAATTCATTACCTTATCATGCCATCTGAATACAATCATAGAAAATGTCATGGAATTTAAATTTTATTTTCTGTGCACAAATAGGATTTAAAAGTGCTTAATTTACATATTTTACATATTATATCTAACATGTACGCATTATCTTTCCTGTCGCACTCTAATGACATTTAGCTATCACCATGAAAAATTTGAACAATATTTGACCTCCTTCACCACTATAAAAATGAGATTAAAATGTGTACACTGACTAGATCTAAAAGTTAGAAAATAACTTAGAAAATTGGTTAAGTAAAAATCAGCTACAAAACATGTTTTTAACCCAACAAATTTTGAATGTGAGAGCTAATTTTTTCTACCTTTTTTTGACTTGAACATTCTTATTACATTTGAATACCATCATATAAAAGTTAAAGGTGATTAAACTTTATTTGGTTATGAAAAATAGTGTTTAAAAAGTGTTGTACAAATCGATTTAGCACTTAGAAATACAAAAAATATACATACTAGGTAGTTTATATGACTATGAAATTTTCCAATGATGAATATTATGCATCCACCTTTGCCATTTGATTATCCTAATAGTCGACTAACATCAAAGAAATTTTAGAGAGAAAAGAGCATTAAGTAGAGAAATTAGCACACTAAGTAGTTTCCATTATCATGATATTTTAACATGATGTATAATTTTAAGCAACCACCTTCACCATTATATTCTCCTAACATTTAACTAGCATAAAAAAAATTTGGAGAGAAATGAACATGATAACCCTACAAAATTACTCTCAAAAAATGATACATAGACTGATTTGGATAAGACATATCATATCTTACCCTCTTAAAAAAACTTCACTAAGACCACTTGAGACAATTTAACACTTGAAACCATGATAGTCAAATCAATATTACCAAGGCATGACTCCCCACAAGACCAAATAAAAGTTTGAAATATAAGAGATATAGGAAAAATGGATGATGACTTGAGTGATGTCATCCTCTTCTATATAGAGAAAGTCTTTATTATTATTAAATGATTATTAAATGCTTTAAGTTGCCTCTTATTTCCACTTAACCTCTCTCACTTCAAATTCATCACATTTTCTACTTGATCTTCTATAAGCTTTTAGACACTTTGTGAAAGCTTATCACCTTAGCATTTAATTTTTAGAGACCTAAAGGTTGATTTTAATTACTTTATTCAACCCTTATTAAGGATAAATGACCTAAAAAAGACTTTTATGACTATTTATAACTTTATTAGACCTAAAAATTAAACTTTTTCTCATAACATAGCTTAGAAAGGCTTCTTGAGGGTCAATAACCACCATTTTAATTGTAACATTGACTAATTTTAAATATAAATTTTTCCAATTTAAAATATAAATAAAAAAAGTTATCTTACCAATGCAACCAATGGTATAAAAAATAGAGTTGCAGATTAAAAGATATGGCTAAAAAATCAATATACAATCGCATCAACACCTTTAGAATATGAAAAAATAAAAAATCATAGAGAAAGATATAAGAAAAACCCACTATATTATATTCTTCTAGAAATCTCTTAAAAATACTCTCAAAAAAATAATTTTAGTTTTTTGAAACAATCAAGTTAACCCCTATGACCTACTTTTTGAGTGTTTTTTAGTGAAAAATTGGCTGAGTGATAAATCTTCCCATGAAAATCACTTTGCATCATCATAAATTTTCACTAAAAACTCTAATAGCTATGAAACTAAGTGCATTACCATATCATGTCATTTATGAATAATCATATAATTCTTTTATAAAATTTGGACTTCATTTCCTCTTACACAAATAAAACTAAAAAGTGCTCACTGGGTAGATTTAACAACTGAGAGATGTAAAAAATGATGAAATAAAAATTAGTACAGAAATAGATTTTGATAGCTACATATTTTATACATTATATCTAATATGTGCACATTATCTTTTTCATTGCACTCTGATGATATTTAGCTATCACCATGATAAATTTGAATAAAATTTAACTTCTTTTACCACTATAAAAATGAGCTTAAAATATGTGCACTGATTAAATCTAAAAATTGAAAATAACTTAAAAATTTAACAAAGTAAAAATCAATTCAAAAGCCAATTTCTAACCCTATACATTTCACATGTAGGAATCTATTTTTTTTTCTTATTTGACCTACACATTATTTTCACATGTAGATACCATCATATGAAAAGTCAAGGTGATTGGTCTTTATTTAGTTATACAAAATATTATTTGAAAAATGTTGTATATGTTGATTTGGCACCTATAAACATATAAATTTTTTTGCACTAGACATTTTTCATGATTGTGATATTTTCACGTGACTAATAATTTTTTACAACTATATTTACTATTCTATTCTCCTAATATTTATCTACAATAAAAAAAAATTGGAGAGAAAATAACATGATTTAGTACTACAAAATTATTCACAAAAAATATTATGAAATTTGATTTAAACAAGACACGTCATATCTTACCTTCTTGAGAAAACCTCACTTAGACCTTGAAATAATTTAACACTTAAAACCATGGCAAATAAATTAATATTACCAAGACATGACTCCTGATAGGACCACATGAATGTTTAAAATGAAAGAGACAGAAAAGAAAATGAAAGAGATAGAAAAGAAAATGAAAGAGAGAAGGAAAAATGGATGATGACTTCAATGATGTCATCCTCCTCTACATGGAGAAAGTCTTTATTCTTCTATCAGGCTTATTAATTATTTTGAGTTGCTTCCTCTTTCCATTTCACCTCTCCCACATCAAATTTGTCACATCTCCCACTTGACCTTCTAAAAGCTTCTAGACACTTTGTGAAAGATTGTCACATTAGCATTTAATACCTAGAGACCTTGAAGGTGACTTTAATTATCTTATTTAACCTTCATTAATGAGAAATGACATGTAAAACACTTTTAAAACTATTTCTAACTCCATTAGACCTACAACTTGAATGAGAAAGGCTTCTTGAGGGCTAATAACCATAATTTAAGCTATGAAATTAACTAATTTTAAATATACATTTCTCTAATTTGAAATCAACATCATTATAAAAAGAAAGAAATCAGCTTCTCAATGCAAGCAGTGGTATCAAAAATAGAGTTATGAATCAAAATATATGGTTAAAAAAGAAAACACTTGATTGCATCAACACTTTTAAAACATAGAAAAATAAAAAATCATAGAGTAAGATATAAGTAAAACATATCATATCTATTATTTCTAGAAAGATTTTAAAAAGACACTTAAAAAGGTATTTTTAATTTTTTGAAATAATCAAATTAACCCCTATGACCTACCCTCTAAATCATTTCTAGTAAAAAGTTGACAAAGTGATAAATTTTCACAGTAGGATCACTTCACACCATCATAATGTTTTGTTGTAAACTCTATTAGCTATGAAACCCCATTAATTTATCATGTCATCTGAGTACAATTATATAAATTTTCATAGAATTTAGAATTCATTTGTTTTTGTATAAATAGGATTTAAAAGTTCTCACTAGGTAAATTTAGTAACTGTGAGATGCAAAAAATGACTATATAAAAATCAGTACCAAAATTAATTTTGATAGCTATAGATTTTATACATTATATCTAATATGTGCACATTATCTTTTTCATTACACTCTAATAATATTTGGCTATCACCATGAAAATTTTGAATAAGATTTGACCTCTTTTATTACCAAAAAAAAAGAGTTTTAAATGTGCACAATCTTCAGATATAAAAATTACAAACAATCCAAAAAATTGACTAATTATAAATCAACTCAAAATCCAACTTCTAACCCTACGCATTTTGCATGTGGAAGGTAATTCTATTTGAATTTTTGACCTATACATTCTTCTTACATTTATATACCATCATATAAAAATTAAAAGTGATTGAACTTTATTTGATTCTTAAAAATGATATTTAAAAAATGTTGCATAGGTTGATTTAGCATCTAGAAATACATAAAAGTCTTTATACTAGGCAATTTTCATGACTATGATAGTTTGACGGGATGAATAATTATTTATAACCACCTTTGCCATTGTATTATCCCTATATTTGATTACGATTAAATAAATTTTGGAGAGAAAATAACATGATTTAGCACCATAAAATTATTATTAGTTTTCAGGATTACGATATTTTTACATGATGAATAATTCTCTAGAACCACATTCACAATTATATTCTCCTAGCATTTTACTACCATCAAATAATTTTTAAAGAGAAAAAACCATGACTTAACCTTGTAAAATTGTTTTTAAAAAAGATTGTACATGCTACTTTGGACAAGACACATCATATCTTACTCTCTTGAGAAAACATCACTGAGAATTTGAAACAATTTGACACTTAAAACCATGATAATCAAATCAGTATTACAAAGGCATGAATCCTGATAAGACCACATGAAAGTTTGAAATGGAAGAGATATATTGGAAAAAATAAAAGAGAAAAAAGGGAAAATGGATTCTGACTTGAGTGATATCATCCTTCTCTACATGGAGAAGTCTTCATTCTTCTTAAAATTAAATGCTTTGAGTTGCCTCCTCTTTCCATTTAGCCTCTCCCACTTTAAATTCATCACATTTTTCACTTGGTCTTTGAGAAGCCTCTAAACACTTTGTGAAGCTTTGTCATATTATTTAATGCATGCAAACCTTGAGGGTGACTTTGATTACTTTATTCAATCTCTATTGATGAGCAATGAATTGTAAAACACTCTTAAAACCATTTCTAACTCAATAAGACATGTAATTTGAAGATTTACTCACAACATAGCCTAGAAAGGCTTCTTGAGGACCTAAAACCACCATTTCAGTGGTGATATTGATTAATTTTAAATATGCATTTTTGAAATTTCAAATCAACATCACTATAAAGGGAAGAATCAACTTTTCAATACATCTATAAATATTGAAAATAGAGTTACAGATCAAGAGACATGGCTAAAAAAATAATACGCGTTCATACATAGTCACATCAACACCTTCAAGACATTAAAAAAATAGAAAATCATAGAGCAGAATATGTGAAAAACCAATCACATCTTATATTTACAAAAATATTTTAAAAATACATTTAAAAGTGTATTTTTAGTTTTTTGAAATAATTAAATTAACCCTTGTGACCTACTCTCTTAATATTTTCTAGTGAAAAGTTGGTTAAGTGATAAATCTTCCCAAAAGGGTCACTTCGCACCATCATAATTTTTTGTTAAAAAATTTAATAGCTATAAAACTAAGTATATTACATTTTCATGCTATTTAAGTACAATCATATAAAATTTTACAGAATTTTGATTTCATTTTATTCTACATAAATGAGATTCAAAAGTGTTCACCAAACAGATTTAGCAACTAGGAGATGTAAAAAATAACTAAGTGAAAATCAGTGTAAAAACTGATTTTGATAAATGTATATTTTATACATCATATCTAATCTATGTGAATTATATTTTTCATTTCACTTTAATGAAATTTAGTTATCACCATGATAATTTGAATAAGACTTGACCTCCTTTACTTCTGAAAAAATAAGTTTGAAATGTGTGCACTCACTAGATCTAAAAATTAGAGATAATCTAAAAAATAGACTAGGTAAAAATCAGCTTAGAAGTCAATTTTTAACTTTATGTATTTTTCATCTAGGAATTAATTTTTTATGTATTTTTTAAATTAAACATTATTTTCAAATTTGGATACCATCATATGAAAATTAAAATTATATGGATTTTATTTCGTTTTGAAAAATAGTATTTGAAAAATAGTGCATATACTGATTTAACACCTTGAAATACATAAATATTTGCATACTAGGTAGTTTTCATAACTACATTATTTTCAAGTGATAAATAATTATCTATAACCACCTTCACCATGATATTCTCCTAACATTAGACTACCATTAAATAAATTTTGAAAAAAAAAAGACAATAATCTATTACCACAAAATTATTCTTAAAAAATACTACACATGATGATTTGGACAAGACACGTCATATCTAACCCCTTTGAGAAAACCTCACTGAGACTTTGAAATAATTTGACACTTAAAACCATGATAATAAAATCAATATTAACAAGCCATGACTCCCAATAAGACCACATGAATGTTTGAAATATAAGAGATATATAGAAGAAAATAGAAGAGAGAAGGGAAAATAGATGATGGTTTGAGTGATGTCATCCTCCTCTACATGGAGAAACTCTTCATTCTTTTATGAGACTTATTAAATGCTTTGATTTTCCTCCTCTTTTCACTTAACCTCTTTCACTTCAAATTTTTCACATCTCTTACTTGGTCTTATACAAGCCTCTAGACATTTTGTGAAGGCTTATCATCTTAGCATTTAATGTCTTGAGACATTTATGGTGACTTATATTACTTTATTTAATCTCCATTGAATATTAATGACCTAATAATACTTTTAAAAATATTTCTAACTCCATTATACCTGTAACTTAAATTTTTACTCATAAATAACATAAAACAACTTTTTGAAGGCCAATAACAAAATTTTTTAGAAATATCTTGATAAGACACAAAAAAGTATTTCTAGTTTTTTTGAAATAATCAAAATAACTCTTGTGATTTACCCTCTAAGTGTTTTCTAGTTAAAAATTGGCTAAGTGATAAATCTTACCAAGAGGGTCATTTTACACCATCATATCATGCCATCAAAATACAATCATATAAAATTTCATAAAATTTAAACTTCATTTATTTTCACATAAATAAGATTAAAAAGTACTCATTGGGTAGATTTAGCAATCGAGAGTTGAAAAAAATGATTAAGTAAAAATTAATACATAAGCTGATTTTAATAACTACATATTTTATATATTATATATAATATGGAAGCATTATATTTCTCATTACACTCTAATGACATTTATCTATCACTACAAAAAAATTGAAACATATTTAACCTCTTTATTACTATGAAAATATGTGTGAAATATGTACATTGACTAGATCTAAAAATTGAAAATAACTCAAAAATTTGACTAAGTACAAATCAGCTCAGAAGCCAATTTTTAACCCTACATATTTCACATGTAGAAGATAATTTTATTTTCTTATTTTTACCTACACATTTTTCTACCATCGTATGAAAATTAAAAGTAATTGTACTTTATTTGGTTTTTACATAAGTTGATTTGGAACCTAAAAATACATAAAAAATTATGCACTAGTAGTTTTCATGACTATGCTATTTTTACATCATGAATAATTCTTTGCAACAACTTTCACCATTATATTTTTTTGACATTTGACTCCCAACAAACAAATTTTGGAGAAAAAATAGCATGATTTAGTATTACAAAATTATTTCAAAAAATGTTACATATGTTGATTTGGACAAGACACATCATATCTTACCCTCTTAAGAAAACCTCACTGAGACCATGAAACAATTTGACACTTGAAACCATGATATTCAAATAAATATTACCATGTCATGACTCCTAACAAGTCCACATGAAAGTTTGAAATGGAAGATGTATATAGAAAAAAATGAAAGAGAGAAGAAGGAAAAATATATAATGATTTGAAAGCTTATTAAATGATTTGTTTTACCTCTTCTTTCCACTTAACCTCTCCCACTTCAAATTCATCACATCTCCCACTTGGTCTTCTAAAAGCCTCTAGACACTTCGTGAAGGCTTGTCACCTTCACATTTAATGCTTAGAGACCTTGAAGATAAATTTAATTACCTTATTCAACCTTCATTCATGAGGAACTACTTGTAAAACACTCTTACAACTATTTATAAATCCATGACCTATAAATTGAAGTTTTGCTCACAACATACCCTGAAAAGTTTTTTGAGGGCCAATAACCACCATTTCAATTGTGAAATTAATAAATTTAAAATATAAATTTCTCTAATTAAAATAAACATCATTATATAGAGAGATAAATTATCTTTTCAATGCAACCAAGGTCTTGAAAATGGAATTAAGAATCAAAATATATGACTAAAAAACAACACACCATCACACACGATTACATCAACACCTTCCGAATATAGAAAAATAAAAAATCATAGAGTAAGATATAAAAAAACCTCATCATATCTTATATTTATAAAAAAAATTAAAAATACACTCACAAGTGTATTTTTAATTTTTTAAAATAATGAAATTAACCACTGTGATCTACCTTCTAAGTGTTTTTTAGTGAAAAATTAGTTGAGTGATAAATCTTCTCAAGAGGGTCACTTCACACCATCATAATTTTTTGTTGGAAACTTCAATAGTAACAAAATTAAGTGCACTACCTTATAATTTCATATGTCTATCATTATAAAAACTTTCATATAATTTGAATTTTATTGTTATTGTACAAATAGGATTCAAAAGTGCACACTAGGTAGATTTAGCAATTAAGAGATACATAAAATAACTAAGTAAAAATCAAAGTAGATGCTGATTTTGATAATTATGTATTTTATATATTATATCTAACATGTGCACATTATATTTTTTATTGCACTATAATGATATTTCATTCTTATCATGACAAATTTGAACACAATTTGACCTCCTTTATCACTACAAAAATGTGTTAAAAACATATGCACTAACCATATTTGAAAACTAAAAAACTAAAAAATTATAAAGTAAAAATCAGCTCATAAATCAATTTTTAACTCTACACATTTTATTCTAAGGAGTTAATTTTTTATGTTTTGTTTGACCTACACATTCTTCTCACATTTGGCTACCATCATAGGAAAATTAAAAATTATTGTACTTTATTTAATTCTACAAAATGATATTTGAAAAGTAGTGAACAAGTTGATTTAGCATCTTAAAATACATAAAAATCTACACACTAGGTAATTTTCACAACTACAATATTTTCAAGTGATAAATAATTCCCTGTAACCATCTTCACCATTTTATTTTTTTGATATTTGACTACCATGAAACAAATTTTAAAGATAAAAGAGCATGATTTAGCACTACAAAATTGTTCCGAATGTGTCTTACCAAATCAATGTCACAACATTTTTTATAAATAATTTTGTAGGGTTAAATCATGTTCTTTTTCTCTCCAAAACTTGATTAATGATACCTAAATGTTAGGAGAATACAATGGTGAAGGTGATTGTAAATAATTATTCATCACATGAAAATATCACAATCATGAAAACTACCTAGTGTGCAGATTTTCATGTATTTTTAGATGTACAACATAGGGTTAAATATTGGCTCAGAAGTTTATTTTTACTTAGTCAAATTTTTAAGTTGTTTTTAATTTTTAGATATAATCAGTGCACATATTTCAAGCTCATTTTTTTAATGGTAAAGGAGGTCAAATATAGTTGAAATTTCTCACGATGATAGATAACTGTCATTAAATTGTAATGGTAAATATAATGTGCACATATTAGATATAATGTATAAAATACACAAGTATCAAAATCATTTTTGTGATAATTTTTATTTAATCATTTTTTTCATCTCCTATTTATTAAATCTATCTAGTGAGCATTTTAAAATCTTATTTATGCAAGAGTAAATAAAGTCCAAATTCCATAAAAATTTATATGATTGTACCCAAATGGAATGATAACGTAATTGTACTTGGTTTAATAGCTATTAGAGTTTTTAGTGAAAATTTATGGTGTGAAGTGACCCTCCTTAAAAGATTTATCACTCAGCTAACTTTTCACTAGAAAACACTAATAATACCAGGTTACAATAGTTAATTTAATTATTTCAAAAAATTAAAAATATCTTTTTGAGTGTCTTTTCAAGTGTTTTCTATAAATATAAGATATGATGAGTTTTAGTAATATCTTGCTCAAAATTTTGAATATTTGAATTTTAACCTTATTTAAAATTGTTTAAGCTTTGGTATTACATATCCTTCAAACTTTAAATTTATGATGCATCATAAGAAATGTGCATAAAGTTTAAGTTTTTAGATCTTAAACACATTCAAAACCATTTAAGCTTCACTATTACATATCATTAAAACATCAAATTTTTGATGCATCATTACAAATGTGCATAAAATTTGAATCTTTAGATCTTAAACACATTTAAAACTATTTAAGCTTTAGTATTATATATCATTCAAACTTCAAAGTTATGATTCATTCTAATAGACACGTATAAAGTTTGAATATTTAGATCTTAAACACATTTAAAAATGCTTAAGCTTTGGTATTATATTTCATTCAAATTTCAAAGTTGTGATGCATCATGAAAAATATGCATAAAATTTTAATCTTTAGATCTTAAACATATTCAAAACCGCTCAATTTTTGGTATTACATATCATTAAAATTTTAAATTTGTGATGCATCATAAGAAACATGCATAAAATTTAAATGTTTAGATCTTAAATACATTAAAACCTACTCAAGCTTTGATATTATATATCATTTAAATATCAAAGTTGCGATGCATTATTTGAAAAATGCATAAAGTTTGAATCATTAGATCTTAAATAATTTTAAAACTCCTTAAGCTTTAGCATTACATATCATTCAAACTTCAAAGTTATAATACATCATGAGAAACGTACATAAAAATTGAAACTTTACATATTAAACATGTTTAAAGCTACTCAATCTTCAATATTACATATAGTCAAAATTTCAAAATTATGAGCTATAATGATAAATGTGCATAAAATTTGAATCATTAGATTTTAAACACATTCAAAATTACTTACACTTTAGTATTACATATCATTCAAATTTTAAAGTTATGATGAATAAAATTAAAACTATTAAATCTTAAACACATTCAAAACCACTTAAGATTCAATATTATATATTGTTCAAACTTCATAGTTGTGATATATCATGACATACACACAAAAAAAATTGAATATTTGGATTTTAGCCATGTTTACAACCACTCATGCTTTGATATTACATATCATTTAGATTTCAAAGTTACAATGCAATCATAATAAATATGCATAAAGTTTAAATATTTAGATCTTAAACATGTTCAAAATCACTCAAATTAGGTATTACATATCATTCAAATTTTAAAGCTATGATACAACATTAAAAATATATATAAATTTAAAATCTTTAGATCTTAAACAAGTTTAAATCCACTTAAACTTTGATATCATAGATCATTAAAATCTTAAAATTGTGGTACATCATGAGAAATGTCCATAAAGTTTTAATATTTCTATCTCAAACATATTTAAAACCACTTAAGCTTCAGTATTACATATCATTCAAATTTCATAATTTAGGATGCATCATGAGAAACACATATAAAGTTTGAATCTTTAGATCTTAAACACCTTCAAAATTGCTTATGTTTCTCTATTACATATCATTCAAATTTCAAAGTTTTGATGCATCATATAACATGTGCATAAAATTTGAAACTTTAGATCTTAAATATATTTAAAGCCACTTACACTCAGTATTACATATCATTCAAATTTCAATGTTGTGATGTATCATGAGAAATGCACATAAAATTTGAACCTTTAGATCTTAAACACCTTCAAAATTATTTAAGCTTCGATATTACATATCATTGAAATTTTAAAGTTATGATGTATTATGATAAATTCTCATAAAATTTAAATTTTTAAATCTTAAAAATGTTTAAAACTACTTAAATTTTGATATTACATATCATTCAAATTTTAAAGTTGTGATTCATCATAAAAAATATGCATAAAATTTTAATCTTTAGATCTTAAACATGTTTAAAACCACTTAAGCTTTGATAGAACATGTCATTCAAATTTTAAAGTTGTGATGTATCACAAAAAATATTAATAAAATTTAAATCTTTAGATTTTGAATATATTTAAAATCATTTAAGCTTCGATATTACATATAATTCTAATTTTAATGTTGTTATACATTATGATAAATGCACATAAAGTTCAAATATTTAAATCCTAAACATGTTCAAAACCACTCAAGCTTTGATATTCCATCATTCAAATTTTAAATTTATAATGAATTAAGAGAAATGTGCATAAATATTGATTTTTTGGATCTTAAAGACATCTAAAACTACTTAAACTTTGATATTACATCATTCAAATTTTAAATTTATGATGCATTATGAGAAATGTGCATAAAATTCAAATATTTTAATTTTAAACACATTCAAAACCACTTAAATTTTGCTATTATATATTATTTAAATTTTAAAGTTGTGATGGATAATGAGAAATGCGAATAAAATTCAAATATTTGGATCGTAAACACATTCAAAACCATTTGAGCTTTAGTATTACATATTATTTAAACTTTAAAGTTGTGATGCATCATAATAAATGTGCATAAAATTTAAATCTTTGGATCTTAAATATGTTTAAAATTTCTTATGCTTCAATATTATAAATCATTCAATTTTTAAAGTTGTGATGCATCATGAGTGGTTTAACATTTAAAAAATATTAGTCATATTTTTAAATTAGTTAAAGGTTTGTGTTATTTAAATTAGTAAATAATATTGTAGTAATTAAGCTACTGATTTATATATTTTAATGGTAATTTAAACCTTTCTAAAAATAGTAACAGAAGTGAAAAAAATAAGACTTAGCTAGAAACAAATTAAGATGGCTGAGACAAGGCTTGAAATTCACTGTGCAGGACTGAGATAGTATCACAAATTAGGTTATAGCCTTCATTTCATGAAAATACATGAGCACTAGAATAAGACACCCTAGGGTCTAGTGTTATAATCCTATTTTACCACTATTATCTAAGAGACTTGAGCTTTCTAGGTTTTATCTGCTATTTCTATGTGAGTCTGCCTATATTTTAAATGCTAGATGTCTAAAAAATTCTCTATAAAGTTAATTTAGTCTTTAATTTTGATGGTTAGTGTGTGTTAGATGCATTGAATATGTATCAACACTCCTTGTGTAGGCACACTACTTACATATCAATACTCTGAAGAGAGATCAAGCGATATGTAGTTCTCCTACTTGATGTACTTCATGTATTTGTGTGTATAAAAATACAAAATGCTAAAATTGAGTGTGCTTGAGGTGGCTAGGGACTGGTGTAAAGATTTGAATAATTTTTTGGTTGTATTGAATGACTGTATAGAGAGAATAGGGAAATATGCCTGAATAGTCTTGATTGTATTATTTCTTACTTTATGATATTTATCAATCCTTTCTAAATGAACTTTGAATGGGCTTTTATAAGGATTTGTTGGTCATGGGTTGAATGTATTCATGTTAGAATGATAAGAAGGATAATAATTGAAAAGAAATAACTATTGGTGGTAAAAATAGACACCTAGGGTCCAGTGCTATAGTTAAGTTGAGTGTTATTATCTTGAAAAAATGAGACATAGGGGGATGGAATCATTATTAAAAATTCTACTTGGAGGAGGTAGAATCATTGTTTGAAAGGCTATGGATGACTGAGAATCAATGAAAAGATGTCTATGAGGGTCATAAGAGCAAGCAAGAGGGACTTATGAGTTAAGTGTCACAAGCCACACTTAAGTTACTAATTTTCATATTTTATATGACTACATTTGTCCCTACTTTATTTTAGTGATGCAGTAAAGTGAATACTAGGATAAAAGAAAAGTAAAAAGCATTCTTGAATTTAACTGTAAGGGTGAAGCTCATGAAGTTGTGTGATGCTAGGTGTGCATAGAGAAAGCATGTCATGAATTTTAAATTTATAGAAGAAAATAAAAAGTAGATCAATTTTTACTAGATATGCTATATCTAAAATAAGAATATATAAGCTTGGGTAAGAGAAAGAGGAAGAAGAAATAATTAATACACCACCTCATCAGGTACACAAACTAATACAAAACTTATTAGAATGTTGAGTGATGTTGGATGATGCTGAGTAATATTGGGTATGTGTTGTACCAAGAGTGATTACATTCAAATTACAATGTTGTGATGTATTATGAGAATTGCACGTAAAGTTTAAATAATTGAATCTTAAATAGGTTCAATTGTGCTTAAAATTTGGTATTATATATCATTCAAATTTCAAAGTTGTAATACATTACAAAAAATGCACATAAATTTTAAATCATCTTAAACACATTTAAAACTTTAGTATTACATATCATTCAAATTATAAAGATATGATGCATCATAATATAGAAGCTTAAGTAATTTTGGACATGTTTAAGATCTAAATATTTGAAATTTATGCATATTTTTCATGATGCATCATAACTTTAAAATTTAAATGATATATAATATTAAAATTTAAGTGATTTTAAACGTGTTTCAGATTCAAAGATTCAAAATTTATGCATATTTCTTATTATGCATCACAACTTTTAAATTGTGATGATATGTAATACCAAAGTTTAAGTGGTTTTAAACATGTTTACGATCTAAAGATAATAATTATATATATATTTTTTATTGATAAATCATAATTTTAAAATTCAAATGATGTTCTTCAAAAAATGAGTAGTTTTAAATGTGTTTAAGATTTAAATATTTAATCTTTATGTGAATTTTTAAAGATACATTTTAACTTTAAAGTATGAATGATATGTAATACCAAAGCTTAAACAGTTTTGAACATGTTTAAGATCTAAATATTCAAAATTTATACGAGTTTATTATAATGCATTATAACTTTGAATTTTGAATAATATTTCATACCAAATTTTAAGTAGTTTTGAACATTTCTAAGACCCAAAGATTTAAATATAATGCATTTTCTCATGATGCATACTTTGAAATTTAAAATATATGTAATACTGAAGCTTGAATAATTTTGAACATATTTATGCATGTTTTATATGATACATCACAACTTTTAAATTTGAATGATATGTGATGCCAAAACTTAAGCAATTTTAAAGTTTTAATGGTATGTAATACAAAAACTTAAGTAGTTTTGAACATATTTAAGATTCAAAGATTTAAAATTTATGCATATTTTTCTTGATGCATCACAACTTTGAAATTTAATTGATATTTAATAGAAAAGTTTAAGTGGTTTTTAAAGTGTTTAAGATTCAAAGATTTAAAATTTATGCATATTTTTCTTGATGCATCACAACTTTGAAATTTAATTGATATTTAATAGAAAAGTTTAAGTGGTTTTTAAAGTGTTTAAGATTCAAAGATTTAAAATTTATGTATATTTTTTAAGATGTATTATAACCTGAATGATATGCAAGACCGAAGCTTAAACAATTTTAAACATGTTTAAGATCTAAAGATTTGAATTTTATGCATATTTCTCATAATACATCATAGCTTTGAAATTTAAATGATGTAATACCAAATCTAAATTAATTTTAAAATTTTTTAAGATCTAAGGATTCAAATTTTCTATGTATTTTTCATAATTCATCATAACTTTCAAATCTAAATGATGTTATACCAAAGTTTAAGTAGTTTTGAATATGTTTGAGATCTAAAGATTTAAATTTTATGCATATTTTTTATAAATACATCATAAATTTAAAATTTAAATAATATGTAATACCAAAACTTAAATAATTTTGATCAGGTTCAAAATCTAAAAATTCCAACTTTATGCGTGTTTCTCATGATAAATAGGTATAAAATTTGAATATTTGAATCTTAAATACGTTTAAATCTTCTTAAACTTCAGTATTATATATCATTAAAATTTTAAAGTTATGATGCAACATACAAAATATAAATAATGTTTGAATATTTAGAACTTAAACACGTTCAAAACCATTTAAGCTTTAGTATTACAAATCATTAAAATTTTGAAAGTCATGGTGCATCATGAAAAATGCACATAAAATTTAAATCCTTAGATTTTAAACACCTTCAAAAGTGTTTAAACTTTAGTATAACATATCATTAAAATTTAAAAATTATGATGCATAACAAAAAATGCATAAAATTTTTGAATCTTTAAAATTTATGTAAAGTTCAAACTTTGGTATTACATATTAATAAAATTTCAAAGTTGTGATGCATCATGATAGATGCACATAAATTTCAAATATTTGAATCTTAAACACATTTAAAACAACTTAATTTTTGATATTACATATCATTCAAATTTATATGTATTTTTTATAATGCATCATAAATTTTAAATTTGAATGATGTTATACCAAAGCTTAAGTGATATTGAATATGTTTAAGATCCAAAAAATTGAACTTATGTGTATTTCTCATAATACATCATAAATTTAATATTTTAATAATATGTAATATCAAAATTTAAATAATTTTAAATGTGTTTAAGATCTAAAGATTCAAACTTTATGTATATTTCTCATAATGTATTACAACATTGAAATTTTAATGATATGTAATATCGAACCTTAAAAGTTTTGGATGCATTTAAGATCCAAACTTTATTTACATTTTATATGATGGATCATAACTTTGAAATTTGAATGATATGAAATATCAAAGTTTAATCAATTTTGAATGTGTTCAAGATCCAATGATTTAAATTTTATGCCTATTTTTTATAATAAATAGGTATAAAAATTAAATCTTTAGATTTTAAACATATTTAAAACTGTTTAAGCTTCAATATTACATATCATTCAAATTTTAAAGTTGTGATGCATCATAGAAAATGCACATAAAATTTGAATATTTAAATCTTAAATACATTCAAAACCATTTAAGTTTCAATATTACAATCATTAAAAGTTATGATGCATCATTCAAAATATATTTAAAATTCAAATCTTTGAATCTTAAATCCCTTCAAAAGTACTTAAGCTTCAGTATTACATATTTTTAAAATTTCAAAGTTGTGATGCATTATAAAAAATACACAGAAAGTTTGAATCTTTAGAATTTATGTAAATTTCAAACTTTGATATTTCATATCATTCAAATTTCAAAGTTACGAAACATCATGATATATGTACTTAAAATTTAAATATTTAGATCTTAAACACATTTAAAACAACTTAATCTTTAGTATTATATATCATTCAAATTTTAAAGTTGTGATGCATGATAAGAAATGTGCATAAAATTCAAATATCTAGATTTTAAACACATTTAAAATTGGTTAAGCTTTGGTATTACATATCATTCAAATTTTAGAGTTGTATTACATCTTGATAAATGTGCATAAAATTTGATTCTTTCAATCTTCAACACATTCAAAATTGTTTAAGATTTATTTTTACATATCATTCATACTTAAAATTTTTGATACATAATACAAATTGCACATAAAGTTCAAATATTTAGATCTTGAATATGTTTAAAATTGCTAAAGCTTTAGTATTAAATATCATTCAAATATCAAAGTTGTGATGCTTTATAAAAGACCCACATGAAGTTTCAATCTTTAGATTTTTAATACATTCAAAACTATTTAAGCTTTTATATTATATTATTCAAATTTCATAGTTGTGATGCATCCTATAAATGCACATAAAGTTTGAATATTTGAATCTCAAACACATTCAAAATCACTTAAGCTTTAGTATTAGAATATCAATCAAATTAAAAGATAAGATGCATCATCATAAATGTGCATAAAATTTGAATATTTGGATATTAAACATGTTCAAAATTGACAAACACATAAATTTCAAATCTTTGAATCTTAAACAGTTCAAAACTGCTTAAGCTTCGTTATTCCATATCATTCAAATTTTAAAGTTGTGATGCATCATATAAAATGTGAATAAAATTCAAATATTAAACACACATTATGAGAAACATGCATTAAGTTCATATCTTTAAAATTTATGCAATATTAAAACTTGTTTAAACTTCAGTATTACATATCATTAAAATTTAAAAGTTGTGATGTGTTATGAAAAATATGCATAAAGTTTGAAACTTTAGATCTCAAATACATTCAAAATCACTTAAGTTTTGTTATTAAATATCATTCAAATTTCAAATTTGTAATGCATCATACAAAATACATAAAATTAAATATTTAGATCTCAAACATGTTCAAAATGATTTAAGTTTAATTACTAGAATATTTAAATTTTGTTGTTGTGATGCATATTAAAAAATATGTATAATCTCAATTTTTTGGATATTAAACATATTCAAATTTCAAAGTTGTAATATCCTTCAAATTTTTAATTTTTAATGCATTATGAAAAACATGAATAAAGTTTCAATCTTTAGATCTTAAACATGTTCAAAATTACGTAAGCTTCAGTATTACATACTATTTACATTTAAAATTTGTAATGCATCATGAGAAATATTCATAAATTTTGAATATTTGCATCTTAAACACATTTCAAATCACTTAAATTTTGGTATCACATATCATTTAAATTTTAAAGTTGTGATGCATCATTATAAATATATTTAAAATTGGAATCTCTGGATCTTAAACACATTCAAAACCACTTAATCTTTGGTATTAGATATTATTCAAGTTTCAAAGTATTACATTATGATAAATGAGCATAAAGTTCAAATATTTGGATCTTAAACAACTTTTAAACCTTGAGGATCAAAGAGTAGACCCTTATTATATGAAGTATCTATGTATAATATAGAGTTAAATAAAAATCAATATAGTTTTGTGATGAATATTTTCTTGATGTAATCATCTTTATCTCTCGATCATCTTTCTTGATGTAATCCCTATCATAGGCAAGAAATTAAAGGTGATGAATATTGTAATGATGCAAACATCTTTATCTCTTGATGATCCTTCTTCCCTCATCCCTAATAGTAACCATCATTACCTTGCCTCTAATTAAGGGTAAGCTCAATAGGTACATGATAAGGAAGTTGAGGTTGTAATTACTTCATTCTTTTTAGTCTCTCCAAGTGTTCCTCCACTTATAGAAGATACTCCTCTGAAATGGCCTATACTTGATCCCATTGGGTCTCAAATTACCACGTTTAATTACATGTCATTCCAATGGATGTAGCCAATACTCAAAAAAATAAATAGGGTGGTTGAAACAAATATTCTTGATTTTGATGTAGTAGATTATATTCTCAAGTTTCCCTCCGAAAAATCCAAAAACCACCTCTAGATTGGTTTCGGATCCTTTTGGTGCATAGTTCATTGAAATTTTAGAGCCTAATGTGGATAGATATATTAGATAAATTACTATGAGTCATACTCTGATGAGGATATCACTCAAAGAAGAAACAAGGAAGAGTGATTTTCAAAAATTGCTCAATACCATAGAGAGAATGATAAAAAGGTCAAATCAAGATTAACTCACTTAGGATCAATTCCAAGACCAGATAAAGAATTTTGTGAGATACATCAACTACCTTATCAACCCAGTGTATACACCTATGACACCTCAAGCTAATGCTCCTTGTAAAGAATTCGTCGCTACTATTATAAAGTAAAATTTATATGGAAAAACTTTAAAGGCTTGGGTGGATGAGGTATCATTGAGTGGGATGAATTACATTGAAGAAGTGATGAAATTGTTAGGAATCAACAGAACAAATCTCATGAGAGTGAGCTAAAAAGTATTGGAGATTATAAAAGATGATTTTTTTGAGATGATTGATGTTGAAACATAAATAATGATCAAGGATGTAGTCTCCAAAAAAATGGAGGATGATACGTACTGCAAACAATTTGAATGTATTCAATAGAAAATTTAGGTCTCGAACGGATCAATAGAGGAAGTGCAAGAGTAGATTAATATTGAGAAATGAAAATAGAAGATGATTTATAATATAGATGAGATACATTGTGATATATTCAAATAAGTTTCAATCACCCTGCATATTTTAGATGAAGTAAAGGCTCAATTTGATAAATTGATAGATGAGAAGTTTCTCAAGGAGTTTGCTTTCATTGTATCCTCCATGTTTGTGATTAGTAAAATCCACATTTAAATTGAAGAAATGAATAATCAATTAATTGAACTAATGGAAATTAAAAATGCTATACTAATAGTTTTTAAAACATCCCTGACACATTTCAAGAATGTGGTAGTCTCACAAAGGAATGATATCACTAAAGCATTAAATAAATTCATAAAACTTAATTTTGTACTGGACATACAACAAGATAAATTTCCTTAACCACCCCAAATTCTTTATCACCAGTCTCCACATTGAAGAAGACTTCCTAGTGGAGTCTATAAATCTTTCTTTCCATTTTTGTTGCTATTATATTTTAGAAAATTCATATTTTCCTTTGTGTAAATTTGAAAATTGTGGAAAATACAATAGGACAAAAAATAAAATATAATTAGAAATAAAATATCAAGAATAACATCAAAAGTGAAATATAGAATATGATAAGCAGTAATGAACATTCAAAGAAAATTAAATAGAAGATAAAATGGATGTGTAGTTGGACATAGAATATTGTGAGAAATGACAAGTTGGTTTAGTAGTTTGCACATGTTGTTTTAAATTCATAATATTCTTATTATTGATAATAAGTGAAAAGACATTGTATTTGACAAGTAATATAAAATTTATATTCTTGAATTCAATATTTACATTTATTTGTGTAAATCTTAAATTGAGATATTTATAATTAAAATATTATGTACTAATAATAATATAATATCTTGTACACATGTTAAAGATTGTGCACAATACTAATGTTGAAGTATTGGATTATTTATAATTAATTAAAAAATTATTTACTTTAAAAAATATATTCTCGAGTTGAACCTCGTATCATCAACTACCTTCTCGACTGTTGAACCCACTCAACTTTTAAATCTCCTCTCTTATTCCCTATGTATCAATTATCAAATAACAACCTTGATATTCTTGATGTCAAAACTGACATTCTCTCCACCACCTTATGTACTCAAAAGTGATCAAAACATAAATGTATCCCTACCAGTTACGATTCATTACAAACATTTTTTTGCCATGCCATTTGCCATGCTAGTAAAATCCACTGACAAAATGACTATAGTTTACAAAATATAACTATATAAGTCTTATTTATATCGTGCACTATAAGATACCTTATTTTTAATTCAAAATTTGGGCACATCAAGTTGTTGTAGCCCTGACATCATAGTTCAATGACATCATAGCAGATTGTAGTCCTGTCTGCATATTTGAATATGGTAGAGTTGGAGTGTGGAAATTTTGAATCAATAAAAGTTAAAATTATTGAACTAAAAAAAATAAATATAACTAGAAATTTTCAACTACCCAAGATTCAATACCCTCATTACATGGAGAGCCACAATATTCTTTTTTTATTTGTCCACTATATTAAGACATGGAACATTTTGATTTTTTATATATTGAAATGGATATAAATGAGAAGTAAGAGGTCAGGCAATCGAGTCTCCACTGACTCACAAGGGCTGCAATGGAAACAATAAAAATGTTAGCTATCTTCCTATTGAAGTGGTCATGTTAAAATAACATAGGTCATGAGTTCAAATTATGTTGCATTTAGAGATTGCCTTTTGTAATTGTTTTGGCAAAATATGAGGAAGAGGATGAGTAAACATGAAGACATAAAATAATGTCTCTACATAAACCTAAATCATCCACTATTGCATCAATTGCATGTGAGAGGGGCCCCTTTTGGTCAAATTCACTTGAAAAAGGAAACATGAAGACACAAAAATGACACATGGTGATCTATCCCCTAATGATAAATAATAAAACATTACCCCTATTTCATTTAAAATCAGCTCTATTACATCTTATTCACTCTACAAACTTTACATTGACATAGATAAATAACACATGGTTTTCTTTAATATGTGCCCTAGCCCTAAATCGATAAATGTTTCCTCCATTGTATGTGAAATGAGCCTGGTTATTATAAATTCATTATAAAAAAGATACATTAACACAAAAAAATGTGACAAGTTGGTCTAATATGTCCCCTTCCCTTAAATATTCCTATGTTGCCTCGATTTCAAGAAAAAGGGGCCCAATTTAATTTATTTCAATCTATAAAGGAAACATGAACATACAATAATGACACATGGTAGTTTATTTTCTCCCCATATCCATTAATCTTCCTTTGTTACATCAATTTCAATTGAAATAGGCCACTTTTAGTCAAATTTTATCTACAAAGGAAACATAAACACATAAAGATGACATGTTTTGGTTTAATGTATCTCCTACCCATAAATTTGAAAATGTTTCCCATTTTGCATATGAAATGGGCCCCATTATTATGAATTCACTCTAAAAACAAAACACACATGCACAAACACACAAAAATAAAAGAATGTGGTGGTCTTCAATATGTCCTATAACCTTAAATTGAAAAATGTTACCTCCATTCCATGTGAAAGGGGCCATATTACTACAACTTCATTATAAAAAGAATACGTGAAAAAAAATGGTGGTTTAATGTGTCTTTACCCATAAATATCAACTTTATGAGCATTTCTCTTGATGCATCACAACCTTGAAATTTGAACGATATGTAATATCGAAGATTGAGTAGTTTTGAATGTTTAGGATTCAAAGATTTAAACTTTATACATATTTCTTGTGATGCATCATAACTTAAAAATCTGAATGATGTGTGATATTGAAGTTTGATCAATTTTAAATGTGTTCAAAATCCAAAGATTTGAACTTTATATATGTTTGTCATGATGCATCACAACTCTGAAGTTTGAATGATATGTAATACCAAAGCTTAAGTGATTTTGAATGTATCTAAAATCCAAAGATTTAAACTTTATGAGCATTTCTTATGATGCATCACAACTTTGAAATTTGAATGAGATGTAATACCCAAGCTTGAGTAGTTATGAATGTGTTTAAGATTCAAATATTTAAACTTTATGTACATTTGTCATAATGCATTTCAACTTTAAAGTTTTAATGATATGTATATCGAAGCTTAAGCAGTTTTGAATTTATTTAAAATCCAAAGATTCAAACCTTATACACATTTGTCATGATGCATCATAACTTTGATGTTTGAATGATATGTAATACTAAAACTTAAAAGCTTTAGAACGTGTTTAAGATTTAATGATTCAAAATTTATACAATTTTCTCATGATGCATTGTAACTTTAAAATTTATATGATATGTAATATCAATATTTAAGTGGTTTTGAACATGTTTAAGATCTAATGATTGAAACTATATGCTCATTTTTCATAATGCATCATAGCTTTGAAATTTTAATTATATGTAATATCAAACTTTGAGTAGATTTGAATATGTTTAAGATCTAAATATTTGGACTTTATGCATTTTTCTCATGATACATTGCATCTTAAAAATTTCAACATGTAAGATGAAAAGATTTGAATTTTATATGTATTTGTCATGATGCATCACAACTTCAAAGTTTGAATGATATATAATACCAAAGCTTAATTAGTTTTGAATGTATTTAAAATCCAAATATTTTAACTTTATATTCATTCTTTATGATGCATCAAAACTTTGAAGTTTGAGTGATATGTAATACCAAAGCTTACGCAATTTTGAACGTACTTAAAATCTAAA
Organism: Torreya grandis; assembly: GCA_037957365.1. Classification (NCBI taxonomy): domain Eukaryota; kingdom Viridiplantae; phylum Streptophyta; class Pinopsida; order Cupressales; family Taxaceae; genus Torreya; species Torreya grandis. The sequence goes on along the minus strand of JARHVA010000025.1, from coordinate 9,781,121 downwards.
GATTTGAAATTTTTACACATTTTTCATGATGCATTGTAACTTTTAAATTTGAATGATATGGAATACTACAGTTTAAGTGGTTTTGGACATGTTCAAGATCCAAATATTCAAATTTTATGTATATTTTTAATGATGCAATTCAACTTTTAAATTTGAATGATATGTAATATCAAAATTTAAGCAATTTTAAAGGTGTTTAAGATCCATATATTCAAACTTTATGCATATTTCTCCTAATGCATCGTAACTTTAAAATTTGAATTATATGTAATACCAATGTTTTAAACATGTTTAAGATATAAAGATTTAAGATTTATGCATGTTTGTCATTATGCATCAAAACTTTAAAATTTAAATGATATGTAATATCGAAGCTTAAAAAATTTTAAACGTGTTTAAGATTCTAACTTTATTCATGTTTCTCATGATGCTTCATAGATTTAAAATTTAAATGATATTTAACACTAAAGTTTAAGTGGTTTTTAATGTATTTAAGATACAATGATTTAAACTTTATGTGTATTTATCATGATGCATTGCAACATTAAAATTTGAATGATATGTAATACTGAAGGTAAGTAGTTTTAAACATGTGTAAAATCTAAATATTTAAATTTTATGCACATTTTTCATGATGCATCGTAGCTTTAAAATTTAAATGATATGTAATACTAAAGTAAGAGTGGTTTTGAATGTGTTTAAGATCTAAATATTTAAAAGAATTATATATTTTTTATGATGTATCACAACTTTAAAATTTGATTGATATGTAATAAAGAATCTTAAGTGGTTTTGAACATGTTTAAAATTCAAAGATTCAAACTTTGAAATCTAAATGATATGTAATACTAAAGTTTAAGTGGTTTTGAACATATTTGAAATTCAAAAATTTGATATTTATGCATGTTTCTCATGATACATCATAACTTTGAAATTTGAATGATATGTAATATTAAAAATTGAGTGGATTTAAATGTGTTTATGATCTAAAGATTTGAATTTTATGCGTATTTATTATAAAACATCACAACTTTAAAATTTAAATAATATATAATGGCAAAGCTTAAGTGGTTTTGAACATATTTATGATATAAAGATTTGAACTTCATGTATGTTTCTTATGATGCATCAAAACTTTGAAACTTGAATGATATATATAATATTAAAGTTTAAGCAGTTTTTCATGATGCATCACAACTATAAAATTTTATTGATATGAAATACTGAAGCTTAAGTGGTTTTGAACATATTTAAGATCCAAAAATTCTATTTTTTTGTATGTTTCTCATGATGCATCAGAACTTTAAAATTTAAATGATATGTAATACTGAAGATTAATTATTTTTAAATGTGTTTAAAATTCAAAGATATGATATTTATGTGCATTTCTCATTACGTATCACAACTTTAAAAATTGAATGATATGTAATACTAAATTTTAAATAGTTTTAAACATGTTTGAGATCCAAAGATTTGATCTTTATGCATGTTTATCTTGATGCATCATAACTTTAAAATTTGAATGATATGTAATACCGAAGCTTAAAAAAATTGAATATGTTTAATATCCAAATATCTAAATTTTATGCACATTTCTCATGATGCATCACAACTTTGAAATTTGAATGGTATGTAATACAAAATCTTAAGCAATTTTTAACGTGTTTAAGATCAAAAGATTCAAATTTTATGCATATTTTTAGTGATGTATTGCAACTTTTAAATCTGAATAATATTTAATACTAAAGCTTGAATAGTTTTGAATGTGTTTAATATCTAAATATTTGAACTTTATGCATATTTTTCATGATGAATAATAAATTTGAAGTTTGAATGATATGTAATATCAAAGTTTCAATAGTTTTGATCATGTTTAAGATCCAACGAATTAAACTTTATGCACATTTGTCATGATGCATCATAAATTTGAATTTTGAATGGCACATAATACAAAATTTTAAATAGTTTTGAATGTGTTTAAGATCTAAATATTAAAACTTTATGCGAGTTTATTCTAATGCATCACAATTTTAAAATTTGAATGATATGTAATACCAAAGCTTAAACGGTGTTAAATGTGTTTAAGATCTTATGATTAAAAATTTATACACATTTCTCATATTGCATCATAACTTTGAAATTTAAAAAATATGTAACACTGTAGCTTAAATAGTTTTGAACATGTTTAAAATCTAAAAATTTGATCTTTGTGCACATTTCTAATAAAGCATCATAACTTTTAAATTTGAATGATGTAATACTAAAGATTAAGTAGTTTTAAACATTTTAAAGGTCTAAATATTTGAAATTTATATATGTTTCTCATAGTGCATCATAATTTTGATTTGTTGACCAAATTTGTCATCCTCTCCAATTTCAAACTTTTAAGTGGTCTTATTGGGAGTCATTCCTTGGTAATATTAATTTGATTATGATGGTTTTATGTGTCAAATTGTTTCAAGGTCTTAGTGAAGATTTTACAAGAGGGTAAGATATGACATGTGTCTAAACCAACCTGCACAACACTTTTCAAGAGTAATTTCACATAGGTTAATCATACTCTTTTCTTTCCAAAACTTATTTAATGGCAATCAAATATAAGGGGAATATAATAGTAAAGGTGGTCATAAAAAATTATTACTTTGAATGGTATGTAATACTGAAATTTAAGTAGTTTTAAGCTTGTTTAAGATCTAAATATTTAAAATTTATGCACGTTTCTCATGATACATCATAAATTTAAATAATATGTAATATTGAAGCTTAAGTAGTTTTGAATGTGTTTAATATCTAATGATTTAAACATTAAACATATTTTTTATGATGCATCGTAGCTTTGAAATTTGAATGATATATAATATCAAATATTAAGTGGTTTTAAATGTGATTAAGATCCAAAAAATTTAACTTTATGCACGTTTTCATGATGCAACATAACTTTGAAATCTGAATAATATGTAATACCGAAGCTTATGTGGTTTTGAAGGTGTTTAAAATTTAAAAAAAATAACTTTATACACATGTCTCATGATTCACAATACTTTGAAATTTGAATGATATGTAATATCAAAGCTTAAGCAGTTTCAAATGTGTTTAAGATTAAAAAATTCAAAATTTATGCACATTTCTCATGATGCATCACAACTTTGAAATTTGAATGATATGTAATAATAATTTTTAAATGGTTTTTAATGTACTTAAGATATAAAGACTCAAGCTTTATACTTATTTTTCATGATGCAACCCAACTTTGAAATCTAAATGATATATAATACTGAAGTTTAAGCAATTTTGAACATGTTTAGTAACTAAATATTTAAATTTTAAGATCATTTATTATGATGCATTGTAACTTTGAAGTTTGAATATGTAATATATAAACTTAAGTAGTTTCAAATGTGTTTAAGATATAAATATTTAAAATTTATGCATATTTTTCATGATGCATCACAATTTTAAAATATGAACGATATGTAATACCTAAGCTTAAGTAGTTTTAAATGTGTTTAAAATTCAAAGATTCAAATTTTATGCATGTTTTTAATGATGCGTGGAAACTTTGAAATTTGAATGATATATAATACCAAAGCTTTAACAGTTTTAAACATGTTTAAGATTCAAAGATTATAACTTTATGAGTATTTTTCATGATGCATCATAATTTTCAAATTTAAATGATATATAATATGAAAGTTTAAGAGATTTTGAAAGTATTTAAAATCTAGAGATTCAAACTTTATGTGTATTTTGTATAATGCATCATAACTTTGAATATTGAATGAGTTGTAATATTAATGCTTAAGGTTTGGTTTTGAATGTGTTTGAGCTCTAAATATTAAAATTTTGTGAGTATTTCTCATGATGTATTGTAACTTTAAAACTTAAATAATATGTAATATCTAAGTTTAAGTAATTTTGATTGTGTTTAAGATTTAAAAATTTGAGTTTTATATGTATTTCTCATGATGCATCGCAATTTTAAAATTTGAATAATATGTAATACCAAACTTTAATCATTTTTTAGCAAGTTTGAGATCCAAATATTCAAATTTTATGCAAGTTTTTTTCTTAAGCATTGTAACTTTGAATTTTATATGATATGTAATACTGAAGTTTAAGTAGTTTTGAATGTGTTTGAGATCCAAAGATTCAAACTTTATGTGTGTTATTTATGATGCATCACAACTTTAAAATTTGAATGATATGTAATACCAAAGCTTAAGTGGTTTTGAAGATGTTTAATATCTAAAAATTAAATTTTATACATATTTTTAATTATGCATTATAAATTTGAAGTTTGAATGATATGTAATACTAAAGCTTAATTAATTTTGAACATGTTTAAAATCTAAAAATTAGACTTTTTAGACATTTCTCATGGTCTATCATAAATTTAAAAGTGAATGATATGTAATACCAAAGCTTAAGCGGTTTTAAAGGTGTTTAAAATCTAAAAAATTTAAATTTATGCATATTTATCATGATGTATCATAGCTTTAATAATTTAAATGATATATAATACCAAATTTTAAGTGATTTTGAATATGTTTAAGATCTAAATATTAAAATTTTATGCATGTTTTTCATGATGTATCATAGCTTTTAAGTTTGAATGATATGTAATACCGAAGCTTAAGTAGTTTTGAATATGTTTAAGATCTAAAGATATGAAATTTATAAGCATTTATCATGATTCATTGTAACTTTTATCTTTTAATGATATGTAATACAAAAATTTAAGCGATATAAACACGTTTAAGAACCAAAAATTTGAACTATATGTGCATTTTATATGATTCATCATAACTTTGAAGTTTGAATGATATGTAATACTAGATTTAAATAATTTTAAATGTGTTTAAGATCCAAAGATTTAAAATTTATGGGTATTTATCATAATACACCATAAATTTGAAATTTAAATAATATGTATTATCGAAGCTTAAATAGTTTTAAACGTGTTTTAGATCTAAAGATTTAACCTTTATGCATGTTTCTCATGATGCATCATAACTTTAAATTTTTAATGATGTGTAATACTAGAGTTTAAGAAGTTATGAATGTATTTAATATCTATAGATTTTAATTTTATGCACGTTTCTCATTATGTATCATAACTTTGATATTTAAATTATATGTAATACTAAAGTTTAAGTGGTTTTGAATGTGTTCAAGATTTAGAGATTCAAATTTTATGTGCATTTCTCATGATGCATCTCAAATTTGAAGTTTGAATGATATGTAATACTAAATCTTAAGTGATTTTAAATGTGTTTAAGATCTAAAGATTCAAACTTTATGCATATTTATCATAATGCATTGTAATTTTGAAATTTAAATATTTTAATACCACAGCTTAAGTGGTTTTAAACATGTTTGAGGTTGATTTTTATTACCGTATTGAACTTATATTGATTATTAATGACCTACAATACACTCTTACAATCATTTCTAACTCCATTAGATCTACAACGTGAAGCTTTGCTCAAAACATAGCCTACAAAAGTTTTTAAAAGTCTAATAATGACCATTTCAACTATGACATTAACTAATTTTAAATATATATTTCTTCAATTTAAAATCAATATAGTTACAAATAGGGAGAAATCATTTTTTTATTGCAATCAATATCATAAAAAATAGAGCCATGAATGAAAAGATATGGGTAAAAAACTAATAACCAGTTACACATAGTCACATCAACACCTTTAGAACATGGAAAAAATGAAAAATTATAGAGAAAGATATGAGTAAAAATCTATTGAAAAATACTCAAAAATATATTTTTAATTTTTTGAAATGATCAAATTAACTCTTACAACCTACTCTCTGAGTGTTTTCTAATGAAATTGTGTGATAAACTTCTCAGAAGGGTCACTTTGTACCATCAGAAATTTTCACTAAAAACTCAATAGCTATGAAACAAAGTGCATTAACTCATGACATTAGGGTAAAATCACATAAAATTTTATGAAATTTGAACATCATTAGCTTCTACACAAATAGGATTTGAAAATGCTAATTTGGTAGATTTAGTAACTAGGAGATGTAAAAAATCATCGTAGAAGTTGATTTTGATAGTTGTGTACTTTACACATTATACCTAATATATGTGCACTATCTTTTCCATTATACTCTAATGACATTTAACTATCACTATGAAAAACTTAAACAATATTTGACCTCCTTTGCCTTATGAAAATGAGCTTGAAATGTGCACACTAACTAGATCTAAAAACTAAAAACAACCTAAAATTTTGACAAAATTAAAATTAGTTCAAAAACTAATTTTTAACCTTGCACATTTCACACATGTGAGCTAATTTTATATCTTTTTTAACTTATACATTTTTTTCAAATTGCATACATATAAAAATTAAAGGTGATTGAAATTTATGTAGTTATATGAAATAGTGTTTAAAAAGTGATGCATAGGTTGATTTGGCACCTATAAATACACAAAATTCTACACACTAAACAATTTTTATGACTACGATATTTTTGTGTGATGAATAATTCTCTATAACCACCTTCATCATTGTATTTTCCTAACATTTGAATACGATCAAATAATTTTTAGAGAGAAAAGAGCATGATTTAGCCCTATAAAATTATTCTTGAAAAATATTGTGTAGGTTGATTTGTATAAAACATGTCATATCTTACCCTTTTGAGAAACCTCATTGAGACTTTGAAATAATTTGACACTTAAAACCATGATAATAAAATCAATATTATAAAGGTATGACTCTCGATAAAACTACATGAAAATTTAAAAAAGAAGAGATATATAGAATAAAATGGAAGAGAGAAGGAAAAATAGATGATGACTCTAGTGATATCATCCTCCTCTACATGGAGAAAGTCTTCATTGTTTTAGAAGGCTTATTAAGTTATTTGAGTTGTCTTCTCTCTCCACTTAACCTCTTCCAGTTCAAATAATTAATCACGTCACTTGGTCTTCTAGAAGCCTCTAGACACTTTGTGAAGCCTTATCACCTTATCATTTAATGTTTAGAGACTTTAAAAGTGACTTTGATTACTTTTTTAACCTTTATTGATGAGCAATGACTTATAAAACACTCTTACAACTTTTTTAACTTCATTAGACTTGTAACTTGAAGCTTTGCTCATAATATAACTTTACAAAGTTTTTTGAGTGATAATAAACACCATCTCAACTGTAATATTAATTAATTTTAAACATACATTTTTTTAATTGTAAATCAACATCGTTAAAAAGAGAAACAAACTAGCTTTTTAGTGAAAAGTTGGTTGAGTTATAAATCTTTCTAGAAAGGTCACTTTACACCATCATAATTTTTTGATGAAAAATTTAATATCTACAAAATCAAATGCGTTACCTTATCATGCCATCTGAACATAATCATATAAAATTTCATAAAATTTATATTTCATTTTCTTCACACAAATAGGATTTAAAAGTGCTCACTTTACATATTTTACATATTATATTTAATATGTGCATATTATCTTTCCTTTTGCACTCTAATGACATTTAACTATCACCATGAGAAATTTGAACAAGATTTTACCTCCTTCAACACTATAAAAATGAGATTAAAATGTGTACATTGACTAGATCTAAAAATTAGAAAATAACTTAGAAAATTGATTAAGTAAAAATCAAATCCAAAACATATTTTTAACCCTATAAATTTTGAATGTGGGAGCTAATTTATTATAACTTTTTTAACTTCAATTTTTTTATTACATTTAAATACCATCATATAAAAATTAAAGGTTATTGGAATTTATTTGGTTATGAGAAATAGTATTTGAAAAGTGTTGCACAAATTGATTTAGCACTTGGAAATACACAAAATTCTATGTACTAGGTAGTTTTTATGATTGTAAAATTTTCAAATGATAAATACTCTGCAACAACCTTTACCATTGGATTATCTTAAAATTTTACTAAAATCAAACAAGTTTTGGAGAGAAAAGAGCATGATTTAACCAAGTAAAATTATTCTCAAAAATGTTGCACACGCTAATTTGGACAAGACACATCATATCTTGTCTTCTTGAAAAAACTTCACTAAGACCTTGAAAAAATTTGACACTTGAAACTATGATAATAAAATCAATATTACTAAGACATGACTCTTGACAAGACCACATGAAAATTTGAAATAAAAGAGATATATAGAATAAAATTGAAGAGAGAAGATGAAAAATAGATGATGACTTGAGTGATGTCATTCTCATTTACATGAAGAAAGTCTTAATTCTTCTAAAAGAATCATTGAATACTTTGACTTACCTTCTCTTTTCACTTAACCTCTCTCACTTCAAATTCATCATATCTTACACTTGGTCTTCTAGAAGCCTCTAGACACTTTATGAAGGCTTGTCACCTTAGTATTTAATACTTAGAGAACTTCAGGTTGACTTTGATTACCTTATTCAACCTCCATTGATGATAAATGACTTAAAAAACACTCTTACAACCATTTCTAATTATATTAGACTTATAACTTGAATCTTTACTCACAACATAACCTAGAATGTTTTTTTGAGGGTCAATAACCACCATTTTAGCTACAACATTGACTAATTTTAATTATAAAATTTTTCAATTTAAAATCAAGATCATTATAAAGAGAGAGAAATAATATTTATAATACAACTAGTGGTATCAAAAATAGAGTTATGAATCAAAATATTTGGCTAAAAAACAAACATATAATTGCATTAGCACCTTTAGAACATAAAAAAATAAAAAAATTGTAGAGCAAGATATCAATAAAACCCATTATATCTTATATTTCCATAAAGATTTTAAAAATACATTCAAAAAGGCATTTTTAATTTTTTTAAATAATCAATTTAACCTCTACAACCTACCTTCTAAGTGTTTTTTAGTGATAAATCTTTTTATAAAGGTCACTTCACACCATCATAATATTTTGCTAAAAAATTTAATAGCTACAAAATCAAGTGTATTACCTTATCTAGGTACAATTATACAAGCTTTGATGGAATTTAGACTTTATTTGATCCTATATAAATGGGATTCAAAATTTACTCACTGAACAAATTTAGCAACTAGGAGACGTAAAAAATGACTAAATAAAATTCAGTATACAAACTAGTTTTGCTAGCTACAAATCTTACACTTTATAGCTAATATGTGCGTAGCATCTTTTTCATTACACTCTAATGACATTTATATATCATGATGATAAATTTAAATAAGATTTTATGTCCTTTATCATTACAAAAATGAGCTTGGAATGTGTACATTGACCATATTTAAAAACTAAAAACAACGTAAAATTTTGACTAAGTAAAAATCAGTTTAGAAACTAATTTTTAATCATATACATTTTAATTATGAGAGTTAATTATTTATTTCTTTTTTACCTTTGTTTTATTCTCACATTTGGCTTCCATCATCTAAAAATTAAAGGTGATTGGACTTTATTTGATTTTGTGAATGGTATTTAAAAAATATTATATAAGTTAATTTGGCACCTGAAAATGCATAGAAATTAACACACTAATCAGTTTTCATTACTATGATATTTTCACATGATATATAACGTTATGCAACCACGTTCACCATTATATTCTCCTAACATTTAACTATCATAAAATAAATTTTGGAGAGAAAAGAGCATGATTTAATAATATAAAATTATTTTCAAAAAATGATGTGTAGATTGATTTGGATAAGACATCATATATTACCCTCTTAAAAATACTTCACTAAGACCACTTGAGACAATTTGACACTTGAAACCATGATAGTCAGATCAATATTACTGAGGCATGACTCCCCACAAGATCACATGAAAGTTTGAAATGTAAGAGATATAAGAAAAATGGATGATGACTTGAGTGATGTCATCCTCCTCTACATGGAGAAAGTATTTATTATTATAAAAGGATTATTAAATGCTTTGATTTATTTCTATTTAACCTCTCCCATTTCAAATTCATCACATCTTCCACTAGATTTTCTATAAGCTTCTAGACACTTTGTGAAGGCTTTTCACCTTAGCATTAAATTTTTAGAGACCTAAAGATTGAGTTTAATTATTTTATTCAACTTTATATTAATGATTAATTTCCTAAAAAACACTTTTATAACTATTTCTAACTCTATTAGACCTACAACTTGAACTTTTGCTCATAACATAGCTTAGAAAAAATTGTAACATTAACTAATTTTAAATATAATTTTTTTTTAATTTGAAATATAAATAAGAAAAAATTATCTTACCAATGCAACCAACATTATCAAAAATAGAGTTGTAGATTAAAAGATATGGATAAAAATCCAACACATAGTTGCATCAACACCTTCAGGATATAGAAAAATAAAAAAATCATAGAAAAAGATATAAGCAAAACCCATTATATCATATACTTCTAGAAATCTCTTAAAAATACTCTCAATAGAATAATTTTAATTTTTAAAAAAAATCAAGTTAACCCTTACGACCTGCATTTTGAGTGTTTTTTGGTAAAAAGTTGGCTGAGTGATAAATCTTCTCATGAGGATTACTTCGCCCCATCATAACTTTTTACTAAAAACTTTAATAGCTGTGAAACTAAATGCAATGCCTTATCATGTCATTTATGAACAATTATGTAAATTTTTTATGGAATTTGCACTTCATTTACGCCTTTACAAATAGAATTAAAAAGTGTTCACTAGGTATATTTAACAACTGAGAGAAGCAAAAAATGATGAAATAAAAAATAATACAGAAGCTAATTTTGATAGCTACATAATTTATACATTATATCTAATATGTGCACATTATTTTTTTCATTGCACTCTGATGATATTTATCTATCACCATGATAAATTTGAATAAAATTTGACTTATTTTAACACTATAAAAATGAGCTTAAAATATGCACACTAACTAGATCTAAAAATTGAAAATAACTCAAAAAATTAACAAAATAAAAATCAGTTCAAAAGATAATTTTTAACCCTATGCATTTCACATGTAGGGAGCTATTTTTTTTCTTATTTGACCTACACATTATTCTCACATTTATATACCATTATATGAAAATTAAAATTGATTGGTCTTTATTTGGTTCTACAAATTGTTATTTGAAAAATGTCGTACATGTTGATTTGGCACCTAGAAATATATATAATTTTTTCCACTGCGCAGTTTTCATGATCATGGTATTTTCATGTGATTAATAATTTTATACAACCACATTTACAATTCTATTCTCCTAATATTTGTCTACAATCCAAAAAAATTTGGAGAAAAAATAAGATGATTTAGCACTACAAAATTGTTCATTAAAAATATTGTAAAAACTGATTTAAACAAGACACATCATATCTTACCTTCCTAAAAAAACCTCACTTTTACCTTGAAACAATTTAATACTTAAAACCATGATAAATAAATAAATATTACCAAGGCATGACTCTCGATAGGACCATATGAAAGTTTAAAATGGAAGAGAAATATAAAAGAAAAGGAAATAGAGAAGAAGGAAAAATGGGTGATGACTTCAATGATGTCATCCTCCTTTACATGGAAAAAGTCTTCATTTTTATAGAAAGTTTATTAATTGTTTTGAGTTTCCTCCTCTTTTCATTTCACTTCTCCCACATCAAATTTGTCACATCTCCCACATGGTATTCTAAAAGCTTCTAGACACTTTGTGAAAGCTTGTCACCTTAGCATTTAATACTTAGAGACATTTAGGGTGACTTTGATTATCTTATTCAAACTCCATTAATGAGCAATGACCTGTAAAATACTTTTAAAACTATTTCTAACTCTATTAGACTTACAAATTGAATATTTACTGATAACATAAATTAGAAAGGCTTCTTGAGGGCTAATAACCATAATTTTAGCTATGACATTAACTAATTTTAAATATACATTTTTCTAATATGAAATCAACATCATTATAAAAATTAAAAATCAGATTTTCAATGCAATCAATGGTAGCAAAAATAGAGTTATGAATCAAAAGATAGGATCAAAAAATAAAACACATGATCACATCAACACCTTCAAAACATAAAAAAATAAAAAATCATAGAGTAAGATATGAGTAAAATTTATCATATCTTATATTTTTATAAATATCTTAAAAATACACTTTAAAATATTGTTTTAATTTTTTGAAAGAATCAAATTAACCTCTATGACCTACCCTCTAAGTCTTTTCTAATAAAAATTTGACAAAGTGATAAATTTTTACAAGAGGGTCACTTCACACCATCATAATGTTTTGTTGTAAACTCTATTAGCTGTGAAAACCTATTACCTTATCATGCCATCTAATTACAATTATAAAAAATTTCATAAAATTCAGACTTCATTTAATTTTGTACAAATAAGATTTAAAAATTTTCATTAGGTAAATTTAGTAATTGGGAGATGTAAAAAATGACTAAGTAAAAATCAATACTGAAATTAATTTTGATAGCTACATATTTTACACATTATATCTAATGTGTGCACATTATCTTTTTCGTTACACTCTAATGATATTTAGCTATCACCATGAAAAATTTGAACAAGATTTGACCTCCTTTATTATTACAAAAATGAGTTTTAAATGTGCACAATGATCAGATCTAAAAATTAGAAACAATCCAAAAAATGGACTAATTACAAATCAAATCAAAATCCAATTTCTAACCTTACATATTTTTCATGTGAAAGCTAATTTTATTTGCATTTTTGACCTATACATTCTTCTTACATTTGTCTACCATCATATGAAAATTGAAGGTTATTGAATTTTATTTGATTCTTAAAAATGGTATTTAAAAAGTGTTGTATAGACTGATTTAGCATCTGAATATATATATATATATATATATATATATATATATATATATATATATATATATATATATATATATATATATATATATATATATATATACTAGGCAATTTTCATGACTATGATATTTTCACGTGATGAATAATTATTTGTAACCACTTTTACCATTTTATTCTCCATATATTTGATTACTGTTAAATAAGTTTTGGAGAGAAAATAACATGATTTAGCACTACAAAATTATTTTTGAAAAATATTGTATAGGTTAATTTGGATAAGAAAATCATATTTTACTAGATTTAAAACTAAAAACCACTTAAAATTTTGACAAAGTAAAAATTAACTTAGAAGCCAATTTTTAACCATACGCATTTCACATGTGGGAACTAATTTTTAATGCCTTTTTTTATCTACACATTTTAATCACATTTGGCTACTATCATGTAAAAATTAAAGGTGATTGGACTTTATTTGGTTCTACAAATATGTTGTTTGAAAAGTGCTATACAGGCTGATTTAATGCATATAAATATATAAAAAAGTTACGTACTTGACAGTTTTCATGACTATCATATTTTTATGTGATGAATAATTATATACAACCACCTTCACCATTATATTCCCTTGACATTATACTACCATCAAATAATTTTTAAGGTAAAAAAACTATGATTTAATTTTGTAAAGTATTTTTCAAAAAAACCACCATTTCAGTGGTGATATTGATTAATTTTAAATATATATTTTTTAAATTTCAAATCAACATCATTATAAAGGAAAGAATAAACTTTTCAATGCAATTAGTGGTATCAAAAATAGAGTTTCAAATCAAAATATATGGTTAAAAAATAATACACGTTAATACATAGTTGCATCAACACCTTCAAAATATAAAAAAGTAAAAAATCATAGAGATATAGGCAAGACCTATCACATCTTATATTTATAAAAATATTTTGAAAATACACTTAAAAATGTATTTTCAATTTTTTAAAATAATTAAATTAACCCTTGTGACCTACCCTCTTAGTGTTTTTTAGTGAAAAGTTGGTTGAGTGATAAATCTTGTCAAGAGGGTCACTTTACACCATCATAACTTTTCATTAAAAACTCTAATAGCTGTAAAAATAAGTGTATTACCTTATCATTCCATTTAAGTACAATCATACAAAATTTCATGGAATTTTAACTTCATTTATTTTCACATAAATGAGATTTAAAAGTGCTCATTGGGTAGATTTAGCAATTGAGAGTTGAAAAAAATGATTAAGTAAAAATTAACACATAAGCTGATTTTAATAACTACACATTTCATATATTATATATAATATGGATGCATTATCTTTTCTATTACACTTTAATGACATATATCTATCACTACAAGAAATTTAAAAAATATTTGACCTCCTTAATACTATGAAAATAGGTTTGAAATGTGCATAATAACTAGATCTAAAAATTAAAAATAACTCAAAAATTAACTAAGTACAAATCAATTCAAAAGCCAATTTCTAACACTACATATTTCAAATGTGAAAGCTAATTTTATTTTCCTTTTTTACCTACATATTTTTCTCACATTTGTCTACCATTGTATGAAAATTAAAACTGATTGAACTTTATTTGGTTCTATAAAATGATATTTGAAAAGTGTTGCACAAGTTGATTTAGTAGTTTTCATGACTATGATATTTTCACATCATGAATAATTCTTTGCAACTACCTTCACCATTATATTTTTTTGACATTTGACTACCATCAAACAAATTTTTAGATGAAAATAACATGATTTAGCACTACAAAATTATTTCAAAAAATGTTACACGTTGATTTGGACAAGACACATCATATCTTACCTTAAGAAAATTTCACTGAAACCTTGAAATAATTGACACTTAAAACCATGATATTCAAATCAATATTACCAAGTCATGACTCCTAACAAATCCTTATGAAAGTTTGAAATTGAAGAGATATATAGAAGAAAATGAAAGAGAGAAGAAGGAAAAATAGATGATGACATGAAATCTTATTAAATGTTTTGATTTACCTCTTCTTTCCACTTAATCTTTCCCACTTCAAATTTATCACATCTCCCACTTGATCTTCTAAAAGCCTCTAGACACTTCTTGAAGGATTGTCACCTTCACATTTAATGCTTAGAGACTTTGAGGATAAATTTAATTACCTTATTCAATCTCCATTGATGAAAAACCACTTGTAAAACACTCTTACAACTATTTATAAATCCATGACTTGTAACTTGAAGTTTTGCTCACAACATAGTCTGAAAGGCTTTTTGAGGGCCAATAACCACCATTTCAAATGTGACCTTAATTAATTTTAAATATAAAATTTTCTAATTAAAATCAATATCATTACATAGAGGGATAAATTATATTTCCAATGCAATCAAGTTCTTAAAAATGTAGTTAAGAATCAAAATATTTGGCTAAAAACTAACACACCATCACACACGATTACATCAACACCTTCTGAATATATAAAAAAAAATTGTAGAGTAAGATATAAGTAAAATCGATCATATCTTATATTTATAAAAAAAAATCTTGAAAATACACTCAAAAATGTATTTTTAGTTTTTTAAAATAATGAAATTAACCACTATGATCTATCTTATAAGTGTTTTTTAGTGAAAAATTGGTTGAGTGATGAATCTTTTTAGGGGAGTCACTTCGCACCATCATAACTTTTTGTTAGAAACTTCAATAGTAACAAAACTAAGCACACTACCTTATCATGTCATGTGTCTATAATCATAAAAAAATTCATAGAATTTAGAACTCATTACTATTGTACAAATAGGATTCAAAAGTGCACACTATGTTGATTTAGTAATTATGAGATACATAAAATGACTAAGTAAAAATCAAAGCAGAAGTTGATTTTGATAATTATGTATTTTATACATTATATCTAATATGTGCACACTATCTTTCTTATTGCACTATAATGATATTTAGCTATTTCCATGAAAAATTTGAACACAATTTGACCTTTTTTACCACTAAAAAATGCACTGGAAACATATGCACTAACCAGATTTGAAAACTAGAAAACTATAAAATAAAAATCAGCTCATAAGCTAATTTTTAACTCTACGTATTTTATTTTAAGGAGTTAAATTTTGATTTATTTGTTAACCTGCACATTATTCTCACATTTGGATACCATCATATGAAAATTAAAAATGATTGTATTTTATTTAGTTCTACAAAATGGTATTTGAAAAGTGATGGACAAGCTGATTTAACACCTTGATATACATAAAATTTTATACACTAGGCAATTTTCACAATTAAGATATTTTTAAGTGATAAATAATTCTTTGTAACTACCTTCACTATTTTATTCTCTTGACATTTAACTACCATGAAACAAATTTTAGAGAAAAAAGAGCATGATTTAACACTACAAAATTATTTTCGATGTGTTTTATCCAAATCAACCTCAACATTTTTTAAAAATAATTTTTTAGGGCTGAATCATTTTTTTTCTCGCCAAAACTTGATTAATGATAGCTAAATGTTAAGATAATACAATAGTGAAGGTGATTGTAGATAATTATTCATCACATAAAAATATTGCAATCATAAAAACTACCTAGTGTGTAGATTTTTATGTGTTTTTAGATGTACAACATAAGGTTAAATATTGCCTTCTAAGCTAATTTTTACTTAGTCAATTTTTTAGATTGTTTTTAATTTTTAGATCTGATCAGTACACACATTTTAAGCTCATTTGTACAATGGTAAAGGAGGTCAAATCTAGTTAAAACTTCTCACTATGATAGATAAATGTCATTAAAATGCAATGATAAATATAATACACACATATTAGATATAATATATAAATTACACAACTATCAAAATCAATTTTCGTATTAATTTTTATTTAACCATTTTTTGCATCTCTTAGTTGTTAAATCTATCTAGTGAGCATTTTTAATTGTATTTATATAGGAATAAATAAAGTATAAATTCCATAAAAAATTATATGATTGTATCCAAATAGAATGATAAAATAATTGTACTTGGTTTAATAGTTATTAGATAGAGTTTTTAGTGAAAAGTTATGATGGTGTGAAGTGACTCTTCTTAAAATATTTATCACTCAATTAATTTTTCACTAGAAAACACTCAGAATACTATGTCATAATGGCTAATTTGATTATTTAAATAAACTAAAAATACCTTTTTGAGTGTCTTTTCAAGTACTTTTTATAAATATAAGAAAATGATGAGTTTTATCAATATCTTGCTACAAATTCTAAATATTTGGATATTAAACTCATTCAAAATTGCTAAAGTTTTGGTATTACATATCATTCAAACTTCAAATTTGTGATGAATCATAAGAAATGTGCATAAAGTTTAAATTATTAGATCTTAAACACATTCAAAACCAATTAATATTCACTATTACATATCATTAAAACATTAAATTTTCGATAAATTATTATAAATATGCATAAAATTTGAATCTTTAAATCTTAAACATATTTAAAACTATTTAAGCTTCAGTATTACATATCATTCAAACATCAAAGTTATGATTCATCATGATAGACACACATAAAGTTTGAAGCTTTGGATCTCAAATACGTTCAAAAATGTTTAAGATTTAGTATTACATTTCATTCAAATTTTAAAGTTGTGATGCATCATTAGAAACATGCATAAATATTAAATCTTTAGATCTTAAAGACATTCAAAACTAATTAATCTTTGGTATTACATATCGTTAAAATTTCAAAATTGTGATGCATCATGAGAAACATGCATAAAGTTCAAATGTTTAGATCTTAAACACATTCAAATATACTCAAGCTTTGATATTACATATCATTTAAATATCAAAATTATGATGCATCATTTGAAAAATGCACAAACTTTGAATCATTAGATCTTAAAAAATTTCAAAAGTGCTTAAGTTTTGGGATTATATATCATTAAAACTTCAAAGTTCTAATGCATCATAAAAAATGTGCATAAAAATTAAAACTTTGAATATTAAACACATTTAAAACTACTCAATATTCAGTATTACATATAGTTTAATTGTCAAATTTGTGATGTATAATGATAAATATGCATAAAATTTCAATCATTAGATCTTAAACACATTCAAAATTATTTAAACTTTAGTATTACATATCATTCAAATTTTAAAGTTGTGATGCATAAAATTTGAATTGTTAAATCTTAAACATGTTCAAAACCACTTAAAATTTTGTATTAAATATTATTCAAATTTTAAAGTTGTGATACATCATGACATACATGAATAAAATTTGAATATTTATATATTAGACATGTTTAAAACCACTCATGCTTTGATATTACATATCATTAAGATTTTAAAGTTACAATGCAATCATAATAAACATGCATAAAGTTTAAATCTTTGAATCTTAAACATGTTTAAAACCACTCAAACTAGGTATTACATATCATTCAAATTTCAAAGTTATGATACAACATTAAAAAATTGCATAAATTTTAAATTTTTGGATCTTAAACACATTTAAATCTACTCAAACTTTGATATCACATATCATTAAAATTTTAAACTTATGATACATCATGAGAAACATGCATAAAGTTTTAATATTTTTATCTCGAACACATTTAAAATCACTTAAGCGTTGGTATTAAATATCATTTAAATTTTATAAGTTGGGATGCATCATGAGAAACACACAAATTTTGAATCTTTAGATCTTAAACACCTTCAAAACTGCTTATACTTCTATATTACATATCATTCAAATTTCAAAGCGATGATGCATAATAAAAAATATGCATTAAATTTAAATCTTTGGATCTTAGACACATTTAAAACCACTTATGCTTTGGTATTACATATCATTCAAATTTCAAAATTGAGATGCATCATTAGAAATGCACATAAACTTTGAACCTTTAGATCTTATACACCTTCAAAACCATTTAAGCTTCAGTATTAAATATCATTCAAATTTCAAAGTTACGATGTATCATGAGAATTTTTTATAAAATTCAAATGTTTGTATCTTAAATATGTTTAAAGCCGTTTAAATTTTGATATTACATATCATTCAAATTTTAAAGTTATGATGCATCATAAAAAATATGCTTAAAGTTTTAATCTTTAGATCTTAAACATGTTCAAAATAACTTAAGCTTTGATAGTACATGTCATTCAAATTTTATAGTTGTGATGTATCATAAGAAATATCAATAAAATTTTAATCTTTAGATCTTAAATATGTTCAAAATTATTTAAGCTTTAGTATTACATATAATTCAAATTTCAATGTTGTTATGTATTATGATAAATGCACATAAAGCTCAAATATTTAGATCTTAAACATGTTGAAAACCACTCAAACTTTGATATTCCATGATTTAAATTTCAAATTTATGATAAATTAAGAGAAACATGCATGAAAATTGAATTTTTGAATCTTAAAAACATCTAAGACCACTTAAACTTTGATATTACATCATTCAAATTTTAAATTTATGATGCATTATGAGAAATATGCATAAAATTTGAATATTTGAAATTTAAACACATTCAAAACCACTTAAACTTCGCTATTATATATCATTTAAATTTCAAAGTTGTGATAGATCATGAGAAATGTGAATAAAATTTAAATCTTTGGATCTTAAACATATTCAAAACCATTTAATATTTAGTATTACATATCAATAAAACTTCAAAGTTGTGATGCATCATAATAAATGTGCATAAAATTCAAATCTTTAAATCTTAAACATGTTTAAAATTTCTTATGATTCAATATTACAAATCATTCAAATTTTAAAGTTGTGATACATCATGAGTGATTTAACAATTTTAAAAATATTAGAGTCATATTCTAAATTTAGTTAAGGGTTTGAGTTATTTAAATTAGTAAATAATATTGTAATAATTAAGCTACTGACTTTTATAGTTTAATGGTATTTTAAACCTTTCTAAAAATAGTAATAGAAGTTAAAAAAAAAGACTTAGCTAGAAATAAATTGAGATCACTGAGACAAGGCTTAAAATTCACTGTGTCAGACTGAGATAGTATCACAAATTAGGTTATAGCCTTCATTTCATGAAAAGACATGAGCACTAGAATAAGACACCCTAGGGTCTAATGCTATAGTCCTCTTCTACCACTATTATCTAAGAGATCTGAGCTTTTTAGGTTTTATCTAGTATTTCTATATTAGTCTACCTATATAATTTTAAATGCTAGATGTCTACAAAATTCTCTATAAAGTTAATTTAGTCTTTAATTTTGATGGTTAGTGTGTGTAAGATGCATTGACGATGTATCCACACTCTTTTCATGATGCATCACAACTTTGAAATTTGAATGATATATAATAGCAAAGTTTAAGTGGTTTGAATGTGTTTAAGATTTAAAGATTCAAATTTTATGTGTATCTTTCAAGATGCATTATAACCTTAAAATTTAAATTATATACAATGCCGAAGCTTATTCGATTTTAAATGTGTTTATGATTCAAAGATTTGAATTTTATGCACATTTCTCATAATGCATCACAGCTTTGAAATTTGAATGATGTAATACCAAAGCTAAATTAGTTTTAAAAATAGTTAAGATCTAAATATTTAAAAAATTTAGATATTTTTCATAATACATCATAATTTTTAAATTTAAATGATGTTATACTGAAGCTTAAGCAATTTTGAATATGTTTGAGATCTAAAGATTCAAACTTTATACATATTTCTCATAAATATATCATAAATTTAAAATTTGAATAATATGTAATACCAAAATTTAAGTAATTTTGATCATGTTCAAGATCCAAAGATTCTAACTTAATCCATGTTTCTCATGATAAATGATGAATCTTTGGATCTTAAACATGTTTAAAACTATTTAAGCTTCAATATTGCATATCATTAAAAAAATTTAAGTTGTGATGCATCATACAAAATGCAAATAATGTTTGAATATTTAAAACTTAAACATGTTCAAAACCACTTAATCTTTAGTATTATAAATCATTAAATATTGAAAGTTATGATGCATATTTAAAAACTGAAAACAACCTAAAAATTTGACAAAGTAAAAATTAACTTAGAAGCCAATATTTAACCATACGCTTTTCACATGTGGGAGCTAATTTTTTATGCCTTTTTTCATCTACACATTTTACTCACATTTGGATACTATCATATAATAATTAAAGGTGATTTTACTTTATTTGGTTCTATGAAATGTTGTTTGAAAAGTGCTATACAGGCTGATTTAACACATATAAATACATAAAAAATCTACATACTTGACAGTTTTCATGACTACGATATTTTTATGTGATGAATAATTCTCTACAACCACCTTTACCATTATATTCCCCTAACATTTTACTACCATCAAATAGTTTTTAAAGTAAAAAAACTATGATTTAACCTTGAAAATTTATTTTCAAAAAATATTGTACATGCTACTTTGAACAAGACACATCATATCTTACTCTCTTGAGAAAATATCACTAAGACCTTGAAATAATTTGACACTTAAAACCATGATAATCAAATCAGTATTATAAAGACATGAATCCTAATAAGACCACATAAAATTTTGAAATGGAAGGATAAATAGAAAAAACTAAAAGAGAGAAAAAGAAAAAATAGATTATGACTTGAGTGATATCATCCTTCTCTACATGGATAAGTCTTAATTATTATAGAATACTTATAAAATGCTTTGAGTTGCCTCCTCTTTCCACTTAACCTCTCCCACTTCAAATTCATCACATCTCCAACTTGATCTTCGAGAAGCCTCTAAACACTTTGTAAAAGTTTATCATATTATTTAATGCTTGCAGACCTTGAGGGTGACATTGATTAATTTATTCAACCTTTGTTGATGATAAATGAATTATAAAACACTCTTACAACTATTTTTAACTCTATTAGACATGTAACTTGAAGCTTAGCTCAAAACATAGCTTAGAAAGGCTTCTCAAGGGACTAAAACCACCATTTCAATGGTGATATTGTTTAATTTTAAATATACATTTTTAAAATTTCAAATCAACATCATTATAAAGGGAAGAATCAACTTTTCAATGCAACTAGCGGTATCGAAAATAGAGTTACAGATCAAAATATATAGCTAAAAAATAATACATGTTCATACACATTTGCATCAACACCTTCAAAACATAAAAAAATAGAAAACCACATAGCAAAATATGTGCAAGACCTATCACATCTCATATTTACAAAAATATTTTGAAAATACATTTAAAAATATACTTTTAATTTTTTGAAATAATTAAATTAACCCTTGTGACCTGCCCTCTTAGTGTTTTTTAGTGAAAAGTTGGTTGAGTGATAAATCTTGTCAAGAGGGTCATCCTCCTCTACATAAAAACTCTTCATTCTTCTATGAGACTTATTAAATGTTTTTGTTTGCCTCCTCTTTCCACTTAACTTCGTCAACTTTAAATTTATCACATCTCTTACTTGGTCTTATACAAGCTTCTAGACACTTTGTGAAGGCTTATCATCTTAGCATTTAATGTCTTGAGACATTGAAGGTGACTTATATTACTTTATTTAACCTCCATTGATGATCAACGATGTAAAAAACACTCTTAAAACTATTTCTAACTACATTATACCTATAACTTGAAGTTTTACTCACAACAAAACATAGAACAACTTTTTAAAGGCCAATAACCATAATTTTAGTTGTGGCATTGACTAATATTAAATATATATTTCTTCAATTTGAAATCAATATCATTACAAATACAAAAAAATTAGATTTTCAATTTAATCAACGATAATAAAAATAAAGTTATGGATCAAAAGATATGGCTAAAAAATAACATATAGTCGCATCAACACCTTCAGAATATGAAAAAATAAAAAATTGCAGAGCAAGATATGAGAAAAATCTATCATATCTTATATTTTCATAAATATCTTGATAAAACACTTTAAAAATTATTTTTAATTTTTTAAAATAATCAAATTAACTCCTGTGATTTACGGTCTAAGTATTTTCTAGTTAAAAATTGGTTGAGTAATAAATCTTTCCAAGAGGGTCATTTCACACCATCATATCATGCCATCTAAATACAATCATATAAACTTTAATGGAATTTTAAATTCATTTATTTTTACATAAATGAGATTTAAAAGTCCTCATTGGATAGATTTAGCAATTGAGAGTTGAAAAAAATGATTAAGTAAAAATTAACACATAAGCTGATTTTAATAACTACATATTTTATATATTATATATAATATTGATGCATTATATTTTCCATTACATTTTAATGATAGTTATCTATCACTATGATAAATTTAAAAAACATTTGACCTTCTTATTACTATGAAAATAGGTTTGAAATGTGCACATTGACTAGATCTACAAATTAAAAATAACTCAAAAATTTGACTAAGTATAAATCAATTCAAAAGCCAATTTGTAACACTACATATTTCACATGTGAAAGCTAATTTTATTTTCCTTTTTTTATCTACTTATTTTTATCACATTTGTCTACCATCGTTTGAATATTAAAAATGATTGGAATTTATTTGGTTCTACAAAATGATATTTGAAAAGTGCTACACAAGTTGATTTAGCACCTAGAAATACATAAAAATCTATGCACTAGTAGTTTTCATGACTATGGTATTTCAACATCATGAATAATTATTTTTAACTACCTCCACCATTATATTTTTTTGACATTTGATTACCATCAAACAAATTTTAGAGAGAAAATAACATAATTTAACATTACAAAATTATTTTAAAAAATGCTTCACATGTTGATTTGGACAAGACACATCATATCTTACCCTCTTAAGAAAATTTTACTGAGACCTTGAAATAATTTGACAATTAAAACCATGATATTCAAATCAATATTACCGAGTCATGACTCCTAACAAATCCATATGAAAGTTTGAAATGGAAGAGATATATAGAAGAAAATGAAAGAGAGAAGAAGGAAAAATAGATGATGATTTGTAAGCTTATTAAATGCTTTGATTTACCTGTTCTTTCCACTTAACCTCTCCCACTTAAGATTCATCACATCTCCCATTTCATTTTCTAAAAGCCTCTGGACACTTCTTGAAGGCTTGTCACCTTCACATTTAATGCTTAGAGACTTTGAGGATAAATTTAATTACCTTATTCAATCTCCATTGATGAAAAACCACTTGTAAAACACTCTTACAACTATTTTTAAATCCATGACCTGTAACTTGAAGTTTTGCTCACAATATAGTTTGAAAGGCTTTTTGAGGGCCAATAACCACCATTTCAAATGTGACATTAATTAATTTTAAATATAATTTTTTCTAATTAAAATCAACATCATTACATAGAGGGATAAATTATATTTTCAATTCAATCAAGTTCTTGAAAATATAGTTAAGAATCAAAATATATGGATAAAAAATAACACACCATCACACACGATTACATCAACACCTTCTAAATATAGAAAAATGAAAAATTATAGAATAATATATAAACAAAATCGATCATATGTTATATTTATAAAAAAAAATCTTGAAAATACACTCAAAAATGTATTTTTAGTTTTTTAAAATAATGAAATTAACCACTGTGATCTATCTTTTACATGTTTTTTAGTGAAAAATTGAATGAGTGATGAATATTCCCAAGAGAGTCACTTCGCACCATCATAATTTTTTGTCAGAAAATTCAATAGTAACAAAACTAAGTGCACTACCTTATCATGTCTTTTGTCTATAATCATAAAAACTTTCATAAAATTTAGACTTCATTACTACTATACAAATAGGATTCAAAAGTGCATACTATGCATATTTAGTAATTGTGAGACACATAAAATGACTAAGTAAAAATCAAAGTAAAAGCTGATTTTAATAATTATGTATTTTATACATTATATCTAATATGTGTATATTATCTTTCCTATTGTACTATAATCATATTTATCTATTGTCATGACAAATTTGAAAATAATTTGACATCTTTTACCACTGCAAAAATGAGCTAGAAACATATGCACTAACCAAATTTGAAAACTATAAAGTTATAAAGTAAAAATCAACTCATAAGCTAATTTTTAACTCTATGCATTTTATTCTAAGGAGTTAAATTTTTATACATTTTTTAACCTACACATTCTTTTCACATTTGACTACCATCATATGAAAATTAAAAATGATAGTATTTTATTTATTTCTACAAAATGGTATTTGAAAAGTGGTGGACAAGCTGATTTAGCACCTTGAAATACATAAAAATTTACACAATAGGCAATTTTCACAACTACGATATTTTCAAGTGATAAATAATTCTTTGTAACCACATTCACCATTTTATTCTCCTAATACTTAACTACCATGAAACAAATTTTAGAGAGAAAAGAGCATGATTTAACACCATAAAATTGTTCTCGATGTGTCTTGTCCAAACTAGCCTCACAACATTTTTAAAAAATAATTTTGTAAGGTTAAATCATGTATTTTTCTCTCCAAAACTTTATTAATGATAGCTAAATGTTAAGAGAATATAATAGTGACGGTGATTATAGAGAATTATTCATCACATAAAAATATCACAATCATGAAAACTACCTAATGTGTAGATTTTTATAGATTTCTAGATGTACAACATAGGGTTAAATATTGGCTTATAAGCTAATGTTTACTTAGTCAATTTTTAAGGTTGTTTTTAATTTTTAGATCTGATTAGTACACACATTTCACGCTCATTTTTACAATGGTAAAGGGGGTCAAATCTATTTAAAATCTATCATGATGATAGATAAATATCATTAAAATGCAATGGTAAATATAATGCGCACATATTAAATATAATGTATAAAATACTTAAATATCAAAATAAATTTTTGTGCTAATTTTTATTTAATCATTTTTTGTATCTCTTGGTTGTTAAATCTATCCAGTGAGCATTTTTTAATCATATTTATGCAAGAGCAAATAAAGTCCAAATTTCATAAAAAATTATATGATTGTACCCAAATAGAATGATAAAATAATTGTACTTGGTTTAATAGCTATTAGAGTTTTTAGAGAAAAGTTATGATGGTGTGAAGTGACTCTCCTTAAAAGTTTTATCACTCAATTAATTTTTCACTAAAAAACACTTCGAATACCAGGTCATAATGGTTAATTTGATTATTTCAAGAAACTAAAAATTTTCTTTTTGAATGTCTTTTCAAATACTTTCTATAAATATAAGACATGATGAGTTTTACTAATATCTTGCCCAAAATTTTAAATATTTGTATACTAAACTCATTCAAAATTGCTTAAGATTCGATATTACATATCATTCAAACTTCAAATTTGTGATGTATCATAAAAAATGTGCATAAAATTTAAATTATTAGATCTTAAACACATTCAAAACCACTTAAACTTCACTATTACATATCATTCAAATATTAAATTTTTGATGCATCATTACAAATGTGCATAAAATTTAAATTTTTAGATCTTAAACATATTTAAAACTATTTAAGCTTCAGTATTACATATCATTCAAACATTAAAGTTATGATTCATCATTATAGACACGTATAAAGTTTAAAGCTATAGATCGTAAATACATTCAAAAATACTTAAACTTTAGTATTACATTTCATTCAAATTTCAATGTTATGATTCATCATAAAAAATATGCATAAAGTTCAAATGTTTAGATCTTAAACATATTCAAATATACTCAAGATTTGATATTATATAACATGCAAATATCAAAGTTGTGATGTATCATTTTAAAAATGCATAAAGTTTGAATCATTAGATCTTAAACAATTTTAAAATTGCTTAAGCTTTGACATTACATATCATTCAAAGTTCAAAGTTCTAATGCATCATGAGAAACGTGCATAAAAATTAAAATTTTGAAGATTAAACACATTTAAAACTACTCAATCTTTGGTACATATAGTTCAAATGTCAAATTTGTGATGTATAATGATAAATATACATAAATTTTGAATTATTAAATCTTAAACACGTTCAAAATTATTTAAACTTTAGTATTACATACATTTAAATTTTAAAGTTGAAATGTATAAAATTTGAATTGTTGAATCTTAAACACGTTCAAAACAACTTAAGATTCAGTATTACATATTATTCAAATTTCAAAGTTGTGATACATCATGACATACATGAATAAAATTTGAATATTTGAATCTTAAACATGTTTAAAACCACTCATTTTTTGATATTACATATCATTCAGATTTTAAAATTATAATGCAATCATAATAAACATGCATAAAAATTAAATCTTTGAATCTTAATATGTTTAAAACTACTCAAACTAGGTATTACATATCATTCAAATTTCAAAGTTATGATACAACATAAAAAATTTGCATAAATTTTAAATCTTTAGGTCTTAAACACATTTAAATCCACTCAAACTTTGATATCATAGATCATTAAAATTTTAAACTTGTGATACATCATGAGAAATATGCTTAAAGTTTTAATATTTCTATTTCAAACACGTTTAAAACCACTTAAGCTTTGGTATTACATATCATTAAAATTTTATAAGTTGGGATGCATCATGAGAAACACATAAAATTTGAATCTTTAGATCTTAAACACCTTCAAAACTACTTATACTTTTGTATTACGTATCATTCAAATTTCAAAGTGATGATACATCATACAAAATACGTATAAAGTTTGAATCTTTGGATCTTAGACACGTTTAAAGCCACTTACGCTTTGGTATTACATATTATTCAAATTTCAAAGTTGAGATGCATCATAGAAAATGCACATAAATTGAACTTTTAGATCTTAAACACCTTAAAAATTATTTAAAATTCGATATTATATATCTTTCAAATTTTAAAGTTATGATGCATCATTAAAAATATTCATAAAGTTTTAATCTTTAAATCTTAAACATGTTTAAAACCACTTAAGCTTTGATAGTACATGTCATTCAAATTTTAAAGTTATGATGTATTATAAGAAATGCTAATAAAATTTAAATATTTAGATTTTAAATATGTTTAAAATCATTTAAGCTTCGGTATTACATATAATTCAAATTTCAATGTTCTTATGCATTATGATAAATGTACATAAAGTTTAAATATTTAGATCTTAAATATGTTCAAAACCACTCAAGCTTAGATATTTCATCATTCAAATTTCATGTTTATGATGAATTAAGATTGAAATTTTGAATCTTAAAGACATTTAAAACCACTTAAACTTTGATATTACATCATTCAAATTTAAAATTTATGATGCATTATGAGAAACGTGCATAAAATTTGAATATTTGAAATTTAAACACATTGAAAACTACTTAAACTTTGTTATTATATATCATTTAAATTTCAAAGTTGTGATGGATCATGAGAAATATGAATAAAATTCAAATTTTTAGATCTTAAACATATTCAAAACTATTTAAGCTTTTGTATTATATATCATGCAAACTTCAAAGTTGTGAGCATCATAATAAATGTGCATAAAATTTAAATCTTTGAATCTTAAACATGTTCAAAAAAATTTATGCTTCAATATTATAAATAATTCAAATTTTAAAATTATGATGCATCATGAGTGATTTAACAATTTTAAAAATTTTAGTCATATTCTTATTTTAGTTAAGGGTTTGAGTTATTTAAATTAGTAAATAATATTATAATAATTAATTTACTAATTTTTATAATTTAATGGTAATTTAAACTTTTCTAAAAATAGTAATAAAAGTGAAAAAAATAAGACAGATAGAAATAAATTGAGATGGCTGAGATAAGACTTGAAATTCACTGTGCAAGATTGAGATAGTATCACAAATTAGGTTATAGCCTTCATTTTATGAAAAGACATCAGCACTAGAATAAGACACCTTAGGGTCCAGTGCTATAGTCCTCTTCTACCACTATTATCTAAGAGACCTGAGCTTTCTAAGTTTTATCTACTATTTCTGTCTGAGTCTATCTATATAATTTTAAATGCTAGATGTTTACAAAATTCTTTGTAAAGTTAATTTAGTCTTTAATTTTGATGGTTAGTGTGTGTAAGATATATTGAGCGTGTGTGCACACTCTTTTCATGATGCATCACAACTTTGAAATTTAAATGATATATAATAGCCAAGTTTAAGTGATTTTGAACATGTTTAAGATTTAAAGATTCAAACTTTATGTGTATTTCTCAAGATATATTATATCCTTAAATTTTGAATGATATATAATACCGAAGCTTATTTGATTCTGAATGTATTTAAGATCAAAAGATTTGAATTTTATGGACATTTCTCATAATGCATCACAGCTTTGAAATTTGAATGATGTAATACTAAAGCTAAATTATTTTTAAAAAAATTTAAGATCTAAATATTAAAATTTTATATGTATTTTTCATAATGTATCATAACTTTTAAATTTAAATGATGTTATACTGAAGCTTAAGTAGTTTTGAATATGTTTGAGATCTAAAGATTCAAACTTTATGCATATTTCTCATAAATACATCATAAATTTAAATTTTGAATAATATGTAATACCAAAACATAATTAATTTTGATCATGTTTAAGATTCAAAGATTCTAATTTTATCCATGTTTCGCGTGATAAATGGTGAATCTTTGGATCTTAAACATGTTTAAAATTGTTTAAGCTTCAGTATTACATATCATTAAAATTTCAAAGTTTTGATGCATCATATAAAATACACATAATATTTGAATATTTAAAACTTAAACATGTTCAAAACTATTTAAGCTTCAGTATTACAAATTATTAAAATTTGAAAGTTATGATGCATCATAAAAAATACACAAAAAATTTAAATCTCTGGATCTTAAACACCTTCAAAAGTGTTTAAGCTTTAGTATTACATATCATTTAAATTTTAAGGTTGTGATACATAATGAGAAATACATAAAAATTTTAAATCTTTAAAATTTATGTAAAGTTCAAATTTTGGTATTACATATTATTCAAACTTAAAGTTGTGATGCATCATGATAAATGCAGATAAATTTCAAATATTTGATTTTTAAACACATTTAAAACAACTTAATCTTTAATGTTACATATCATTCAAATTTCTACGAATTTTTCATAATGCATCATAAACTTTAAATTTGAATGATGTTAAATCAAAGTTTAAATGATTTTGAATATATTTAAGATCTAAAAAATTGAATTTTATGTGCATTTCTCATAAAAAATTATAAATTTAAAATGTAAAAGATATTTAATAGCAAAATTTAAATAATTTTAAACATGTTTAAGATCTAAATATTCAAATTTTATGCATATTTGTCATAATGTATTGCAACATTGAAATTTTAATGTTATATAATATCGAACCTTAAAAGTTTTAAATGCATTTAAGATCCAAACTTTTTGCACATTTTATATAATGGATCACAACTTTAAAATTTGAATTATATGTAATATTAAAGTTTCATCAATTTTGAATGTGTTTAAGATCTAATTATTCAAAATTTATCCCTATTTTTTATGATAAATAGGTATAAAATTTGAACCTTTAGATTTTAAACATATTTAAAAGTGTTTAAGTTTTAGTATTACATATCATTCAAATTTTAAAATTGTGATATATCATACAAAATGCACATAAATTTTGAATATTTAGATCTTAAATACATTTAAAACCATTTAAGTTTCAATATTACAAATCATTCAAAATTAAAAGTTGTGATGCATAATGAGAAATATTTTTAAAATTCAAATATTTGGATCTTAAACACCTTCAAAAGTGATTAAGCTTCAGTATTACATATCTTTCAAATTTCAAAGTTTTGATACATTATGAGAAATACGCAAAAAATTTGAATCTTTAAAATTTATGTAAAGTTCAAACTTTGGTATTTCATATCATCCAAATTTCAATGTTGTGATGCATTACGATAGATGTGAATAAAGTTTAAATATTAAAATCTTAAACACATTTAAAACAACTTAATCTTCAGTATTATATATCATTCAAATTTTAAAGTTATGATGCATGATAAGAAATGTGCATAAAATTTAAATATTTGGATCTTAAACATGTTTAAAATTACTTAAAATTTGGTATTACATATCATTCAAATTTTAGAGTTGTATTACATCTTGATAAATATGCATAAAATTTGATTATTTCGATCTTTAACACATTCAAAATTGCTTAAGATTCATTTTTACATATCATTCATACTTGAAAGTTTTGATACATAATATAAATTGTGCATAAAGTTCAAATATTTAGATCTTAAATATGTTCAAAACTTCTATTACATAATGCATCACAGCTTTGAAATTTGAATGACGTAATACCAAATCTAAATTATTTTTCAAAATGTTTAAGATCCAAAGATTCAAACCTTCTATGTATTTTTTATAATGCATCATAACATTCAAATTTAAATGATATTATACCACAGTTTAAGTAGTTTTAAATATGTTTGAGATCTAAAGATTCAAACTTTATGCATATATCTCATAAATACATCACAAATTTAAATTTTGAATAATATATAATACCAAAACTTAAGTAATTTTGATCATATTCAAGATCCAAAGATTCTAACTTTATCCATTTTTTTCATGATAAATAGTGAATCTTTAGATTTTAAACACGTTTAAAACTATTTAAGCTTCAGTATTACATATCATTAAAATTCTAAAGTTGTGATGCATGATACAAAATACACATACTGTTTAAAAATTTAAAATTTAAATATGTTTAAAACCACTTAAGCTTTAGTATTACAAATCATTAAAATTTAAAAGTTATGATTCATCATGAAAAATGCACATAAAATTTAAATCTTTGGATCTTTAACACCTTCAAAAGTGTTAAAGTTTTAGTATTACATATCATTTAAATTTCAAAGTTGTGATACATAATGAGAAATGCATAAAAATTTTGAATCTTTAAAATTTACATAAAGTTTAAACTTTTGTATTACATATTATTCAATTTTTAAAGTTGCGATGCATCATGTTAGATGCACATAAATTTCAAATATTTGAATCTTAAAAATATTTAAAACAACTTAATCTTCAATATTACATATCATTCAAATTTTTACACATTTTTCATAATGCATCATAAACTTTAAATTTGAATGATGTTATACCAAAGGTTAATTGATTTTGAATATGTTTAAAATTCAAAAAATTGAATTTTATTTGCATTTCTCATAATACATCATAAATTTAAAATTTAAATGATATGTAATATTAAAATTTAAATAATTTTAAACGTGTTTAAGATTCAAAGATTCAAATTTTATGCATATTTCTCATAATTGAAATTTTAATGATATGTAATATCAAACTTTAAAAGTTTTGGATGCATTTAAGATCCAAACTTTATTCAAATTTTATGTCTATTTTTTATGATAAATAAGTATAAATTTTGAATCTTTGGATCTTAAACATATTTAAAACTATTTAAGCTTTGGTATTACATATCATTCAAAATTTAAAGTTGTGATGCATCATAAAAAATGCACATAAAATTTTAATATTTAGATCTTAAATACGTTTAAAACCATTTAAGTTTCAATATTACAAATTATTCAAAATAAAAATTTACGATGCATCATGAGAAATACGTTTAAAATTCAAATCTTTGGATCTTAAACACCTTCAAAAATTCTTAAGCTTCAATATTACATATCTTTCAAATTTCAAAGTTGTGATGCATTATGAGAAATGCACAAAAAGTTTGAATCTTTGAAATTTATGTAAATTTTAAACTTTGGTATTTCACATCATTCAAATTTTAGTGTTGTAATGAATTATGATAGATGTGCATACATTTTAAATATTAATATCTTAAACACATTTAAAAAAACTTAATCTTCAATATTGTATATGATTCAAATTTCAAAGTTGTGATGATGTTAGATGTACTTGATAAAAACATCTATCTGGCTTGGTGGGTCTAACATTACTTCTGCTTTAGTCAGCAAGTCATCTTCACTAATCAGCTAGAAAAGACACCTTAGCTAGAATGTATTGGAGAGATGCCATTAAAATGGTTAGTATGTTATCTATGTACACACACATAAAGTTAGAAGTGCCTTGAAATATTTTATCCATATGGGTGTGGTAGAATGCAGGGGCATTCACAAAGCTGAAAGGCATTACTATCCACTTGAAATAGCTGAAAGGGCAGCTGAATGTTATCTTTTTTCTATCAGCGTCTTTGACTCTAATTTGATAAAAGCTAGATTTGCAATTAAATTAGAAGTATTTACATGTTGCAACCTTCTCCAATAGATAGATTTTATCAGGAATTGGATATGGAAATGGTTGGGTAATGGCATTCAATGGTTTATAATTAATGACCATCATTTTCTTTCCTCTCTTCTGCTAAGAATGTTTGTTGATCATAAATGCATAATAGCAATAAAGAGATCTAGAGTTATTTGATCTAGAGTTCCATATTGTTATAATTCTATACTGGTATTGAGATCTTTTTTAAAATCTTCTTGTGTTTGATTTCAATGATTTTGATATCCATCTCAGGCATAGATTTTTGTGAAAACTGTTGAAGATTGTCAGAACAGATAGTGGTTTTAATCTTTTCAACTATGGCTTGTATTTTAGTAGAGATTATTATCTCAAGTATTTGACTCATTAAACTAAGAAATTATTTAGTGACATAAATGAGGTGAGGAATTATAAGTCTTTCATTTTCTATAGTAAACATGATACTCTTTGTGGTAGAACCATAAGGTGAGTATCTATCTATAAAGGCACCACCTAATAAGATATCTACAAGCATCTTATTTAGAGCAAAGAAATTAAGATGGAAGATTTTATTTTTATTTAAAAGGTTTTTTGATGTTTATATCTATAACAAATGAAACTATTCCCTTAGACATCTAGGCTCTTGTAAGCCATGGTGTCATCTAATGTCTTATATTCATGAATTAGCTAAGATTTGGCAAATGAGAGAGAAGCTCTAGTTCAATTTGGGCATCTATTAGAATGCCATTGATTTCTAGAGTGATAAATTGGGCAAACATTCCATTAATGAATTGTGTTAAATATGCTAGTTGTAGAATTTTTAAGGGAAGAATGTTTGTTCAAGGTAGATGTCTCTTGCTTCTTGCTCTACTTCTTCTTCTTAGAGAGGATAGTAATCTTGGTCTAGGTAGAAAAAGCTTTTTACTTCTTCATCCTTTTCTTTCTCTTTTGTGGGTAGTAATATATTCCACTATAGCTTTATCTTTGGTGTTGAGATTTCTCTTAGAGAATCTGTGCTAGTGAACTTGTTCTTAATCTAAATAGCAATGGATTTGAAAGAGCTCTAAAATTGCAAAAGAGGATGTTGAGGCCTTTGCAATGTTGAAGGTATTCATGGCATTGAGGGCTATCTTCTTCTGGTTGATCCTTTAATCTTTGAAAATTCTCTGGTTTGTGGTCATGTGTCTCATTCTAGAACCTCGTGATGATGGCGAGATTAAGTACCATGTGCTTCATATTATAGATATGAATTATTATGGTGTTAGTCACTACTAAGGTCATTGCATGTTGGTGAGTAGTTGTTACAAGTCATCAACTAATGACCTGAGAGCATCTACATCTTAATTGTCTTATAAATCCTCTTTAGGAGATCATCTAGAATTGGTTTGTAGATGTCATCTTGAAGGTATAAATCTTCATCAGAATCAATTATATCCCACCATGTTGTTGTGCTGAAAGTGAAAATAGCTTTGACTTTAAAATTTTTGCAATGGAATTGAAGAGTAATATGGCCAGATTAGCGACAAATGTAGCAAATAGTCTACTTAGATGGAGGACATGCAGTGCAATGTTTCTTAAGAAAATGGTGAGGAGGAGCGTAAGAGTGCTTGTTAGGAAAAGAGCATAGCTAAAAAGAAATATTCTTGTGACATTGCTTTTGTTGCTTGTGGGGCTGTACAAATGGCTGATAGTTGAAAGGGGTTGTTCTCGAAAATGTTGGAGCGATCTGAGAGGCTTGATGCTTGGTGATATTTTGAATAGATTTAGTCTCAGAGACTAAACACATAGCCTATTGCTTAGCAAAATTGATGACATTGAAGAGGGAAAGGTCTTTAATGGTGAGGCTTTTAAGATCAATATAAGCAATAATGTGATCGATAAGATTATATGGTAAAGCATGCAAAAATTTGACCTTGATCTCTGTGGAGAAAAAGCTCTTACTTTCATATGTCAATTCCTTAAACTACTTGGCAAAGGCATCAAACTATTTAAGATCACAGAGCTCCATTTTGTGAAGCTATTTCTTAGATTCCAGTTTAGGATTTACGACTGGAGGAGCAAACTCACTAGTTAATAAATGAAATAAAGTAGCAAGAGGATCAAGCTGGTTGTGAACCAATTCAAATTGTTTCACTTCGGTCATAGAATCCCACCATTAGTTTACAATTCTCCAAAAGAATTTATAAGAAAAATTAGTAGTACCTGTTGGATCTAAATAAGAGTTAATGGTGATAACTCAGATGAAGTTACACCAGGCTAAAATATCATTTAAAAGATTTAACAAATCATCAATATTGAGGTACCAAGGCTGAAGTTAGACATGTGTTCTTTGCATAAGTGTAGTATCGGGGTATTTTTTGTTGGGTTTGAAGTTGGGACCGAGATTAGCTTTATAGACCAAGGTATTAATAGAAGATTTTGTCTGTTGATCCTATTTTTCAAGCCAGCTAAGGCTTTCTTCTAAAGCCATTAATTTAGAATCTATAGAAGATAATTGGCTTTGCATATTTGTATGGAGAGTATGGGTATTATCTTCAATAAAGGTTAGTTTATCTATACTATGTTAGATATATATTACATCTCCATAGATATCATCAAAATTCTCTGATATGTGAGAATTGAATCTGGACACATATTTTCTATGTTTAAACTCATTAAAAAGTTTAATATCTCCTTGATAAGCAGTAAAAAAATATTGTATTGTTCTTGTGGGCTGCTTATGCATTCTTTTGTGTGGTGGTCATCTTTCACCTTTATATAGATTAACTTTATTTTCTGTAAAAAATTCTAAACTATCTTATCTTGAAAGATTCATCATTGTACAAGGCAAGGGAAATTGATCTTTAAGATCAAGTCTTTGATTAATTTCTTCATCTTCAATGAGGATATGTCCTATTTTTATAGCTCTTCAGGAAGAGGAAGTTGATGGTCTGGATGGAGAAAGAATAAAAGAAGAATTTATAGACAAATATCTAGAAAGAATATTAATAATTTTACCATCACTCTTATGTACTGAGGCATGACCTTTCATTTTGGGTGAAACATTTTTCAACCAATCAAGTTTCCAATCAAAAGGTATCTCGATAGACTCTAGATGGCCTTTCTAAAGTTGGACAATACAATTAAGT
The DNA here is from genome assembly GCA_037957365.1 of Torreya grandis. NCBI lineage: Eukaryota > Viridiplantae > Streptophyta > Pinopsida > Cupressales > Taxaceae > Torreya > Torreya grandis. The sequence continues at coordinate 9,744,883 of JARHVA010000025.1, read as the reverse complement.
CTTCTAGCATATGACATATTTTCAAGGATCTTTGGGTGGTTTGTATTGGCCATACTATATACAACATAAATATTTATAGAATCATACTTAAATTCATCAAACATATCTAAACCAAAAAGGAAGGTGAATAATCTCCAATAATTTAAAGAATCAAACTTGACTTCTTTACATCATTTGTCACAGACTACGACAGAGAGGTTTAGACAAAACTCAAAACAAATCACTTCATCATTTAAATGGCCAAGACTTAATATTTGACAAGCATGTTTAAAGCTCACTTGGCGTCTATCACACAGGCTAAGTATATAACCGATTTAATATTGCTAAAAAATAATGGAGTTATGTGGACTTTTATAAAGCCAAAATATATAAATTTTACATCTTCATGTGACATGATATAATTGATTTCAGGTTTAGGTAATAAAGATAGTAAATTTATTTGAAATTTTCACTTAGGCTTATAATTAAGAGTCAATTCTACAGATTTTATTCTAGGCTTTATAAATGACATATAGGTAGACTTATACACAAACTTAGATTTTAAAAGCTCAATTTTTTTATAAACTTGTGAAGCTTTGATAGCTGGAGGTTTATGCAAGCTATTTTCCTTTTTTAAGTTTTTTTAGTAACTTCAATATCTGGACAATCAAATAATTATTCTGAAATAAAAGGAGGGAGTTTATACAGTCCTAGTTCAAAATCATTCATGATTTTTATTGTAGAAGATGTCTGGGATTTACCAAATTCTATTAGGTCTATGACAATTTAATAATGGCCAGGGACTCTATGCAATAACTTTCTCAAAAAAAATTTCAAAGTAAAGAAACCCAAAAGTCATGACAAGATATTTTTACAAACATTTCATTAGACGTATGGCTCTGATACGAATCTTTTTATGTCAGTAGACGCTTCCTCCTTCAACAATTATTTTGGCAAAAAACTCATGACAGTAGGCAGGGGCCAAAGTTTTGAATGTGTTTAAAATTCAAAGATTCAAATTTTATGTATGTTTTTCATGATGCATCACAACGATAAAATTTGAATGATATATAATATCAAAGCTTAAACTTCGATATTACATATCATTCACACTTAAATGTTGTGATGCATTATAAGAAACATGCATAATGAGAAACATGAATAAAGTTTAAATATTTAGATCTTAAACAAGTTTAAAACTATTTAAACTTCAATATTATATATCATTTAAATTTCAAAATTGTGATGCATCATAAAAAAATGAGCATAAATTTCGAATTTTTTAATTTTAAATATGTTCAAAATTGCTTAAGCTTTAATATTACATATCATTTAAAATTTAGAGTTATAATCATCATGAGAAATGTACATGTTCAAACTTTGGTATTTCGTATCATCTAAATTTCAATGTTGTGATGTATTACGATAAATGTGATTAAAGTTTAAATATTAAGATCTTAAACACATTTAAAACAACTTAATCTTCAGTATTATATATCATTCGAATTTTAAAGTTATGATGCATGATAAGAAATGTGCAAAAAATTTAAATATATGAATCTTAAAGACGTTTAAAACTATTTAAGCTTTGGTATTACATATCATTCAAATTTTAGAGTTATATTGCATCTTGAAAAATATGCATAAAATTTGATTCTTTCGATCTTCAACACATTCAAAACTACTTAAGATTCATTTTTACATATCATTCATACTTAAAAGTTTTGATACATAATATAAATTGCACATAAAGTTCAAATATTTAGATCTTAAATATGTTCAAAACTGCTATTACATAATGCATCACAGTTTTGAAATTTGAATGATGTAATACCAAATCTAAATTATTTTTCAAAATATTTAAAATCCAAATATTCAAACTTTCTATGTATTTTTTATAATGCATCATAACTTTTAAATTTAAATGATATTATACCAAAGCTTAAGCAATTTTGAATATGTTTGAGATCTAAAGATTCAAACTTTATGCATATATCTCATAAATACATCATAAATTTAAATTTTCAATAATATGTAATACCAAAATTTAAGTAATTTTGATCATGTTCAAGATCCAAATATTCTAACTTTATCTATTTTTTTCATGATAAAAGGTGAATCTTTGGATCTTAAACACATTTAAAACTGTTTAAGCTTCAGTATTGCCATTAAAATTTTAAAGTTGTGATGCATCATACAAAATACACATAATGTTTAAATATTTAAAATTTAAACATGTTTAAAACCACTTAAGCTTTAGTATTACAAATCATTAAAATTTAAAAGTTATCATTCATCATGAGAAATGCACATAAAATTTAAATCTTTAGATCTTAAACACCTTCAAAAGTGTTAAAATTTTAATATTACATATTATTTAAATTATAAAGTTGTGATACATAATGAAAAATGCATAAACATTTTGAATCTTTAAAATTTATATAAAATTTAAATTTTGGTATTACATATTATTCAAATTTTAATGTTGTGATGCATCATGTTAAATGCACATAAAGTTGAAATATTTAGATCTTAAACACATTTAAAACAACTTCATCTTTAATATTACATATCATTTAAATTTCTAGGCATTTTTCATAATGCATCATAAACTTTAAATTTTAATGATGTTATACCAAAGCTTAATTGATTTTGAATATGTTTAAGATTCAAAAAATTGAATTTTATTTGTATTTCTCATAATACATAATAAATTTAAAAGTTAAATGATGTGTAATAATAAAATTTAAATAATTTTAAGTGTGATTAAGATCTAAAGATTCAAACTTTATGCATATTTCTCATAATGCATTGTAACATTGAAATTTTAATGATATGTAATATCAAATCTTAAAAGTTTTGGATGCATTTAAGATCCAAAATTTATGCATATTTTATATGATGGATCACAACCTTAAATTTTGAATGATATGTAATATCAAAGCTTAATTAGTTTTGAATGTGTTTAAGATCTAATGATTGAAATTTTATACCTATTTTTTATGATAAATAAGTATAAATTTTGAATCTTTGGATTTTAAACATATTTAAAACTATTTAAGCTTTAGTATTACATATCAATTAAATTTTAAAGATGTGATGCATCATACAAAATGCATATAAAGTTTGAATATTTGGATCTTAAATACGTTTAAAACTATTTAATTTTCAATATTAAAAATCATTCAAAATTAAAAGTTGTGATGAATCATGAAAAATACATTTAAAATTTAAATCTTTAGATCTTAAACACCATAAAAAATACTTAAGCTTTAGTATTACATATCTTTCAAATTTCAAAGTTGTGATGTATTATGAGAAATGCACAAAAATTTTGAATATTTAAAATTTATGTAAAGTTGAAACTTTGGTATTTCATATCATTCAAATTTTAGTGTTGTAATGCATTACAATAGATGTGCATACATTTTAAATATTAATATCTTAAACACATTTAAAACAACCTAATCTTCAATATTATATATGATTCAAATTTTAAAGTTGTGATGCATGATAAGAAATGTACATAAAATTCAAATATTTGGACCTTAAACACATTTAAAACTATTTCAGATTGGTATTACATATCATTCATACTTTACAACGTAAAAGTTAATCTATAAAGAGATGCTATTAGATGCACTGGATGAAAACATTTGACTTGGTGGGTCCAACATTGCTTCTGCTTCAGTCAGTAAGTCATCTTCACTGATCGGCTAGAAAAGACACCTTAGTTGGAATGTATTAGAGAGATGTCAGTAAAATATTCAATAAGAGAATTACTAAATATCAGTATGTCATCTATGTACACACACATAAAGTTAGAAGTGCTTTGAAATATTTTATCCGTATGGACCTGATAGAATGTAGGGGCATTCATCAAGTTGAAAGGCATTACTGTCCACTGGAAATAGCTAAAAGGGAAGTTGAATGTTGTCTTTTCTCTATCAACTTCTTTGACTCTAATTTGATAAAAGCTAGATTTACAATCAAACTGGGAGAATTATTTACATGTTGCGACCTCCAATAAATAGATTTTATCTAGAATTAGATATGAAAATGGTTGGGTAATGGCATTCAATGGTCTATAATTAATGACCATCTTTTTCTTTCTTCTTTTCTGCTAAGAATATTTGTTGACCAAAAATGCATAACAGTAAAGATAAGTTGATTTTTTAATAAAACCATTACTTTCTAGTTCTTTGATCTGAAGTTTCATATCATTATAATCCTATACTGGTATTGGGATCTTTTTCCCAATCTTCATATGTTTTCCTTCAATGATTTTGATATCCATCTTAGGCATAGATTTTTGCCAAAACCACTGAGGGTTGTCAAAATAGATAGTGGTTTTAATCATTTCACCTATGGCTTGTATTTCACTAAAGATTATTATCTCAGGTATTTGAGTCATTAAATTAGGAAAATTTTTAGTGGCATAAATGAGGTGAGAAATTCTAAGCCTTTCATTTTCTATAGCAAACATGATACTCTTTGTGGTAGAACCATAAGGTGAGTATCTATCTATAAAGGCACCGCCTAATAAGATATCTACAAGCATTCTATCTAAGGCAAAAAATCAGGATGGAAGATTTTATTTTTTATTTGAAAGGTTTTTTTATGTTTAAATCTATTACAGATGAAACTTTTCTCTTGGACATTTAGGCTCTTGTAAGCCATGGTGTCATCTAATGTCTTCTATTCATAAATGAGCTAAGATTTAGAAAATGAGAGAGAAGCTCCAGTATTAATTTGGGCATCTATTATTCTACCATTGATTTTTAGAGTGATAAATTGGGCAAACTTTCCATTAATTAGCTGTGTTAATACATTGATTGTAGAATTTTTAAGGGAGGAATGTTTGTACATATCAATTTTTGTCTCCCTAGATCTTGAACAAGAGTTTGTGCAAGGTAGATGTCTCCTACTTCTTACTCTACTTCTTTTTCTTTTTGAAGAGGATAATAATCTTGGTCTGAGTAGAAAGAGCTTTCTACTTCTTCATCTTTTTTTTTCTCTTCTGTGGGCAGTAATATATCCCACTGTGGCTCTATCTTTGGTGCTAGAATTTTTTTTAGGGAATCTATGCTGGTGAACTTGTTCTTAATCTAAAAGGCACTAGGTTTGAAAGAGATCTAAAATTGTAAAAGAATATGTTGAGGCCTTTGTAATGTTAGAGGTATTCATGGAATTGAAGGTTGTCTCCTTCTAGTTGATCCTTCTCTCTTGGAGTATCCCCTAGTGTGTGGTCTTGTGTCTCATTCTAGAATCTCATAATGATGGTGAGACCAAGTACCATGTGCTTTATATGATAGCTGTGAATTATCATAGTGCTAGGGTCAGTATTAAGGTCATTGCATGTTAGTGAGTGGTTGTTCCAAGTCATCAAGTAATGACTTGAAAGCATCTACATTTTTATTGTCTTCAGAATCTTTTTCAAAGAGATCATCTAAAATTGATTCATAAATGTCATCTTATAGGTAGAGATCTTCATCAGAATCAACTATATCCCACCATGCTATTATGTTGAAAGTGAAAATAGCTTTGACTGTAAGATGTTTACAATGGCACTAAGCAGAAATATGGCCAAGTTCATGACAAATATAGCAAATAGGCTACTTAGATGGAGGATGTGCAGTGCGATGTTTCTTAAGGAAATGGTGAAGAGGAGCGTAGGAGTGCTTGTGAAGAAAAGAGTGATGCCAAAAAGAAAGATGCTTGCGACATTGCTTTTGTTGTTTGTGGGGCTTTACAAATGGCTGGCAGTTGAAAGGGGTTGTTTCAAAAAATGTTGGAGTGATCTGGGAGGCTTGATGGTTGGTGAGCTTTTGAATGGATTTAGTCTCAGAGACTAAACACATAACCTATTGCTTAGCAAAATTGATGACATCGAAGAGGGAGAGTTCTTCAATGGTGAGGCTTTTAAGATAAATATAAGCAATAATGTGATTGATAAGATTATATGGTAAATCATGCAAAAATTTGATCTTAATCTATGTCGAGAAAAAGCTCTTAATTTCATATGCCAATTCCTTGAACTGGTTGGCAAAGGCATCAAACTATTTGAGATCATAGAGCTCCATTTTGAGAAGCCATTTTTTAGATTCTAGTTCATGATTTGCGACTAGAGGAGCAAACTCATTAATTAATAAATTAAATAAAGTAGCAAAAGGATCAGGCTAGTTGTGAATCCATTCAAATTATTCTACTTCAGTCATAAAATCCCACCATTAGTTTACAATTTCTCAAAAAAATTAGAAGTAAAATTAGTAATACTTGCTGGATCTAAATGAGAGTTAATGGTGATGACTCAGATGGAGTTGCACTAGGTTGAAATCTCATTTAAAAGATTTAACAAATCATCAATATTGAGGTACCAACGCTGATGTTAGACATGTGTTCTTTGCATAAGTGTAGTATTGGGGTAGTTTCTGTGGGGTTTGAAGTTGGGACTGAGATCAGCTTTATAGACCAAGGTATTAATAGAGGATTCTGCCTGTTGATCCTATTTTTTAAACCAGCTAAGGCTTTCTTCTAAAACCATAAATTTAGAATCTATAGAAGACAATTAGCTTTGCATATTTGTACAAAGAGTATGAATATTATCTTCAAGAAAGGTTAGTTTATCTATATTATGCCAGATATATATTACATCTCTATAGAGATCATCAAAATTCTCTGATAGGTGAGAATTAAACCTAAACACATAATTTCTATGTTTAAACTCATTAGAAGGTTCAATATCTCTTTGATAAGCAGTAGAAAAATATTGTATTGTTCATGTGGGCTGCTTATATATTACTTTGTGTGGTGGCCATCTTCCACCTTTATACAGATTAATTTTATTTTTTGTATAAAATTTTAAACTATCTTCTCTTAGAAGATTCATCATTATACAAGGTAAGGAAAATTGATCTTTAAGATCAAGTCTTTGATTAATTTCTTCATCTTCAATGAGAATATGTCTTATTTTTACAGCTCTTCAAGAAGAGGAAGTTGATGGTCTGGATTGATAAAGAATAGAGGAAGAATTTATAGACAAATATCTAGAAAAAATATTAATAGTTTTACCATTACTCTTATGTACTAAGGCTTGACCTTTCATTCTGGGTGAAACATTTTTCAACCAATCAAGTTTCCAATCAAAAAGTATCTCGATAGACTCTATATGACCTTTCTAAAGTTGGACAGTACCATTAAGTCTCCTGTCATATGGCATATTTTTAGGGATCTTTGGATGGTTTGTATTGGCCATACTATATACAACATAAATATTTATATAATCATACTTAAATTCATCAAACATATCTAAACTAAAAAGAGAGGTGAATAATATTTAACAATATAAAGAACCAAACTTGACTTCTTTACATATTTTTTCATGGGTTGCGACAGAGAGGTTTAGACAAAGCTCAAAACAAATCACTTCATCATTTAAATGGCCAAAACTTAATATTTGACAAGCATGTTTAAATCTCACTTGGCATCTATCACACAGACTAAGTATATAACTGATTTAATATTTTTGGGAATCAATGGAGTTATGTGGACTCTTACAAGGCCAAAATGTACAAATTTTACATTATCATGTGCCCTGATATAATTAATTTCAAGTTTAGGCAATAAAGATAGTAAATTTGTTTGAAAGTTTCACTTAGGCTTATAACTAAGAGTCAATTCTACAGATTTGATTCTAGGCTTTACAAATAACATATAGGTAGACTTATACACAAACTTGGATTTTAAAAGCTCAGACTTTTTTTAAACTTGTGAACTTTTGATAGCTAAAAGTTTGTACAGGCTATTTTTTTTCTAAGTTTTCTTCAGTAACTTCAATATCTGGACAATCAGATAATTGTTCTAAAACAAAAGGAGGGAGTTTATTCAGTCTTTCTAGTTCAAATTCATTCATGATTTCTACTATAGAAGATGTCTGAGATTTACCAAATTCTATTATTTAGAGTTTGAGTTCTGATAAGCGAAAAAAATTTGGGAAGAGAAATAAGATGCAGAGTAAAAAAGGGCCTATGACAATTAAATAATGACTAGGGACTCTATGCAATAACTTTCTCAAAGAATTTTTTAAGGCAAAGAAATTCAAAAGTCATGACAAAAAAATTTATAGACATTTCAGTAGACATATGGCTCTAATACCAATCTTTTTACATCAGTAGACGCTTCCTCTTTCAATAATTATTTTGGCAGAAAAGTCGTAACAGTAGGCAGGGGCCAAAGTTTTGAATGTGTTTAAAATTCAAAGATTCAAATTTTATGTATGTTTCTCATGATGCATTACTACGATAAATTTTGAATGATATACAATATCAGAGCTTAAGCTTCGGTATTACATATCATTCACAATTAAATGCTGTGATGCATTATAAGAAATATGCATAATGAGAAACATGAATAAAGTTTAAATATTTATATCTTAAATAAGTTTAAAACTATTTAAGCTTCAATATTATATATCATTTAAATTTCAAAATTGTGTTGCATCATAAAAAATGACCATAAATCTCAAAATTTTTGACTTTAAATATGTTCAAAATTGCTTAAGCTTTAATATTACATATCATTTAAAATTTAGAGTTATAATCATTATGAGAAATGCACATAGATTTTAAATATTTAGATCTTAAACACGTTTAAAATTATTTAAGTTTCAGTACTACATCTCATTTAAATTTTAAAGTTTTGATGTATTATGATAAATATAGATAAAGTTTAAATCGTAGGGATTTTAAACACATTCAAAACTATTTAAGCTTCAGTATTACATATCATTCAAATTTCAAAGTTGGAATGCATCATGGGAAACGTATATAAAATTTAAATCTTAGGATCTTAAACGCATTCAAAACTATTTAAACCACATAAATTTTGAACATGTTTAAGATATAAAGATTTAAAATTTATGTACATTTTTTATCATGCATCAAAATTATGAAATTTAAATAATATGTAATACTAGAGTATAAACAATTTTAAACATGTTTAAGATCAAAAGATTTCAATTTTATTACGTTTCTCATGATGCATCACAACGTTAAAATTTGAATGATAATATTGAAGCTTAAGTAGTTTTTAACATGTTTAAGATACAAAAAATTGAACTTTATGTGTATTTATCATGATGCATCGCAACTTTAAAATTTAAATATGTAATATTGAAGCTTAAGAAATCTTTAAAAAGTTTAAGATCTAAAGATTCAAATTTTATGCGCATTCCTCATGATGCATCACAACTTTAAAATTTCAATGATATGTAATACCAAAATAAAAGTGGTTTTGAATGTATTTAAAAGTTAAACTTTATGTATATTTTTCATCATGCATCACAACTTTGAAATTTTATTGATATGTAATAATGAAGCTTAAGTGGTTTTGAACATGTTTAAGATCAAAAGATTCAAAATTTTAAAATTTGAATGCTATGTAATATTAAAATTTAAGTGGTTTTGAATGTGTCTGAGATCCCAAAATTTGATGTTTATGAATGTATTTCATTATGCATCACAACTTTAAAATTTGAAAGATACATAATGCTGAAGTTTGAGTGGATTTTAACGTGTTTACGATCATAACTTTGAAATTTTAATAATATGTAATAGTGAAGCTTAAGTGGTTTTGAACATGTTTATGATACAAAGATTTAAAATTTATGTATTTTTTTATGATGCATCAGAACTTTAAAATTTAAATGATATGTAATATTGAAGTTTGAGCAATTTTTTATGATGCATCACAATTTTAAAATTTGATTGATATGAAATACCAAAGTTTAAGTGGTTTTAAACATATTTAAGATTCAAATAGTTTAATTTTTTGTAAGTTTTTCATGATGCATCATAACTTTAAGATTTAAAGATTTAATATTTATGTATTTCTCATTATGCATCATAACTTTAAAATTTGAATGATATGTAATATTGAAGCTTAAATGGTTAGAAACGTGTTTGAGATTTAAAGATTAAATTTTTATGTGTATTTTTCATGATATATTGTATCTTTAAAAATTGAAAGATATATAATATCAAAGCTTGATCAAATTTGAATGTGTTTAAGATCTAAAAATATGAACTTTATGCACATTTCTCTTGATGCATCACAACCTTGAAATTTGAATGATATGTAATGTCAAAACTTGAGTGGTTTTGAATGTATTTAAGATTTAAAGATTTAAATTTTATGCACATTTATCATGATACATCACAAATTTAAAATTTAAATGATATGTTATATTGAATCTTGAGTGATTTTGAATGTGTTCAACATCTAAAGATTTAAATTTTATACATATTTGACATGATGCATCACAACTTTAAAGTTTGAATGATATGTAATACTAAAATTTAAATATCTTTGAACATATATAAAATAAAAAAAAATTAACTTTATGCGTATTTCTCATGATGTATTATAACTTTAAAATTTGAATGAAATATAATATCTAAGTTTGACCAATTTCAAATATATTTAAGATCTAAAGATTTAAATTTTATACGTATTTGTCATAATGCATTACAACTTTGAAATTTGAATGATATGTCTATCAAAATTTAAATAGTTTTGAATTTATTTAAGATCCAAAGATTTAAACTTTATGCACATTTGTTATGATACATTATAACTTGATATTGAATGATATGTAATACTTAAACTTTAGCAATTTAAAATATGTTTAAGATTTAATGATTCAAACTTTATACGAGTTTCTCATGATTTATCACAATTTTAAAATTTGAATGATATGCAATATCAAAACTTAATTGGTTCTGAATGTGTTTAAAATTCAATGATTCAAACTTTATGCTCATTTTTCATGATGCATCGTAACTTTATAATTTAAATTATATGTAATATTGAATTATAACATGTTTAATATAATAATGAAGGTGGTCACAAAAAATTATTACTTTAAATGATATGTAATACTGAAATTTATATAGTTTTAAACATATTTAAGATCTACATATTCAAATTTTATGCACATTTTTATGATGTATCATAAATTAAAATTTGAATATAATGTAATACTAAAATTGAATTATTTTTAAATGTGTTTAAGATCTAATCATCTAAACTTTATACATATTTTTCATGATGTATCATAGCTTTGAAATTTGAATGATATGTAATACTAAAGATAGGGTGATTTTAAACATATTTAAAATTTAAAAATTTAAATTTTATGCATATTTTTCATGATGTATTGTAACTTTAAAAGCTAATCAATATGTAATACTGAAGCTCATGTGGTTTTAAATATGTTTAAGATCTAAATATTTTAAATTTATATGCATTTTTTATGATGCATTACAACTTTAAAATTTAAATAATATGTAATATCAAAGCTTAAGTAGTGTTTTTAACGTATTTAAGATTCAAAGATTTAAAATTTATATGCATTTATCATGATGGATCACAATTTTAAAATTTGAATGACATGTAATATCGAAGATTAAGTGGTTTTAAATATATTTAAGATCTAAAGACTCAAGTTTTATGTATATTTTTCATGATGCAACTCAACTTTGAAATCTTAATGATATGTAATACCAAAGCTTAAGCAATTTCAAACATCTTTAAGAACTAAATATTCAATGTTTAAGAGGATTTCTCTGACGTATTGTAACTTTAAAATTTGAATGATATGTAATACATAAACTTAAGTGGTTTTGAATATGTTTAAAATTTAAATATTTAAAATTTATATGTATTTTTTATGATGCATCACAACATTAAAATATGAATGATGTGTAATACTTAAGTTTAAGTAGTTTTGAACACGTTGAAAATTCAAAGATTCAAATTTTATGCATGTTTTTCATGATGCATGGTAACTTTAAAATATGAATGATATGTAATACCAAATCTTAAGCGATTTTAAACATGTTTAAGATAGAAAGATTAAAAATTTATGAATATTTTTTGTGATGTATTGCAACTTTCAAATTTGAATGATATGTAATACGAAAGTTTAAACAATTTTGAAAGTATTTAAGATCTAGAGATTCAAATTTTATGTGTAATTTGCATGATGCATCATAGCTTTGAAAATTAAATGATTTGTAATATCAAATCTTAAGCTTTGGTTTTGACATGTTTGAGCTCTAAAAATTCAAATTTTGTGAGTGTTTCTCATGACGCATTACAACTTTCAAATTTAAATAATTTGTAATACATAAGCATAAGTAGTTTTGGATATGTTTAAGATTTAAATATTTGAGTTTTATATGCATTTCTCATGATGCATCATAACTCTAAATTTTAAATGATATATAATATTGAATTTTAAATATTTTTTAATATGGTTGAGATCCAAATATTTAAGATTTATGTATGTTTATTATGATGCATTGCAACATTGAAATTTGTATATGTAATACTGAAGCTTAAGTAGTTTTAAATATATTTGAGATCTAAAAATTTAAATTTTATGCACATTATTTATAATGCATCATAACTTTGAAATTTGAATGATATGCAATATCAAAGTTTAAGTGAATGTGTTTACGATCTAAAGATCAATTTTATACATTTTTATAAATTTGAATGATATGTAATACTAAAGTTTAAGTAGTTTTAAACATGTTTGAAATCCAAAGATTCAAACTTTGTGCATGTTTCTCATGATTCATCATAATTTTGTAATTTGAATGATATGTAATACCAAAGCTTAAGCAATTTTAAAGGTATTTAAAATCTAAAAATTTAAACTTTATGCATATTTCTCATGATGTATCACAACTTTAATATTTAAATGATATGTAATACCAAAATCTAAGTGACTTTAAATGTATTTAAAATCTAGATTTAAACTTAATGCACATTTTTCATGATGCATTATAGCTTTCAAGTTTGAATGATATGTAATACCGAAGCTTAAATTTTTTTGAAAGTGTTTAATATCTAAAGATATAAAATTTATAAGCATTTATCATGATACATTGTAATTTTTATGTTTTAATGATATATAATATAAAAACTTAAGTGATATGAATGCATTTATGATCCAAATATTTAAACTTTATATGTATTTCATATGATGCATCACAATTATAAAGATTAAATGATATGTAATACTAAATTAACTAATTTTGAACATGTTTAAGATCCAAAGATTTAAACTTTGTGTGTATTTATCATGAAGCATCATAACTTTAAAATTTGAGTAGTATGTAATACTAGTTTTGAACATGTTTTAAAATTTAAATATTCAAATTTTATGTGTGTTTTTCATGATGCATCACAATTTTAAAGTTTGAATGATGTGTAGTATTAGAGCTAAAGCAATTTTGAATGTGTTTAAGATTGAAAAATTTAACTTTATACATATTTTTCTCTATATGCATCGCAACTCTAATGTTTAAATTATATATAATACTGAAATTTAATCAGTTTTAAATATATTTAAGATCCAAAGATTCTTATTTTATATGCATTTCACATAATACATCACAGCTTTAAAGTTTAAATGATATGTAATAACAAAGTTTAAGTGGTTTTGAATGTATTTAATATCTAAATATTTAAACTTTATGCATATTTTTCATAATGCATTATAGCTTTAAAATTTGAATGTTTTAATACCAAAACTTAAGCAATTTCAAATATGTTTGAGGTTGATTTTGATTATCTTATTTAATTTTTATTGATCATTAATGACCTAGAATACACTTTTACAACCATTTCTAACTCTATTAGATCTACAAATTGAAGCTTTGCTCACAACATAGTCTAAAAAATCTTTTTAAGGGCCAATAACGACCATTTTAACTATGACATTGACTAATTTTAAATATACATTTCTCTAATTTAAAATCAATATAGTTACAAATAGGGAGGAATCATTGAAAATCAAGTTGTAAATCAAAAGATATGGCTAAGAAACTAACACACAGTCACAGAGTCACATCAATACCTTCAAAACATGGAAAAAATAAAAACTTATAAAGCAAGATATGAGCAAAACTTATTATATCTTATATTTTAAGAAAGCTCTTGGAACGATACTCAAAAAAATATTTTTAGTTTTTTAAAATGATCAAATTAACTCCTAAAACTTACTCTTTGAGTGTTTTCTGATGAAAAGTTGGTTGTGTGATATATTTTCTCAAAAAGTTCACTTTGTACCATCATAAGTTTTCACTAAAAACTCAATAGTTGTGAAACCAAGCACATCAACTTATCATGACATCATGGTATAATCATATAAAATTTCATAGAATTTGAACTTCATTTTCTTTTGTACAATTGAGATTTGAAAGTGTTAACTTGACAAATTTAACAACAAAGAGATACAAAAAATAACTAAGTAAAAGTCTTCATAGAAGTTGGTTTTGATAGATGTGTATTTTACACATAATATCTAATATGTGTGCACTATATTTTTCATTGTACTTTAATTACTTTTACCTATCACCATGAGAAAATTGAATAAGATTTGACCTCTTTTATTTTATGAAAATGAGCTTGAAATGTGCATATTAACTAGATATAAAAACCGAAAGCAACTTAAAATTTTGATAAAGTTAAAATTAGTTTAGAAGCTAATTTTCAACCCTACACATTTCACACGTAAGAACTAACTTAAACTTTGGTATTAAATATCATTCAAAATTCAAATTTATGATGCATTATGAGAAACATACATAGAATTCAAATCTTTAGATCTTAACACCTTCAAAATTGCTTAAAATTTGGTATTACATATCATTCAAATTTTAAAATTATGATGCATCATAAGAAATAAACAAAAATATTGAATATTTATACATTAAATATATTTAAAACTTTTTAAGTTTTAGTATTACATATCATTCAAATTTTAAAGTTGTGATGCATCATAAGAAATATGCATAAAGTTTAAATCTTTGGATCCTAAACATTTTTAAAATCGCATAAGTTTCAATATTACATATCATTTAACTTTAAATGTTATGATGCATCATGAGAAATGCTAAAAAATTTCTAATTTTTTAATCTTAAATATGTTCAAAGCTACTTAAGCTTTGATATTACATATCCTTCAAGATTCAAAGTTGTGATGCAACATGAAAAATAAGCATAAAGTTAAAATCTTTGGATGTTAAACACATTAAAAACTATTTAAGCTTTGGTATTACATATTATTTATATTTTAAAGTTACAATGCATCATGAAAAATGCATATAAAATTTGAATTTTTAGATATTAAATGCATTCAAAACTGCTTAAGTTTTGATATTACATGACATTCAAAATTTAAAGCTATGATGCATATAAAAGATATGCATAACATTTAAAAATTTGGATCATAAACACATTCAAAACTATTTGAATTTTGGTATTACATATCATTCAAATTTCAAAGTTACGATACATCATGATAAATATGTATAAAGTTCAAATATTTAGATTTTAAACACTTTCAAAACTATTTAATCTTCAGTTTTAAGACTCAAAGATTTAAATTTTATGTACATTTCTCATGATGCATCATAATTATGAAGTCTAAATGATATGTAATACTAAAGTTATTCAAACTTTATGTACATTCCTCATGATGCATCGTAACTGTAAAGTCTAAATCATATGTAATATCAAAGCTTAAGATTCAATATTACATATCATTCACACATAAAATTTAAAATCTGAATGATATGTAATACTTAAGTTTAAGTAGTTTTGAATGTATTTAAAATTCAAAGATTCAAATGTTATGCATGTTTTTCATGATGCATCTCAACAGTGAAGTTTGAATGATATGTAATATCAAAGCTTAAGCTTTAGTATTACATATCAATCACACTTAAATATTGTGATGCAATATAAAAAACATGTATAAAATTTAAATATTTAAATCTTAAACATGTTCAAAATAATTTAAGCTTCAATATTACATATTATTTAAATTTTAAATTTATAATGCCTTATGAGAGATGTACATAAAATTTAAATATTTGGATCTTAAACACCTTTCAAACTATTTAAGCTTTGATATTATATATCATTTAAATTTTAAACTTTCAGTGCATCATAAAAAAAGCATATAAAGTTTGAGTTTTGAGATTTTCAATACCTTAAAAAATGCTTAAAATTTGGTATTACGTATCATTCAAATTTTAAAATTATGATGCATTATAATAAATATGCATAAATTTTAAATTTTTTAATGTTAAATACATTTAAAATCACTTAAGCTTCGATATTACATATCATTCAAATTTCAAAGTTACGATGTATCATGAGAAATATAGATAAAATTTGAATCTTTAGATATAAAACATGTTAAAAATTGATTAAGCTTAGGTATTACATATCCTTCAAATTTTAAAATTATAATGTATCATGCGAAATGAGCATAATATTTGAATCATTAAAACTTAAACACATTCAACACTGCTTAATCTTTAGTATTATATATTATTTAAATTTCAATGTTATGATGCATTATGAGAAATACAATAAAATTTTAATCTTTGGATCTTAAATATGCTCAAAACCACTTAAAATTTAGAATTACATATCATTCAAACATCAAAGTTATGATGCATTATAATAAATGCACATAAAGTTTAAATTTTTGAATCTTAAATACCTTCAAAATTATTTAAACTTCAATATTTCATATCATTTAAAATTCAAAGTTATGATGTTTCATGAGAAACATGTAAATAAATTAAATATTTAAATATTAAACATGTTCAAAATCTTTTAAATTTTGATTTACATCTCATTCAAACTTTAAAGTTACACTGCATCATGAGAACCATACATAAAGTTTGAATCTTTAGATCTTAAATAGCTTTGAAACCACTTAAGCTTCAATATTACATATCATTCAACTTTTAAAATTATAATATATAATAAAAAATGTTCATAAATTTTGAATCTTTAAATTTTAAACATGTTCAAAACTATTTAAGCTTCGGTATTACGTATCCTTTAAATTTCAAAGTAACGATGGATCATAAAAAATGAGTACAAAATTGAAATATTTAGATCTTAAACACTTTCTAAACTATTTAACTTTGGTATTATATATCAATGAAATTTGAAAGTTGCAATCCATCGTAAGAAACATGCATAAAGATTGAATATTTAGATTTTAAACATGTTCAAAACCATTTAAACTTTTGTATTACATATCAATCAAATTTTAAAGTTGTAATGTATCATGAAAAATGCACATAAAGTTTGAAAATTTTGATCTTAAACATGTTCAAAACTACTCAAGCTTTAGTATTTTACCATTCAAATTTTAAAGTTGAGATGCATCATGAGAAACATGTATAAAGTTGAAATCTTTAGATCTTAAACATATTCAAAATCGCTTAAGCTTCAGTATTACATATCATTCAAATTTTTCTTTCATTTCAAACTTTTAGATATAATATATAAAATGTGCAACTATCAAAATTAGTTTTTACATGGATTTTTATTTAGTCATTTTTTCCATCTCTCAGTTATTAAATCTAATTAGTGAGCACTTTTGAATCCCATTTGTGTAGGAGGAAATGAAGTCCAAATTATATGAAATTTTATATGATTTTACATATATGCACTTTGTTTCATAGCTATTAGAGTTTTCAATGACAATTTATGATGGTGCGATGTGATACTTATATAAAAATTTATCACTCAATCAACTTTTCACTAGAAAACACTCAAAAAACAAGTCATAAGAGTTAATTTGATTCTTTCAAAAAATTAAAATTATCCTTTTGAGAGTCTTTTTAAGATATTTCTATAAGTATATGATATAATGGGTTTTACTTATATCTTACTTTATGTTCTAATATTCTAATTTTTTAGCTATATTTTTTTATTCATAACTCTATTTTTGATACCGATGATTGCATTGGTAAGATAATTTTCTCTTATTTATAATTATTTTTATTTCAAATTGGAAAAATTTATATTTAAAATTATTCAATGTTACATTTGAAATGATGGTTATTGGCCATCAAAAAGCCTTTCTAAGTTATGTTATGAGCAAAGGTTCAAGTTGTAGGTCTAATAGAGTTAGAAATAGTTATAAGAGTGTTTTATAAGGTATTGCTCATTAATAGAGGTTTAATAAGGTAATTAAAGTTAACTTTTAAGTCTTGAAGCATTAAATACTAATGTGACATTCCCTCAAAAAGTATCTAGAGGTTTATAGAAGATTAAGTGAAAGATGTGATGAATTTGAAGTGGAAGAGGTTAAGTGGAAAGAGGAGACAACTCAATAATCCTTATATAAGAATAAAGATATGTAGAAAAGGATGACATCACTCAAGTCATCATCCATTTTCCCTTCTTCTCTCTTCCATTTTATTTTATATATCTCTTATATTTCAAAGTTTCATGTGGTCTTATGGCGAGTCATGCATTAGTAATATTGATTTGATTATCATGGTTTCAAGTGTCAAATTATTTTAAGGTCTTAGTTAAGTTTTCTTAAGAGGGTAAGATATGATGTGTCTTATCTAAATCAACCTGTGCATCAATTTTTTAGAATAATTTTGTAGGGCTAAATCATGTTATTTTCTCTCCAAAATTTATTTTATCATAGTTACATGTTGAGAGAATACAAAGGTGAAGGTGGTTGCATATATTTATTCATCATGTGAAAATATTATAGTAATGAAAATTGCTTAGTACATTGATTTCTATATATTTTTAGATACCAAATCAACTTGTGCAACATTTTTTAAATACTATTTTATAGAATCAAATAAAGTCCAATCACATTTAATATTGATATGACGGTAGCCAAATGTGAGAAAAATGTAAAAGTAAAAAGAGACACAAAAAATTAGTTCTCACATATAAAATGCATAAGGTTAAAAATTAGATTATGAATTGATTCTTATTTAGTCAAATTTTTAGGTTGTTTTTAATTTTCAAATTTGGTCAATGCGTACATTTTAAGCTCATTTTTGCAATGGTAAATGACATAAAATATATTCAAATTTATCATCATAATAGATAAATGTAATTAGAGTGAAATGGGAAAGATAATGGACACATATTAGATATAATGTGTAAAATATGTAGTTAGCAGAAGTAGCTTCTGCATTAAATTTTACTTAATCCTTTTTGGCATCTCCCAGATGTTAAATCTATTTAGTGAGTAACTTTTGAATCCTATTCATGAAAGAGAAAGTGAAGTCTAAATTCTATCAAAGTTTGTATGATTGTACTTAGATGGCATGATAAGGTAATACACTTAGTTTTGTAGATATTCTAATGAAACATTATGATGATGTGAAGTGACCTTCATAGAAATATTTATCAATAAAAAACACTTAGAGGGTGGGTTGTAGAGGTTGGTTTCATTATTTCAAAAAATTAAAAATATATTTTTAAGTGTATTTTTAATAGCTTTAAATAAATATAATATATGATGGGTTTTATTGATATTTTTCTCTATAATTTTTAATTTTTCTATGTTTTGAAAGTGTTGGTGCAATTGTATGTTTGTTTTTTAGCCAAATATTTTGATCCATAACTCCATTTTTATACCATTGGTTACATTAGAAATTTGATTTATCTATTTGTAATGATATTGATTTTAAATTAGATAAAATAATAATTGAAATTAGTCAATATTGTAGCTAAAATAGTTGATATTCGCCCTCAAAAAGATTTTTAAGACTATGTTGTGAGAAAAGCTTCAAGTTGTAGGTCTAATATAATTAAAAATGGTTGTAAGAGTGTTTTTCAAGTCATTAATAATTAATGGTGGTTGAATAAGGTAATCAAATTCACCCTCAAGATCTCCAAGCATTAAACACTAAGGTGACAAGCCTTCACAAAGTGTCTAGAGGTTTCTAGAAGACCAAGTGGAAGATGTGATGAATTTGAAGTGAGAGAAGTTAAGTGGAAAGAGGAGGCAACTCAAATAATTTAATAAGTCTTTTAGAAGAATGAAGACTTTCTCCATGTAGAGGAGGATGACATCACTCAAATCATCATCTATTTTCCCTTCTTCTCTCTTCCATTTTATTTAATATATCTCTTCCATTTCAAACTTTCATGTGGTCTTATTGAGAGTCACGCTTTGATAATATTGATTTTATTATCATAGTTTCAAGTGTCAAATTATTTCAATGTCTTAGTGATATATTTTCAAGCGGGTAAGATATGACGTGTTTTGTCTAAATGCTTTATGCAATGTTTTTTGAAAATAATTTAATAGGGTTAAAGCATGCTCTTTTCTCTACAAAATTTATTTGATGGTAGTCAAATGTCAAGAGAATGCAATGGTGAAGGTGGTTGTAAACAATTATTCATCAAATAAAAATATCACAGTCATAAAAATTGCCTAGTGCACATATTTCTTTGTATTTCAAGGTGCCAAATCAACATGTGTAGCACTTTTCAAACACTATTTCATAGAATGAATTAAAAGTCCAATCACTTCTAAGTTTTATATGATGGTATTCAAATGTGATAAGAATGTGTAGATTAAAAAAGACATAAAAATTTAACTTTCACATGAAAAATGCATAGGGTTAAAAATTAGCTTTTGAGTTGATTTTTAACTTAGTCAATTTTTTGGGTTTTTTTCAATTTTTAGATCTAATTAGTGCACGTCAAAATTATGTTGTTAATATTGTGTAGGGGCAACATGGACCCCGACAAATAATAATAAGAATTAGATCACACACGTAATTGTTTAGCCGAATGACAAATTTTGGGATAAATTGAATGAAAACTTAAGCTAATAATGGAATTTTATTAGCTGAATTGAACAAATATTACATGAAATGTTGCTTATTGTCATTGATACATTGCTTAAGTCCTTGTTTGCTTTTAATAATTATCTTTGAGCACATGTTTTTTTGAGGGAAATAACGGTTAACATATTTTAAATTTCTCATAGCGGCATGGAGCATAGAAGAACTTACTAAATCGTCATTTAAAATTTTTCACAAGTCTAGTTAGGCAGTCAAGTTAGTTACTAGTTTAATTAAATAAATTTAGAATCATTTGGATTTTGATCTATTATCTCATGTAAAATTAATTTGATGAAAAAAGAACACCAATGAAGAATACATATATCTTATGTTGCAAGAAATGAGAAACAAAGAAACGTAATGGAAATGAAAATGCAACAAGAAATAAGATTGGAAGAAGTTGCACATTATATATATATATATATATATATAATCAAAATGTAACTACACACAATTTAAACTTTTAAATTTCTATAATAACTAATATTTTTACATCAAATATTTTTGTCCATATAATTTAATGATGGAAATACTTTGTAAAATAAAAAATTTAATAATATATGTAATCTATAAAATTAAATATTATCAAAATAGTTTAGTTATTCTTCTATAGGCTCTGCAAAATTTGAAGTTGAAAGAGTATTAGTACTTTTATTTCCTTTAGCGTTCCTCTAGATGATTGAAATTCAGATATAGAGAATAAAGCCTCTGCTTTATTCTCTAACACTTCAATTGACAACTCATCATCGCCACTATCCATAGAGCTAGCATAACCCTGCATCTTATAAGATTTTGAAAGATAATTAAACAAAGTACGAGTCAAAAAGCAAATATTAAAATATACATAAACAAAGTCCTCTACATTTTATTCCCAAACTTATTATGTTTCATCAAATAAATAAAGACATACTCATTCCAATTCTATACACAATATATTTAAAATTGATATTTTTTAATTATAAATATATTTAAAAAATCTAATTAAAAATATATATTTAAATCTCAAATTAATATCATAAATTTTTAAATATTTTATTAAAAAAAAAAACAATTTATATTAGATCTATTTTGAACACTCTCGTATGATTTTTTTATTTTTTAAGTGCTTTAATTCTATATCAAACATATTTTCAACGTATTCCTAACTAAGCGCTTTGATTTTTGAATTTTTTTTTTTAAACGTGATGAACCGCCGCAGATGTCCTATGTGACGGTTAAAATACCATCCAACATTTATAAAACGCCTTTCTCTCTGTTTGGACACGTTATAACATGAAATACATAGGGAACGATGCGTTTCAGGCAACATAGCATATTGTAACCCAAAAAGAAAAAATGAATCTAAACAAAACAATAGCATGGTTCTCAACCAAATAATTCTACAATATTAATAAATGAAATCTGCATGACTATCATATACATCAATCAGTTCATCATATATCCAGATCTAAACGTCATTCAAAAATTCGTATACATACAAAGCAGTTGATTTGACTGTGTTTAAAAAACAATGGAAAATTATAAATTTAATCCTAATCGTGGCGATGCTAACAACCATGAGTTCTTTCAAGAAGCAGTAAAATGGAAAAAATACGTATCATCAAACAAAAGTAATAAATGCCCGGAGCAGTGAACTCCTTTCATGTGGTACTAGTGATCTGGAAAGAAGGTGAGCATTGTAGCAAAAATAGTATGGTTTCTCATGCACAACAATATAAAGTACGCAGCATTGTTCATTAATATCAAATTTTGAATTAAATCAACTAAGTACGTGGAAAATAAAATCCAAGGGTTATCATATGTGCTAAACCTATACTACTATTTAAAAACGCCACCAAGGAGCTTAATTCAAGTGAGTGATTCAGTTGTGTGTATATGTCGGCAGGGCACTTTCCATATTAAGCTGCAGTATGAGAAAAATTAAAAACATGGATAGAGTAAGTAAAACATATCAAACAATTTACAGAATAGTAATGCGAGTGACAAATAAGCAAAAGCAACCGAAGAAAAAAGGTAAGAAAAAAAACTAATTAAAAAAACACAAGTAAATAATAATTTTTAAAAAATACACATTTTAAAAGTAAAATGGCTCCAAAGGCATTAGCAAAAGAGTATACGAATGTTAAAATTGCCAAAATATAACCTTTTGTATCTTCAAGTTGTGATTATATAGTTACATGGCTGCAATAAAAATAAACTACAGAGCTAAATGGCAAAAAGATCATTTTTTTCTATTTCTAAGTTCTTTTAAGTTATAACCATGTTTGGTTATGATGTGGGTGGTAGAGTCTATGTTTTGTGGGTTCTGCGAGTACATTGTTAATATTTTTATGAAGGTATATTTTTGTTTGAGTTTGTTGTTTAATACTTCAATTTGATCATTTTTCTCCATTACTTATCAATACAAAACCTCAACCTGGTTTTTCATTTTGTTATTGTTCTGACCTAATAACCTAGCTGATGCTTTAATCACCAATAAATAAAATTCTACCTTATGAAGACCAGTCATCATGTTAAGATCCACAATGAAGACCATAGGATTGAGATCAGACATCATCGCCATGCTCTTTGATATACTCTCCCTAGGCTTAATACAAAGCACCTTAAGCTATTTTTTCTTTAACAACATTATCCACATACTTTTTATAAGATCCTCCTCAAGGCCTGTTATAGTTCCCACTTACTGAGAATTGAGTTGTTCATATTATTTCATTACTTTATTCAGCCAGTTCTGCTTGTCCTCATCCTCTTCTGGATTCACACACTTAAAAATGGAATGATACACAAGTCTTATGTTTCTTTAATGGGCAGTGCTTTCTTTGATAGTTATCATTTGAATTTGAAAATTTTAAGTTTAGTAACACATTGTTCTTCTCATTTTCAGTTCTTTTACAAGTCAGCAATGAAGATAGTCCTTCCCGAATCTTTTGTTTCTTTAATGGTCAACCATCTCGATCATCAGTATTAGTATCATTTTTTGTATCTGAGATAATAAAGTTCAGTAGCACATTATTCTGCTCATTTTCACTTGTTCTTTCTGGAGTCGTCCTGAAGAAGATACTGGTCACCATGCCATTGGCCCTGCCCTCAAAGAACAAAATTCATAGCGTATGAGATGTCTGTATTTAGTAATAAACATATTAATAATCTCTTTAAAAAAGGTCATTAAATAAACTAATTGTGCAAGTCAAAAGATCCGAAACTCTTTTAAAAAATAGCAATGCATATCTCTCATTTTGTTGAGAGAGGAGAGGATAGTTGTAATGTTTTTTTATTGTGTTCATTTTTTATTTTTACATTAAATTTTGTGTATAAATTTGGTGTTCATATTATACAGTAGTTTTTAAAAAAAATCTAATGTTTTGATTATTAGTAGAGTTTGGAATTTTTATTTTTATAAACATTTTTTGAGTTGCACATATTAATATAATTAGATTAATATATTTTATCACCCATCAATAAAAGAAATTTAAGAAGGTAATAATAATATTAATAATTATAGCAATTGAGAAAAATATTAAATAAAAATATTAAGAAAAATATTTCTCTAAAACATTTTTGAGATGAAATAGATGTATTTGACATATTTTTACTAATAATAAGAGCAATGATAAACTCGTACATTTTGAAATCAAATGAAAATAACTAAATTTTTAACATGTTTAAAAATTTTACATATAAATTTGTGTTAAACCATGGTTATTTACTATTGTGAGTATCATACGTTACAACAAACACATCTAGTTTTAGTGGCTTCAAATATCTAACCACTAGGTCTCAAATCTCTCAATTTATTACAAATTTAAAAATATATGATAACAATAAATACAAATGCCAATCAAGTTTTTGCATATTATAAAAATAGTAAATACATTTATATAATACTCCAACTTCCCCACATTATACTATCAATAAAAAAATTCATAAGAAAGATAGAAACAAAGAAAACCCTGTTCATTTTTTTAGAACTTATAACCTTAAACTTTCAAAACCCTTTATAACTATGACACCTTTAATAATGTGCAGCATATTTTTTTTCATAAATCAACTATTAAGATTAAATTAAAGACTTGTAAATTTCACAATTTTTTTATAACTGACGAAATAATTAAAATATCTTTCCTTATAATTAAAACATCTTTCCTTACCTAAATTTTAATTTAAAATTCTATCTTCAACTTTTATGTTCAACTGATTAATATTTTCATTATAATTTTAAAAGAAACAGATTTAATTTAATATGTTTATGTTGTGTGTGATATGAACCCATCTAGGATGGAAAATAACTCATGAAGATTCACTCATTATGAATAAATAAATCAATCCTACATGTTAAACAAGAAGGTTAATTGGTGGGTAGGCCAGCGTCAAAGATCCCATATATATTGGGGACCCCAATAAAAAATCGAACATGGGACTGTGTGATACATATAAATTGTGGGACAAATTTAAATAACTAAGCTACAAAATTCAATGCATTGCCATTCAAATATTAACAAGTTCATAAAAGAAGAAATAAACATTAAAGGCAATCTACATATTTATTATATTTTTTTAGAGTTTTTTTTAATAGTTTATTCAAAAAAATTACTTGCATCTCTTATACTCTATAAAAAAAAATGATTGTATTTTACAATTAAAAAAATGTAAATACGATCATGCGGCCATCAAATTTAGTCCTTGGTTTGAATAATCTCTTGAGTTTATAAGTCCAAAAAATCCTTACATTTTAATTTTTTATTACATAGAATTATTAGTACCTTTTACACAGGTATCTATTCTAATCACTTAAATCTATTAATTTACATTAAAATTTGTGTAACCAATAGAAGAAATGGTCTCACTATACTATCTTTTATATTATTCTTTTGAACAACAGGTATTAAAATTGTATCATGACACTTGATAAAAATTATAATGTCAATTGTATTACACTTTTAAAATATAAAATGTATACACTCTAAAAATTATGTGAAAATTATTAAAATTTTGAAAATTTAATCTGATGTCAACATATTAATAAAAAAAAATTAAAAAAAAAATTATTTTTATTTTTTTAAATTAATTTTAATTAATATTAAAATTATTTTCTTTTTATAAAATTATCTTATTAATAATACATATTTATTTGAGTAAATTATTTTATCATTCATATATACATATATAAATAATTTAATTCAATAAAAAAATATTAATTTATTTTATTGAATAAATTATAATTAATAAAAATATTATTAAAATCAAATCTAATAAGTAATTAATTATAAAAAATTAAATAACAAATACAATATATTATTAAAACTTTATATTAATAAAATATTAGTAAAAAAATAATTTTAATTAAATGAAAATATATTGAACAAAAGTCAATACAAGCTTATGTCTTTTTAATAAATTAAAAAGACTATAGTAATGTACAATTATTACAAAACTTACATTGATTATATGTAATAATTACAATACTAATAAATAAATTGAATGTGTCATTAAATATATAAAAGGGATCCTTTCATTTATAGATAAATTAAAAAATATTTAAAATGATTGGCTTAAATTGCATTAATTATCAAAAGCCATATGTCAAAGAGAAAGCAACATGTTACAACAAAATGCCATTGTAGTGACATGCAATTAACAAATACAGTAAAATCATTGCAAAACTAGAATCTAGAATATAATGGTAATGGTTACCATAATCAAAACGCTATTCATGTCTTCAGTAAAGCATGCCTCGTGAGTCGAGTCAGTAGCACAGTGAGCTGCCCGATACGGTTTACTATAATTTTCTTTATTTTTATGGTGGGCTGGGACGTGGAAAATTAGAGTTTATAATTTTCCATATGGTTTACGTTTTCTATAATAGCTTTAACTACTATTTACTGTCGTCGTTAAAAGTAAAGTCTCATCATTGTTAAAAAGATTTGAAAACCAACACATTAATATTTATAAAATCTTTATACGAACACTCATTAATGGAATTCCCTTCTCCTGCACCTCCCTGGCCCCCCAGTGTGCTGGTGACCCCTTGTTGCCCCTGTTTTGCCTCCTCGCATCCCTCCCCTCTATCTTGTAGATATTCTGATCAGCCTCTCATGCGAAGACCTGATCTTTAAGGTTTTTAATTTAATTTTTATATTGATGATTTGGAGGATGTTGTCCGTAGTAAGGCTTTTTTCCTCAAATGTGTGAGCTCACATTTTCTTAGAGAGGACTTCTCTCTTTTGGCGCAATCTTGTGCCTTCTTTTTTGTGATTTAGTTTTGGCTTCTTTTTAGTTTTTTTTCATAATTATCTGGACAAAGCTTTGGTTTCATGTTCTAGGCTATGGTCTTATTGTAACTTTGGTGTCACATTTCGATTTCATCTTATAATTTTTTAACTTTTAATCTATTGATTTGTGTAGTTAATATCTGAGTTTTATTGTTATGATTTTGAGCATTTCGATATACACTGATATGAGACAGTAGTATTATTAATTAGAATATATTACGTAAAAATTATATTTTAAAATATTTTGTATACTTGAATGTGTAACTGTTAGTTTTGTATCATTGGTTTATGATGAGTCAGACTAACTACCTAATTATTGTGAGGTGGATACCGGATAGGTCCTACCTTTAGGTTGTGATGAAAGGGAGCATCATCAAAGAGAGTCGACTAAATCGAGCGATTAGAAAAATACTAATGAAAAAATGCTAGTGACCCTACACACACAATAATTTTAAATAATAATTCATATTATTTGTAATTATTTATGTGTGTGAAATTAATATTAGTATGTATTTAATTTCATTAGTTTAATTGATTTGGTTTTTTATTTTAATTCGAAAAAATAAATAGTAGTGTTAATACATATAATTATCTTACAAGTAAATTTTAATTAATGATTTATTTCATCATCTAGTAAAATTATTATTTATCTTTGTTCATAAAAATTGCATGGAAGTTGGGTTAATGCAATTTAAAGCTAATATTAGAATTAGCTTGATATTTATTTGAAAAATAGATTTTATAATTTGCATGTTTTAATATATGTTGAGATAAAATTAGATTATTTATTGAATATTATGGATAAATAAAATTTAAAAACTTATCATGCAAAAAAGGTTAGCACTGGTTTTAGAAAAGAAATAAGTTTATAAATAAAGCTTCTTGAAAATTAATAAGACACAAAGAGACAGGAAAAATAAGAAAAAGAGCAAGATTTAGAGAAAAGCCAAAAGAAAGACAATAAGTTTTGTTATTTATAATTTTGTATGTTGATATGAATAAAATTATTGATTATATATATTTTGTCTATCTTATGTGTTGGGCAACGTTATATGTTTAGAAAGATTCTATCTTGTTTTCTTTTAGAAACTGTGTTTCTTAATAACCTTGCATGATTGATTTTATTAGACTTGCATTGTTTTCACTACCTTTCAAATGAAAATATAGACAACTATTTAGCCTATATGCATAGACCCCACGTGCAAAAAAGAGATATCAATCATTAAGTCAATTGCCCAATATTTTATTTAAATCTCCAACCTCTCATGCTAAAATGCTAATTTTTATATAACCGAACTGTGTTACATGTTCATCCAATAGAAATATGTTTGGTTTACAGTAGGTTGCTAGTTTGTATCATGAAATAAGCATCTTTAGAGTGCTGACCCTGTGGCTAAATTAGTGCCTTCTTATGCATCGCCACTTTAGAAATACCATTTATGCAACATATAAGTTCATTCGCCTGTCATGGCTAGTGTAGGGTTTTAGTAGTAATAGTAATTATAATAATAATCATCTTGCCAGTGTGTTTGGGGGGTTTTGGGGAGGAGGGCAGTCCCTTGCAAAGCATCCAAAAGAGGTAAAATCCTTCATTTCATAATAGGTTGCGTTTATTTAGAATACTGAGTGTTCTAATAAAGTCATTGAGCTATAGTTTTAGTTCAACATATAAATAAGTGTCTTGTTATTAAGATAAAATGCCTTTAAGACAAACTAAAATCACTGAGCTTCTTTATTTTCACTCATAAATAAATTATAAAAGTTGAGGCATGTTTTTAAAATCCAATGGCAATGTTAAAAAGGTAGAGTTATTTTCTGAGTATGTTGAATTATATAAACTATGCATTTCCAAGTTTAATAGTGAAAATGTCTATGTTTATAGTTAAAATTCTCTGAGTCACTTTGTTGAATCACCGAGCCTTCATATAAAATGTTGAATAAATAAATCTTGGTATGCTTTTCCATCTATTTAAATAATATGGTAGGGTCTACACAATAATCTACTCGCATTCTAGTCTGCATAGTATCTTTTTAACATTGTGTTTTGCTTAAGCTATAGTATTACATATCACTCAAATTTTATTTTGAATGTGAGCTATTTTTTTGTGCCTTTTTTGACCTAAACATTCTTATTACATTTTAACACAATCATATAAAAATTAAAGGTGATTGGACTTTATTTGGTTATGAGAAATCATGTCTGAAAAGCACTACACATATTGATTTAGCACATGGGAATACACAAAAATCAATGTACTAAGTAGTTTTCATGACTATGATATTTTTACATGATGAATAATTCTCTGCAACCACCTTTTCCATTGTATTATCTTGATATTTGACTAATATCAAACAAGTTTTGGAGAGAAAAGAGCATGATTTATCCAAGCAAAATTATTCTAAAAAAATGTTACGCACACTGATTTAGACAAGACACATCATATCTTACCCTATTAAGAAAACCTCACTAAGACCTTAAAATAATTTGACACTTGAAACTATGATAATAAAATTAATATTACCCACGCATGACACCTGACAAAACTACATGAAAGATTGAAATTAAAAAAATTTATATAAGAAAATGGAAGAGAGAAGGAAAAATGGATGACAACTTGAATGATGTCGTCCTCTATTATATGGAGAAAGTCTTCACTCTTCCAAAATACTTATTAAATGGTTTGATTTGCCTCCTCTTTTCACTTAACATCTCCCACTTCAAAAGCATCACATCTTCCACTTAGTCTTTTAGAAGCCTCTAGACACTTTGTGAAGGCTTCTGACCTTAGCATTTAATGCTTTGAGGCCTTGAGGTGACTTGGATTACTTTATTCAACCTCTATTGATAAGCAATGACTTGCAAAATACTCTTACAACTATATCTAATTATATTAGACCTGCAACTTGAAGCTTTGCTCACAAGATAACCTATAAAGTCTTTTTGAAGGCCAATAACCACCATTTTAGTTGCAACATTGACTAATTTTAATTATAATTTTTTTAAATTTAAAATCAACATTATTACAAAGAGGGAGAAATCAGCTTTCCAATGCAATAAGTGGTATCAAAAATAGAGTTGTATATCAAAATATTTGTCTATAAATCTAACATACAATTGCATCAACACCTTTAGAACATAGAAAAATAAAAAATTGCAAAGCAAGATATCAATAAAACCCACCATATCTTATATTTCTATAAATATCTTAAAAGGACATTTAAAGGAGTATTTTTAATTTTTTTAAATAATCAAATTAACCTCTACGACCTACCCTCTAAGTGTTTTTTAGTGATAAATCTTTCTATGAGGGTCACTTCACACCATCATAACGTTTTGCTAGAAACTCTAATAGATGCAAAACCAAGTGTATTACCTTATCATGTCATCTGGGTACAATCATACAAACTTTGATGGAATTTGGACTTCATTTTCTCCTACAAAAATAGGATTCCAATGTTATTGAATAGCTTTAGCAGCTGAGAGATGCCAAAAATGATGAAGTAAAATTTAGTGCAGAAACTAGTTTTGCTAGCTACACATTTTACACATTATATCTAATATGTATGTATTATCTTTCTCATTGCACTTTAATGACATTTATCTATCATGATGATAAATTTGAACAAGATTTGATGTCTTTTACCATTGCAAAATGAGCTTAAAATGTGTGCATTGACCAGATTTGAAAACTAGAAACAACCTAAAAATTTGATTAAGTAAAAATTAGTTTAGAAGCTAATTTTTACCCTTATGCATTTCATATGTGGAAGATAATTTTTTGTGTCTTTTCTGACCTTCACATTCTTCTCACATTTGGCTACCATTATATAAAAATTAAAGGTGGTTGAACTTTATTTGATTCTACAAAATGGCATTTAAAAAATGTTGCACAAGTTGATTTAGTGCCTGAAAATACATAAAAATTAACGCACTAGACAATTTTCATTACTGCAATATTTTCACATGATGAATAATTCTATGCAACCACCTTTACCATTGTATTATCCTAATATTTAACTACCATAAAAAAAAATTTGGAGAGAAAATATTATGATTTAGGACTACAAAATTATTTTTGAAAAATAATGTGCAGACTAATTTGGATAATACACATCATATCGTACTCTCTTAAGAAAACTTCACTAAGACCTTGAGATGATTTGGCAATTGATACCATGATAATCAAATCAATATAGGCATGACTCCATACAATACCACATGAAATTTTTGAAATGTAAGAGATATACAGAAGAAAATGGAAGAGAGAAGAAGGGAAAATGGATGATGATTTGAGTGATGGCATCCTCCTCTACATGGAGAAAGTCTTTATTCTTTTAGAAATATTATTAAATGTTTTGATTTGCCTCTTCTTTTCACATAACCTCTCCTACTTCAAATTTGTCACATCTTCCACTTGATCTTCTATAATCCTCTAGACACTTTATGAAGGCTTATCACCTTAGAATTTAATGCTTGAACCCCTTAAAGGTTGACTTTGATTACCTTATTCAACCTCCATTAATGAGTAATGACTTAGAAAACACTCTTATAATTATTTATAACTCTGTTAGACCTTACTAGTCCCTTCAAATCATTGATGCATTTTTTCCTCTTTCCTCCTCCACTGACCCTCCCTTTCCTCCATTCTTCTTAAGGCATCCATGCGATAATTCTACTCTGATTGGCTTAACTATCTCTTACGTGGTAGTCAACATGGCAATAAACCGTTTGTTTGCATGGCCAAAGCATAAGTTAAGTGAGCGATGACTATATCCAAGTAGAACTCACCTTCTCACCCTTTAAACCTCTTATCACATCTAAGTAAGCTAAAGTTACAAGTGTAGTAATTATCTATTTAATAAGTAAATGGAATAATTAATATCTTACACCAACACCCCCTTAAACATAGCTTAGGTGGGTGAAAAAGAAAAGATGCATCCTGACAACAAGGCTTGATGATGTACCCATGTACAATGCAATTCTCAAAAGTGGAGTAAAAGGAGAAAACCCAGTGGGAAAAAAACTCCCTCCCCCGCCCCCCAAAAAAAGAGAGACAAAGAAAAGAAGTTAATACTAGAAAGCCCACTCTAACACCCCCCTTAAGCATAGCTTAGGTGGGCTGTAAAATTGGGTCCCAAAAATAAGCCCTGATGAGGTACCCAAGTACATAGTCATGATCCTAGTATCCTACAATGCAACTCAAAAAAATTATCAACCTTGCTCCCTTCCCCTACTCTTCCCCCTCCCTCCCCAAAAGAGAGACAAAGAAAAGAAGTTAAGACTAGAAAGCCGACTCTAACAAGAGGATAGTTGTAATGTTTTGTTACTGTGTTCATTTTTAATTTGTACATTAAATTTTGTGTTTAAATTTGGTGTACCCGTTATACATTAGTTTTTTTAAAAAATATAATGTTTTGATTATTAGTAGAGTTTGGATTTTTTTTTTTTAAATAAATATTTTTTGAGTTGCACATATTAATATAATTAGATTAATATATTTTATCATCCATCAGTTAAAAAAAATTAAGAAGGTAATAATAATATTAATAATTATAATAATTGTAATAATGTTAAGATTAATATAAAAAGTTTTGAACTTATTTAATATTTAAAGATAATAATTTTATGTGGGTTTGACATAATGCATCACAACTTTAAAATTTGAATGATATGTACTACCAAAATTTAAGTGGTTTTATAATATCAAAAGATTTGAACTTTATGCATGTTTTTCATAATGCATCACAGCTTTGAAATTTGAATAATATAATACTAAAACTTAAATGGTTTAAAAAATGTTTGATATCTAAAAATTCAAATTTTATACACATTTCTCATGATGTATCACAACTTTGAAATTTAAATGATATGTAATATTAAAGTTTAAGTGGTTTTAAATGTGTTTAAGATCAAAATATTCAAACTTTATGCAATTCTTTCATTATGCATCACAAATTTAAAATATGAAGTATGAATGATATGTAATACTTAAGCTTAAGGGGTTTTGAATGTGTTTAAGATCTAAAACTTTAAAATTTATGCATATTTCTCATGATGCATCGTAAATCTATAATTTAAATTATAAGTAATAACAAGTTTAAACAATTTTAAATGTGTTTAAGATCCAAAAATTTAAATTTTAAACACATTTATCATCATTTATCACAACTTTAAGATTTTAATGATATGTAATGTCAAAATTTAAGCTATTTTGAACATGTTTAAGATACAAATATTTAAACTTTATGTACGTCTCTCATTATACATTGCAAATTTAAAATTTAAATGATATGTAAAGTTTAAGAGGTTTTGAATGATATCCAAATATTTGAACTTTATGTGTATTTGTAATGATGCATCACAACTTTAAAATTTGAATGATATGTACTAATAAAGTTTAAGTGGTTTTAAACATATTTAAGATTCAAATAATTAAATATTATATACATTTTTCATTATGATTAATTTTAAAAAAATTGAATGATATGTAATATCAACACTTAAGTAGTTTTGATAGTATTTAAGATCCAAAGATTCAAAGTTTATACGAGTTTCTCATGATGCATCGTAACTTTGAAATTGGAATGATATGTAATACCAAAAATTATACAATTTTAAACATGATTGAGATCTAAAGATTTAAAATTTATGCACATTTCTCATAATGAATAGCAACATTAAAATTTGAATGATATGTAATATCAAAGCTTAAATGATTTTGAAGGTTTTTAAGATCTAAAAATTCAAAATTTATTCATGTTTCTCATGATATGTAATATCTAAGCTTAAGTGATTTTGAATGTATTTAAGATCCAAAGATTCAAACTTTATGCATGATTGTCATGATGCATCACAACTTTGAAATCTGGTTGATATGTAATATTAAAACATAAGTAATTTTAAACATGTTTAAGATGCAAAGATTTGAAATTTATGTGCATTTTTTAGTATGCATCTTAATGATGAAATATGAATGATATGTAATACTAAAAATTAAAGTGGGTTTGAATATGTTTTAGATCCAAAAATTAAAACTTTATTTACATTTCTTATGATGCATCACAACTTTAAAATCTAAAGGATATATAATGCCAAAGTTTAAATGGTTTTGAACATGCTTCAAATCCAAAGATTTAATTTTTATGTGTGTTTTTTATTATCTATCATAACTTCAAAGTTTAAATGATATGTAATAATGAAGCTTAAGTAGTTTTGAGTATGTTTAAGATCTAAAGATTCAAACTTTGTTCATATTTCTCATGATACATTATAACTTTGAAATTTAAATAATATGTAATAATGAAGTTTTAATGATTTTGAATTTATTTTACATCCAAAGATTCAATCTTTATGCACATTTCTCATAATGTATTATAACTTTAAACTTTGAATGATTATAATATCGAAACTTAAGTAGTTTTAAACGTGATTAAGATCTAAAGATTTAAAATTTATATACATTTCTCATAATTTATCATAAATATAAAATTTAAATGATATGTAATACCAAAGTTTATGTATTTTTGAACATGTTTAATATCCAAATATTGAAACTTTATGTGTGTTTCTCATAATGTATCATAATTTTTAAATTTGAATTATATGTAACATCAAAACTTAAACAGTTTTGAACGTGATTAAAATTCAAAGATTTGAATTTTATATACATTTCTCATAATTTATCATAAATATAAAATTTAAATGAAATGTAATACCAAAGTTTATGCAGTTTTGAACGTGTTTAATATCTAAAGACTAGAACTTTATATGTGTTTCTCATAATGCATCACAACTTTTAAATTTGAATGATATGTAATATTAAAACTTAGCTTTGAATGTGTTTAAGATTAAAATATTCTAAATTTATGCATATTTCTCAGAATGCATTACAACTTTTAAATTTGAATGAATGTAATATTAAAGCTTAAGCATTTTTTAACATCTTTGAGATCCAACAATTCAAACTTTATTTATATTTATATTTATATTTATTAAAATTTAAAAAATATGTAATACCTAAATTTGAGTAGGTTTGAATATGTTTAAGATTTAAATATTTGAATTTTATGTATATTTTTAATGATGCATTGTAACATTAAAATCTGAATGATATGCAATATCGAAGCATGAGTGGTTTTGCCATTCTATAGTTTTCATGACTGTGATATTTTTACATGATGAATAATTCTCTGCAACCACATTTGCCATTCTATTATCCTGATATTTAACTAATATCAAAGAAATTTTGGAGATAAAAGAGCATGATTTAGCCAAAAAAAATTATTCTAAAAAAATGTTACGCACACTGATTTAGACAAGACACATCATATCTTACCCTATTAAGAAAATCTCGTTGAGACCTTAAAATAATTTGACACTTGAAACTATGATAATCAAATTAATATTACCAATGCATGACTCCTGACAAAACTACATGAAAGTTTGAAATTAAAAAAATATATAGAAGAAAATGGAAGAGAGAAGGAAAAATGGATGACGACTTGAATGATGTCGTCCTCTATTATATGGAGAAAGTCTTCACTCTTCTAAAATACTTATTAAATGGTTTGAGTTGCCTCCTCTTTTCACTTAACATCTCCCACTTCAAAATCATCACATCTTCCACTTGGTCTTCTAGAAGCCTCTAGAGACTTTGTGAAGGCTTCTCACCTTAGCATTTAATGCTTTGAGACCTTGAGGGTGACTTGGATTACTTTATTCAACCTCCATTGATAAGCAATGACTAGAAACACACTCTTACTACTATATCTAATTATATTAGACCTGAAACTTGAAGCTTTGCTCACAAGATAACCTACAAAGTCTTTTTTGAAGGCCAATAACCACCATTTTAGTTGCAACATTGAATAATTTTAATTATAAATTTTTATGATTTAAAATCAACATTATTACAAAGAGGTAGAAATCAACTTTCCAAAGCAATAAGTGGTATCAAAAATAGAGTTGTATATCAAAAGATTTGTCTATAAATATAACATACAATTGCATCAACACCTTTAGAACATAGAAAAATAAAAAATTGCAAAGCAAGATATCAATAAAACCCACCATATCTTATATTTCTATAAATCTTTTACAAAGACATTTAAAGGGGTATTTTTAATTTTTTTAAATAATCAAATTAACCTCTACGACCTACCCTCTAAGTGTTTTTTAGTGATAAATCTTTCTATGAGGGTCACTTCACATCTTCATAACATTTTGCTAGAAACTCTAATAGATGCAAAACCAAGTGTATTACCTTATCATGTCATCTGGGTACAATCATACAAGCTTTGATGGAATTTGGACTTCATTTTCTCCTACAAAAATAGGATTTCAAAGTTATTGAATAGCTTTAGCGATTGAGAAATGCCAAAAATGATGAAGTAAAATTTAGTGTAGAAACTAGTTTTGCTAGCTACACATTTCACACATTATATCTAATATGTATGTATTATCTTTCTCATTGCACTTTAATGACATTTATCTATCATGATGATAAATTTGAACAATATTTGATGTCTTTTACCATTTCAAAATGAGCTTGAAATGTGTGCATTGACCAGATTTGAAAACTAAAAACAACCTAAAAATTTGACTAAGTAAAAATTAGTTTATAAGTTAATTTTTACCCTTATGCATTTCATATGTGGAAGATAATTTTTTGTGTCTTTTCTGACCTTCACATTCTTCTCACATTTGGCTACCATTATATAAAAATCAAAGGTGATGAATTTTATTTGATTCTACAAAATGGCATTTAAAAAATGTTGCACAAGTTGATTTAGTACCTGAAAATACACAAAAATTAACGCACTAGACAGTTTTCATTACTGCAATATTTTCACATGATGAATAATTCTATGCAACCACCTTTACCATTGTATTATCCTAATATTTAACTACCATAAAACAAATTTTGGAGAGAAAATATTATGATTGAGGCCTACAAAATTATTTTTGAAAAATAATGTGCAGACTAATTTGGATAAGACACATCATATCGACCTTGAAATGATTTGCCACTTGAGACCATGATAATCAAATCAATATAGGCATGACTCCACACAAGACCACATGAAAGTTTGAAATGTAAGAGATATATAGAAGAAAATGGAAGAGAGAAGAAGGGAAAATGGATGATGATTTGAGTGATGGCATCCTCCTCTACATGGAGAAAGTCTTTATTCTTTTAGAAATATTATTAAATGTTTTGAGTTGCCTCTTCTTTTCACATAACCTCTCCTACTTCAAATTTGTCACATCTTCCACTTGATCTTCTATAAGCCTCTAGACACTTTATGAAGGCTTATCACCTTAGCATTTAATGCTTGAACCCCAAAAGGTTGACTTTGATTACCTTATTCAACCTCCATTAATGAGTAATAACTTACAAAACACTCCAATAATTATTTACAACTCTATTAGACCCTATTGGTCCCTTCAAAGCATTGATGCATTTTTTCCTCTTTCCTCCTCCACCAACCCTTCCTTTCCTCCATTCTTCTTAAGGCATCCATGACACAAATTCTACACTGATTGGCTTAACTGTCTCTTATGTGGCAGTCAATGTGGCAATAAACCCTTTGTTTGCATGGTCAAAGCATAAGTTAAGTGAGCGATGACTATATCCAAGTAGAACTCACCTTCTCACCCTCTAAACCTCTTATCACATATAAGTAAGCTAAAGTTACAAGTGTAAGAATTATCTATTTAATAAGTAAATAGAATAATTAATATCTTACACCAACACCCCCTTAAGCATAGCTTAGGTGGGCGAAAAAGAAAAGATGCATCCTGACAACAAGGCTTGATGATGTACCCATGTACAATGCAACTCTCAAAAGTGGAGTAAAAGGAGGAAACCCAGTGGGAAAAAAAATCCCACTCCCCCGCCTCCCCCAAAAAGAGAGACAAAGAAAAGAAGTTAGGACTAGAAAGCCCACTCTAACACCCCTCATAAGCATAGCTTAGGTGGGCTATAAAATTGGGTCCCAACAATAAGGCCTGATGAGGTACACAAGTACATAGTGATGATCCCAGTATCCTACAATGCAACTCTCAAAAGTGGAGTAAAAGGACAAAACCCGGTACGAAAAAAATTATCAACCTTGCTCCCTTCCCCTGCTCTTCCCCGTCCCTCCCCAAAAGAGAGACAAAGAAAAGAAGTTAAGACTAGAAAGCCGACTCTAACAAGAGGATAGTTGTAATGTTTTGTTGCTATGTTCATTTTTAATTTTTACATTAAATTTTGTGTTTAAATTTGGTGCTCGTGTTATACAGTGGTTTTTAAAAAAAAATATAATGTTTTGATTATTAGTAGAGTTTGGATTTTTTTTTTTTTTAAATAAATATTTTTTGAGTTGCACATATTAATATAATTAGATTAATATATTTTATCATCCATCAATTAAAAAAAATTAAAAAGGTAATAATAATATTAATAATTATAATAGCACATCGGAAAATGTTAAGATTAATATTTCTCAAAACATTTTTGAGATGAAATAGATGTATTTGACATATTTTTACTTATAATAAGTGCAATGATAAATTCATACATTTTGAAATCAAATAAAACAATTAAATTGGTAAATACAATAAATATATTTATATAATAGTCCAACTTCCCCACATTATCCTATAATAAAAAATTAAAAAAAAAAAAAAAAAAAAAAAAAAAAATCATAAAAAAAATAAAAATAAGGAAAATCTTGTTCATTTCTTTGGATCTTATAACTTAAATTTTCAAAACCCTTCATAACCATGACACCTTTAATAACTTGTAACATATTTTTTTTTTCATAAATCAATTATTAAAATTAAATTAAAGATTTGTAAATTTCACAATTTTTTAAAAACTGAAGTAATAATTAAAATATCTTTCCTTAAAACATCTTTCCTTCCTTAAATTTTTATTTAAAATTCTATCTTCAACTTTTATGTTCAACTGATTAATATTTTTATTATAATTTTAAAAGAAATAGATTTAATTTAATATGTTTATGTTGTGTGATATGAACCCATCTAGAATGGAAAATAGCTCATGAAGATTCACTCATTATGAATAAATAAATCAATCCTACATGTTAAACAAGGGCACCATGGAAGGTTCGGAAATAGCATATGAAACAAATACACTTAAGTTACTCCTACGGAGAGCATTATTGGTCACAAGATGTTGACATTGTGGAAAATTCATTTGAAGAAAATCAAATTGAAATTTCTTACCCGGTAATGTTGACGCTATAAACCTTGCCGAAAATACTTATGCCCAAAAACTAAGTAAAAGACGAGCTTCAACTCTCGGTTTTGGAGGATGGTTGATAAAAGTATTGAAGTTTTAAAAATGCTTAACCATAACTGCTATAACTCAAAGTCAAATTGAGGTGTGCCACATGTCCCTAGGTGACACATAACCTAGCCTAAGGGAATGACAAGGAGTACATAACCATGCCTAGGTTCCTAATGTTAATAGGGAGACTAATAAATATATGACACATGTCAAAAAGTAGGAGTTAACTAAGGAGACTCTAAGAGATGTGACTGTGTGCCTACCGCATGTTGGGAATTAATAGAAAGGGAAGTTCAACCCAAATGAATATTTAAAAAAAATCCCATCATCATTTTTATATTTGATTGGTGGTAAAGGATCATAGGCTATAAATTCTATTTTGGATTTAAAAAAATAGTGTGTGTAACATTATGGTGACATTAATGTACAATTTGCCTCTTTTGTCGCTATACAATTTAATAGAGATGTAATAATATAACAAGACTGGACTCATAGCATATGTTTATTATATCAATTTTTTTAGTACCTATTTATTGTAATCACTTTACATTATTAATTATTAATTTGTGAAAAAAAAAATTTTTATATTATAATATTAATTTTATAATATGTATATTATTAAAAATTAAAAAATAAATTAATTTTTTTTGAGTTGAATTTAGATGATATAATTAATATTTTAAAGAAAATTTAATATTTATAAAAATTAAAAATATAAATGTGATAGCTTTAACATTATTTAATAGAAATGTAAAGTTAGGTTGGATACGTTGTCACATATGTTTGAAATCCTACATCATCATAAACAAAAGTATTAATATAATTTGGATAATAAATACATAATAATAAATGTATTTTAAAAATGAATTACCATCGTCAAAATCTTTCTGTATTTAAAGACAAAAGCATGTGAAATTGTAATTAAAAGGTGAATTTTTCAAACTTAACAAACAAGTAAACATTTATAAATTTTTTTTATTGTATTCATTCAAACTTAATTTTATAAGAATTCATTTTTCAATGGTATTCATTCATTCAAACCTAATCGATAAATTCAAACCTACCAAAAAGATATTATGGTGAGCTAACCTGGATACTAAACTTGACTATATAACATAAGCATGAAAAATTAAATGTTTTAGTTTAAGAAAAGTAAGGGTGGCAAAGAATGATCACTTGGACTTAAATAGAGCATCCTATTAAAAATTGTATAATGATCACTTGGACTTAATATAATTTGGATAATAAGTACATAATAATAAATGTATTTTAAAAATGAATTACCATCGTCAAAATCTTTTTGCATTTAAAGACAAAAGCATGTGAAATTGTAATTAAAAGGTGAATTTTTCAATCTTAACAAACAAGTAAACATTTATAATTTTTTTTAATTGTATTCATTCAAACTTAATTTTATAAGAATTCATTTTTCAATGGTACTCATTCATTAGAACCTAGTCGATAAATTCAAACCTACCAAAAAGATATTATGGTGAGCTAACTTGGATACTAAACTTGACTATATAACATAAGCATGAAAAATTAAATGTTTTAGTTTAAGAAAAGTAAGGGTGGCAAAGAGTGTATAATGAAAGAGTGTATTGCATCTCCAATAACAAAGTATATAGTTTAAGAAAAATAATTATATATATAAATAATGTTTAAAGATATTGATTTCAAACTATTTATTATAAATTTATTGTATATTTATTATCATCTTATAAAATTTTAATAATCATCCAACAATATATTATATTAGTCGATCCTTTCTTAAGTTTGTATATCTTCCCACCAACTCTTTACATTTGGGGGTTGTAAATACTAAAGTGGTGTCACTCGTCATGCGATTCTTAAGTGCTTTCACTACTTTATCAACAATCTTCAATTTGAATGGTTTTTGAAGTGGAGGATAGAATATTCAAGGGAATCATTCTTGTTTAGATTATCGACCCTGCATGTCATGATTTTTTTAATGATATTTTTTTATTAAACATTTCCCATTCATTTTTTTCTTTTTCTTTCTTTCTTTCTTTCTTTTTTTTTTTTTTTTTTTTTTGAATGGGGAAGGGGGAGGGGGGCAACGTGGCACAAGAGCTTAATTGGTGGGTAGGCCAGCATCGAAGATTCCATGTATATTGGAGACCCCAATCGAAGATCGAACATGAGACCGAGTCATACGTATACATCATGGGACAAATTTAAATAACTAAACTACAAAATTCAAGGCATTACCCTTTAAATATTAACATAGTTCATAAAATAAGAAATAAACATTAAAGACAATTTACATATTTATTATATTTTTTTAGAATTTTTTTTTAATGTTTGTTTAAAGTGGCCATCAAATTTAGTCCTTGGTTTCAATAATCCCTTGAATTTATAAGTCCAAAAAATTCTTACATTTTAATTTTTTATTACAAAGAGTTATTAGTAACTTCTACACATGGATCTATTCTAATCACTTAGATCTATTAATTTACATTAAAATTTGTGTAATCAATAAAAAAAAAATGGTCCCACTTTACTATCTTTTATATTATTCTTTTGAACAACAGGTATTAAAATTGTATCAAATTGTAATGTCAATTGTATTACACTTTTAAAATATAAAATGTATACACTCTAAAAATTATGTGAAAGTTATTAAAATTTTGAAAATTAAATTTAAAGTCAATAAAACATGTCATTGCATATTAATAAAAGTAATAATATAATTTATAAGTATTAATATGTATTAATTATTATAATTTTAAATTAAATTATTTGAAAAAAAAAATGTAAAAATAAAATCTATTTTTATTTTGTTAAATTAATTTCAATCAATATTAAAATTGTTTTCTCTTTATAAAATTATCTTATTGATAATATATATTTATTTGAATAAATTATTTTATTATTCATATATACATATATAATTAATTTAATTTAATAAAAAAGAATATTAATTTGTTTTATTGAATAAATTATAATTAATAAAAATATTATTAAAATC
The DNA here is from genome assembly GCA_037957365.1 of Torreya grandis. Classification (NCBI taxonomy): domain Eukaryota; kingdom Viridiplantae; phylum Streptophyta; class Pinopsida; order Cupressales; family Taxaceae; genus Torreya; species Torreya grandis. Next base: position 9,702,630 of record JARHVA010000025.1, on the reverse strand, counting down.
AAATTTAATGAATAATTAATTATAAAAAATTAAATAAAAAATACAATATATTATCAAAACTTTATAATAATAAAATATTATTAAAAACAATTTAATTAAATGAAAATATAGTGAACAAATGTCTTGTGTCTTTTTAACAAATAAAAAATATATAGTAATGCACAATTATTGCAAAAACTTACATTGATTATGTGTAATTATTACAATGCTAATAAATAAATTGAATGTGTCATTAAATATATAAAAGGGATCTTTTAATTTATAAATAAATAAAAAAATATTTAAACGGTTGGCCTAAATTGCATTAATTATCAAAAGCCACATGTCAAAGAGAAAGCAACATGTTAGAACAAAATGCCATGCTTCAATATTTGCCGTAGTGACATGCAATTAATAAATACAGTAAAATCATTGCAAAACTAGAATCTAGCCACCACTCGTTTAGAGGCCATGCCTGATACGGTTTACATTTTGTATAATTTTCTTTATTTTTATGGTGGGCTGGGTCATGACAAATTAGAGTCTATAATTTTCCATATGGTTTACATTTTCTATAATAGCTCTAACTATTCTTTATTGTCATCCTTAAAAGTAGAGTCTCATCATTTTTAAAAAGATTTAAAAACCAACACATTAATATTTATCGAATCTTTGTATGTACACTTATTAATGGAATTCCCTTCTCCCGCACCCACCGCCCCACGGCGCGCCCCCATGTGCTGGTGACCCCTTGTTGCCCACTACGCCTTCTTCTCCCCTCCCTCTGCTGTATCATGTAGATACTTCGATCAGCGCCTCATGCGATGCCGTGGTCTTTAAGGTTTTAATTTTTACATTGATGATTTGGAGGATGTTGTGCACATATTTTTAGAAAGGACCTCTCCCTTTAGGTGCAATTTCATTGGAGGAAGATTCTAGTGGTTTTTTTGTTGCGATTCGATTTTGGTTTTTTTTAGTTTTTTTTCATAATTATTTGGACAAAGCTTTGGTCTTATTTTTAAAGGTTATGGTTCTATCATAACTTTGGTGTCACATCCCGATTTCACCTTTTAATCTTTAATCTATTGATTTGTGTAGTTAATATCTGAGTTCTATTGCTATGATTTTGAGCATTTTGACATATATTGGCATGAGAAAGTGGTATTGTTGATTAGAATACATTACGTAAAAAATATATTTTAAAATATTATGTATACTTGAATGTATAATTGTTAGTTTTGCATCATTGGTTCATGATAACTCGGACTAACTACCTAATTATTGTGATGTGGATGCAGAATATGTCCTACTCTCAATGTGTGACAAGGGAGAACATTATCAGAGAGAGATGACTAGATCGAGTGATTGAGAAAATACCAATAGAAAAATGCTAGTAATGTGCACACACACAATAATTTCAAATGATAATTCGTATTGTTTGTGATTATTCATGTGTGGAATTAATGTTAGTATGTGTTTAATTTCTTTAATTTAATTTATTTGGTTTTTAATTTTAATTCGAGAAAATATATATTAATGTTAATAAATATAATTATTACAAAAATGATTATCTTACAAGTAAAATTTAATTAATAATTTATTTCATCTAGTTAAATTATTGTTTATCTTTGTTTTAAAAAAATTGCATGGAAGTTGGGTTAATGTAATTTAAAACTAAAATTAAAATTAGCTTGATATTTATTTGAAAAATATATTTTATAATTTACATGTTTTAATATATGTTAAAAATAAAATTAGATTATTTTATTGAATTGCATGAATAAATAAATTTTTGAAACTTATCATGCAAAAAGGGGTAGCACTGGTTTTTAAAAAGAAATAAGTTTATAAATAAAGCTTCTTGAAAATTAATAAAACATATAGAGATAGGGAAAAGAAGCAAAAGAGTGGGATTTGGAAAAAAGCTAAGAAAAAGACACTAAGTTTTGTTATTTATAATTGTATATGCTATGAATAAAATTATTGATTATATATATTTTGTCTGTTTTATGTGTTGTGCAGCGTCTTATGTTTAGAAAGATTCTTATCTCGTATTCTTTTAGACCCTATGTTTCTTAATGACCTTACATGATTGATTTTATTAGATCTGCATTGTTTTCTCTACGTTCAAATGAAAATATAGACCGCTATTTAGCCTATATGCATAGAACCCACGTGCAAAATTGAGATATCAATCATTAAGTCAATTGCCCAACATTTTATTCAAATCTCCAACCTCTCATGCTAAAACTCTAATTTTTATATAATCGAACTATGTTGCATGTTCATCCAATAGAAATATGTTTGGTTTACAACAGGTCATTTGTTCGTATCGTGGAATAAGCATCTTTAGAGCGCTGACCCTGTGGCTAAATTAGCACCTTCTTATGCATCACCACATCAGAAATATCATTTATGCAACACGTAGGTTCATCTGCCTTTCATGGCTACTATAGGCTTTTAGTAGTAACAGTAATTCTAATAATAATAATCATCTTGGCAGTATGTTTAAGGGTTTTGCAGAGTAGGGTTGTCCCTTGCTAAGTGTCCAAAAGAGGTAAAATCCTTCTTTTGATAATAGGTTGCATTTATTTAGAATAGTGAGTGTTCTAATGAAGTCATTGAGTTATAGTTTTAGTTCAACATATAAAGAATTGTCTTGCTATTAAGATAAAATGCCTTTAAGTCTAATTGAAATCGCTAAGCCTCTTTATTTTCACCTTTACAAAAATTATAAAAGTTGAGGCATGTTTTTAAAAGCCAAGTTCGTAATTCAATGCCAAATATTTAAAATTGAAAAGGTAGAGTTCTTTTTTGAGTGTGTTGAATTATATAAATTATGCAATGCCAAGTTGAATAGTGGAAACATCTAGGTTTATAGTTAAAAATCTTTGAGTCAGTTTGTCGAATTACCAAGTCATCATATAAAAGATTGAATCAACAAATATTGGTATGCTTTTCCATCTTTTTAAACAATAGGGTAGCATTTGCGTAATAATCTACTCTCATTCTGGTCTGCATAGTATCTTTTAACATTGCATTTTGCTTCCAAACTGACCTACATCCCATTTACTTTGGTCTGCATCTAATTTAATTCTCACAGCGTCTCAATTGGTAATCATCATCCCTTATAGAGCTACACAATGAAAATAATTATTTCATAAATAGAATTTAAGAATATTATAGAAACATGACCAAACATAATAATAAAAAACATAATAGTTGCTGCAAATAGGGTAAAATAGGGCATAAACAAGAGATAAATGACTGAAAACAAAAATTATATTGATCTAGCTTTTGATACATTCTATCCAATGCAATCTAATGTTGTTTGTTGTACATATTTACATATTTATAGATTTTTTTTCCATCTAGAAACTCCCTTTCTTTGGAAGATTTTTTATTCTAGAATGTTTTAATTTATAAAATATTTTTCAACCTAAAAAGATCTATTTTATGAAATCTTCTAATTGTTCTAGACAATCTTACTTCCCTGACATCCCCTATTACAATTGACTAGAAAAATACAAAGAAAATAAAGAAGAAAAGATAACATTATATTACTATCCCTCTTAATTTTCACCTCTATCATGCCAAGCATTTCCAATAATTTTAGGATTGTGGCTTCAATCATACTTTTAGTAAATATATCTTCAATACTTGTAAAATATCTAAAAAGTTATAATATCATTCAAACATGTTCAAAACTACTTAAGCTTTATTATCACATATCATTCAAACTTCAAATTTACAATGCATGATGAGAAATTCACTTAAAGTATATTTTTTTAATCTTAAACACCTTCAATACCGCTTAAGCTTCGATATTACATACTATTCAAATTTCCAAGTTATGATGCATAATACGAAATAGATATACAAATTCAAAACCACTTAAGCTTTAGTATTACATATCATTCAAATTTTAAAGTTTAAATGTATAAAGTTTGAATCTTTAGATCTTATACACGTTCAACATGCTTGAACTTTGGTATTACATATCATTCAGATTTTAAAGTTGTGATGCATCATAGAAAATACTAATAAAATTCAAATCTTTGGATCTTAAAATCAATCAAAACAACTTAATATTTGGTATTACATATCATTCAAATATTAAAGTTGTAATGCATCATATGAATTATGCATAAATTTTAAATCTTTGGATTTTAAACATGTTCAAAATTGTTTAAACTTCTATATTACATATCATTTAAATTTAAAGTTGTGATGCATCATAAAATACATGTATAAAGTTTAAATTTTTGTATCTTAAACACATTCAAAACCACTTAAGCTTCAGTATTACATATCATTCAATCTTCAAAGTTGAGGTGTATCATGAAAAGTGTGCATAAAATTTAAATATTTAGATATGAAACACATTAAAAATTGCTTAAGCTTCACTATTACATATTATTTAAATTTTAAAAGTTGTGATGCATCATGAAAAATACTCATAAAATTGAAATCTTTAGATCTTAAACTTGTTTGAAATTATTTAAGTTTCAGTATTACATCATTCAAATTTTAAATTTGTAATGCATTTGAGAGATGCACATAAAGTTTAAATCTTTTGATCTGAAGCTTGTTATAAACCATATAAGCTTTGGTATTACATCATTAAAATTTCAAAGTGTTAATACATCATGAAAAATGTGCATAAATTTTGAATCTTTTTATCGTAAACACATTCAAAATTTATAGTTGCAATGCATTATGAGAAATGTGAATAATTTTTTTATCTTTGGATCTTAAATACGGTCAAAATTATTTAAGCTTCAATCAGTATTACATATTCAAATTTTAAAGTTATGATGTATAATGAGAAATGCACATAAAATTTAAATCTTTGAATTTTAAAAATGTTCAAAATAATTAAGCTTATGTATTATATTTCATTCAAATTTTAAGGTTATGAGGCATCATGAGAAATGTGCATAAGTTTAAATATTTGGACCTTAAACAAGTTTAAAATTATTTAAGATTTATTATTACATATCATTCAAATTTAAAAGTTGTGATGCATCATAAAAAAATTGCATAAAATTTGAATCTTAAGATCTTAAACACTTTTAAAATCATTTAAGTTTTGGTATTACATATCATTCAAATTTCAATGTTATGATGTATTATGAGAAACAAGCATAATTTTTTAATCTTTAGATATTAAACACATTCAAAACCATTTAAACCTTGATATTATATATCATTCAAATTTTAAAATATTACATATTTAAAGTTAAAATTTATGATGCATTATGAGAAATACGCATAAAATTTGAATATTTAGATATTAAATATGTTAAAAACTTCTTAAAATTTATTATTACTATATCAATCAAATTGAAAAGTTGTGATACATTATAAGAAATATGCATAAATTTTGAATCTTAAATATATTTAAAACTATTTAAGCTTCGGTATCATTCAAATTTCTAAGTTGCAAAGCATCTTGAAAAATGTGCATAAAGTTTAAATCTTTGGGTCTTAAACATATTCAAAATGACATAAAGTTCAATATTACATATCATTCAAATTTTAAAGTTTTTATGCATTATGAGAAACATCCATAAACTTTAAATCTTTGAATCTTAAACACGTAAAAAAAATATTTAAGCTTTGGTATTACATATCATTAAAATTTTAAAATTGTGATGCATCATGAGAAATACAGATAAAATTTAAATATTTAAATCATAAAAATATTCAAAACCACTTAAGCTTCAGTATTATATATCATTCAAATTTTAGAGTTATAATGCATCATAAGAAATGCATAAAGTTCATTATTTCGATCTTAAAGACATTAAAAACCATTGAGATTTTGAAATTAAATATAATTCAAATTATAACGCTCTGATGCATTCTAAGAAATGCACATAAAATTTAAATTAATGAATCTTAAATAAATTCAAAAGCACTTAAATTTTGGTATTACGTATCATTTAAATTTCAAAGTATTACTTTTCATTTAAATTTTAAAGTTGTAATACATTATGATAAATGTGTATAAAGTTTAAATTATTTTAAACACATTCAAAACTTTGGTATTACATACCATTCAAATTGCAAAGATATGATGCATCACAATACAAAAGTTTAAGCGATTTTAAACATGTTTAATATCTAGAGATTTGAATTTTATGCACATTCTCATGATGCATCACAATTATAATTTTAAATGATATGTAATACCAAAATTTAAGTGGTTTTAAATATATTTAAGATTCAAAATCTATGGATATTTCTCATTATGCATCACAATTTTTATATTTTAATGATATGTAATATAAAAACTTAAGTGGTTTTGATCGTGTTTAAGATCCAAATTTTTTAATTTTATATGATTTTTTTATGAGACATCATAACTTTAAAATTCAAATGATGTTCTTCAAAATTTGAGTAGTTTTAAATATATTTAAGATCCAAAGATTCAGATTTTATGTACATTTTTAATGATGTATCATAACTTTAAAATATGAGTGATATGTAATACCAAAACTTAAATAGTTTTAAACGTATTTAAGATCTAAAGATTCAAACCTTATATGAGTTTCTCATAATGTATACTAACTTTAAAATTTGAATAATATGTAATACCAAAGCTTAAGCAATTTTAAACATGTTTAAGATTCAAAGATTTGAACATGATGCATGTTTTTTATGATGAATTACAACTTTAAAATTTAAAAGATATGTAATACTGAAGCTTATACAAATTTCAACATGTTTATGATCAAAAGATTAGATCTTTATGCATGTTTCATATGATACATAACAAATTTAAAATTTAAATGATATATAATACTGAAACTTAAGTAATTTTAAAGTTTGAAGATTTAGTGATATGTAATATAGACGCTTAAGTAGTTTTGAATGTATTTAAGATCTAAATATTTAAATTTTATGCACATTTCTCATGATACAACATAACTTTAAAATTTGAATGATATGTAATAATAAAGTTTAAATAATTTTAAACATGTTTAAGATTAAAAGATTCAAAATTTATGCGTATCTCTCATGATGCATTATAACTTTAATATTTGAATGATATGCAATAATAAAATTTAAATAGTTTTGAACGTGTTTAAGATCTAAAGATTTGAACTTTAAGTGTATTTCTTATAATGCATCACAATTTTGAAATTTAAATGATGTAATACCAAAGTTAAAATAGTTTTAAATATGCTTAAGACCCAAAGATTCAAATTTTCTATGTATTTCTCATAATGCATAACTTTTAAATTTGAATGATGTTATATTGAAGGTTAAGCAGTTTTGATTATGTTTGAAATCAAAAAACTTGAATTTTATTAATGTTTCTCATAATACATCATAAATTTAAAATTTAAATGATATGTAATACTAAATTTAAGCAATTTTTAATATGTTTAAGATCTAAATATTTAAATTTTATTCATATTTCTTATAATGCATTACAACTTTGAAATTTTAATCAAAGTTTAAAAAAATTTGAACGTATTTAAGATCTAAATATTCAAATTTTCTACATATTTTGTATAATGGATCATAACTTTGAAATTTAAATGATATGTAATACCAAAGTCTAAGTAATTTAGAAAATGTTTAAGATCTATAAATTCAAATTTTATCTCTATTTTTCATGATAACTGATTATAAAATTTAAATCTTTAGATCTTAAATACATTTAAAATTACTTAAATTTTAGTATTACATATCATTTGAATTTCAAAATTGTAATGCATCATAATAAATGCACATAATGTTAAAATATTTAGATCTTAAACATGTTCAAAACTACTTAAGCTTCAACATTACAAATAGTTAAAATTTAAAAGTTGTGATGCATCATGAGAAATACACATAAAATTCAATCTTTAGATCTTAAACACTTTAAAAAGAGATTAATCTTTAATATTAAATATCATTTAAATTTTAAAGTTGTCATGTATAATGAAAAATGCATTAAAATTTTGAATCTTTAGAATTTATATAGAGCTCAAATTTTGGTATTACATATCATTTAAATTTTAAAGTTGTGATACATCATGATAAGCATGCATAAAATTTGAATATTTAAATCTTTAACTTTGATATTTAAATAATATGTAATACGATAGCTTAATCAATTTTGAACATGTTTAAGATCTAAATATTTGAGCATAATGCACATTTTTTATAATGTATCACAACTTTAAAATTTGAAAGACATGTAATACCAAATCTTGAGCAATTTTAAACGTGTTTATGATCTAAAATTAGATCTTTATGCATGGTTTATCTAATACATTACAACTTTAAAATTTGAATGATATGTATTATTAAAACTCAAGTAATTTTGAAGTTTGAAGTATGAATGATATGTAATAAAAAAGCTTAAATAGTTTTGAATATATTTAAGATCTAAAAATTTAAATTTTATGTACATTACTCATGATGTTTTAAAACTTTAAAATTTAAATGATATACAAAAACAAAGTTTAAATGGTTTTAAATATGTTTAAGATTTAAAGATTGAAATTTTATGCATGTTTTTCATGATGCATTATAACTTTAAAATTTAAATGATATGTAATACTGAAGCTTAAGTAGTTTTAAATATTTAATATCTAAATATTTAAACTTTACACACATTTATCATAATGTATCACAACTTTAAAATTTGAATGATGTAATACCAAAACTAAAGTGGTTTTAAATATATTTAAGATCTAAAAATTCAAATTTTTTTTTGTTTCTCATAATGCATCATAAGTTTCAAATTTGAATGATGTTATACTGAAGCTTAAACTACTCTGAATATGTTTAACATCTAAAGATTTAAACTTTATGCATATTTCTTATAATACATTGTAAATTTGAATGATATGTAATACTAAAATTTAAGTAATTTTAAAAGTTAAATCTTTGAATTTTAAATGTTTAAAACAAATTTAAAATAAATTAATTTACGGTATTATATATCATTCAAATTTTAAAGTTGTGATGCATAATAAAAAATACATATAAGATTTGAATATTTAGATCTTAAACATGTTTCAAATTATTTAAGCTTCAATATTACATATCATTTAAATTTTAGATTTATATTACATCATAAAAATATGCATAAAATTTAAATATTTAGATTTTCAACACATTTAAAACTGCTTAAGATTCATTATTACATATAATTCATACTTGAAAGTTTTGATACATCATATAAAAATCACATAAAAATTAAATAAAGCTTTGGTATTACATATCATTAAAGCTTTGGTATTACATATCATTAAAGCTTTGGTATTACATATCATTTATATTTTAAATTTATGATGCTCTATAAAAGACCCACATTAAATTTAAATATTTATATTTTAAATACATTCAAAATTAGTTACATTTTAGTATTACATCATTCAAATTTTATAGTTATGTATCTTATAAACACATAAAATTTGAATATTTAAAACTCAAACACATTTAAAATTGCTTAAGCTTTAATATTACATATTCAAATTTCAAACTTGTGATGCATCATAAGAAACTTACATAAATTTTAAATTATTGGATATTAAACACGTTTAAAATAGATTAAGTTTTGGTATTACATATCATTTAAATTTTAAATTTGTGATGCATCAAAAAAAATATATATAAATTTTAATTAAATGTTTGAATCTTAAACATATTCAAAATTGCTTAAACTTTAGTATTCTATATCATTCAAATTTTAAAGTTACGATATGTCAAGAAAAATGTGAATAAAATTCAAATATTAAACACATTATGAAAAAATTTAAATATTAAACACATATTATGAAAAAGATTCATATATTAAACAAATATTATGAAAAATGTCTATTAAATTTATATTTTTAAAATTTATGCAATGTTTAAAAATGTTTAAGCTTCAGTACTACATATCATTCAAATTTTAAAATTGTGATGTATTATGAGAAATGTGCATAAATTTTAAATCTTTAAATTTAAAACATATTTATTTAATTTTTGGTATTACATATCATTCAAATTTAAAACTTACAATGCATCATACAAAACATATTTAAAATTAAATATTTGGATCGTAAATATGTTCAAAACTACTTAAGCTTCATTTTTAAGATATTTAGATTTTGATGTTGTGATACATAATAAAAAATATAAATAAATCATTATTATTTAGATATTGAACACATTCAAAACCATTTAAGTTTTAATATTACATATCATTTAAATTTTAAATTTATAATACATTATGTGAAACATGCATAAAATTTAAATCTTTAGATCTTAAACACCTTTAAAACTATTTAAGCTTTACTATTATATATCATTCAAACTTTAAAGTTACAATACATCATGTGAAATATACATAAAATTTTAATATTTATATCTTAAATATATTTAAAACCACTTAAGCTTTGATATTACATATCATTCAAATTTCAAAGTTATGATATCATTCAAATTTTAAATTTGTAATGTATTTTGAGAAACATGCATAAGGTTTGAATTTTTAGATATTAAACGCATTTAAAACTACTTAAGCTTCATTATTAAATATTATTTAAATTTAAAATTTGTGATGTATCATAAAAAATGCATATAAAGTTTGAATTTTTATAACTTGAACACGTTCAAAACTATTTAAGTTTGGTATTACATATCATTAAAATTTTGAAGTTATGATGTCATCAATTAAAACATGCATAAAATTAAAATATTTGGATCTCAAACACATTCAGAACCACTTAAACTTCGGTATTACATATCATTCAAATTTTAAAGTTGTGATAAATCATCAAAATATGCATAAAATTTAAAACTTAAGCTTTGATATTACATATCATTCAAATTTTAAAGTTATATTATATCATGAGAAATATGTATAAAATTTGAATCTTTAAATATTTAACACGTTTTAAACTACTAAATATTTGGTATTACATATCATTCAAACTTCAAAGTTGTGATGCATCATGAAAAATATGCATAAAATTCAAATCTTCAAATCTTAAACATGTTTAAAACTTTTTAAATTTTGGTATTACAAATTATTAGAATTTTAAAGTTGTGATGCCTCATAAAAATTGTACATAATGTTCTAATCTATTGATTTTAAACATATTTAAAATCAATTAAGATTTAGTGTCATATATCATTCAAATTTTAAAGTTTTGATGCATCATGACAGATATGCATAAAGTTTGAATTTTTAGATCTTTAACACTTTCAAAATTATTTAAGTTTTAGTATTACATAACATTCAAATTTTAAATTTGTGATGCATCATTAAAAATATAAATAAAGATTAAATTTTTAAATCTTAAAAATATTTAAAATTAATTAAATTTTGATATTACATATTATTTAAATTTTAAAGTTATGATTTATTATGAGAAATGTGTATAAAATTTAAATCTTTAGACTTTAAAGATGTTTAAAACTGCTTAGTATTTAGTATTACATATCATTTAAACTTTACAATTATGATGCATTATGTATCATATGAAACTTGTATAAAGTTTAAATCTTTGGATCTTAAACACACTTAAAACTACTTAAATTTTGATATTATGTATCTTTCAAATTTTAAATTTTTGATACATATGAGAAATACAAATTTTTTTGAATATTTGGATCTTAAACATATTCAAATCTACTTAAATTTTGATATTATATATCATTCAAATTTTAAAATTATGATGTATCATAAAAAATATGCATAAAATTTTAAATCTTTAGATTTTAAACATGTACAAAACCACTTAAGCTTTAGTATTTCATAACATTTAAATTTTAAAGTTACGATCATTATGAAAAATATAGACAAAGGACAAATATTTAGATTTTAAATATATTTGATTATTTAGATCTTAAACACATTCAAAACTATTTAAATTTTGGTATTACATATTCTTTAAATTTATGATGCATCATGAAAACTATGCATTAATTTAGAATTTTTAGACCTTAAACATATTTAAAATCACTTAAGATTCGGTATTACATATCATTCAAATTTTAAAGTTGTGATTTATTATGAAAAATACACATAAAATTTAAATTTATCGATCTTAAACATGTTTAAAACTACTTAAATTTTGATATTATATATCATTTAAACATTAAAGTTTAGATGCATCATAAAAAATATACATAAAATTTAAATATTTAAATCTTAACACTTTCAAAATAGCTTAAACTTTAGTATTGCATATTATTCAAATTTCAAAGTTATAATGCATTATGAGAAACATATAAAAAATTGAATTTTTGAATATTAACCATGTTTAAAATCTTTTAAATTTTGATATTACATATCATTCAAATTTGAAAATTATGATGCATCATGAGAAACATGCATAAAATTTTAATCTTTAGATCTTAAATATTTTTATAATAGCTTAAACTTTGATATTACATATCATTAAATTTTTTAAGTTGTAATACATCATAAGAAATATTTATAAATTTTAAATTTTTAGATCTTAAACACATTTGAAATTGCTTAAGCTTTGATATTACATATTCTTTAAATTTAGATCTTAAGCTCATTCTAAACTGCTTAAACTTCAGTATTACATATCATTCAAATTTAAAAGTTATGATGCATAATGAAAAATACACATAAAATTCAAATATTTAGATCTTAAACATGTTCAAACCTATTTAAGCATAAATATTATATATCATTCAAATTTTAAAATTATAATACATCATAAAAAATGCACATAAAATTAGAATCATTAGATTTTAAACACATTCAAAATTATTTAAACTTTAGTATTATATATCATTCAAATTTTAAATTTATAATACATCATAAAAAATATACATAAATTTTAAATATTTAGATCTTAAACACGTTAAAAAATACTTAAGCTTTAATATTATATATCATTCAAATTTCAAAATTGTGATGTATCTTGAAAAATAAAAGTAAAATTTAAATTTTTAGATCTTAAACACGTTTAAAACTTCTTAAAATTTGGTATTATATAATCCAAATATTAAATTTATGATGCATTATAAATAACATGCATAAAGATCATATCTTTAGATTTTAAAAATATTTAAAATCATTCAAAATTATGATGTATTGTGATAAACATGCATAAAGATTGAATCTTTGAATCTTAAACATGTTCAGTACTATTTAAACTTTTATATTACTTATTATTCAAATTTTAAAATTATGATGCATTATGATACATGCACATAAAAGTTGAATATTTGGATCCTAAACGCATTCAAAATTGCTTAAACTTTATTATTTTATCATTTAAATTTCAAATTTTTGATGCATTATGATAAATAATATAAAGACTAAATATTTAGATCTTAAATATATTTAAAATCACTTAAATTTTGGTATTACATATCGTTCTAATTTAAAATTTATGATGCATTATGAGAAATATGCATAAATTTTGAATCTTAAAAATATTCAAAACCACTTAAGCATTAATATTACATATTATTCAAATTTTAAATTTGTGACGTATCATAAAAAATATACATAAAAATCAAATATTTGAATCATAAATACATTTAAAACTAATTAAAATTGAGCATTACATATCATTCAAAATTTAAAGTTGTGATGCATCATATGAAATGTGCATAAAATTCAATTTTTTGGATCTTAAACACTTTTAAAATTGCTTAAAATTTTATATTAATTATCATTCAAATTTCAAAGTTATATTTCATCATAATAATTTTGTATAAAATTAGAATATATTTATTTTAAATACATTCAAAATTGATTAAGCTTTAGTATTATATATCATTAAATTTTAAAGTTATGATACATCATGAAAAAATACATAAAATTTTAATATTTACATCAAAATTACTTAAATTTTGGTATTATATGTCATTTAAATTCTAAAGTTACAATACATCATGAGAAATGCACATAAAGTTCAAATATTATGAACTTAAATATGTTTAAAATTATTTAAGTTTTGGTATTACATATGATTCAAATTTCAAAGTTACGATGCATCATAAAAAATATGCATAAAGTTAAAATAAATACATTTAAAATCATTTAATCTCTAATATTACATATCATTCAAATTTTAAAATTTTAATGCATCTTAGGAAATGTCCATAAAATTCTAATCTTTAATTTTTAATCACATTCAAAACTACTTAATATTTAAAATTACATGTCATTCAAATTTTAAAGTTAAAATGCATTATTAAAAACCCACATAAAATTTGAATAGTTAGATTTTAAACATGTTTAAAACCACTTAAGCTTCAATTTTTTTTTTAAATTTAAAAGTTATGATGCATTATGATAACCATGAATAAAGTTTAAATCTATAGATCTTAAATATATTCAAAATCATTTAAGTATCGATGTTACATATCATCTAAATTTCAAAGTTATGATCCATTATGTTAAACATACATAAAGTTTAAATCTATAGATCTTTAACACATTCAAAACCACTTAAACTTTGATATTACATCATTCAAATTTTAAAGTTATGATGCATTATGAAAAACATGTATAGAGTTAAAATCTTTAGATCTTAAACACATTCAAAACCACTCAAGCTTTAGTATTTCATTATTCAAATTTTAATGTTACAATATATTGTGAAAAATATGTATTTTGTTCTAATTTTTAGTTTTAAAACATATTTAAAATCACTTAAACTTTGGTATTACATATCATTTAAATTTAATAGTTATAATGAATCATATAAAATATGCATAAATTTCAAATTATTAGATCTTAAACATGTTTAAAATTAAACTTTGATATTGAATATCATTCAAATTTTAAAGTTGTAATGCATTATCATAAACATGCATAAAATTTAAATTTTTATATTTTAAATAAGTTTAAATCTATTTAAGCTTTAATATTATATATCATTTAAATTTTAAAGTTACGATGCATCATAAAAAATATAAATAAAATTCAAATCTTTGGATATTAAACATGCTCTAAACCACTTGAATTTTTAGTATTGCATATTATTATAATTTCAAAGTTGTGAGCATTATGAAAAATATACATAAAGGTAAAATATTTAGATCTTAAATATATTCAAAATTATTTAACTTTTAGTATTACATATCGTTCAAATTTTAAAGTTCTGATGCATTATTGAAAACACATATAAAGATCAAATCTTTCGATCTTAAACATATTCACAATTGTTTAAGTTTTAGTATTACATATCATTCAAACTATAAATTTTTGATGTATTATAAAAAATAGACATAAAATTTGAATCTTTAGATCTGAAATATATTTAAAATTATTTAAAATTTAGTATTACATATCATTCAAATTTCAAAGTTGTGATATATTATGATAAATGCACATAAAATACAAATATATTAATTTTAAACAAGTTCAAAATCACTTAAATTTTAGTATTCTATCATTTAAATTTCAAATTTGTGATAAATTATGAAAAACAATCATAAAAATTGAATCTTTGGATCTTAAAGACATCCAAAACTACTTAATCTTTAATATTACATCATTCAAATTTTAAATTTATGATAAATTATGAGAAACATGCATAAACTCTAAATCTTAAACATATTTAAAACTATTTAAAATTCGTTATTATATATTATTTAAATTTTAAAAGTTGTGATACATCATGAGAAATATAAATAAAATTTGAATTTTTAAATCTTAAATATATTCAAAACTATTTAAGCTTTGGTATAGATATCATTCAAATTTCAAATTTATTATGCATCATGAGAAATACATATATAATTTAAATATTTAGATCTTAAACATATAAAAATTTGCTTAGCTTTTGATATTATAAATCATTTAAATTTGAAAGTTATGATGCATCATGAAAAATATGCACAAAGTTTAAATCTTTAGATTTAAAACATGTTTAAAACCACTTAAAATTTAGCATTACATATCATTCAAATTTTAATCTTTAAATCTTAAACACACTTAAAATTATTTAAGTTTTAGTATTACATATCATTTAAATTTTATATTTGTGATGCATCATGAGAAATACATATAAAGTTAAATATTTAGATCTTAAATATGATCATTCAAATTTTAAAGTATTGATGCATCAAGAAAATAATGTATAAAATTTAAATATTTAAATATTAAATATGTTTAAAATCTCTTAAGTTTTGGTATTACATATCATTCAAACTTCAAAATTGTGATGCATTATGAAAAATGCATATAAAATTTAATTTTTAAGATTTTAAAAAGATTAAATTTTTTTTAAGCTTCAGTAACACATGATTAATATTTTGTGATGCATAATAAGAAACGCATAAAATTTTTAAATTTTTAGATATTAAATATTTTTAAAACCTCAAAGCTTTGGTGTTACATATCATTCAAATTTAAAATTTATGATGCATTATGAGAAATGTGCAGAAATTTTAAATTTAAGATACATCATTAAAATCTACATAAAATTTAGATCTTTAGATCTTAAATACATTCAAAACCACTTAAGCTTTAGTATTATTTCTTTCAAATTTCAAAGTTATAATGCATTATAATAAACGTACATAAAATTTAAATTTTTAGATCTTAAACACGTCCAAAATTACTTAAACTTTGGTATTATATATCACTCAAATTTAAAAGTTATGATGCATTATGAGAAATAAGTAAAAAATTTAAATCTTTAGATCTTAAACACATTTAAAACTACTCAATTTTTGATATTCTATCATTTAAATTTTAAATTTATGATGCATTGTAATAAATATATATAAAGTTCAAATATTTATATCTTAAACACACTCAAAACTACTTAATGATATTACATATCATTCAAATTTTGAAGTTACAATGCATTATGAAAACTATGCAAAAATTTTAAATATTAAATCTTAAATATGTTCAACTCTACTTAAATTTTGATACTACATATCATTCAAATTTTAAAGTTGTGATGCATCATGAAATATGTGCATAAAATTTTAATCTTTTGATCTTAAACATGTTTAAAACTACTTAAGCTTCGATATTATATATAATTTAAATTTCAAAGTTATGATGCATTATGATAAACATGCATAAAATTTAAATTTTTGTATCTTAAACACATTAAAAATAGTTTAAATTTCAATTTCATATATAATTAAATTTTTAAAATTACGATGCATCATAAGAAATGCACATAAAATTTAAAATTTTAGATCTTAAACATATTCAAAACTGCTTAAGTTTCTATATTACATATCATTTAAATTTTATTATGATAAACATAAAAAAATGAATCTTTGAATCTTAAACATGTTTAAAACCATTCAAACTTTGGTATTCCATCATTCAAATTTAAAAGTCATGATGCATTATAAAAAGTACATATAAAATTAAAATTTTTAGATCTTAAACATGTTTAAAACCTCTCAAACTTTGGTAATCCATTATTTAAATTTCAAAGTTATGATGCATTGTAAGAAATATATGAAGTTTAAATTTTTTAATTTTAAATACATTCAAACCCATTTAATCTTTGATATTATTTATCATTAAAATTTAGAAGTTGTGATGCATCATATGAAATATACATAAATTTTAAATCTTTAGATCTTAGACACGTTTAAAATTTATTATGCTTTAATATTACATATTATTCAAATTTTAAAATTGTGATGCATTATAAAAAATGCACATAAAACGTAAATATTTTGATATTAAACACATTTAAATTTAATTAAGTTTCAATATTACATAGCATTCAAATTTCAAAATTATGATGCATCATAAAATATATGTATAAAGTTTGAATCTTTAGATGTTAAATATGTTGAAACTCACTTAAGAATTGATATTACATATTATTCAAACTTTAAAGTTATGAGTATGATAAAAAAGGTTGCATAAAATTCAAATCGTCAGATCTTATACACATTCAAAACTATTTAATCTTTAGTATTATATATTATTCAAATTTACAAGTTACGATGCATCATGACAAATATGCATAAAATTTAAATTTTTAGATTTTAAATACTTTTAAAAAAATTCAAGCTTTAGTATTACATATCATTCAAATTTCAACATTGAGATACATCATGAGAAATATATATAAAATTTAAATCTTTTAATCTTTTAAACATATTTAGAGTCACTCAAAATTTTATATTATATATCATTCAAATTTTAAATTTTTGAAGCTTCATAAGAAACTAGCATAAAGTTTTAATATTTAGATTTTAAATACATTCAAATCTACTCAAGATTCAATATTATATATCATTTAAATTTTAAACTTGTGATGCATTATGATAAATGCACATAAAGTTTGAATTATTTGATCTTAAACACGTTCAAATTTTCTTAAATTTTGGTATTATATTTTATTTAATTTTAAATTTATGATGCATTATGAGAAACATGCATAATTTTTACATTGTTGAATCTTATACATGTTTAAAATTACTTAATCTTCAGTATTACATATCATTTAAATTTTAAAATTGTGATTGATCATATGAAATATGTATAAATTTTAAATATTTATATTTTAAACAAGTTCTAAACCACTTAAATTTTAGTATTACATATGTTCAAACATCAATCTTATGATGTATCAAAAAAATATGAACAAATTTTAAATCTTTGTATCTTAAATATGTTCAAAATAACTCAAACTTCAGTATTATATATCATTCAAATTTTATAATTATAATGCATCATAAAAATATGTATAAAATTTGAATCTTAAACACTTTTAAAACTATTTAATCTTCGATATTATATATCATTTAAATTTTTTAGTTGCAATCCATCACGATAAATGCATATAAAGTTTAATTTTTTGAATCTTAAATATGTTTAAAACTACTTAACTTTTGGTATTGTATCATTTAAATTTAAAAGTTATACTAAATCATGAGAAATGTACATAAAGTTTAAATTTTTGGATCTCAAACACATTCAAATCCATTCAAGATTCGATATTACAATCATTCATATTTCAAAATTGTGATACATAATAAGAAATGCACATAAAATTTAAATTTTTGTATTTTAAACACATTCAAAACTATTTAATTTTGGTATTACATATCATTAAAATTTTAAAATTATAATGTATCATGAAAAATATGCATTAAATTTGAATTATTAAATTATAAATATGTTCAAAACTGCATAAGTTTGAGTATTACATATCATTCAAATTTTAAAGTTATAAAACATTATTAAAAAAAATACAATTTAAATTGTTGAATCTTAAACACATTTAAAATTATTCAAGATTTAATTTTACATATTATTCGAATTTTAAAGTTGCAATGCATCATGACAAACATGCATAAATTTTAAATCTTTGAATTTTAAATATATTTAAAATTGTTCAAGTTTCGATATTATATATTATTTAAATTTCAAAGTTGTAATGCATCATTAAAAATACATATAAAATTTAAATCTTTTGATTTTAAACACATTTAAAATCACTCAAGCTTATATCATTCAAATTTTAAATTTGTAATATATCATAAAAATGTGTATAAAGTTTAAATCTACTCAAGCTTCGATATCACATATCATTCAAAATTTAAAATTGTGATGCATAATAAAAAATACATATAAAGTTTGAATCATAAGATCTTAACTACTTTCAAAATCACTTAAGCTTCAATATTACATATCATTCAAATTTTAAAGTTGTGATTCACCATGAAAAATATGTATAAAATTCAAATTTTTAAATATTAAACACATTTAAAATCACTCAATCTTTGGTATTACATATCATTCGAAATTCAAAGTTGTGATGCATCATGATAAACACTCATAAAATTAGTTTTTTTAATCTTAATCACGTTTAAAATTACTTAAATTTTTGTATTACATATCATTTAAACTTAAAAATATTGTGATGCATCATGATAAATGTACATAATTTTTGAATCTTTGAATTTTAAACACATTCAAAACCACTCAAGCTTTGGTATTACATATTATTAAAATTTTAAACTTATGATGTATCATAATAAATGTGCATAAAGTTCAAATATTTTGATCTTATACATGTTTAAAAATATTTAATCTTCTTTAAAATTATGAATCATCGTGAAAAATGTATATATAGTTCAAATTTTTAGATCTTAAATATGTTAAAATCTATTCAAACTTTAGTATTACATATCATTCAAATCTTAAATTTATAATGTATCATAAAAAAATATACATACAATTTGAATCTTTAGATCTTAAACATATTTAAAATTGCTTAAATTTTAGTATTACATATCATTCAAATTTCAAAGTTATGATGCATAATTATAAATGCACATTAAAAAAAACTTAAACTTTAATATTACATATTATATAAAATTTTAAAGATATAAGAATGAGAAGCATTAAAAAAATTGAATCTTTAATTTTTAAATAAGTTTAAAATTACTTAAGATTCAGTACTACATATCATTCATTTTTTGAAATTTTGATGTATCATAAAAATATGCATAAAATTTAAATATCTAGATCTTAACACATAAATTTGAAAGTTACGATGCATATGAGAAACATGCATAAATTTAGAGTCTTTGAATCTTAAACATGTTCAAAGCTTATTAAGTTTCAGTATTATATATCTTTCAAACTTTTAAGTTATGATATATTATAATAAATACACAAAGTTTTAATCTTTGGATATCAAACATATTCAAAATTGCATAAGCTTTAGTATTACATATCATTTAAATTTTATATTTGTGATAAATTATGAGAAATACATATAAAGTTTAAATCTTTAGATCTTATTATCAAAAATGTGCATTTATAATGACACATCACAATTTTTAAATTTGAATGATAATGTCAAAGTTTAAGTAGTTTTAAACATATTTAAGATTCAAATATTTAAACATTGTGTACGTTTCTCATTATGATCAATTTTTAAATTTGAATGATATGTAATATTAAATCTTAAATGGTTTTGATGGTGTTTAAGATTCAAAGATTCAATTTTTATACGTGTTTCTCATGATCCATCATAATTTTAAAATTTGAATCATATGTAATACCAAAATTTATATAATTTTAAATATGTTTGAGATTTAAATATTTAAATTTTATGCACATTTATCATAATATATGAAAACTTTATACATATTTAAAGCTTAAATGGTTTTGAAGGTGTATAAGATCCAAAGATTCAAACTTTATTTATGATTCTCATAATGCATTATAACTTTAAATATTGCATGATATGTAATATTAAAATATAAGCAATTTTTAACATGTTTAAGATGCAAAGATTTGAATTTTATATGCATATCTCATTATGCATCTTTATAATGAAATATGAAGGATATGTAATACTAAAGATTAAAGTGGTTTTAAATATGTTTTAGATCTAAAAATTTAAATTTTATTCATATTTTTTTATGATGCATCACAACTTTAAAATTTGAATGATATGTAATATTAAAATTTAAGTGTTTTAAATGTTTCAAATCTAAAGATTTAATTTTTATATATATTTTTCATGATCTATCATAACTTTGAATTTTAAATGATATGTAATAATGAATATTAAATAGTTTTGAATGTGTTTAAGATTTAAAAATTCAAATTTTATGCATATTTTTTATGATACATCACAACTTTAAAATTTAAATAATATATAATAATGAAGCTTTAGTGATTTTGAATATATTTAAGATCTAAAGATTCAACTTTTATATATATTTTTCATAATGCATTACAACTTTAAAATTTGAATGATATATAATACCGAAGCTTAAGCGCTTTTAAATATGATTAAGATTTAAAGATTTAAACTTTATATACATTTTATTATTATATATTTTTTAGATTTTAAAGTTGTGATGTATTATGAAAAATATACATAAAAGTAAAAAATTTTAGATCTCAAACACATTTAAAACCATTCAATCTTTGGTATTATATATCATTCAAATTTTAAAATTGTGTTGTATTATGAAAAACACGTACAAAATTTAAATATTTAGATCTTAAACACGTTCAAATCTACTCAAACTATAAATTTAAATATCATTCATATTACAAAGTTGTGATGCATAATATGAAATGCACATAAAATTCAAATTATTAGATCATAAATATATTTAAAACTATTAAGCTTTGATATTATATATAATTTAAATTATAAAGTTATGATACATCATGAGAAATATGTATAAAATTTAAATATTTTAATCTTATATATTCATAACTATTTAAGCTTTGGTATTACATATCATTCAAATATCAAAGTTGTGATGCATCATGAGAAACATCTATAAAGTTTAAAGTTTTGTATTTTAAATACATTTAAAATTACTTAAAATTTAGTATTACATATCATTCAAATTTTAAAGTTGTGTCATCATTACAAATATTCATAAAATTTAAATTTTTAGATCTTAAATATATTTCAAATCGCTTAAGCATTGGTATTATATATCATTTAGATTTTAAAGTTGTAATACATCATAAAAAATATGCATAAATTTTAAATATTTAGACTTTAAAAATGTTCAAAATTACTCAAGCTTCGGTATTACATATCATTTAAATTTTAAATTTTTAATGCATCATGATAAATATGTATAAAATTTAAATATTTAGATCTTAAACATTTTTAAATTTGCTCAAGCTTTAGAATAAACATCATGTGTATTTTTTATGCAATTTTAAACATGATTAATATCCAAAGATTGAAACTTGTGTATTTCTTATAATGCATCATAATTTTAAAATTTAAATGATATGTAATATCGAAACTTAATAAGTTTTGAACATGTTTAAGATTTAAAAACTTCAAATTTATATATTTTTATCATAATGCATCGTAACTTTTAAATTTAAATAAAATTTAATATTAAAACTTAAGTAGTTTTTAAATTATTTAAGATCTAAAGATTTAAACTTTATTTATATTTTTTATAATGCATTATAACATTGAAATTTGAATGATATGTAATACTAAATCTTCAGTGTTTTGAACGTGTTTAATATTTAAAGATTTAAAATTTATGCACATTTTTCATGATGCATTATAATTTTAAAATTTGAACAATATGTAAATACTAAAGATTGAACAATTTTGAGTGTTTTTAAAATTTAAAGATTTAAAATTTTTATGCATTTTTTATAATGCATCACAATTTTAAATTTTAAATGATATATAATACCAATTTTTGAGTCATTTTAAATATGTTTAAGATCTAAAGATTTAAACTTTATGCATATATATCAAAATACATCATAATTTTAAAGTTTGAATGGTATGTAATATCGAAGCTTAAATAATTTTTAACTTATTTAAGATTTAAAGATGCAAACTTTAAGCATGATGCATCATAACTTTAAAGTTTGAATAATATATGTAATAATAAAGTTTAAGTAATTTTGGTTTAAGTTGTAAAGATTTATTTTTTTTGAATATTTTTTATGATGCATTACAACTTTAGAATTTGAATGATATGTATATTGAAGTTTAAGTGGATTTGAACATATTAAACATCCATAGATTCAAATTTTATACATATTTTTAATGATGCATCATAACTTTAAAATTTAAATGATATGTAATACTAAAGCTTGAGTGTACTTGAACATGTTTAAGATTCAAAGATTCAACTTTATGAATATTTCTCATGAATCATCACAACTTTAAAATCTAAATAATATGTAATACTAAAATTTGAATAATTTTGAATATGTTACGTCTCTCATGATACATCAAAATTTTTAAATTTGGATACATATAATACCAAAATTTAATTAGTTTTCAATGTGTTTAAAACTTGAATGATATGAAATACTAGAACTTAAGTGGTTTTGAATGTATTTAAAATATAAAAAATTGAAATTTATTTATGTTTCACATGATGCATCATAATTTTGACGTTTGAATGATATGTAATACTAAAGTTTAAATAGCTTTGAAGGTGTTTAAGATTTAAATATTCAAATTTTATGCATATTTTTTATGATGCATCACAAATTTAAAATGTGAATGATATCTAATCTTAGAAGTTAAATGATTTTAACTATGTTTAAGATTCAAAAATTCATGATTCATGTGCATTTCTCATGATGCATTACAACTTTGAAATCTAAGTATTCTAATAATGAAGCTTAAGTGGTTTTGAATGCATTTGAGATTTAAAATATTGATTTTATATGAGTTTTGTATGATGCATTACAACTTAAAAAATTTAATTATATGTAATATATTCTAAATATTAAAAAAATTTGAAAATATTTGAAATATAATGATTCAAACTTTGTAGACATTTCTCATAATGCATCATTAAAATTGAAATTTAAATGATATGTAAATATCTAAGCTTAAGAGATTTTGAACTCTACATAAATTTTAAAGATTCAAACTTAATATAGGTTTTTCATAGTATGTGTTTAAGATTCAAATATTTTTCATAATAATTTTTTAAGATTTTAATTTTATGTGCATTTATCACTATGCATCAAAATTTTTAAAAGATTTAAATTTTATGTGCATTTATCATCATAGATCAAAAATCTTAAATTAAAATTATATGAAATACTGAAGCTTAAGTAGTTTTTATTATGTTTAAGATACAAAGATTTAAATTTTAGGTGAGTTTCTCTTGATACATCATAAATTTGAATTTTAAATGAATGTAATACCAAAATTTAAAAAGTTTTGAACTTATTTAATACCCAAAGATAATAATTTTATGTGGGTTTGAAATAATGCATCATAACTTTAAAATTTGAATGATATGTAATACCAAAATTTAAGTGGTTTTGTAATATCAAAAAATTTAAATTTTATGCATAATTTTTATGATGCATCACAGATTTGAAATTTAAATAATATAATACTAAAATTTAAATGGTTTAAAACATGTTTGATATCTAAAAATTTAAATTTTATACATATTTCTTATGACGTATCACAACTTTAAAATTTAAATGATATGTAAATTTAAAGTTTAAGTGGTTTTGAATGTGTTTAAAATTAAAATATTTAAATTTTATGCAATTCTCTAATTATGCATCACAAATTTAAAATATGAAGTATGAATGATATGTAATACTTAAGCTTAAGGGGTTTAGAATGTGTTTAAGATCTAAAAATTTAAAATTTATGCATATTTCTCATGATGCATCATAAATATAAAATTTAAATTATAAGTAATAACAAAGCTTAAACAATTTTAAATGTGTTTAATATACAAAAATTCAAATTTTAAACACATTTATCATCATTTATCACAACTTTAAGATTTTAATGATATGTAATGTCAAAATTTAAGTTATTTTAAACATGTTTAAGA
The DNA here is from genome assembly GCA_037957365.1 of Torreya grandis. NCBI lineage: Eukaryota > Viridiplantae > Streptophyta > Pinopsida > Cupressales > Taxaceae > Torreya > Torreya grandis. The sequence continues at coordinate 9,677,379 of JARHVA010000025.1, read as the reverse complement.
TACAAATATTTAAACTTTATGTACGTCTCTCATTAGACATTGAAAATTTAAATGATATGTAAAATTTAAGAGGTTTTGAATGATATCCAAATATTTGAACTTTATGTGTATTTGTAATGATGCATCACAACTTTAAAATTTGAATGATATGTAATAATAAAGTTTAAGTGGGTTTAAACATATTTAAAATTCAAATAATTAAATATTATATATATTTCTCATTATGATTAATTTTAAAATTTGAATGATATGTAATATCAACACTTAAGTAGTTTTGATAGTATTTAAGATCCAAAGATTCAAAATTTATATGAGTTTTTCATGATGTATCATAACTTTGAAATTTAAATGATATGTAATAACAAAAATTATACAATTTTAAACATGATTGAGATCTAAAAATTTAAAATTTATGCACATTTTTCATAATAAATAGCAACATTAAAATTTGAATGATATGTAATACTAAAGCTTAAATAATTTTGAAGATTTTTAACATCCAAAGATTCAAAATTTATTCATGTTTCTCATGATATGTAATATCTAAGCTTAAGTGATTTTAAATGTATTTAAGATCTAAAAATTTAAACTTTATGCATGATTGTCATGATGCATCACAACTTTGAAATGTAGATGATATGTAATATTAAAACATAAGTAATATTAAACATGTTTAAGATGCAAATATTTGAAATTTATATGCATTTTTTAGTATGCATCTTAATGATGAAATATGAATGATATGTAATACTAAAAATTAAAGTGGGTTTGAATATGTTTTAGATCTAAAAATTTAAACTTTATTTACATTTCTTATGATGCATCACAACTTTAAAATCTAAAAAATATTTAATGCCAAAGTTTAAATGGTTTTGAACATGCTTCAGATCTAAAAATTTAATTTTTATGTGTGTTTTTTATTATCTATCATAACTTTAAAGTTTAAATGATATGTAATAATGAAGCTTAAGTAATTTTGAGTATGTTTAAGATCTAAAGATTCAAATTTTGTTCATATTTTTCATGATACATTATAACTTTAAAATTTAAATAATATGTAATAATGAAGTTTTAATGATTTTGAACATAATTTACATCTAAAGATTCAATCTTTATGCACATTTCTCATAATGTATTATAACTTTAAACTTTGAATGATTATAAAATCAAAACTTAAATAGTTTTAAACATGATTAAGATTTAATAATTTAAATTTTATATACATTTCTCATAATTTATCATAAATATAAAATTTAAATGATATGTAATACCAAAGTTTATGTATTTTTAAATATGTTTAATATCCAAAGATTGAATCTTTATGTGTGTTTTTCATAATGTATCATAATTTTTAAGTTTGAATGATATATAATATCAAAATTTAAATAGTTTTAAACATAATTAAAATTCACATATTTAAATTTTATATACATTTTTCATAATTTATCATAAATATAAAATTTAAATGATATGTAATACCAAATTTTATATAGTTTTGAACATGTTTAATATCTAAAGACTAGAATTTTATATGTGTTTCTTATAATGCATCACAACTTTTAAATTTGAATATGTAATATTAAATCTTAGCTTTGAATGTGTTTAAGATTAAAAGATTTTAAATTTATGCATATTTTTCATAATGCATTACAACTTTTAAATTTGAATGAAATGCAATACTAAAGCGTAAGCATTTTTTAACATCTTTGAGATCCAAAGATTCAAACTTTATTTATATTTATATTTATATTTATTAAAATTAAAAATAATGTGTAATACCTAAATTTGAGTAGATTTGAATATGTTTAAGATTTAAATATTTAAATTTTATGTATATTTTTTATGATGCATTGTAACATTAAAATATGAATGATATGCAATATGGAAACATGAGTGTTTTTTAACATGTCTAAGATCTAAAGATTTGAATTTTATTCATATATGTCATGATGCATTACAACTTTAAAGTTTGAATAATATGTAATACCAAATTTTAAGTGGTTTTGAAAATATTTAAGATCTAACAATTTAAATTTTATGTGTATTTATCATAATGCATCACAACGTTAAAATTGAAATGATGTGTAATACTAAATTTTAAGTAATTTTAAACGTGTTTAAAATATAAAGATTCAAACTTTATGCATATTTCTCTTGATGCATCATAATTTTAAAATTTAAATGATATGCAATATTAAAGATTGAGTAGTTTTAAATGTGTTTAAGATTTAAAAATTCAAAGTTTATGCATGCTTCTTATGATGTATCAAAACTTTAAAATTTGAATGATATATAATAATGAAGCTTGAGAAGTTTTAAATGTGTTTAAGGTTTAAAGATTTAAATTTTATGTATGTTTATCATGATGAATCATAACTTTGAAGTTTGAATGATCTGTAATATCAAAGCTTAAACTATTTTGAATATGTTTAAAATTTAAATATTTAAATTTTATGTATGTTTGTAATGATGTATCACAAATTTGATATTTGAATGATATGTAATAGTGAAGCTTAAATAGTTTTGAGTGTATTTAAAATTCAAAAATTTAAATTTTATGCATATTTCTTATGATGCATCGTAAATTTGAAATTTAAATGATATGTAATACTAAAGCTTAAATAATTTTGAACAATTTTAAGATCTAAAAATTCAGAGTTTATGTGCATTTTTCATGATGCATCACAACTCTTAAATTGTAATGATATATAATACCAATGCTTAAATAGTCTTTAACATGTTTAAGGTCTAAAGATTTAAATTTTTTACATGTTTTTCATAATATATCATAACTTTGAAATTTAAATGATATGTGATATCAAATCTTAAGTGGTAATGAACATGTTTGAGATCTAAAGATTCAAACTTGATGCACATTTCTCATGGGGGATCAGAAATTTTATGTTCATTTCTCATAATATATCACAAATTTAAAATTTGAAATATATGTAATACCAAAACTTAAGTAGTTTTAAATATATTTAAGATAAAAACATTTATATTTTATGCATATTTTTCATGATGCATTAAAATTTTAAACTTTGAATTATATGTAATATCAAAGCTTACGCAGTTTTGAATGTGTTTAAGATCTAAAAGATTAAACTTTATGTATATTTTTTATAATGCATTGTAAGTTTAAAATTTAACTGATATATAATATTAAAGTATCTAGAGAATCAAACTTTATATATGTTTTTTATGATGCATCATAACTATTAAATTTGATTGATATGTAATACCAAAGCTTAAGCAATTTTAAACATGTTAAAAATCTAAATATTTAAAATTTATGTGTGTTTTTCATAATGGATCATAAATTTGAAATTTAAATACTTAATCAATTTTGAAAATGTTTAAGATCTAAAGATTCAAATTTTATGTACATTTATCATGATGTATTTCTCATGATGCATCACAATTTTAAAATTTAAATGATATGTAATACTAAAATTTAAGTAGTTTTGAATATTTTTGAGATCTAAATATTTGATCTTTATATATATTTTTTATGATGTATTTTAACTTTAAAATTTGAATGATATGTAATATGGAAGCTTAAGTGAATTTAAATGTGTTTGAGATCCAAAGATATTAACTTCAGGCATATTTCTCTTGATGTATCATAACTTTGAATATTAAATGATATGTAATGTCAAAGCTTGAGTGGTTTGCATGTGTTTAAGATTCAAATTTTATACATATTTTTCATAATGCATCATAACATTAAAATTTGAATGATATGTAATACCAAAGCTTGAGTGTTTTGAATATGCTTAAAATCAAAAGATTTGAATTTTATATGTGTTTGTCATGATGCATCATAATTTTAAAATTTAAATGATTTTTAATACCAAAGTAAATTTATTTTTAATGTGTCTAAAATCTAAACATTCAAACTTCATGCACATTTTTCATGATGCATTACAATTTTAAAATATGAATGAGATGTAATACCCAAGCTTGAGTACTTTTGAGTGTGTTTAAGTTTCAAATATCTAAATTTTAAAAACATTTGTCATGATACATTATAACTTTGAAGTTTGAATGATATGTATACCAAAGATTAAGTAGTTTTGAATTTATTTAAAATCTAAAGATTCGATATTTATGCACATTTGTCATGATAAATTATAACTTTAATGTTTGAATGATATGTAATACCAAAATTTAAGTGCTTTGAAACATGTTTAAGATTTAATGATTTAAATTTTATATTAATTTTTCATGATGCATCAAAATTTTAAAATTTAAATGATATGTAATACCAAAGTTCAAATGGTTTTGAATGTATTTAAAATATAAATATTCAAATTTTATGTATATTTTTTATAATGCATCACAACTTTAAAATTTGAATGATATGTAATATCAAATTTTGAGTGAATTTGAATATGTTTAAGATCTAGATATTTAAACTTTATGCATATTTCTCATGATGCATCACAACTTTAAAATTTGAATGATATGTAAGATTCAAAGATTTAAACTTCAAGTGTATTTTTTATGGTGCATCATAACATTAAAGTTTGAATGATATGTAATACCAAAGTTTAATAAGTTTTGAATGTATTTAAAATCTAAATATTTAATCTTTATACATATTTTTTAGATGCATCAAAATATTAAAGTTTGAGTGATATGTAATACTGAAGCTTAAGTAATTTTGAACATATTTAAAATCTAAAGATTTAAATATTTTGCATATTTTTCATGATGAATCACAATTTTTAAATTTGAATGATATGTAAATATCGAAGCTTAAGTGGTTTTGATTGTGTTCAAGATCTAAATATTTGATCTTTAAGCACATTTATTTTGATGCATTACAATTTTTAAATTTAAATGATATGTAATACTAAAGTTAAGTAGTTTTGAATATGTTTTAGATCTAAATATTTAAATTTTATGTATATTTCTTATTGATATAAAAAAAATAGGCCAACCTTTTAAAGGCCATAACTTTTGACTCATAACTCTGTTTGAACTCTTTCACATGCTAAAATGATCGTATCAAAAAGTTCAATTATGATCTAAGCCATTTTATCTAATTATATTTTATTTTGATATTTGTTAGATGCCAAATGTGAGCATCTAAGGGTCTATTATTAATGTTTAATAAAAAAAATTTAAAAAAATTATTTTTTAAAATTTTATATTTTTAAAACCAAAAGTCAACTTCAGTTAAATTTTGTTCCATAGGCTAGGTTCACTATTTAAGTTATTACAATATTTTTTTAGAATATGTGCACTTACATGTGAAATTTACTATAAATAACAGCGGTTAAATTTTTTTTTTTAAATTTCAATTTTTTTCAAATTTTATATGTAGAATCTAATTTATATTATTTAAACATGATTTGGATTTGTAATTATTTCAACCAATCAATATGAATCAATTTTGAGTATTATTTCAAGATCTTAGTCTATTAGTAATTTTTTTGTTCTTGTTAGTTTTTAAGTTCATTATCTGGTTAATATTAGAGCAAGTTCAAATCTTAAAAGAGTAAAGAATGGTGAGAGGATGATAAGGTGTTGCATAGATGAACTAGACTATACAAGAGCTACAGTGGAAAGTTGTTAAAACAATTAATAGATGTTATTACTAATCAACAAAAAAAAATTGATGATGAGGAAGACATAGATCATGATGAAAAAATTTAGTAAGAAGAATAATAAGAGTAGTCACCATCGATGGAAGAGAGGATAGTTCAGGCTTTAGAAGGAAGAAATGAAAGAATAAAAGTTTATGTTCCAGATTATAGAGGTAATTTGAAACTAAAAGAGTTGATAGATTGGATGAATAGCATGGAGAAGTTCTTAGAGTGGAAGACTATGACAGAAAATAAAAAGGTAAAGTTTGCATGCATGAAATTGAAAATTTATGCAATGATTTGGTGGGATCACCTATAGAAAGAGAGATAGAGAAAAGGTAAAGAGAAGATTAATTCATGAAAAAAGATAGAGAATATGTTGAAAGAGAAATTTCTTCCTGTGAATTATACACAAACTTTATACAGAAGATTTTAAAATTTGAGGTAAAAAGATCATAGTATACAAGAGTATACAAATAAATTTTATAAATTTTTCATATGAGTGGAGAATGATAAAATAGAAGAGCAGATGAATGCAAGGTATGTAATGGTTTAAATTTTTTTATTTAAGATGAATGAAGTATGCATAGGATACTTAACATGGAGGAGGCTTATCAATTAGCTTTGAAGGCAGAAGAAAAATAAAATAGATAAAATTTTAGAAAGACATCTACTAGTTTAAGAAGAGGTAGATCCCCTCTAATAGGGGGATGAAGTGGGTTTAATACCACCAAAAGTGGATTTCATGTCAATAAATATGAATCATCATGTGGTGCAGAAAGACAAGATGATAATAGGTAAAAATTTCAATACCAACAAAGAATAAGAGGATGAGATTATGATGGTATTAGAAGATGGTTTTTGAATCAACATAGATCTTATGTCTGTTATAGATGTGGAGAAGAAATTCATAGAGCACTTGATTGTCCAAACTACCAAGATCAAGAAAGGAGGTAAAAAGATCACCCAAGAGTAAATCTAGTTGAGGTTGAAATAGAAGATCAAAATACTAAAGTTACACCAGCAAATGTTGGAGAGAATCTCATGATGGAAAAAACCATGATTACTTCAAAGAAGAAATAAGTGTAGAATAAATGTGGTGATGCATGGCTACAATCAAATATTTTTTAAATAAGATGTACTTTTACTGAAAAATATGCAAAGTAATTATAGATGGTGGTAGTTGTGAAAATATAGTTTCTAAAGAAATGATTGAAAAACTGAATTTATAATGTGAAAAGTATCCTAACCCTTATCAAATTTCATGGTTTAAGAAAGGGAATGAGGTTACATTAGATAAAAGGTTTTTAATCAATTTTTCTATAGAAAATAACTTATAATAATAAAATATGGTGTGATGTTATTCCAATGGATACATGTCATGTGTTATTGGGAAGGCCATGGCATTTTGATAAGAAAGTAGTTTATGATAGAGCAAAGAATACATACACTTTTTGAAAAGGTAGTATAATGGTAGTTTTCTTACCTCTTAAAGGCAAAGAGAAGACATAAAACATGCTCTATACTAAAAAAATTATCCAAGATATGAAGGTAGTTGTTGTTATGCACTAGTAGTAAAGAATCAATAAATAAAAATGGTGTCAATACCAACAAAAATAACAAGAGTTTTGAAAGAATATGTAGATATTATGCTTGATGAGTTACTAGATGGTTTACTATCGAAGAGAGATATTTAACATTATATTGATTTGATTATAAGATCAGCTCTACCCAATCCAACAACTTATAAGATGAGTCCAATAGAACATGAAAACTTAAATAAATAGGTTATTAAATTGCTAAGAAAGAAAGTGATAAGGGAGAGTACGATGGAGATGGAGAATGTGTGTGGATAGTAGAGAAATTAATAAAATTATAATAAAGTATACGTTTTCTATACCTCATTTAGATGATATGATGGATATGATTGTAAGAGAAAAATATTTTACAAAGATTGATTCAAGGAGTGGTTATTATCAGATTTGAATTCGTGAAGGAGATGAGTGAAAAATTGCATTCAAGACTAGGGATGGCTTATATGAGTGGATGGTGATGCCATTCAGATTATCTAATACACTTAAGACATTTATGAGAGTGATGAATATAATGGTACGAGAATATATTAAATAGTTTGGTATTTTGAGATTTGTAGTTTTAATAGATGGTGTGAAAATAGATGAAAAAAAGATAAAGGTAATTGTTGAGTGGCTTATTCCAAAAAGTATTAAAAAATAAGAAGATTTCATAGTTTAGTAACTTTTTATAAAAACTTTATTAAAAAAATTAGTAGTATTATGGCACCAATAACAGATTTCATGAGGGAAAGAATTTGCATGGACTAGAGCAGCCACATAAAGCTTTGAATTTTTTAAGAAGAAAATTATAGAAAGACCAATTTTAACATTACCAAATTTAAACAAAGAGTTTGATGTTGATTATGATGCTTCATTTGTGAGAATTGGTGTTATGTTGAGTCAAGAAGAAAAGTCAATAGCATATTTCAATGTAAATTGAATGAGGTAGGAAAAAAATATTTTACTTATGATGTCAAACTTTATGAAATTATACAAAAATTAAGACATTGGAGGCATTATCTGATTCCTAAAAAGTTTCTTCTATTTACAGATCGTGAGGCTTTGAAGTATGTGAATACACAAAATAACTTGAATAGTAGGCATGTAAAGTGGATTTTTTTATTATAGGGGTATACTTTTGTGTTGAAACATAAATAAAAAAACAAAATTAGGTAGTTGATGCATTAAGAGAGTAACATTATTAACTGTTATGATGAATAAAGTAACTGGATTTGAAGCTATTAAATAATTATATGATATTGATCTATATTTTTGTAAGATAGTTAAATAATGCAAGAATCTATTAATAGGTGGGATAGATTTTATTCATGATGAGTATCTTATATAAGAAGGTTATCTCTTTAAAATAAAATAATTATGCATTTCAGTTGGGTCTCTACGAGATAATATAATAAGAAAATTACATAGTGATGGTTTGGCTGAACATTTTGTTAAGACAAAGACAATAACTTTGGTGGAGAAAAAATATTTTTGGTTAAATATGAAGAGAGATGTAACAAGGTATGTTTCAAAGTGTATAATATGTCAGGTGGCTAAAGGACATGCACAAAATATTGGATTATACATGCCATTACCAATTCCAAGAGGACAATGGACATATTTGAGTATAGACTTTGTATTGGGATTACCAAATACACAAAGAGGTAACAATTCAATTTTTGTTATTGTAGAAATATTTTTTAAAATAGTTCATTTTATTACATATAAGAAAACCAATGGGGCCACTAGAGTTGTAAAATTATTTTTTATGGATATTATGAGATTACATGGTGTTCTAAAAACTATTACTTCAAATAGGGATACAAAATTTCTAAGTTATTTTTGAAGGACTTTGTGGAAGAAGATGGGTACTAAGCTACAATTCACTAGTGAATATCACCTACAAATAGATGGATAGACAAAAGTTTTGAATAAGAGCTTGGAAAATTTATTGAGATGTATAGTGAGATAGAAGCTAAAGCAATGGGACTTGGTTTTACCACAAGTTGAATTTGAATATAATAATTTAGTGAATAGATCAATAGGTAAGTCACATTTTCAAATTATTTATGGGGGAAATATTATAGGTATTTTATATTTGATACAATTTCTAATTGTAGATCAATTTAGTGATCATGCAAAAATATTTATAAAGCATATGCAATAGTTGTAAGAAAGTAATGAGAAATATAAAGCAATAGTAGATGTCAGAAAAAGATCCAAAGTATTTGAAGAAAGAGAGTTGGTAATGGTTTACTTGAGAAAAAAAAATTCTTAAAGGCACAAACAAAAAATTAAAGTATAAAAAAATTGGGCCATACAAAATTGTAAAAAAAATCAATGATAATGCATATGAGGTGAGTTTACCACACAATTTTGATATATCTCTAGAATTTAATGTTTTAAATTTGTATGAATTCATGGTGAACATGTTGAAAATGATAAAGATAAAAAAGTACATTAGGAGCAACAAGTTCCAAAAAAAAAGAAAGAAAAAATAATATAAGTTTTGGGTATGAAGATAATGAGCACAAGGCAAGGGAATTATAATAGGTATTCAAGGTAGTGAGAAAGATTTCAATAAGAAAACAACACTTGAATTATAAAATGAGAGATAAAAAAAATTGACAAAGAAAAATAGTAGTAGTACAATCAGGGCAAATCGTATGAGCTAAGTTGTTTTCAACCAGAGGAGAATGACTTTTGAAAAAATAGGCCAACCTTTCAAAGGTCATAACTTTTGATTCCTAACTCCTTTTAGGATCTTCGACATGCTAAAAATATCTTATCAAAAATTTTGATTCTACTCTAAGCTGCTCTATGCACTTAGATTTGATTTTAATATTTTTTAGAGGTCAAATGTGATCATTTGAAGGTCTAAAATTAATGTTTAATAAAAAAAATTATTTTTAAAAATTATATATTTTTAGAATCAAAAGTCAACTTCAGTTGAATTTCATTCCATAAGATAATTTTAGTATTTAAGTTATTTTTTAAAAAAATTAGATTCATGCATGCTTACATGTGAAACTTACTATCAATATCAGCTGTTAAAAATAGATATCTTTTTAGATTTTTTTTTTTTTTTAAATTTTATGTGTTGACTCTAATTTATGAGTTTAGGTTTATTTAAGTATGGTTTGGGTTTGTAATTATTTCAAGTAATCAATATGAATCAATTTTAAGTATTATTTCAAAATCATGGCTTATTGGTAATTTTTTTATTCTTGTTAGTTTTTAGGTTCATTACTTAAAATGCATCATAATTTTAAAATTTGAATAATATGCAATATAAAAGCTTAAATGATTTTATATGTGTTTAAGATATATAGATTCAAATTTTATGTATATTTTTTCATAATGTATCGCAACTTTGAAATTTAAATTATATGTAAATCAAAGTTTTGAACATGTTTAAGATATAAAGATTTAAAATTTATGCATGTTTCTCATTATGCATCAAAAATTTAAAATTTAAATGATATATAATAGTGAAACTTAAGCAATTTTGAACTTGTTTAAGATCTAAAGATTCTAATTTTATGCACATTTTTTATGAAAAGTCACAACTTAAAATTTGAATGATATGTAACATTGAAGCTGAAGTGATTTTTAACATGTTTAAGATACAAAGATTTAAACTTTAATAATATTTATCATTATGTATCACAATTTTAAAATTTTAATGATATGTAATATCAAGGTTAAATAGTTTGAATATGTTTAAAATCCAAACAATTAAACTTTAAGCATATTTCTCATGATGCATCATAACTTTAAAATTTGAATAATATGTAATACCAAACTAAGAGTGATTTTTAATGTGTTTAAGATCCAAATATTTAAGTTTTATGTGTGTTGTTCATGATACATCATAACTTTAAAATTTGATTGATATATAATAATGAAGCTTAAGTAATTTTGAATGTGTTTAAAATCTAAATATTCAAACTTTAAAATTTGAATGATATATAATATTGAAGCTTAAGTAGTTTTAAACATGTTTGAAATCTAAAGATTTGATATTTATGCATGTTTTTAATGATGCATCATAACATTAAAATTTAAATAATATATAATACTAAAGTTTGAGTGGATTAAAACATGTTTAAAATCTAAAAATTTGAAATTTATTTACATTTCTTATAATATATCATAACTTTGAAATTTAAATAATATGTAATAATAAAACTTAAATGGTTTTGAACCTATTTATAAAAATTTGAATTTTATGTACATTTCTTATCATGCATTAAAACTTTAAAATTTGAATGATATGTAATACCAAAGTTTAAGTAGTTTTTATGATGCATCATAACTTTAAAATTTTATTGATATAAAATACTAAAATTTAAGTGGTTTTAAACATATTTAAGATCTAAAAATTTTAACTTTTTGTAAATTTTTTATAATGCATCACAACTTTGAAATTTAAATGATATGTAATACTAAATATTAATCATTTTTTAATGTGTTTAAAATCTAAAGATTCTATATTTATGTGTATTTCTCATTATGAATCACAACTTTGAAATTTGAATGATTTGTAATACCAAATCTTAAACAATTTTGAATATATTTAAGATTTAAAGATTCAAATTTTATGTACATTTATTATGATACATCACAATTTTAAAATTTAAATGATATGTAATACTAAAGCTTAAATAATTTTAAACATGTTTGAGATTCAAAAATTTAATTTTTATGCACATTTGTCATGATACATTATAACTTTAAAATTTGAATGATATCTAATACCAAAGCTTAAAATTTTTTGAACATGTTGAATATCTAAAAGTTTAAACTTTATAAATATTTCTCATGGTGCATTAACAACTTTGAAATTTGAATGGTATGTAATACCAAATCTTGAACAGTTTTTAACATGTTAAAGATCGAAAGATTTAAATTATATATATTTTTAATAATGTATTGTAACTTTTAAATCTAAATGATATGTAATACTTAAGTTTGAATGATATGTGATACCCAAGCTTAAATAATTTTTATTGTGTTTAATATCTAAATATTTTAATTTTATGCACATTTGTCATGATGCATCATAAATTTAAATTTTGAATGACATGAATGTGTTTAAAATTTAAAGAATAAAACTTTATACTAATTTTTCTTGATACATCATAGTTTTAAAATTTAAATGATATGTAAAACTGAAGCTTAAACAATGTTGAATGTGTTTAATATTTAATGATTCAAACTTTATGCACATTTATCATGATGCATCATAGCTTTAAATTTTGAATGATATGTAATATTAAAGATTAAGTGGCTTTGAATGTTTTTAATATCTAATGATTTAAATTTTATACACATTTATTACAATGTATTACAACTTTTAAATTTGAATGATATGTAATACTGAAGCTGAAATGGTTTTGAATGTGTTAAAGATTCAAAGATTCTAACTTTATATACTTGTTGACCAAATGTGACTTCAAGTCAAATTTATCACCCCTCTAGTTTCAAAATTTCAAGTGGTCTTGTAAGGAGTCATGTCTAAGTAATATTGATTTGATTATCATGGTTTCAAATGTCAAATTATTTCAAGGTCAAAGTAAAGTTATTTGAAGAGGGTAAGATATGACATGTGTCTAAACCAATTTATACAATATTTTTTAGAAGCAATTTCATAGTGTTAAATTTTATTCTTTTCTCTCTAAAACTTGTTTAAAGGTAGTCAAATGTTAGGGGAATACAATGGTGAAGATGGTCACAAAAAATTATTGCTTTGAATGATATGTAATATCAAAACTTAAGTGGCTTCAAACATGTTTAAGATCTAAATATTCAAATTTTATGCATATTTCTCATGATGCATCACAACTTTAAAATTTGAATGATATATAATACTAAAATTTAAGTAATTTTAAATATATTGAAGATCCAAAGATTTAAACTTTATGCATATTTGTTATGATGCATCACAAATTTAAAATTTAAATGATATGTAATACCAAAGATTAAATGGTTTTGAATATGTTTAAAATCTAAAATTTTAAATTTTATGCACATTTTTAATGATGTATTATAATTTTGAAATCTAAACAATAAGTAATACTGAAGCTTAAGTGGTTTTAAAGGTGTTTAAGATCTAAATATTTGAGCTTTATGCACATTTTTCATGATGTATCACAATTTTAAAATTTGAATGATATGTAATATCAAAGCTTAAGTGGTTTTGAATGTGTTTAAGATTAAAAAATTTAAAATTTATACATATTTTTTATGAATTTTAAAAAATTTGAAATATGAACAATATATAATATCAAAGTTTAAGTGGTTTTGAATGTACTTAAAATCAAAAGACTTGAGCTTTATATATTTTTTTCATGATGCAATCCAACTTTAAAATCTAAATGATATGTAATATTGAAGCTTAAGTAGTTTTGAACATGTTTAAAAACTAAATATTCAAACTTTAAAAGCATTTTTTATGATACATTACAACTTCAATTTTTTTTTAATGCATCACAACTTTAAAATTTGAATGCTATGCAATTATTCTTAAGCTTAAGTAGTTTTGAACATGTTTAAAATCTAAAGATTCAAACTTATGCATGTTTATCAAGATGGATGAAAACTTTATGTACTACCAAAGTTTAAACAATTTTAAATTTTTTTAAGAACTTTATGAGTGTTTCTCATAATGCAATGCAACATTAAAATTTAAATGATATGTATGATAAATAATTAAGCTTTTTAAAATGTAATTAATATCTAAATATTCAAAATTTATGTGCAATTTATATGATGTATCATAACATTGAAATTTGAATGATTTTTAATACCATGCTTAAGCTTCAATTTTGAACGTGTTTGAACTCTAAAGATTTAAATTTTGTGAGTGTATCTCATGATGCATTGCAACTCTAAAATTTAAATGATATGTAATACTCAAGTTTAATTAGTTTTGAATATGTTTAAGATATAAATATTTGAGCTTTATGTATATTCTATATGAATGATATGTGATACTTAAACTTAAGTGGTTTTGAATATGTTTAAGATTTAAATATTTAAAATTTTACATGTTTTTCATGATGAATTGTAACTTTGAAATTTAAATGATATGTAAATATGTTTAAGATTTAAAAATTTGAGTTTTATGTGTATCTTTCATAATGCATCATGACTCTAAAATTTGATTGATATGTAATATAAAATTAATTTTGTATTTTATATCATTCAAATTTCAAAATTATGATGCATCATATAAATAAATAAAAAATTTAAATATTTGGATCTTAAAAACGTCCAAAACCATTTAAACTTTAATATTACAAATTATTCAAATTAAAAAGTTGTGATGCATCATAATAAATGCATATAAAATCTTTGGATCTTAAACACCTTCAAAAGTGCTTAAAATTTGGTATTATAAATCTTTTAACTTTTAAAATTGTGATGCATTATGAGAAATATACAGAGAGTTTGAATCTTTAAAATTTATGTAAATTTTAAAATTATGGATATTAAACACTTTTAAAAGTGATTAAAATTTGGTATTATAGATCATTCAAATTTCAAAGTTATGATACATCATGATAGACACACATAAAGTTTAAATATTTGGATCTTAAATATATTTAAAAGAACTTAATCTTTGGTATTACATTTTATTTAAATTTTAAAATTATGATGCATGATTAGAAATACATATAAATTTGAATTTTTATATTTTAAATACGTTTAAAATTACTTAATCCAAAGTATTACATATCAATCAAATTTTAAAATTGTATTGCATCTTGAGAAATGTGCAAAAAAATTGAATATTTAAATCTTTATCACATTCAAAATTACTTAATATTCATTATTACATATCATTTATACTTGAAAGTTTTGATACATCATACAAAATGCACAAAAATTTCAAATTTTTGGATTTTAAATATGTTAAAATTTTATAAAGCTTTAGTATTACATATTATTTAAATTTTAAAGTTGTGATATTTTATGAAATACCCACATAAAGTTTGATTATTTAAATTTTAAATACATTAAAAATTACTTAAGCTTTAGTATTACATCTTTTAAATTTTATAGTGGTGATGCATCCTATAAATGAATATAAAGTTTGAATCTTTAAATCTCAAACACATTCAAAATCATCTAAGCTTTAGTATTACATATCATTCAAACTTTAAAGTTGTGATGTATCACAAAAAATATGCATAAAATTTGAATCACTGATATTAAACATGTTCAATATTGATTAAGTTTTGATATTACATCTCATTCAAATTTCAAATTTGTGATTCATCATAATGAACACGTATAAATTTTAAATCTTTAAATTTTAAAAATATTTAAAACTACTTAAGCTTTGATATTTTATATCATTCAAATTTCAAAGTTACAATGCATCATGAAAAATGTGAATAAAATTTAAATATTGAACACACATTATAAAAACATGCATTAAGTTCACATCTTTAAAATTTATGCAATGTTTAAAACTATTTAAGCTTCATTATTACATATCATTCAAATTTCAAAGTTGTGATGTGTTATGAGAAATTGATATAAAGTTTGAATCTTTGGATCTCAAACACATTTTAAATCACTTAAGTTTTAGTTTTACATATCATTTAAATTTTAAAGCTACAATGCATCATATAAATTACATATAAAATTAAATATTTAGATCTCAAATACATTCAAAATAATTTAAGCTTCATTATTAAAATATTTAGATTTTGATGTTGTGATAAGAAACATTCATAAATATTGATTCTTTAGATATTAGACATATTCAAAACCACTTAAATTTTAGTATTATACATCATTCAAATTTTAAAGTTACAATGCATTATGTTAAATATGCATAAAGTCTGAATCATTAGATCTTAAACACATTTGAAATTACTTAAGCATCGATATTACATATCATTCAAACTTTAAAGTTACGATGCATCATGTGAAATGTGCATAAAATTTTAATCTTTAGATCTTAAACAAGTTAAAAATCACTTAAATATCATTCAAATTTAAAATTTATAATTCATCATGATAAATGCACATAAAGTTAAAATCTTTGTATCTTAAACAAGTTTGAAACAACTTAAATTTTGGTATTACATATTATTAAAATTTCAAAATTGTGATGCATTATTAGAAACATGCATAAAATTAAAATTTTTAGATCTCAAATATGTTCAAAACTACTTAAGCTTTGATATTACATATCATTCAAATTTAAAACTTGATATACATCATGAGAAATATGCATAAAGCTCAAATCTTTAGATTTCAAACACATTCAAAACTACTTAAGTTTTGATATTATATTCCAACAAAATGAGAAACACGTATATAATTTAAATCTTTGAATCTTAAACATGTTTGAAACTACTTAATCTTTGTTAGTACATATCATTCAAACTTTAAAGTTGTGATACATCATGATAAATATAGATAAAATTTAAATCTTTAGATCTTAAACATATTCAAAATTACTTAAGTTTTAGTATTACATTTTGTTAAAATTTTAAAGTTGTGATAAATCATAAAAAATACACATAAAATCTTAATCTATTGATCTTAAAAACATTTAAAATTGATTAAGATTAAATATTACATATCATTTAAATTTTAAATTTATAATGAATCATAAGATATGTGCATAAGGTTTGAATATTTAGATCGTGAACACTTTTAAAACTAATTAAATATTAATATTATACACCATTCAAATTTTAAAGATGTGATGCATCACTAAAAATATGAATAAAGTTCAAATATTTAGATATTAAACATATTTAAAATTAATTTAATTTTGATATTACATATCATTTAAATTTCAAAGTTATGATTCATCATGAAAAATATGCATAAAATTTGAATTTTTAGACTTTAAATATGTTTAAAAAATTAACATTTTGATATTACATATCATTTAAACGTCAAAATTATGATGCATTATGATAAACACACATAAATGAGTCTACATATTATATTATATATTATTAAAATATAAAGTTTTAAAGATAATAAATTGATATGTATTTCACATGATACATCATAAATTTAAAATTTGAATGATATGTAATATTAAAATTTAAGTAATTTTGAATATGTTTAAGATCTAAAAATTCAAATTTTATGAGTATTTCTCATAATGCATTGTAAATTTGATGTTTGAATGATATGTAGTATCAAAATTTAAATGGTTTTTATTGTGTTTAAGATTTAAAAATTTGAATTTTATTTACATTTATCATAATAAATTATAACTTTAAAATTTGAATGATATATAATATTAAAGGTTAAATAATTTTGAATATGTTTAAGATCTAAAGATTGAATTTTATGCCCATTTATCATGATGTAATACCTTGAAATATGTATGGTATGAAATACTGAAGCCTAAGTGAGTTTTAATGTATTTAAGATCTAATAATTTAGACTTTATAGACATTTCATATGATATATTATAACTTTGAAATTTGAATGATATGTAATACTAAATCTTAAGTACATTTAAGATTATTTAATATCTAAATATTTAAGATTTATTATTTTTCATGATGTAGTAAAGAATATTTTTAAAATCTAAATATTTAAATTTTATGAGTGTTTCTCATGATGCATCGTAACTTTAAAGTTTGAATGATATATAATATTGAACCTTAAATAATTTTTATGATGTTTCAGATCTAATGATTCAAATTTTATGCAAGTTTTTCATGATGCATCACAAATTTTAAATATGAATGATAGTATTACTAAAATTTGAAGGGTTTTGAATGAGTTTAAGATCTATAGATTTAAAATTTATATGCATTTGTGATAATGACATAATTTTGAAGTTTAAATAATTGTAATACTAAAATTTGAACAACTTTGTACATGTTTAATATTTAAAAATTTAAACTTTGTTTATGTTTCTCATGATGCATCCCAAATTTAAAATTTTAATAATATGTAATAGTGAAGCTTAAGTAGATTTAAACATATTTTATATCAACATATTTAAATTTTATGCATATTTCTCATAATGCATCATCATAACTTTAAAGTTCAATGATATATAATAAAAAAGCTTTAAAATTTATCCATGTTTTTTATGATGTACATAACTTTAAAATTTTAATGATATGTAATATCAAAACTTAAGTAATTTTAAACATGTTCAAGATCTAAATATTTAAATTTTTTACTTGTTTCACATAATGCATCACAACTTCAAAATTTGAATGATATGTAATATCAAAGTTTAAACAATTTTGAATGTATTAAAAATTTAAAGTTTAAAATTTTATACACATTTTTTATAATGCATTATAATTTTGAAATCTAAATGATATATAATATTGAATATTAAACAATTTTATAGGTGTTTAAAATCTAAAAATTTGAACTTTATGCACATTTTTATGATACATTATAACTTTGAAATTTGAATAATATATAATACCAAAGCTTAAGTGGTTTTGAACATATCAAAGATTCAAATTTTATGAATATTTTCTATGATGTATTACAATTTTGAAATTTGAATGATATATAATACTAAAGCTTAAGTGGTTTTGATGGTGTTTAAAATTTAAATATTCAAATTTTATGCATGTCTCTCATGATGTATTGCAAATTTTACATTTGAATGATATGTAATACTAAAACTTAAGTAGTTTTGATTGTATTTAAAATTTAAATATATAAATTTTATGCATATTTTTTATAATGCATCAAAATTTTGAAATTTGAATAATATGTAATATTGAAACTTCAATATTTTTGAAGATGTTTAAAATTTAAAAATTCAATATTTATGCACATTTTTCATAATTTATCATAAATTTAAAATTTGAATGATATGTAATACTAAAAGTTAAATAATTTTGAATGTGTTTAAGATTTAAATATTGAAATTTTATGCACATTTGTTATTATGTATCATAACTTAGAAGTCTGAATGATATGTAATATCGAAACTTAAGTGGTTTTGAAAGTGTTTAAGATCAAAATATTTTTATTTTATATACATTTATCATGATGCATTACAACTTTGAAATTTGAATGATATGTAATACCAAAGCTTTTCATTTTAAACTTTATAGTTATGATGCATCATGAGAAATATAATAAAATTAAGATTCTTTGGATCTTAATATCAAAGATTAAGTAGTTTTGAAGGTGTTTAAAATTTAAATATTTAAATTTTATGCATATTTATCATGATATGTCATAAATTTGAAATTTGAATGATATGTAATACTAAAGTGTAAATAATTTTGATTGTATTTAACATCAAAAGATTCAAATTTTATGTGCATTTCTCATAATGCATCACAAGTTTAAAATTTAAATGACACGTAATATCGAAGATTAAAATAGTTTTAAAAGTGTTTAAGATCCAAAGATTTTAACTTTATGTTCATTTCTCACATCACAACTTTATGAGCATTTCTCATGATTCATTTAAACTTTAAATTTTAAATAATATATAATAGTGAAACTTAATAGATTTGGATGTCTTTAATATATAAATATTTAAATTTTTCACTTATTTCTCATAATGCATCACAATTTTAAAATTTTAATGATATGTAGTACCAAAGTTTAAGTAGTTTTAAAGTGTTAAGATCTAAAGATTAAATTATATATATATTTTTCATGATGTATCACAACTCTAAAGTTTGAATGATATCTAATACTAAAATTTAAATAGTTTTAAAAGTGTTTAACATCTAAAAATTTTAAATTTATATATATTTTTGATGTAAGCTTCAGTATTAAATATCATTCAAATTTTAAAGTTATAATACATCATAAAAAATGCATATAAAATTCAAATATTTGTATCTTAAATACATTCAAAACCTTTTAAGCTTTAGTATTACATTTAAAACTGAAGCTTAAATGGTTTTGAAGGTGTTTAAAATCCAAAGATTTAAACTTTAATTATAATTCTAACTATGCATCATAACTTTAAGATTTGAAGGTTATGTAATATCGAAGCTTAAATAGTTTTGAACATGTTAAAGATCTAAAAATTTAAACATTATATATATTTTGTATGATGCATCATAAATTTAAAATTTAAATGATATGTAATATCAAAGTTTAAATGGTTTTAAAGGTGTTTAAAATTCAAAGATTCAAATTATATGTATATATCTTTCATGATACATCATAAATTTTAAATTTGAATGATATGTAATACTAAAGCTTAAGTACTTTTAGACATGTTTAAGATCCAAAAATTTAAAGATTAAATAGTTTTGTATGGTGCATTAAAACTTGTAAATTTGAATGATATGTAATATCAAAGTTTAAGTAATTTTAAATGTCTTTAAGATCTAAAAATTTAAATTTTATGTACACTCTCATAATGCATCATAAATTTAAAATTTGAATGATATGTAACACTAAATTATAAGTAGTTCTAAGCATGTTTAAAATATAAATATTCAAATTTTATGCACATTTCTCATTATGTATTATAACTTAGAAATCTGAATGATATGTAATATCAAAATTTAAGTGGTTTTAAAGATGTTTAAAATCAAAAAAAATAAATTTTATGCATATTTATTATGATGCATAGCAACATTGAAGTGTGAATGATATGTAATACCAAAGTTTAAGCTTAGATATTACATATCATTCAAACTTCATAAGTATGATGCATTATAAGAAATGTACATAAATTTTGAATCTTTAGATCTTAATGTCTAAGATTAAATAGTTTTAAAAAATTTTAAGATCTAAAGATTTAAATTTTATGCACATTTCTCATGATGCATCATAACTTTAAAATTTTAAAAATATGTAATACCAAAGTTTAAATAGTTTTGAATATGTTTAAGATCCAAATATTTAAATTATATATGCATTTTTTATGATGCATCATAAATTTAAAATTTGAATGACATGTAATATTAAAATTTAAGTGGTTTTGAATATATTTAAGATTCAATGATTTAAATTAAAATGATATGTAATATCAAATATTAAGTAGTTTTGAATATGTTTAAGATCTAAAAATTTAAATTTTATGCTTATTTCTCATTATACATCATAACTTTAAAATTTGAAGGATATGTAATACTGAAGCTTAAATAGTTTTAAACATTTTTAAAATTAAAAGATTGAAAATTTATGAGTATTTCTCATGATGCATTATAAATTTGAAAGTTGAATGATATGTAATATTGAAACTTAATTAGTTTTGAAGGTGTTTAAGATCAAAAAATTTAAGCTTTATATGCACTTATCATGACGCATCATAACTTTAAAGTTTGAATCTTAAGTAGTTTTGAAGGTGTTAAGATCCAAAGATTTGAATTTTATTCATATTTATCATAATGAATTGCAACTTTGAAGTTTAAATGATATTTAATACCAAATATTAAGTAATTTTAGTGATGTTTAAGATCTAAAAATTTAAATTTTATGAACATTTATAATAATGCATCACAACTTTAAAATTTAAATGATATGTAATATTGAAACTTAACTAGTTTTGAATATGTTAAAGATCTAAAGATTCAAAATTTATGCATATTTTGTATGATGTATCGTAACTTTAAAATTTAAATGATATTTAATACCATAGTTTAATGTTTTTGAAGGTATTTAAAATCTAAAGATTCAAAATTTATGCTTGTCTTTCATGATACATTATAAATTTTAAATTAGAATGATATGTAATATTAAAATTTAAGTGGTTTTGAACATATTTAAGATTCAAATATTTGAATTTTATGTGCATTTCTCATGATGCATCACAATTTCAAAATTTTAATGATATGTAATATTGATTTTTAAGTGGCTTTGAAGTGTTTAACGTCTAAAATTATGAAATTTATACATGTTTCTCATAATGCAATGTAACTTTCAAATTTAAATGATACATTATACTAAAGCTTAAGCAGTTTTGAAAGTTTTTAAGCTCTAAAGAGCTGAGCTTTATGAATATTTTTTATGATACATTAAAACTTTAAAATTTTAATGATATATAATATCAAAGCTTAAGTAGTTTTAAAAAAATTTAAAATCTTAAAATTCAAAATTTATGCACATTTCTCATAATACATCAAAAATTTAAAATTTGAAGCTTAAGTAGTTTTGAATATGTTTAAGATCTAAATATTAAAATTTTATGCATATTTATCATTATACTTCACAATTTAAAAGTCTATGTAATACCAAAACATAATTGGTTTTGAAGGTGTTTAAGATCAAAATATTTAATCTTTATGCATATTTCTCATGAAGCATCACAACTTTAAAGTTTGAATGATATGTAATACCTAAGGCTTAACACTTAGACTTCATAATTTTTTATTCACCATGAAAAACAGTCATAAAATTTAAATTTTTGGACCTTAATACCAAAGATTAAGCTATTTTGAAGGTATTTAAAATCTAAAGATTTGAAATTTAGGCACATTTTTTATGATGTATTGTAACTTTAAAATTTGAATACTATGTATTATAAATGTTAAAATAGTTTTGAATGTGTAAAAAATTTAAAGATTCAAATTTATTGTGTATTTCTCATGATATATCACAATTTTAAAATTTAAATGACATGTAATACTAAAGATTAAGTGGTTTTGAATGTGTTTAATATTCAAATATTCTAACTTTATATGCATTTTTTATAGTGTGTCATAATTTTGAAATTTAAATATGTAATACCAAAGTTTAAGTACTTTTAATGTATTTAAGATCCAAATATTTTAACTTTTTACTTTTGAAGGTGTTTAAGATCCAAAGATTTAAACTTTATGCACATTTTTGATGTAAATTCTAGTTTTATATATCATTCAAATTTAAAATTTGTGATGCATCATAAAAAATATGTATAAATTTTAAATATTTGAATCTTAAATATATTCAAATCTACTCAACATTTAGTATTATATATCATTTAAATATCAAAGTTGCAATGCATCATGACAAATACGCATAATGTTTGAATTATTAAATTTTAATCGCGTTTAAATATAATTAAGCTTTGGTATTACATATCATTCAAATATTAAAGTTACAATACATCATAAAAAACTCAAATAAAGATTGATTCTTTAAATTTTAAACATGTTCTAAAACATTTTAAATTTTAGTATTACATATCACTCAAACATCAATGTTGTGAAGCGTCATAATAAATATGCATAAATTTCAAATATTTGGATCTTAAACACATTTAAAACCATGTAAACTTTGATATAAAATATCATTTAAACTTCAAAGTTGTAATACATCATGAAAAATATGCATAAAATTAAAAAAAATTATCTTAAATACATTCAAACCTACTCAAACTTTGGTATTACATATTATTTAGATTTTAAAATTATTATGCATCATAAGAAATAAGTATAAACTTCACATTTTTAGATCTTAAACATATTCAAAACTTATTAAGCTTTAATATTACATATCATTCAAATTTTAGAGTTACAATGCAACATTAAAAATGCACATAAATTTTAAATCTTTAGATCTTAAATATGTATAAAATTGATTAATCTTTAGTATTGCATATCATTCAAATTTCAAAATTGTGATGCATCATGATAAATATGATTAAAATTTGAATCATTAGATTTTAAACATGTTTAAAATTGTTTAAGATTTGATAGTACATATCATTCAAATTTCAAAGTTGTGATGCATCATGAGAAATATGTATAAAGTTTGAATTTTTGAATCTTAAATATGTTCAAAATCACTTAAGCTTTAGTATTATGTATTGTTAAAATTTCAAAATTATGATGCATCTTGAGAAATATGTATAAAGTTTGAATCTTTAAATTTTAAATACATTTAAAACTATTTAAATTTTGGGATGATGCATTTTATAAAATGCATATAAAAGTCTTATTTTTGGATCTTAAACACATTCAAAACCACTTATACTTCGATATTAAATATCATCTAAATTTCAAATTTTTGATGCATTATGAGAAATGCACATAAATTTTAAATATTTAGATCATGTTTAAAAGTATTTAAGCTTCAATATTATATATCATTCAAATTTATGTTGCATTATGAAAAATATGCATAAATTTTTAATCTTTAGATTTTAAACACGTTCAAAACCTCTTAACTACATAAAATTTGAATCTTTAGATTTTAAACATGTTAAAAATTTCTTAAGATTTAGTATTACTTTTCATTCAAATTTAAAAATTATGATGCATTATGAAAAATATGCATAAATTTTAAGTTTTTGAATCTTACATACATTCAAATCTAATTAAGCTTTAGTATTACATATCATTCAAATTTTAAAGTTATGATCCATTATAAGAAATACACATAAAGTTTAAATATTTTGATATTAAATATATTCAAAACTACATACACTTAAGTATTACATATCATTTAAATTTTAAATTTGTGATAAATTATGAAAAATATGCATAAAATTCAAATCTTTGGATTTTAAACATATTTAAAACTGCTTAAACTTCAATATTGCATATCATTCAAATTTTAAAGTTATGATGCATCATAAAAAAATATGAATAAAATTTAAATTTTTTTATTTAAAATATGTTTAAAAATATTTTAATCTTTTGTATTATATATCATTCATATTTTATCGTTAAAATGCATAATAAAAAATGTGCATAAAGTTTAAATATTTACATCTTAAACATGTTTAAATTTTTTTATACTTTGATATTACATATCATTCAGATTTCAAAGTTGTAATGCATCATGAGAATCATGCATAAACTTTAAATTTCTGGATCTTAAACATGTTCAAAACCACTTACGCTAATATATGACACATCATTCAAATTTTAAAGTTGCTATGTAGCATGAGTAATGTGAATAAAATTTAAATCTTTAGATATTAAACACCTTCAAAACTACATAATCTTGGGTATTACATATCATTCAAATTTCAAAGTTGTTATGCATTGTAAAAAATGTACATAAAGTTCAAATCTTTAGATCTCAAATATGTTCAAAATTGTAAAGTTGATCATAATGATAAACATACATAAGTTTCAAATCTTTGAATCTTAAACACGTTCAAAACCACTTATACTTTAATATATCATTAAAATTTTAGAGTTGTGATAAATCATTAGAAATTAACATAAAGTTTGAATCTTTGGATATTAAACACATTTAAAATTGCTTAAAATTTACATATCATTCAAATTTTAAGCTTGTAATATACAATTACAGACGTGCATAAATTTTGAATATTTTGATCTTAAACATGTTCAAAATAACTTAAATTTCAATATTACATATCATTCAAATTTCAAAGTTGTGATGAACGATGATAAATATGCATAAAGTTCAAATCTTTGGATCCTAAACAAATTAAAAATTGTTTAAGCTTCATAATTACATATCAATCAAATTTTGGAATTGCGATGCATCATGAAAGATATGCATAAAATTTGAATCTTTAGATCTTAAACATATTCATAACATATTAAGCTTTAGTATTACATAAAGTTTAAATATTTGGATCTTAAATATGTTAAAAATCGCTAACGTTTTGGTTATTACATATCATTAAAATTTCAAAGTTGTGATGTATAATAAGAGACTCACATAAAATTTGAATTTTGAATCTTTAAATACATTCAAAATAGCTTAAGCTTCAGTGTTATATATCATTCAAATTTTAAAATTATGATGCATCATGATAAATGTGTATAAATTTCAAATATTTTTATATAAACATATTCTAAGCCATTTAAGCTTTGGTATTACATCATTCAAATTTCATAGTTGTGATGCATCATGAGAAATGCACATAAAGTTTAAATATTTTGATCTCAAACACATTCAAAACCGCTTAAGCTTCAACATTAAATATGATTCAAACTTCAAAGTTGTGATGTATCATGAGAAACATGCATAAAATTTGAATCTTTTGATATTAAACACATTCAAGACCACTTAAATTTTGGTATTACATATAATTCAAATTTCAAAGTTGTGATGCATTATTCGAAACCCACATAAAGTTTAAAACTTTTGATTTGAAACATGTTCAAAAGTTTTTAAGCTTCAATACTATTACATTTATTTAAATCTCAAAGTTATGATGTATCAAAAAAATGTGCATAAAATTTAAATATTTATATCTTAAACATATTCAAAACCATTTAAGCTTCAGTATTCTTTATCATTCAAATTTGAATTTTTTGATGCATCATAATAAATGTGCATAAAATTTAAATATTAAAAATGTAATATGAGAAAGGTTCAAATCTTAAACACACATTATGAAAAACTTACATTGAATTTGAATCTTTAAAATTTATGTAAATTTTAAAATCATTTAAATTTTAGTATTACATATCATTCAAATTTATGATGTATTATGAAAAATATGTATAAATTTTAAATTTTTAGATCTCAAACATGTTCAAAACTACCTAAATTTTAGTATTACATATCATTCAAATTTTAAATTTGTGATGCATCATACAAAACTTACATAAAATAAATTATTTAGATTTCAAACACATTCAAAACAACTTAAGCTTCATTATTAGAATATTTAGACTTCAAAGTTGTGATGCACCATAAGAAATGGGCATGAAAAATGAATCTTTGAATCTTAAGCATCGTTAAAAAATTATAAGCTCTGATATTACATGTCATTCAAATTTTAAAGTTACGATGCATTATGACAAATATGCATAAAATTTGAATATTTAAATCTTAACACTTTTAAAGCTACTTAAGCTTCGGTATTGCATATCATTCAAACTTTAAAGTTGCGATGCATGTTTCTCATGATACACTTAAGCTTTGGTATTACTCCAAAGATTCAAACTTTATGCATGTTTCTCATGATACATCCTAACTTTGAAGTTTAAATGATATATACTATCTAAACTTAAGTGGGTTTGAACATGTTTACAATTCAATGATTTGAAATTTATTTATGTTTCTCATAATGCATTGTAACTTTCAAAATCAAAATTTTTATTGATTTTTACTTAGTCATTTTATGTATCTCACAATTGTTAAATCTACCTAGTGTGCACTTTTGAATCCTATTTATATAGTAGCAACGAAGTCCAAATTCTATGAAAGTTTTTATGATTATAGATAGATGATATGATAAGGTAATGTTCTTAGTTTCACTATTATTAGAGTTTTTAACAAAATGTTATGATGATTTATCACTCAACCAATTTTTCACTAAAAAATACTAAGAGAGTAGATTGTAGTGGTTAATTTCATTATTTTACAAAAATTAAAAATGCCTTTTCGAATGTATTTTAAAGACCTTTATGTAAATATAAAATATGATGGGTTTTGATTATATCTTGCTTTATGATTTTATGTTTCTTCATATTCTAAAGATGTTGATGTAATTGTGTGTGACTATGTGTTGTTTTTTAACCATATATTTTGATTCATAACTCTATTTTTGAGACCATTGGTTGCATTAAAAAGATAATTTCTCCCTATATAATGATGTTGATTTTAAATTAGAGAAATTAATATTTAAAATTAAATAATGTCATAATTTAAATGGTGGTTATTGGCCCTCAAAAAGCCTTTTTAGGTTATGTTGTGAGCAAAACTTCAAGTTGTAAGTCTAATAGATTTAGAAATAGTTGTAATAATGTTTTACAGGTTGTTTCTCATCAATGAAAGTTAAATAAGGTAATCAAATTCATCCTTAAGGTCTCTAAGCTTTAAATGTAAAGGTGACAAGACTTCATAAAGTATCTAGAGGGTTTTAGAAGACCAAGTGAGAGATGTGATGAATTCAAAATCAGAGAGGTTAAGTGGAAAGAGGAGGTAAATCAAAGAATTTAATAAGCCTTCTAGAATAATGAAAACTTTCTCCATATAGAGGAGGATAACATCACTAAAATCATGATCTAATTTTCTTTATCTCTTTCATTTTCATCTATATATCTCATCTATTTTAAACTTTTATGTGGACTTGTCGGGAGTCATGCCTTAATAACATTGATTTGAATATCATGATTTTAAGTGTCAAATTGTTTCAAGATAATTCACTTAGTTTCATAGCTATTGGAGTTTTTAATGAAAATTTACGATAGTGTGAAGTGATCCTGATGAGAAGATTTATCACTCAACCAATTTTTCACTAAAAGACACTCAAAAAGTTAGTCATAGGGGTTAATTTGATTCTTTCAAAAAACTAAAATTACCTTGTTGAGAGTGTTTTTGAGATCTTTCTGGAAGTATATGATATAATGGGTTTTGCTTATATCCTACTCTATGTTCTGATGTATTGATTTTTTAGCCATATATTTTGATCTGTAAGTCCATTTTTGATACTACTAGTTGCATTGGTAAATTAATTTCCTCTTCTTTATAATGACGTTTATTTCAAATTAGAGAAATTTATATTTAAAATTAATCAATTTTACATTTGAAATGGTGGTTATTGGCCCTCAAAAAGCTTTTCTAAGCTATGTTATGAGTAACTATTCAAGTTGTACATATAATAGACTTATAAATAGTTATAAGAGTGTTTTTAGGTCATTAATCATTAATGAAGGTTGAATAAGGTAATCAAAGTCAACCTTTAAGTCTTCAAGTATTAAATTCTAAGGTGCCAAGTCTTCACAAAGTGTTTAGAGGCTTATAGAAGATCAAGTGAAAGATGTGACGAATTTGAAGTGGGAGAGGTTAAGTAAAAAGAAGAGGCAACTCAAAGAATTTAATAATCCTTGTATAAGAATAAAGACTTTCTCTATGTAGAAGAGAATGACATCACTCAAGTCATCATCTATTTTTCCTCCTCTTTTCCATTTTCTTCTATATATCTCTTACATTTCAAACTTTCATGTGGTCTTTTGGGGAGTAATATTGATTTGATTATCATGGTTTGAAGTGTCAAATTGTTTTAAGGTCTTAGTGAAGTTTTCTTAAGAGAGTAAGATATGATGTGTCTTATCTAAATCAGCATGTGCATCATATTTTTGAGAATAATTTTGTAGGGCTAAATCATGCTCTTTTCTCTCCAAAATTTATTTAATGGTAGTTAAATGTTATGAAAATACAATGGTGAAGATGGTTACAGAGAATTATTCATCATGTGAAAATATCACAATAATGAAAACTGCATAGTGCATCAATTTCTATATATTTTTAGGTGCTAAATCAATATGTGTAGTATTTTTTAAATACCATTTCATAGAGTCAAATAAAGTTTAATCACCTTTGATTTTATATGTTAGTATCTAAATGTAAAAATAATGTAAAGGTAAAAAAAGACAAAAAATTAGCTCCCACATATGAAATGCATAAGGTTATAAATTGGATTATGAACTAATTTTTACTTAGTCACAAAAGTTATGAATAGGAGTTTGAAAAATTTATTGAGATGCTATGTGAGAGAGAAGCCAAAGAAATGGGACTTGAATTTACCATAAGATGAGTTTGAATATAAAAATTTAGTGAATAGATCAATAGGAAAGTCACTTTTTTTAATTGTTTATGGGGGAAATCCTATGAGTGTTTTAGATTTGATACAATTTTCAATTTTAGATCAATTTATTGATGATGCAAAAATATTGTAAAGCACATGCAATAGTTGCAAGAAAGTAATGAGAAATATAAAGTATCAGTAGATGTCAGAAAAAGTTTCAAGGTATTTGAAGAAAGAGAGTTGGTAATGGTTTACTTGAGAAAAAATATATTTCTTAAAGGCACAAACAAAAAATTAAAGTATAAGAAAATTGGGACATACAAAATTGTAAAAAAAAATTAATGATAATGCATATGAGGTGAGTTTACCACATAATTTTGATATATCTCTAGCATTTAATGTTTCAAATTTGTATGTGTTCATGGAGAAAATGGTGAAGATGACGAAGATAAAAAGGTAAATTAGGAGCAACAAGTTTCAAAGAAGAAGAAAGAAAAAATAATATAGCTTTTGGATATGAAGATAATGAGCACAAGGCAAGGGAATTATAATAGGTATTTGGTGCAGTGAGAAGGATTGTAGTAAGAAAAAAACACTTGAATTACAAAATAAGAGCTGAAAAATATTGACAAGGAAAAATAGTAGTAGCACAATCAAGGCAATTTGTAGGAGTTGAATTGTTTTCAACCAGAGGAGAATGATGTAAAAAAAATAGGTCAACCTTTAATAGGCCATAAATTTTGACTCATGACTCTTTTTGAGATAATCTACATGCTAAAAAGATCATATTGAAAAGTTTGATTCTACTTTGAGATGCTCTATCCACTTAGATTTGATTTTAATATTTTTTAGAGGGCAAACGTGATCATTTGAGGGTCCAAAATTAATGTTTAATGATTTTTTCAAAAAATTTTTATTTTTATAAATTATATATTTTTAGAATCGGTAGTCAACTTTAGTTGAATTTCATTCCATAGGCTAATTTTAATATTTAAGTTATTTCAAAAAAAAATTAGAGTCATGCATGCTTGCATGTGAAACTTACTATCACTATCATCTGTTAAAAATAGACATTTTTTTTAGATTTTAGTTTTTTTTAAAATTTTGCGTGTAGACTCTAATTTATGAGTTTAAGTTTATTTAAGCATGGTTTGAGTTTGTAATTATTTCAAGTAATAATTGCAAATCAATTCTAACTATTATTTCAATATCATGACCTATTGATAATTTTTTTATTCTTGTTAGTTTTTAGGTTAAATACTTATAAATGCATCACAATTTTGAAATTTGAATGATATGTAATATCAAAGCTTAAATGATTTTGTATGTGTTTAAGATCCATAGATTTAAACCTTATGCATATTTTTCATAATGCATCACAACTTTGAAATTTGAATTATATGTAAATCAAAGTTTTAAACATGTTTAAGATATAAAGATTTAAAATTTATGCATGTTTCTCATTATGCATCGAAACTTTGAAATTTAAATGATATATAATAGTGAAACTTAAGCAATTTTGAACTTGTTTAAGATCTAAAGATTTTAAATTTATGCACATTTTTCATGAAAAGTCACAATTTAAAATTTGAATGATATGTAACATTGAATCTGAAGTGGTTTATAACATGTTTAAGATACAAAGATTTAAACTTTAATGGTATTTATCATGATGTATCATAGTTTTGAAATTTTAATGATATGTAATAATATCAAAGTATAAATAGTTTGAATATGTTTAAGATCCAAACACTCAAACTTTAGGCACATTTCTCATGATGCATCATAACTTTAAAATTTGAATAATATGCAATACCAAAGTAAGAGTGATTTTTAATGTGTTTAAAATCCAAATATTCAAATTTTATATGTATTTTTCATGATACATCATAATTTTGAAATTTAATTGATATGTAATCATGAAGCTTAAATGGTTTTGAATGTGTTTAAAATCTAAATATTCAAACTTTGAAATTTGAATGATATGTAATATTGAAGCTTAAGTGGTTTTGAACATGTTTAAGATCCAAAGATTTGATATTTATACATATTTCTAATGATGCATCATAACTTTGAAATTTGAATAATATGTGATGTTGACGCAGTGGATTGCACTCGAGGTAGGAGGCCTAACTCCTACCTTCCACATGTCAAAATGGATACTCCCCTCTCACATGTGGGATTGGCAAAGCTAGAGGGGAGAATCTCTAGATAAGGGCTAGCTCCCTTTGATGCATCTGAGTTGTTCCAATAAGTGCTAATACATATATATAGATATATAATGGGGGGCATGAAAGGGGAGAAAGATTGCAAGAAAATAAAACTATTCTAAAAGAGGTGATGCACCAAATGATTCAACCTATTCACACTCACACATCAAACCAACAAACACATACGTACACTTTAAACTGGCAAAAGGACTAGGCTGTAGGAAACTTAACAGGAAGGATTTAATGGAACACAAAAAATAGGGACTCACCATAGGTGTTGTGGAAAGGGCACACTGTATAGTAGCTTCTTCTGTCTCTGTGCTTCCAAGTGCAACTCTCTTTGTCACTTGCAAGAATGGCACCTTATAAACACTAGGTACATTGGTGTTAACCCTATAAAAGCATTAGAATGCAATGACTAAACACAAAACTAGCACTCAGACACACACATAGATATCTAACCAAAATAGAGGTAAAAATGCATTTATTGATTTTAGGTGAAGATTTGCCAGGGCTTCACCTTACAAATGTGATAGATCTTTTTTCAAATGACAAGTCTACAATATATAGAGGAAGAAAGGAGGCCTTTTGGCACCCTTTTTACAAATGACCCATGTGCATTTTGATCATTGGGAAGAGCAAGCCACTTAAACATCATATGAAAAATTATGGGCCACGTCGTTTGTCTACAAACAAGACCGCTCCTTCAAGATGATTTACGTAGCTTGTCTGCTCATTAATGCAAAATGAAGAAATCAGGTCACACCATTAGCTATTTGTGCCTCTTGATGATCAATTCATAGGCGTTGTATCACCTGCTAGAATAACTGCTTGAGTAAATGCCTTCCTTCGCCACTTGGATTGCTTGTCTATTTCTGCACTTGGTCTTTCTTCTACCTTTAAGCCCTTGAATTCCTTTGGGTTCATGCTCTTCTTGACAATTCATTTGTGTCTCTACCACTTGTCTTGGTTATTTTTTGCCGATTCCAATAAGTGACACATGGCGTGTTTTGCCACTAAAACTGGTAGGACATGTGGCAGCATCTGTTAAATTTATAGAAGCTTCAAACACCTTTGGAGAGTTCTAAAAAAAATGATGTGTGGTGATTCCACTCTCTTCAGCAGTTCATCAGGGCCCACCACAGTGCTCATGGGATAAAAGGGAAGGGATAGCAGGTGTTGACACTTGTCAGCTTCTGTCGAGCCTTACAAGGAATATGTGGCATGTTCTGCTTATTTTAAAGAAAACATGTCAAAGCTTTCATGGTTGCCACTTGGCACTTTTTGTGCTTTGGCTTTCCCTAGTTTTATCACTTTCTAGCTCCATCGACCCTTAGGCTATCTTCTTGGTGAGCCGCTAGTTCCTTGGCTCTTTTCTGGTTGGCACTTAGGCATTTTGAAAACAAATGGCTATTTCACAGTCTTAAATTTGACGTCCACGCACCTGTCACTACGTTTGAATACCCAACGGCTAGTTTGTCATGTTCAACTTTGACGTCCTCAAGCTCGTCACCCTTGGACCTTCCTTTGGCTTTCTACTTCGACCCTTTTGCCCATGGGCCTTTTGCACAGACAATTTTCCCACAGAAAAAAGTCTGGAAGAATTGTCTCAATCACATTGACTTCTTTCATAATTTTCCCTAGCTTTTTCTCTCTCGTGGCCCTTTCGAATTCCTTTAAACTTTTTGTCCAAAGGATTTAATGCCTTAAGACTTTCTATGCATTTCTTGAAATCCTTCAGCTGCCTTCGAAATGCTCCTTGCCCTCTACAAGGGCTTTTGAACCCAGAACTACCCTCCATAAGGGCACTCATCTTTTGGCTTTAGGATGCTCCCTTGAATCAAGCCGTTGAACTGATTGATTGAACCAAAAATGGTTCAACAGTTCAATGGTTCAATGCTTCGCACCATTTGTTGAACTTTGTCGATTAAAACCAAACCCCTTTGAACCTTTCATGATGAACCAAGGAATGAACCAAGGCCGATGAACTTGAGCTTTGAATGAAATCATTGAACTCTACCATTGAACCAAAGCATTAAACTTTGTGTTGAACTTGAATGATGAACTTGAGCGATGAACTTGCTGATTAAACTAAGGCATTGAACCAGTTCAATGGTTTAATGGTTCAAAAATGCCAACCTTCCTTGTGAAATTTCTTCAGACAAGAGCCTGAAGAAGTCTTTTAAAACCCAACACTCTCTGAACTGATTCCTCATGCACCAAAAGACTAACTTGTAAAGTCCATAGAAAAATCTTATTTGCAGAATCAAAAAATGAATTGGCCTAGAACAACAAGGGAAGAAGGGGACCGAATTTTAGCCTGTTGGGCAAAAAATGGTCAACAAATTGGTGACTCCGAGGGGAAGTATGCCTGCTATGCTTAGAAGCCAGTTACCTCAAAATCCATTGGGCACGGAGTCAGAACACAGCTAGAAAAGGAGTTAGCAACTGCCCTGAGATATCCAAGAATCGATCACGAAGATTTTAACCCAAAAAAGGCAAATGAAAACACACACAAGACTAAGAAAACTACTTGTGCAAACAACACTTAGAGAAAATAGGGAAAGAAAACTAAAAGCAAACTACTATATACAACTAACCAGGTATTTTTTATTCCCTCCTGGATCAAAGGGAAAGCTTCTAAATTCTCCTTCATCTGGCGCACATAGTATTGATAATGGATCCCATAAGGAAATATTTATGTGCAGCTTTTTCACATGGTCTACCATGTTGATCTGAAGATTGCTCCCTTCCATATTTTCTTTAGGGTCGCTTGCAGCCTTTTGAGGCATATGCTGGGGAGCTTAAGGTATGACTGGTGGCTTAAAATTTGGGAATTTTTGGTTCACCTGTGGTGGAAGAGATGGTGTGGATGTTTGAGCAGGTGCTTGAGCTTCTTTCATAGCTCTCTTTGGACCTTATGTTGGCCATGACATAGTCACCCTGATTACCCATAGTGAACACGTAATTGACTACATAAAATTCACCTTCCAAGTGATTCACGAGAGTGGAAATGGCCTGAGCCTGACTACTACTTGTGTTGCAGTGCATTGGAGCCTCAAAACCTTGGGAATGGGTAGCTACCTGATTTTCTTGCACATTTGGGCAATGACCCATCATTTCATTTATATAAACAGCCTGCTCCTCACCATATCCCATGGTTGAACAACTTGGTTGTTCTTGCACTAGATTGTTTTGAATGGGCACCATAACCTTAAATGATGAAGGGGTGCCTGGGTTGTAGCCTTGAAAAGGTCTGGTCTGAGTAAGCTGACCCTACCCTTGATTGTAATTTTGGAAAGGGGGTATATTTGACCATACTATTGGTATCCTTGGTCTGGTTAGTTGCTTTGAGCTTGCTACCTTTTAAGAGCCATAAATTCATTTGACATACTTTGCAATAGACTCTTAACTTCATGAAGTTCATTGGATGGAGTAGCAACTAGATTTTCTATGCTAGGTCGAAGAGCTAATGTGTGAGCAACATTCTAAATTAGAGGCAACATTTTAGGGAAAAGTGGCATATGGGGCCTAGGAGCTATTTTCCCTGCCTGCACTGGGCAATTCTCAGCTGCTATAGCTATGTCATAGGCGGTAGGCAACACATGTTCTGCCATGGATTGTATCATAACAGTGATATCACTATTCAACATTCTTAAGTAATAGAGGAAATCATAGCTTAGAGTTGGCCTTACTGAAATGAGAATTCTATCCCATGTTTTTTGAAACTGAGTGTTGAAATCTTGCATGTATTCATGTGGAGCTCTTTTCATTGTAGTCAGCTGCTCGGCAAGTGAGAGGTGGTCACTCTTCTCCCCAAATTGGCTCATCAAGAGAATGCCCAATCCATTCCAGGAATCGACTGAATTCATGGGTAAAATCCCATACCAGTCTAGAACTTTGCCCTTGAAAGACAATGCCAGCAATCTAATTACAATATTCTCCTTAGTGACATTGTGAATATTGCAGAGGTCAGTAATATTTTTGATGTGTTCAATAGCTGTAACAGGCACCTCTCTATTAAAGGGAGGCACACTTTTGAGGAGCGCTCCTAGAATTGGGTCATAATGCTGGAGGTTTAAGGGACTCTAACCATGAAAAGTCACAAAGGGTAATGCTGTAGCTATAACGGGATTCAAATGGGGTACTTCTCCTATGAAGGAAGCACTTGTAACCTAACTGGGAAGATGACTCACTGAATAAGGATGAGTCCTTTTGAACCTCAGTCACTTTACTGAGTTGGGAGGTAGTTCAATGAATTCAAAAGGGACACCCTTATTAGCGGATCATGTGGTGATTTTAGGAATAGGATATCAGACTAATCCCTGACCAAAGACTGATGTTCTTACCAGTGGAGTCACCAGATGTTGAAAATGATTGATTTTGTTGTAACAGGACCAGCATCAATCCTAAAACTTTACTAAGTGTAAAACTTGAGTCCCACCGAGCGTGCCAAAAACTGTTGATGTAGTGGATTGCACTTGGGGCAAGAGGCCTAGCTCTTGCCTTCCACTCGTCAAAATAGAAACTCCCCTCTCACTTGTGGGACTGGCGAAGCTAGAGGGGAGAGTCTCTAGGTAAGGGCTAATTCCTTTTGATGCATCTGAGTTGTTCCAATAAATTTTAATACATATATATAGATATATAATGGGGAGATGAAAAGGGAGAAAGATTGTAGGAAAATAGAACTACTCTAAAAGAGGTGATGTACCAAATGATTCGACCTACTCACACTCACACTTGAAACCATACAAACACATACATACACTTTGAATTGGCAAAAAGACCAGGCTACAGGAAACTTAATAGGGAGGCTTTAATGGAACATAGAAAATAGGGACTCACTATAGGTGCTATGGAAATGGCACACTATATAGTAGATTATTCTATCTATGCGCTTCCAAGTGCAACTCTCCTTGTCACTTGCAAGAATGGCACCTTATAGACACTAGGTACATTGGTGTTAACCCTATGAAAGCATTAGAAATCAATGACTAAACACAAAACTAACACTTAGACACACATAGAGATATCTAACTAGAATAGAGGTAAAAATGCGTTTATTGATTTTAGGTGAATATTTTCTAGGGCTACACCTTACAAATGTGATAGATCCTTTTTCAAATGACAAATATACAATATATAGAGGAAGAAAGGATTCCTTTTGATGCCCTTTTTACAAATGACTCATGTGCATTCTGATCATTGGGAAGAGCAAGCCGCTTAAACATCATATGAAAAATTATGGGCCGCACCATTTGTCTGTAAAAAAGACCACTCTTTCAAGATGATTTACATAGCTTATCTACTCATTAATGGAAAATAAATAAATTAGGTCATGCCATTAGCCATTTTCACCTCTTGATGATCAATTCACAAACACTGTATCACCTGCTGGAGTAACTACTTGAGTAGACACCTTCCTTCACCACTTGGACTACTTATCTGTTTCTACACTTGGTCTTTCTTCTACCTTTAAGCCCTTGAATTCCTTCAAGTTTATGCTCTTCTTGATAATTCATTTGTGTCTCTCCTGTTTGCATTGGTTGTTTTTTACTGATTCCAATAAGTGACACATGGTGTGTTCCACTGTTGAAACTGGCAAGACATGTGGCAGTGTCTGCTAAATCTATAGAAGCTTCAAACACCTTTGGAGAGTTTTGTGTAAAATGATGCGTGGTGACTTCTGCTCTCTTCAGAAGTTCATTAGGGCCCACCATAGTGCTCATGGGACAAAAGGGAAGGGATGGTGGGTGTTGACACTTGTCGGCTTCCATCGAGCCTTACAGGGAATACGTGGCATGTTCCACTTGTTTTAGAAAAAACATGTCAAAGCTTCTATGGTTACCACTTGGTGCTTTTCACACTCTGGATTTCCCTGGTTTTATCACTTTCTAGCTCCATCGGCCCTCAAGCTATCTTCTTGGTGAGTCGCTAGCTCCTTGGCTCTTTTTTGGTTGGCGCTCAGGCATTTTGAAAACAAATGGCTATTTCACGGTCTCAAATTTGACGTCTGTGCACCCATCACTATGTTTGAATACCTAATGTCTAGTTTGCCATGTTCAA
This sequence comes from Torreya grandis, assembly GCA_037957365.1. Lineage (NCBI taxonomy): Eukaryota > Viridiplantae > Streptophyta > Pinopsida > Cupressales > Taxaceae > Torreya > Torreya grandis. The sequence continues at coordinate 9,639,542 of JARHVA010000025.1, read as the reverse complement.
ATTTGACATCCTCAAGCCCGTCACCCTTGGACCTTCCTTCGGCTTTTTGCTTCGGCCCTTTTACCCGTGGACCTTTTGCATGGACAATTTTCTTGCAGACAAAAAGTCTGCAAGAATTGTCCCGATCGCTTTGACTTCTTTTAGAATTTTCCCTAGCTTTTTCTCTCTCACGGCCCTTCTGAATTTCTTCAAACATTTTTTCCAAAGGAATTCCTTTAGATAAAAAATTTGAAGGACTCAATACCTTAAGACTTTCTGCGCATTTCTTGAAATCCTTTAGCTACCTTCGAAGTGTTCCCTACCCTCTGCAAGGGCTTTTGAACCTAGAACAACCCTCCGCAAGGGCACTCATCTTTTGGCTTTAGGATGCTCCCTTGAACCAAGCCATTGAATTGATCAATTGAACCAAAAATGGTTCAACAGTTTAATGGTTCAACACTGCGTGCCACTCATTCATTGAACTGAACCTTCGAACCAGCCGCTTGAACCTAAAAAGGTTCAACAGTTTAATGCTTCAATGTTTCACGCCATTTATTGAACTTTTCTGATTAAAACCAAGCCCCTTTGAACCTTCCACGTGAACCAAGTGATGAACCAAGGCTGATGAACTTGAGCTTTGAACCAAAGCATTAAACTCTGCCATTGAACTAAAGCATTGAACTTTGTGTTGAACTTAAGCGATGAACTTGCCAATTAAACCAAGGCATTGAACCAGTTCAATGGTTTAATGGTTCAAAGATGCCAACCTTCCTTGTGAAATTTCTTCAGACAAGAGCTCGAAGAAGCCTTGTAAAACCCAGCACTCTCTGAACTGATTCCTCATGCACCAAAAGACTAACCTGCAGAGTCTGTAGAAAAATCTTCTTTATAGAATCAAAAAATGAATTGGCCTAGAACAACAAGGGAAGAAGGGGAAAGATTTTTAGCTTTTTGGGCAAAAAATGGTCAATAAATTGGTGACTCTTAGGGGAAGTATGCCTGTTATGCTTAAAAGCCAGTTGCCTCAAAATCCATTAGGCATGGAGTCAGAACACAGCTTGAAAAGGAGTTATCAACCACCCTAAGATATCCAAGAATCAATCATGAAGATTTTACCCCAAAAAAGGAAAATGAAAACACACACAAGACTAAGAAAGCTACTTGTGCAAATAGCACTTAGAGAAAATAGGGAAAGAAAACTGAAAGCAAACTACTATATACAGCTAACTAGGTATTTTTGATTCCCTCCTGGATCAAAGGGAAAGCTTATAAAGTCTCCTTTATCTGGTGCACACAATATTGATAATGGATCCCATAAGGAAATATTTATGTGTAGCTTCTTCACCTGGTCTACCACGTTGATCTGAAGATTGCTCCCTTCCATATTTTCTTTAGGGTCACTTGCAGCCTTCTGAGGTGTATGTCAGGGAGCTGAAGGTATGACTGGCAGCCTAAAATTTGGGAATTTTTGGTTCACCTATGGTGGAAGAGATGGTGTGGATGTTTGAGCAGCTACTTGAGCTTCTTCCATAGCTCTCCCTTTGGACCTTGTGTTGGCTGTGACACAATCGCCCTGATTGCCCGCAGTGCCCACATAATTGACTACATAGAATTCACCTTTCAAGGGATTCATGAGAGTGGAAATGGGATGAGCTTGACTTCTATCCGTGCTGTGTTGCATTGGAGCCTCAAAACCTTGGGAATGGGTGGCTGCCTAATTTTCTTACACATTTGGGCAATGACCCATCATTTCATTTATATAAATAGCCTGATCCTAACCATATCCCATGGTTGAAAAACTTGGTTATTCTTGCACCAAATTGTTTTGAACAGGCACCATAACCTTAGATGATGAAGGGGCACCTGGGTTGTAGCCTTGAAAGGGTCTGGTCTGAGTAAGCTGACCCTGCCCTTGATTGTAATTTTGGAAAGGCGGTCTGGGAACTTAACCATACTGCTGGTATTCTTGGTTTGGTCAGTTGTTTTGAGCTACTGCCTTTTAAGAGCCACAAGTTCATTTGACATACTTTACAACAGACTCTTAACTTCATGAAGTTCATTGGATGGAGTAGTAGCTAGCTTTTCTATGCTAGGTAGAAGAGCTAATGTGGGAGCAGCGGTCTGAATTAGAGATACAACACATGTCCTCCCATGGACTATATCATAATAGTGATATCACTATTTAATTCTCCTAAGTAATAGAGGAAATCATAGCTCAAAGTTGGCCTTATCAAAATGGGAATTTTATCCCATGTTTTCTGAAATCGAGTGTTGAAATCCTATATGTATTCATGTGGAGCTCTTTTCATTGTAGTCAACTGCTCAGCAAGTGAGAGGTGGTCACTCTTCTCCCCAAATCAGCTCATCAAGAGGATGCCCAATCCATTCTATGAATCAACTAAATTCATGGGTAAAGTCCCATACCAGTCTAGAACTTTGCCCTTGAAAGACAATGCTAGCAATCTGACTGTAATATTCTCCTCAGTGACATTGTGAATATTGTAGAGGTTAGCAATATTTATGATATGTTTAATAGATATAACAGGCCCCTCTCCATTAAAGGGAGGCACACTTTTGAGGACCACTCCTGGAATTGGGTCATAACGCTGGAGGTTCAAGGGACTCTAACCATGAAAAGTCACAAAAGGTAATGCCGTAACTATAAGGGGATTCATGTTAGGTTGTGGAGCTAAAAGCTTCACTGATGTAAACAGGAGAGGAGGTTGCTGAAGGTTGCTGAGTTGCAGAGAAGCTGGGGTCAGTCTGATCAGCTGACGTTGGCAGGATAACATAGAGAAGCAACCGATGTCGGTCACCTCCAGGCAAACAGGGACCAACGTCGGTCGCCTGTGTGGTTCGACTGCGAGCTAATTACGGGCAGTTAGCTAACGAACCAAGTGTTTGCATGAAGAGATCTAATTTTAGACTCATAGCTGCGGATCTAATTATTGTAATTAGATGTCTAATTATTGTTTTATGAGATCTATATAATAGACTCATGGTTGTATTGGAAAAGTGGACTAGTTTGAGTTGAGCAAAGTTTGCTCCTTCTGTGTGTGAGGTGAGCAAGGGTGTTCCTCCTAGTTCCACAGCAGTACCAGGCGTGTTGGTGCTGGTTTGGAGAGTCAGCTGGATTCTTCAGGAGTGTAAGATCTTGGTCACAGTTGCATGGCCTATATAGGAGATCTACATGGTAAGTAAGATCGTTGATCTGCAGGTGTATGTGTGTGCAAGGTCGAGTTTCACAGGTGAGCAGAACCGTTGTTTGATTTGCAGGTGTGCAAGATCATATAGACAGCAACACAACAGGGAGTAGTATCAGGCAGGATCTACTTGGAGTATAGGTGTGTACTCGGATAGAGCAAGACAGGAAGGCAAGGGAGTTCCTTCCATAAGTATGGTCTGTTAAATTGCAGGTTGTTGCAGATTCATGGGAGATCTACTTGAAGTACCTTGAGTACTTGTGGAGTGCGTGGAGCACTTGTGGTGTGCGTGGAGCATGGGAGGTGAACACCAACTCTGTATTTGAGTTGGGTGTTGGGACCTGTGAGAGGGAGAGCTTTGGGGAGAAGAATTACTGTTCACTTGAGGTGTGGGAAACCTCTGTAAGGTGGTGGAGAAGATGTGGGATATTCTCTATTGTATTCTTTTCTGTATAAAGTGTTAATACAAGTTGTGTATTGTCTCTCATATGCTGTGTTATTCTGAATTCTAGTTACTTGGTGAATCTGGTTATTTCTGCATATTATAGATGCTTGGTATTTGGTAATCAACTGCATGCTTCCGGTGTTTCGCATCCCTGACAATTCAAATGGGGTATTGTCCCGTGAAGGAAGCACTTGTAACCAAACTGGGAAGATGACTCACTGAATAAGGATGAGTCCTTTTGAACCTTAGTCACTTTGCTGAGTTGAGAGGTAGTTCAATGAATTCAAAAGGGACACCCTTATTAGTGGATCATGTGGTGATTTTATGCATAGGATATTAGACTGATCCCTGACCAGAGACTGATGTTCTTACCAGTGGAGTCACCAAATGCTAAAAATAATTGATTTTTTTGTAACAGGACTAGCATCAATCTTGAAACTTTACTAAGTGTAAAAACTAAGTCCCACCAAGCATGCCAAAAATTGTTGATGCAGTGGATTGCACTTGGGGTAGGTGGCCTAGCTCCTACCTTCCACATGTCAAAATGGAAACTCCCCTCTCACCTGTGGGACTGGTGAACCTAGAGGGGAGAGTCTCTAGGTAAGGGCTAGCTCCCTTTGATGCATCTGAGTTGTTCTAATAAATGCTAATACATATATATAGATATATAATGGGGGGATGAAAAAGGAGAAAGATTACAGGAAAATAGAACTACTCTAAAAGAGGAGATGCACCAAATGATTCGACTCACTCACACTCACACTTAAAACCATACAAACACATACGTACACTTTAAACTGGCAAAAGGACTAGGTTTCAGGAAACTTAATAGGGAGGCTTTAATGGAACACACTGTAAATAGGGACTCACCATAGGTGTTTTGGAAATGGTACACTATATAGTAGCTTCTTCTATCTCTGTGCTTCCAGGTGTAACTCTCCTTGTCACTTGTAGGAATGGCACCTTATAGACACTAGGTATGTTGGTGTTAACCCTATGAAAGCATTAGAAATCAATGACTAAACACAAAACTAACACTTAGACACACACAAAGATATCTAACCAAAATAGAGGTAAAAATGCATTTATTGATTTTAGGTGAAGATTTGCTAGGGCTTTGCCTTACAAATGTGACAGATCCTTTTTCAAATGACAAGTCTACAATATATAGTGGAAGAAAGGAGGCCTTTTGGTTCCCTTTTTACAAATGACCCATGTGCGTTCTGATCATTGGGAAGAGCAAGCCGCTTAAACATCATATGAGAAATTATGGGCCACGCCATTTGTTTGTAAACAAGACCACTCCTTCAAGATGATTTATGTGGTTTATCTGCTCATTAATGCAAAATAAAGAAATCAGGTCATGTCTTTAGCTTTTTGTGCCTCTTGATGATCAATTTGCAGAAAATGTATCACCTGCTGGAGTAACTACTTGAGTAGATGCCTTCCTTCACCACTTAGATTGCTTGTCTATTTGTGCACTTGGTCTTTCTTCTACCTTTAATCCCTTGAATTCCTTCAGGTTCACTTGGTAAGGAGCTCAAAGCACACCATATTTCATTCATATCTCACCATAAAATCTGTATGGGACCCATAGCTATTCAAGATATTTAGAGGGGTTTATGGGATAAATGTTAATGTAAAGAAGTTTTGGTTTAGAGTTTTATACTCTATGAACCATAATTAATATGGTGAAACTAAAAAACCCTCTCTAAACCTTGATCATGACTTGATGAGTGAGTTATACCCTCAAATACCTCCATATAAATAATTTGGGCTATAAAATAGTCTTTTTGGTATCCACAAGTCACCTCAGCAACCAAATGGTCTATTGGTTAGCATGTGTAGAGTATGTGTTATAAAGATTAATCCTAAAAGAGCTAATATAATCCTATATTCAAGAATTTGAAAAGGATATGCACATCCCATATGTTTTTAAAAAGAGAGAGGGACCCATAAGTCTCAAATAACTACACAATATCCACATATAGAGTCCTCCATACTTGATAACCACTTGTAGACCTACCCAGGTGTCTAGTTGGAGGATTTTATTCACACAAAGGAGAGGTAAACATCTTAATTTATCCAACACAAGTGATATAGGGGACCTAAGAATTAAATTTGACGTCTACACACCCGTCACTGCGTTTGAATACCCAACAGCTAGTTTGTTGTTTTCAACTTTGATGTCATCGGGCCTGTCACCCTTGGACCTTCCTTCAGCTTTTTGCTTCAGCCCTTTTGCCCATGGGCCTTTTGCGTGGACAATTTTCTTGTGAACAAAAAGTTTGTAACAATTGTCCTAATCGCTTTGACTTCTTTCAAAATTTTCCATGGCTTTTTCTCTCTCGCGGCCCTTCCAAATTCCTTTAGACTTTTTGTCCAAAGGAATTCCTTCAGACAAAAAGTCTGAAGGATTCAATGCCTTAAGACTTTCTACGTGTTTCTTGAAATCCTTCAGCTGCCTTTGAAGTGCTCCCTACTCTCCACAAGGTCTTTTGAACATTAGAACTGCCCTCCACAAGGGCACTCATCTTTTGGCTTTAGGATGCTCCCTTAAACCAAGCCATTGAACCGATCGATTGAAACAAAAATGGTTCAATAGTTCAATGGTTCAACACTGCACGCCACTCATTCATTGAACTGAGCCTTCAAACCTGCCACTTGGAATAAATGCTTGAACCTAGAAAGGTTCAATGGTTTAATGGTTCAATGCTTCGCGCCATTTGTTAAACTTTGTTGATTAAAACCAAGCCCCTTTGAACCTTCCACGATGAACCAAGCGATGAACCAAGGTTGATGAGTTTGAGCTTTGAACCAAAGCATTGAACTCTGTCATTGAACCAAAGCGTTGAACTTTGTGTTGAACTTGAGTGATGAACTTGAGCGATGAATTTGCCGATTGAACCAAGGTGTTGAACCAAGGCATTGAACCGGTTCAATGGTTCAATGGTTCAAAGATGCCTACCTTTCTTGTGAAATTTCTTCAGATAAGAGCCTGAAGAAGCCTTGTAAAACCCAGCACTCTCTAAATTGATTCCTCATGTGCCAAAAGACTAACTTGCAGAGTCTGTAGAAAAATCTTCTTTGCAAAATCAAAAAATGAATTGGCCTAGAACAACAGGGGAAGAAGGGGACCGATTTTTGGCCTGTTGGGCAAAAAATGGTCAACATGTAATACTGAAGCTTGAGTGGATTTAAACATGTTTAAGATCCAAAGATTTGAATTTTATGTACATTTCTTATAATAATCACAACTTTAAAATTTGAATAATATGTTATTACTTAAATGGTTTTGAACCTATTTATGATATAAAAATTTGAACTTCAGGTACATTTCTTATCATGCATTGAAACTTTGAAATTTGAATGATATGTAATACCAAAGCTTAATCAATTTTTTATGATGCATCATAACTTTAAAATTTAATTGATATAAATATTGAAGCTTAAGTAGTTTTAAGCATATTTAAGATCTAAAGATTCTAACTTTTTGCAAATTTTTCATGATGCATCACAACTTTGAAATTTAAATGATATGTAATACCAAAGATTAGTAAATTTTGAATGTGTTTAAGATCCAAAGATTTGATATTTATGTGCATTTCTTATTATGCATACATCACAAATTTGTAATTTGAATGATTTGTAATACCAAATTTTAAGCAATTTTGAATATATTTAGGATCTAAAGATTTGAAATTTATGCATATTTATTATGATGCATCACAATTTTAAAATTTAAATGATATATAATACTGAAGCTTAAATGGTTTTGAACATCTTTGAGATCTAAAGATTTGATATTTATGCACATTTCTTATGATGCATCACAACTTTAAAATTTGAATGATATCTAATACTGAAGCTTGAGAGGATTTGAACGTGTTGAATATCCAAAAATTTAAACTTTATAAATATTTCTCATGATGCATCACAACTTTGAAATTTGAATGGTATGTAATACCAAATCTTGAATGATTTTTAACATGTTAAAGATTGAAAGATTCAAATTATATATATTTTTAATGATGCATTGTAACTTTTAAATCTAAATGATATGTAATACTGAAGTTTGAATGATATTTAATACCCAAGCTTCAACAATTTTGATTGTGTTTAATATCTAAAGATTTAAAATTTATGCACATTTATCATGATGCATCATAACTTTGAAGTTTGAATGACATGAATGTGTTTAAAATATAAAGAATAAAACTTTATACAAGTTTTTCATGATATATAATAATTTTAAAATTTGAATGATATGTAAAACTGAATCTTAAATGGTGTTAAATGTGTTTAATATCAAATGATTCAAATTTTATGTATGTTTCTCATGATACATCACAAATTTAAAATTTTAATGATATGTAATATCAAAGCTTAAGTGGTTTTGAATGTATTTAATATCTAATGATTTAAACTTTATGCACATTTATTATAATGCATTGTAACTTTCAAGTTTGAATGATATGTAATATCAAAGCTAAAATAGTTTTGAACATGTTAAAGATTTAAAGATTCTAACTTTATATACTTGTTGACCAAATGTGACTCCAAGTCAAATTTGTCACCCCCTCTAATTTCAAACTTTCAAGTGGTTTTGTTAGGAGTCATGCTTAAGTAATATTGATTTGATTATCATGGTTTCAAGTGTCAAATTGTTCCAAGGTCTTAGTAAGGTTGTTTGAAGAGGGTAAGATATGACATGTGTTTAAACCAACTTCTACAACATTTTTTAGGTGCAATTTCAAAGGGCTAAATCTTTTTTTTCTCTCTAAAACTTGTTCAATGGTAGTCAAATGTTGGGAATACAATCGTTTTTAGGAGCAATTTCATAGGGCTAATTTTTTTTTCTCTCTAAAACTTGTTCAATGGTAGTCAAATGTTGGGAATACAATGGTGATGGTGGTCACAAAAAATTATTACTTTGAATAATATGTAATATCAAAACTTAAGTGGTTTCAAACATGTTTAAGATATAAAGATTCAAACTTTATACACGTTTCTCATAATGCATCATAACTTTGAAATTTAAATGATATATAATATTGAAGTTTAAGTAGAATTAAATATATTTAATATCTAAAGATTTAACTTTTATTCATATTTTTCATGATGCATCACAGCTTTGAAATTTAAATGATATGTAATACCAAAGATTAAATAGTTTTGAATGTGTTTAAGATCTAAAAATTAAATTTTATACACATTTTTCATGATGCATTGTAACTTTGAAATTTGAACAATATGTAATACTAAATCTTATGTGGTTTTAAATGTGTTTAAGATTTAAAGATTTGAACTTTATGTATATTTGTCATAATGCATCACAACTTTAAAATTAAAATTATATGTAATATCGAAGCTTAAGTGGTTTTAAATTCATTTAAGATTCAAAGATTTAAAATTTATGCATATTTCTCATGATGTATCAAAAATTTAAAATCTAAACGATATATAATACCGAATCTTAAGTGGTTTTGAATGTACTTAAGATCAAAAGACTTGAGATTTATGCATATTGTTTATGATGCAACCCAACTTTAAAATCTAAATGATATGTAATATTGAAGCTTAAGAAGTTTTGAACATGTTTAAAAATCAAATATTCAAACTTTAGAAGCATTTTTCATAATCCATTACAACTTTAAAATTTTAATGATATGTAATACATAAATTTATGCAGTTTCAAATGTGTTTAAGATTCAAACATTTAAAATTTATTCATGTTTTTTATGATGCATCACAACTTTAAAATTTGAATGATATGTAATTATTCTTAAGCTTAAGTAGTTTTAAACATGTTTAAAATCCAAAGATTCAAAATTTATGCATATTTCTCATGATGCATGACAACTTTTAAATCTAAATGATGTGTAATAGCAAAGCTTAAGCAATTTTAAACATTTTTAAGATTCAAAGATTAGGATTTTATGAGTGTTTCTCATAATTTATTAAAAATTTCAAATTTGAATGATATGTACTATAGCTTATTAAGTGATTTTGAATGTAATTTAGATCTAAAGATTCAAACTATATGTGTAATTTGTATAATGTATCATAAATTTGAAATTTGAGTGATTTGTAATTCCATACTTAAGCTTCGATTTTGAATGTGTTTGAGCTTGAAAGATTTAAATTTTGTGAGTGTATCTCATTATGAATTATAACTTTAAAATTTAAATGATATGTAATACCCAATTTTAAGTAGTTTTAAATATGTTTAAGATCTAAATATTTGAAATTTATATGCATTCTGTATGAAGTATCACAATTCTAAAATTTAAATGATATGTGATAATTAAACTTAAATAGTTTTGAGCATGTTTAAGATCTAAAGATTTAAAAATTTTGCATGTTTCTCATGATGAATTGTAACTTTAAAATTTGAATGATATGTAATACCAAAGCTTGAAAAAATTTAAATATGTTTAAGATTCAAATATTTGAGCTTTATGTGTATTTATCATGATTCATCACAACTCTAAAATTTGAATGTTATGTAATACCAAACTGATTTTATATTTCATATCATTCAAATTTCAAAGTTATGATGTATCATACAAAATGTGCAAAAAGTTTGAATATTTGGATTTTAAACACGTCCAAAACCATTAAACTTTAGTATTACAAATCATTCAAATTTAAAAGTTGTGATACATCATGATAAATGCATATAAAATATTTGGATCTTAAACATCTTCAAAAATGTTTAAGATTTGGTATTATAGATCTTTCAAATTTCAAAGTTGTGATGCATTATGAGAAATGCATAGAAAGTTTGAATCTTTAGAATTTATGCAAAGTTCAAATTTTATATCTTTAACACCTTTAACAGTGATTAATATTTCATATTATAAATCATTAAAATTTCAAATTTATGATGTATCATGATAAAATCACATAAAATTTAAATATTTAGATCTTAAACACATTTAAAATAGCTTAATCTTCAGTATTACATATCATTCAAATTTTAAAGTTATGATGCATGATTAAAAATGCATATAAAGTTTGAATATTTAGATCTTAAACACATTTAAAACTACTTAATCCAAAGTATTACATATCAATCAAATTTCAAAGTAATATTATATCTTGAGAAACATGCATAAAATTTGAATGTTTAGATCTTCAACACATTTAAAATTGCTTAAGATTCATTATTACATATCATTCATACTTGAAAGTTTTTATAAATCATACAAAATGCACATAAAAATCAAATCTTTGGATCTTAAATATGTTCAAAACTGCTAAAGCTTTAGGGTATCACATATCATTTGAATTTCAAAGTTGTGATACTTTATGAAAGATCTGCATAAAATTTGATTCTTTGGATTTTAAGTACATTCAAAATTACTTAAGCTTTAGTATTACATCATTCAAATTTTATAGTTGTGATGCATCCTATAAATGCACATAAAGGTTGAATATTTGAATCTCAAACACATTCAAAATCGTTTAAGCTTTAGTATTACATATCATTCAAACTTTAAATCTGTGATGCATTATAAAAAATATGCATAAAGTTTGAGTCATTGATTTTAAACATGTTGAATACCAATTAAGTTTTGGTATTACATATCATTCAAATTCTAAAATTGTGATTCATCCTGATGAACATGTATAAATTTCAAATCTTTGAATCTTAGACATGTTTAAAATTGCTTAAGCTTTGGTATTTTATATCATTCAAATTTTAAAGTTACGATGCATCATGAGAAATGTTAATAAAATTCAAATATTAAACACACATTATGAGAAATAAGCATCAAGTTCATATCTTTAAAATTTATGCAATGTTTAAAACTATTTAAGTTTTAGTATTACATATCATTTAAAATTCAAAGTTATGATGTGTTACAAGAAATGCACATAAAATTTGAATCTTTAGATCTCAAATAAATTTAAAATTGCTTAAGTTTTAGTCTTACATATTTAAATTTAAAAGTTGCAATGCATCATACAAAACATATAAAATTAAATATTTGGATCTCAAACACATTTAAAATAATTTAATATTTATTATTAGAATATTTAGATTTTGATGTAAAATAAGAAACACACATAAATCTTGATTCTTTGGATATTAAACACATTCAAAACTATTTAAGCTCTAGTATTACATATCATTCAAATTTAAAAGTTATAATGCATTATGTGAATCAACATGCATAAAGTTTGAATCATTGGATCTTAAACACCTTCAAAACTACTTAAGATTTAGTATTACATATCATTCAAACTTCAAAGTTATGATTCATCATGTGAAATGTGCATACAATTTTAATCTTTGGATCTTAAACATGTTCAAAATCACTTAAGTATCATTTAAATTTAAAATTTGTAATGCATCATGATAAATGCACATAAAATTTAAATCTTTGTATCTTAAACAAGTTTGAAACAACTTAAGTTTTGGTACTACATATCGTTAAAATTTCAAAGTTATGATGCATTATTAGAAACATTCATAAAATTGGAATCTTTGGATCTCAAACATGTTCAAAATTGCTTAAAATTTGATATTATATATCATTTAAATTATAATTTTGCTATAAATCATGAAAAATATGCATAAAGTTCAAATTTTTAGATCTCAAACACATTAAAAACTACTTAAACTTCAATATTATATATCATTCAAATTTCAAAGTTGTATTGCATCATGAGAAACACGTATAAAATTTGAATCTTTGAGATCTTAAATATGTTTAAAACCACTTAATATTTTATAGTACATATCATTCAAATTTCAACGTTGTGATACGTCATGATAAACATGGATAAAATTCTAATATTTAGATATTAAATACGTTTAAAATTGATTAAGTTTTGGTATTACATATAATTAAAATTTTTAAGTTGTAATGCATCATAAAAATGCACATAAATTTCTAATCTATTGAACTTAAACACATTTAACACTGATTAAGATTCAATATTATATATCATTCAAATTTTAAAATTATGATGCATCATAAAAAATGTGCATAAAGTTTAAATATTTAGATCGTGAACACTTTTAAAACTATTTAAGCATTCGTATTATATATCATTCAAATTTTAAAGATGTGATGCATCATTAGAAATATAAATAAAGTTTAAATTTTTAGATTTTAAACACATTCAAAATTAATTTAATTTTAGTATTATATATTATTTAAATTTCAAAGTTATGATTCATCATAAGAAACATGCATAAAATTCAAATCTTTGGACCTTAAACATGTTCAAAAAAATTTAAGTTTTGATATTACATATCATTTAAATTTCAAAATCTTTGAATCTTAAGCATAATTAAAATTTCTTAAGCTTCGATATTACATATCATTTAAATTTTAAATTTGTGATGCATCATGACAAACATGCATAAAATTTAAATCTTTGAATCTTAGCACCCTTAAAGTTGCTTAAGCTTTAGTATTACTTATCATTCAAACTTCAAAATTGCAATGCATGTTTCTCATAAACACTTAAGCTTTGGTATTACTCAAGATTCAAATTTTATGCATATTTCTCATGATACATCACAAATTTAAAGTTTAAATGATATCTAATATAAAAACTTAAGTGGGTTTGAACATGTTTAAAATTCAACAATTTAAAATTTAATCATGATTCTCATAATGCATTGTAACTTTGAAAATCAACTTTTGCATTGATTTTTACTTAGTCATTTTATGTATCTCACAATTGTTAAATCTACCTAGTGTGCACTTTTGAATCCTATTTATATAGTATCAATAAATACCAAATTCTATGAAAGCTTTTATGATTATAGATAGATGACATGATAAGGTAGTGTGTTTAGTTTCACTACTATTCGAGTTTCCAACAAAAAGTTATGATGATTTATCACTCAACTAATTTTTTACCAAAAAACACTTAGAGAGTAGATTGTATTGGTTAATTTCATTATTTTCAAAAACTAAAAATACCATTTTAAATGTATTTTCAAGACCTTTATGTAAATATAAGATATGATGGGTTTTGATAATATCTTTCTTTATGATTTTATATTTTTTTATATTCTAAAGGTGTTGATGTAATCATGTGTGACTATGTGTTGTTTTTTAGCCATACCTTTTAATTTATAACTCCATTTTTGAGACCATTGGTTGTACTAGAAAGATAATTTATCTCTCTATGTAATGATGTTGATTTCAAATTGGAGAAATTTATATTTAAAATGAGTTAATGTCACAATTAAAATGGTGGTTATTGGCCCTCAAAATGTCATTTTAGGCTATGTTGTAAGTAAAACTTTAAGTTGTAGGTCCAATGGATTTAAAAATAGTTTTAAGAGTGTTTTAAAAGTCAATTCTCATCAATGGAGGTTAAATAAGGTAATCAAATTAATATTTAAGGTCTCTAAGCATTAAATGTAAAGGGGACAAGCCTTTACAAAGTGTCTAGAGGCTTTTAAAAGACCAAGTAAGAGATGTGATAAATTAAAAATGGGAGAGGTTAAGTGGAAAGAAGAGATAAAATCAAAGAATTTAATAAGCCTTCTAGAATAATAAAAACTTTCTCCATATAGAGGAGGATGACATCATTAAAATCATCATCTATTTTTCTTTCTCTCTTTCATTTTCTTCTATATATCTCTTCTATTTCAAACTTTCATGTCGAGTTATCAAGAGTCATGCCTTAATAATATTGATTTGAATATCATGATTTCAAGTGTCAAATTTTTTCAAGGTAATGCTCTTAGTTTCATAGCTATTGAAGTTTCTAGTAAAAGTTTATGATGGTGCGAAGTGATCCTCATGGGAAGATTTATCACTCAACCAAATTTTTACTAGAAAACACTCAAAAAATAAGCCGCAGGGGTTAATTTAATTCTTTCAAAAAACTAAAATTACCTTTTTGAGAGTCTTTTTAAGATCTTTTTGGAAGTATATGATATAATAGGTTTTACTTATATCTTACTCTATGTTCTGATGTGTTGGTTTTTTAGCCATATCTTTTGATCTATAACTTTATTTTTGATATTGATGGTTGCATTGGTAAACTAATTTTCTCTTATTTATAATGATGTTTATTTCAAATTGAATAAATTTATATTTAAAATTAGTCAATGTTACATTTGAAATGGTTGATATTGGCCCTCAAGAAGCCTTTCTAAGCTATGTTATGAGTAAATGTTCAAGTTGTAGGTCTAATAGAGTTAAAAATAGTTATAAGAGTGTTTTTCAGGTCATTACTCATTAATGGAGGTTGAATAATGTAATCAAAATCAACTTTTAAGTCTCTAAGAATTAAATTCTAAGGTGCCAAGCTTTCACAAAGTGTCTAGAGGCTTATAGAAGATCAAGTGGAAGACGCGACAAATTTGAAGTGGGAGAGGTTAAGTGGAAAAAAGAGGTAACTCAAATAATTTAATAATCCTTCTATAAAAATAAAGACTTTCTAGATGTAGAAGAGGATGGCATCACTTAAGTCATCATCTATTTTTCCTCCTCTCTTCCATTTTCTTCTATATATCTCTTACATTTCAAACTTTCATGTGGTCAAGTGTCAAATTATTTCAAGGTTTTAGTGATTTTTTCTTAAGAGGGTAAGATATGATGTTTCTTATCTAAATCAGCATGTGCATCATTTTTTGAGAATAATTTTATATGGCTAAATCATGGTATTTTCTCTCCAAAATTTGTTTTATGGTAGTTAAATGTCAGGTGAATACAATGGTGAGGTGGTTTCATTGAATTATTTATCATGTAAAAATATTATAGTAATGAAAACTGCTTAGTGCACCAATTTTTATGTATTTTTAGGTGTCAAATCAACATGTGTAGCATTTTTAAACTACTATTTTAAGAATCAAAATAAGTCCAATCACCTTTAATTTTATATGCTAGTAGCCAAATGTGAAAATAATGTAAAGGTACAAAAAGACACAAAAAATTAGATCCCACATATGAAATGCATAATGTTATAAATTGGATTATGAACTAATTTTTACTTAGTCAAACTTTTAGGTTGTTTCTAGTTTTCAAATCTGGTCAATCGTACATTTTAAGATCATTTTATAGTGGTAAAAAACATCAAATATTATTCAAATTTATCATCATGATAGTTAAATGTCATTAAAGTGCAATGGGAAAGATAATGCACATATATTAGATATAATGTGTAAAATATGTAGCTTCCAAAAGTATTTTCTACATTAAATTTTATTTAATCATTTTTGGCATCTCTCAGTTGCTAAATCTATTCAGTGAGTAACTTCTGAATCTCTTTTATGCAAGAAAAAATAAAATCAAAATTCTATCAAAGTTTCTATGATTACACTTGGATGGCATGATAAGGTAATACACTTAGTTTTATAGCTATTAAAGATTTCAGCAAAACGTTATGATGATGTGAAGTGACCCTCATAGAAAGATTTATCACTAGAAAACAGTTAGAGGGTAGGTCATAGAGGTTGATTTGATTATTTAAAAAAATTAAAAACACCCTTTTGAGGGTATTTTA
Source organism: Torreya grandis (assembly GCA_037957365.1). Classification (NCBI taxonomy): domain Eukaryota; kingdom Viridiplantae; phylum Streptophyta; class Pinopsida; order Cupressales; family Taxaceae; genus Torreya; species Torreya grandis. Next base: position 9,623,426 of record JARHVA010000025.1, on the reverse strand, counting down.
AGATATTTAAAGAAATATAATAATGATGGGTTTTTTTTGATATCTTGCTCTACAATTTTGTATTTTTCTATTTTCTGAAGGTGTTGATGTGATTGTATGTTGATTTTTTAGCCAAATCTTTTGATCTGAAACTCTATTTTTGATACCACTAGTTTTATTGGAAAGCTAATTTCTCTTTTTCTGTAACGATGTTATTTTAAATTAGAGAACATTATAATTAAAATTAGTCAATATTGTAGTTAAAATAGTGATTATTAGCCCTCAAAAATATTTTTTAGGTTATGTTGTGAGCAAAAATTTAGGTTGTAGGGCTAATATAATTATAAATAGTTGAATAAGGTAATCAAAGTCACCCTCAAGGTCTCCATACATTAAATACTAAGTTGACAAGCCTTCACAAAGTGTCTAGAGGCTTTTAGAAGACCAAGTGAAAGATGTGATGAATTTGAAGTGGGAGAGGTTATGTAGAAAAAAGAGGCAACTCAAATCATTTAATATATCTTTTATAATAATGAATACTTTCTCCATGTAGAGGAGGATGACATCACTCAAGTCATCATCTATTTTCCCTTCTTCTCTCCTCCATTTTCTTTTATATATCTCTTTTATTTCAAACTTTCATGTGATCTTGTCAAGAGTCATGTCTTGGTAATATTGATTTGATTATCATAATTTCAAATGTCAAATTATTTCAAGGTCTTAGTGAAGTTTTTTCAAGAAGATTAGATATGATGTGTCTTGTCTAAATCAACGTGCGCAATATATTTTAAGAATAATTTTGTTTGGTTAAATCATGTTATTTTCTCTCTAAATCTTGTTTGATGTTAGTAAAATATCATTATAATAAAGTTTTAAAGGTGGTTGAAAATAATTATTTATGATGTAAAAATATCATAGTCATAAAAACTACCTAGTGCATAGGTTTTTGTATATTTTTAATTTCTAAATCAATATGTACAACACTTTTTAAACATTATATATCAAAACCAAATAACTTTCAATCACCTTTAATTTTTATATGATGGTATTCAAATGTAATAATAATGTTCAGGTCAAAAAGGTATAAAAAATTAGTTCCTATGTGCAAAATTTGTAGAGTTAAAAATATGTTTTGAAGTTGGTTTTTACTTAATCAATTTTATAGGTTATTTTCTAATTTTTATATCTAGTCAGTGTGCACATTTCAAACTCATTTTCATACTGGTAAAGGAGGTCAAATCTTTTTCAAATTTCCTTTGGTGATAGCTAAATGTCATTAGAGTGCAAAGGGAAAGATAATGCAAACATATTAGATAAAATATGTAAAGTGAGCACTTTTGAATCTCATTTTTACAAGAGAAAATGAAGTCTTAAATTCGTGAAAGGTTTTATGGTTTTATCTAGATGACATGATAAGGTAATGCACTTAATTTTTTAGATATTAAAGTTTTCATTGAAAATTTATGATGGTGTGAAGTGACCCTCCTAAGAAGATTTATCACTCAGCCAACTTTTCACTAGAAAACATTAAAATGGTATATCACAAGGTTTAATTTGATTATTTTAAAATATTAAAAATACCTTTTTGAGTATATTTTCAAAATCTTTGTATAAGTATAAGATATGATGTATTTTGCTCATTTATTGCTCTATAATTTTTCATTTTTTATATTTTAAAGGTGTTGATGTGATGTTTGATACAATGTTTATTGCATTGGAATGATGATTTCTCCCTCTTTGTAATGATGTTGATTTAAAATTAAAAAAATGTATGTTTAAAATTAATCAATGTTATAATTTAAATGATGGTTATTGGCCTTCAAAAAAAAATTAAAGCTATGTTATGAGCAAAGCTTCAAGTTACAAGTCTAATAAAGTTTAAAATAGTTGTAAGAGTGTTTTTTTTATAGGTCATTTCTCATTAATAGAGGTTAAAAAAGGTAATCAAAATCACATTCAAAGTCTTCAAGCATTAAATGCTAAGGTGATAAGCCTTCATAAAGTGTTTAGAGGCTTTTAGAAGACCTAGTGGGAGACATGATGAATTTAAAGTGGAAAAAGTTAAGTGGAAAGAGGAGGCAATTCAAAGAAATAAGCCTTTTAAAAAAATAAAAAATTTCTCAATGTAACGGAGGATGATATCACTCAAGTCATCATCTATTTTCCTTTCTTCTCTCCTCCTTTTTCTTCTATATATCTCTTCTATATCAAACTTTCATGTAATTTTGTCGAGAGTCATGCCTTTGTAATATTGATTTTATTATCATAATATTATGTGTCAAATTGTTTCAATGTCTTGGTGAGATTTTCTAAAGAGGGTAAGATATGACATGTCTTATACAAATCAACTTACATAGTATTCTTTAGGTATAATTTCTTAAGGCTAAATCATGCTCTTTTCTCTCCAAAAATTGTTTGATGGTAGTCAAATGTTAAAGAAATAAAATAGTGAAGGTGGTTATAGAGAATTATTCATCACATGAAAACATAGTAGTCATAAAAATTATTTAGTATGTATATTTTTATGTTTTTATAGGTGCCAAATCAGTCTATGTAGCACTTTTCAAACACTATTTCATATAACTAAGTAAATTCCAATCACCTTTAATTTTCATATAATGGTATGAAAATGTGAGAAAATATATGTTAAAAAAGATATAAAAATGTGTAGGGTTATGGACTAATTTTTAATTTGTCAAAATTTTAGGTTATTTTCAATTTTTAGATTTAGTTAGTGTGTATATTTCAAGTTCATTTTCACAAAATAAAAGAGGTCATATCTTGTTAAATTTTCTCATGATGATAGCTAAATGTCATTACAGTACAATGTAGAATGCACAACTATCAAAATCAACTTCTACAAAGATTTTTACTTAACCATTTTCTGTATCTCTTAGTTGTTAAATCTGCCAAGTTAACACTTTCAAATTTTATTTATGTAGAAGCAAATGAAGTTCAAATTATATGAAATTTTGTATGATTTTATTCTAATGTCATGATGAATTAATTCACTTTGTTTCACAGCTATTGAGTTTTTGGTGAAAAGTTATGACGGTACAAAGTGACCTTTTTGAGAAGATTCATCACATAACTAATTTTTCATCAAAAAACGCTCAAAGAATAAGTTATAGGGGTTAATTTTATCATTTTAAAAAACAAATATATTCTTTTGAGTATATTTTCAATATTTTTCTAAAAATATAAGATATGATGAGTTTTACTCATATCTTGCTTTATATATTTTTATTTTTTTCATGTTTTGAAGGTGTTGATGCGACTGTGTGTTGATTTCTTAGCCATATCTTTTGATCCAAAAATCTATTTTTGATGATGATTTCTCCTTATTTTTAACTATATTATTTTAAATTAAATAAATATATATTTAAAATTAGTCAATGTCACAGCTAAAATAGTTGTTATTGGCCCATTTAAATTTTTGTATTATATATCAATAATAGTTCAAATCTTTGGATCATAAACACTTTCAAAATTGATTAAGCTTCAATATTACATATCATTCAACTTTCAAAGTTGTGATGCATCATGAAAAATACACAAAGTTCAAATATTTAGACCTTAAACATGTTCAAAACTACTTAATATTTAGTATTACATATCTCATGATGCATCACAACTTTTAAGTTTGAAAGATATATAATATCGATGCTTAAGCAATTTTAAATGTGTTTAAGTTCCATAAGTTCAAAACTTTGTCCATGCTTCGCATGATGAATCATAACTTTGAAATTTGAATAATATGTAATATTGATGTTTAAATAGTTTTGAATGTAGTTAATTTTTAAAGAATCACATTTTGTACGTATTTCTCATGATGCATGGCAACTTTCAAATTTGAATGATATGTAATAAAAAAACTTAAATAGTTTTGGATGTGTTTAAAATTTAAATATTTAAAATTTATGCACATCTCTCATAATGCATCACAATTTTAAAATTTGAATGATACGTAATATCGAAGCTTAAGTGGTTTTGATCATGTTTAAACATTCAAGAATTTAAACTTTATGCATGATTCTCATGATACATCACAATTTTGAAATTTGAATTATATGTAATACCAAAACTCAAGTGATTTTAAACATGTTTAAGATCTAAATATTTAACACTTCATATAATAAATTACATCTTCAAGATTTGAATGATATGTAATACATAAGATTAAGCAATTTTAAAATGTTTAAGATTCAAAGATTCAAATTTTATGTGCATTTTGTGTGATGCATCATAACTTTGAACAAGGAGTACTCAAAGTTCCCCTACAGTGGGAGTCCAAATTATTAATTCACTTTCCCTTTCTCCCACTTCTCCTTCCCCATTAAATCCACTCCCACTTTCTATTCCATTCATAATTCCTTCTATTTCATCATCATTGATCACCAACACCATTCAACAATATCTTGACCACCATCCTACAATCCACTTTAACCTCTAGAGTGAGAAATATTACCTCTTCCTCTCAACCCACCATTTTCACCTCACCAACCCTGAGTAGCCCTACTCACCTAATCGAAACATTCAGTGCCTTGGCTTCCACTTTCCCACAAGTTCCTAAATTCTTGATCCTCACTTTTGTTGCTCCTATTTCCCCCATTTTCATAATTTTATCCATGCCATTAGTAAATATTTTATCAACTCAAATAATTGGTATAATAACAAGTTTGTAAGATATTGGTAAGGAGAAGCTTGCACAAACACCTCCTGACTAGCCTACAATGTCATATTCTCAAGAGTCCTCCTTGGTCATAGTGTCAGTTTATGTAGCTACATTAGCTTTAGATTCTTTGGTGACCATTCCAAATACATAGAAGGCTACCCTTAGTTGGTTAGACCAATTAGTAGGAAAAAATAAAAATAATAATGATTAACCCTAGTACTTTGGACTTTGATATGTCAACAGTCAAGAATAAGACAAAATCTACTCCTAAGACCCTCTCAAGAACATTCACTAATGACAAGGGAGAAACATATGTTGAGATTATAGTTCCCCCACTAGAAAAATCAAAATGATATCTTATGGAAAAAGATTATCAGGTTTCTCATATACACCTTTATTGACAAATAAGAGAAGGGCTCAAGCATGATGTACATCGGGTATTAACTCTCTCTTGTAAATAATTGACTACGACAAAGCCATCAAGGATGAAATGAAAAGGAATGTTGATTAATTGACTGAATCACTCAACCAATTTATAAATCCTAGTGAAACATCACAATAACCATAGGTAGTGTAGCCAATCAGTCTAGGTTAAGGTACAATTTGTTTCATACAAGAGATTGCTCATATGGGAAGGGCTATGAAATAATGGTCTGAGGATCTAATTACAATTGGAAATAGGGCCCTCACAATAATGTTGGAGCATTATCTCATCATCATAGATAAGAAGGAAATTCTAAAAGCACAGATCAGTAGCTATGAAAAGGAGATCCAAACTCTGAACATGTATTCTAAATTGATAGCCATAAAGTCAATAGATATGGATACCCTCAGCACTAAGAATATATTGAAGAAATTTTTTGAGAATGAGGAATTACATAGGGATTACCAATTCTAGATAACGGTATTGATTGAGTCTCCTGAGTGAGCCAAGGAGGCTCATGATAAATCCATTGATGTGTTCTATGAGAGTGATGACATGATGAATTTAATGGCATGCCAACAACTAGATGATACTAGCTATCTCTTGTAGGTAGAACAAGTTAAGGAACATTTTAAGAAAATAGTTTAAAAGGAGTTTGAAAAATATTTAGTCTTTGTTTTAAGTTCAATCCATTATGAGAAGGCAATTAATCCAATGAGAATTAAAATGTAAGGTATTAGGGATTTTATAAGAGAGTTATTTGATAGATAAGTAGACTACAAAACTTCTAACATTTATTCTTATGGGTTAGATGAATAATTAATACAAGAAATATTCAAGGCCTTTGATGCATACTCAGAGAAGTTATGAGCAAGAAGTGAGAAGAAAGGTGAAGCAAACCTGAAGATTGATTAATTTTCCCTCTCCTTCAGATATTTTAAAATTTTACTATCGTATGTATTTTCATTTTTAGGACATTATAATTTTAATTTGTAATTAATCTTTTAAAGAAAGAGAAGACATGTATTTTTTAATTTATATCTTTTAAATGGGGACATTGTAAAGATTAAGTCACAAATTTCCCTTTATATTTTAATTAATGTGACATGAAAAGGTGCAAAATCATAAAGCAAATTACATGCTATCTTTTTTTGGTAAAAAAGTGATAAAGGCTTGAATGTTGAAAAGTCTCACTTTATTTTTTGCACACTAGGGTTTACATGTAAAAGAGATTTGAATTTTTTTTTTCAATATTATCTTTTATTTTTGAAGACCAATTTCTTTTGAGTTCCACTTCTTGCATAGAGAGTAATTTACAGCTATCATCCAAGGAGCCTTACATGAATATTTCTATCTATGCCAAGACCATTTCTAGATTAACACAAAACTCGTGCATGCCATTTTATAGCCATTTCATAAGTTTAGAAGTGCTAGAAATAGAGGAACTCGCCCTCTTTGCATGAGGGTTTCATATTTGTATGATCTCCTTCAACTGGGCATTCAATTTTTTGTTAACTACATGTCTTCTAAGGCATTTTTGTATAAATATGGGTAGACCCCATAGCCCAATCTATCTTTTATTGTTAGTAATATATTTTTTTCATTTTGAATGTATTCACTACAAGTTGTAGCATTTAAAGAAGAATAAAGTTGAGTTTTGCCTTTCTTGTCTTTGGAATCTCTATGTCATACAAGTTATTTGATTCTTTGTGGATGGTTTTATATTTTATTTCAGTTTCAAGATAAATCATCTGTGGAATTTTCCCCTCTTGATAATATTGTTTGAAATAAAGATCTTTTTCCCTTTGTTGAAGAATAGATAAAATACTACTTCTGATTTAAAATTTGCATAAGTCTGTACTTAAAATAAACTCAATCTATTTTGTACCCTATTATGATTTTTAAGCATGCACCTAAATCCACTATATAAATTTGGTGCAATCACCACATTTTTAGTTTTCTACAAATTTCAATTCTTCAACTCTTTTCCCATTAAAACCCTAGTTTAGGGTCCAAAAAACACTAAAGAAAGAGATTTTCACAAGGCTGATATCTTATTAGTTTGCGTCAGATTTTAGTGAAAGGAAGTCAGCCTTCTCTAGAGATTAAACTCAAAATTTCCAAGGTCCCAAGGCTTTGGAGATTTTTTGATTATTTCATTAGGCACTTACATAACAAGCTATAAAATCATGATAGGTATAATCCTATGTGATAAAAAAATTTAGCATGCCCAGTGGGAAACAAAAATAACATAGAGATCAGTGCTAGTCTCATCAACCATTGTATGAGTTTCATGCAAATATCAAAGGACCTAGGTGGTGACTCCACTGGCTTATAAAATCACAAGCTTAAGGTGACATATGCCAAGTAAACAAACAATATCATCTACCAAAGGTAAGAGGGCTGATTTTTTAGAATTATCATTTCCCTAAAAAAAGAAAACAAAAGCAATCACCCCTTCACCTATGGTATATCTTATAATTTGATTCCCATCCCCTTTGGTCACCCCAATCAGATCTATATCCCCCACAATGGATAGAAATCATAATTTCATAGCTTTTAACATAGGTAGTCCACTTATTTTGTCCCACCATGATGATATTCTAGTCTCAGCCTTAAAAAGTCTATCATATTTTGCTGGTGAAACTTCCACCACCACTTTAAAACATATACAAGACATTGATAACCTTTTCTTAATCCATAGCAGGGTCGAAGACAATGTTGCAATCAAACTCCTAGTCTCCTCTTTTAAGGGAAAAGCTTTATAATGATATATAAGTCTTCTTCCTACCTCAATCTAATTTTGGGATGAACTAGGCATTGCAATATGTTCCCATTTTGAGGACAAGTGTGATCACCTTTCCTTGGTTTAACAGTTGATTATTATCCAATGAGCCCCTTATGAATAAATTAATGACTTTAATTACCACTTCTAGAAGACATAGAATAGAATTCCAATCTTGGTTAAACCCACTACAAATAAAACCTTCTTATATTACTAAAAATCCATTAATAGTGTTACATATCTATGATGATTCAATCAATGGGTGGTAACACACTTCCTGTGCCCTATGATACTACAATAAGGGCTGAGAATTATTTGATTGAAGTTGATAAAATTGTACCACATTTCCTAATGCCTCTATTTATATAAATAGCCCCTATTCCCTCACCTACACTTCCTCTAATACCCACTAAGAGTAAGGCACCTACTTTAACTCCCACAAATACAGATGATCTACATGAGGTCAAGTCATTACTCAAAAGTTTTGGAAATGAGATAGTGGTGATGAAAAGGTGACAAGCCCAAAAATGTAAAACTTTTTAGACATATAACCATGTATATCAAATGAATAGGCAACCCTACCAAAGGGATAGGCAACCATATTAAGGCAAAAACTAATAGAAAGGACATAATGCACAGCTGAGACCTCCAAACACTCATTCATTACTAGCACTCAGAGCTTCCAAAGCTATTATCCTTGTTCAAAATAATTTGTCTCAAGAATATAATGGTGTTATCCATGTAATTAACCCCATAATTAGAATACTTGTCCCAATGTTGTTATCAATTAAGCTCTGATGGTGCAGGACATAAAAATTATGTAGGAGCAATAAGAAAGGTCTACTTCACAACAAGCAGAGACACAAGAACCTGCTCAAAATGAAGCAACTCTTATAAATTGGTAAGAGGATGATTTCATTGTAATAGACTAAGATGAAGCATTTTTTAGAAGTGGAGGGCCTATAGTAGTTACTACACATTCCAATAAAAGAGTAATAGAAGCTAATCAACTCCCCAAAGTAGACTAGGATTCAATTTCCAAAGTAACAACAAAACCAACAAGGAGTAATACAGTGTAAAGACCACCCTTTGTACCTACCAATCAATTCAAGGTAAAGGTGTCTACTCTAAATATTTTAAAGGAAGATGTAGTTCTTACAAAATCATTGATAAAGGTTGGTAATATACCTTTTAGCATTTTTGATCAATTGAAGAAGACTAATTTGAATGTCACTATGTGGCAAGCCCTATCTATACCAACACAAAGGGACATACTATAGGAGGCCTTGAATAATTTCTAGATATCAAAGAAGGCTCTAGCCAAGGGGCCTAAGCCTATAGTAAATTTATGTTAGCCTCAAACTGACAATAAAAAAGGAAAATACTGTAAGCCTCCTCATTTTTACCTTTCACTTATAATAGGGAAGCATCTAGTACACAATTGCATGGTAGACTCAAGGGTTAGTAGTTTCGTGATGCCTAAGAAAATAGTTGATGCTTTGGGAATAAAATATACACCTATTAATAAATGAGTAGTACAACTAGATGGGACTATTGTTGAAATAGTAGGAATTATAAAAGGACTGGACCTAACTATTCATGCTTGTCCTAGTCTTTCAAACACTCAAGACATTTTGGTAATAGACCTCACCCATACTTTGGTATTTGTCTATCAAGAGATTTCACTACAAAAATAACAAGATATTTATCTATTGATTGGTCTCATATGCTACTTCAAACAAGATATGGAACTAGAGTTATAATAAGATCTTAGCCAATCATGAAGTACCATATTGAACCATATAATCCTACTCCTCTAATAGAGATGAACTGTACCTTGAAAGATCAAGAAGAGGAATAGGTGGATCAAGAGAATGCAACACCTATATAATAAATCTTGGACACTCACTTGGATGAGTGGGGTTTAGCCCTATAGTTTGATCCTTATGACTATGTATAAGAAATAGGGTTAAAGATGTATTCTATTCATGAGCAAGATGTAATCATCCCAAATTTAGTCAAACTAGTTGAGGATCTATAAGTGATGTAGCAGTTATATTTTTATGGTTCAAGAAGTAGAAATGGTGTAGGTCCAAGAGTTATATTGGTAACTCCACACAAAGAAAGTTACTTCTATTAATTTAGACTCTAATTCAGTTACACCAATAATGTAGTTGAATATGAAGCATGGATTTGAGGCCTCATGTTGGCCAAGGATAGAGGAATTAAGTTCTTATAGGTATTTGGGGATAGTGAACTCATCATTCACCAAATTAGATCAAGAAGCATGACCAAAAACAATTTTCTAAGGTCATATAAGCATAGGGTTTGGGATCTAATGGAAGATTTCACTACCTTGAATATCGAAGCAGTACCAAGAATATAGAATAAGGGCATTGATCACATGGCTTCTATTGTTTCTAAGTATAATCTATTAGTTGAAATATAAAATGAAAATGGCCACCATATGAGACTGATTGTAAGGCTTTCTATCCTTGATAACATTATTAAATAGTAGGTCTTTGATAGCGATAAGTAGATTATGAATTTTTAAGAGAAGAGGCTGAGTTTTTAGAAAGAAATCAATTAAGGTTGCAAGAAAAATATGGTGATCATATCATACAGCTAAAAATAAATAAGATAACCATGGGTCTTATATCATTGGAAAATAATTTAACTTTGATGACCAATTGAAAAATGAGAAGAAGAATATTACCATTAATGAAGAAGATCGTGAACCTATCACTATATCAAAAGGTAAGTCACTCAAGATAGGTAAGGTATGCAATATTTTAAATAAGCATGATTTTGTTTAATTATGTCAAGAGTTTGATGATAATTTCACCTATATTTATCATGATTTAAGAGGGTTTGACCTAATTTTAACACAACATACTATCAAATTAGATCCAAATACAAAGCCCTCAGGTAGAAATAGAGACCCATCAATCTAGTAGTCAAAAAGGAAGTATTTTTTACTCAAATTGATCCCTTATGTCCTTTTGAATGGAATTTTATTCCAAAAATATTTAAATGGAGTCTTTTTAAGATGTATTGAACATGAGCAAGCCCCCAAAGTGCTCAAATAATTTCACGATGAACCGTTAAGAGAACATTTTTTAGCAAGGAATATGGCCATTAGATTAATGAGAGGAAGATACTATTGGCTTAAGTTATTTAAGTATTCTCATCAATGGGTAAGGAACTATGAAAAGTGTGCTTACTTCACTAGTAAGCAAAGGCTAACTGCACTTCCTCTCAAACTAATTCAAATAGATCAACCATTTACCTAACGGGGATTAGACTTCATTAGCATGATCAATTTATCATCAAGTACAAGTCACAATTGGGTTCTTATAATAATGAATTATTTCACATGATGGACTGAGGTAGTCACTCTAAAAGATGCCATAGAAACATCCAATTTAGATTTTATGGATAACACAGTTTCAAGGTTTGACATTCCTCACACCATCATATCTGATAACACAAGGGATTTTGTGGGCACTTAGGTCAGTGAATCAGCCATAAATAATAATGTGTACCTAAGTACATCTTCAAATTATTACCCTCAAGGTAATGGCCTAGCTAAGTCCACCAACAAAAATTTAATTGGAACCATTAAATGAACTATGGAAGATAACCAAAGGATGTGGCATACAAAATTGAGATCAACATTATGGGTTAATATAATTACACTAAAGAGAGACATCGGTAATTATCCTTTTATGTTCATGTATGGAAGGGAAGCCCAAGTGCCACTATCAATCAAGCTACTATCCTTGGAGCTCAATCACTGGTTAGGCTTGATTGATAATAATGAGATGATGGTAAGACTAGTTTAGGTCATGGAACTCAAATAAATTAAGTGCCAATCAATAAAAGTCTTGGATTTAAATTAGGCACAAGTAAAGAAGACTTTTAATAAAAAGGAAACTACAAGAAGCTTCAATGATGGAGATGTAGTCCTGAAGTGGGATGAAAATAAAGTAAAACTAGGCAGGCACAACAAATTTGATGCAATATGGAGCGATCCTTATGTCATCACTCAGTACAAAGGGCCCAACGCATTCCATCTCACTAAGTTTGATGGCAAAGAATTACCAATAGGATTGGTTCAAAGACTCCTAATTTTTTTTAAATAATAGGGTTAGTTTGTGTTTTTAATAAGTGCTTTTGCACATGTATTAGTCTTTAGGAGTTGTTCTTTGGTTTGTTTTCCTATTTGGTCATCTTTTTTTTTCCAGTCTTGGCAAACCCAACTCTTTTCTTTGTTTAGGTTATAGTTTTTTTAGAGTAGGGTTGAATCCATGCCCAATGTCTTAAAAGGCTACTAGATTCTATGATTAGTAGGCAATCATCCCATAGAGGTCACCATAAAAGTTGAAAATTTTGTCCTAAAATCCTTATCTACATTTAGAACCCTAAACAAGAACCCCTTTATTTTTTAAATAAAATCCTTAGCCTTAAAAAAATCCCTTTTTCCTTACCTGATGGAATCCATAATTCTAGATGCAATTTGCACCACTACAAATTGCTTCACATGTTCTAGGTCTTGTGAAGAACCAAAGCCCAAAAAATTTAGAATCAATAACTTCACCGGCACTTTGCACATTCTCATACATGAAAAAATCATGGCAAGATACAAACTCTACCACACACCCATTTGATAGAATCTGAAACTTAGTAAGCACATTACACATTTTCATAATGTGCAAAGTGCATGATGGGCTTCAAATCCCACTAAGTGACCAAACCATGGAGAGTGGACCTACTTCAAGCAGGTCCAACCTCCACCATTCCACTTTTGCCTTTTCACTCCCCACCAACTCAATTTCCCAACCATGAACCACCCCTACCAAAATTATTAAGTCTTTGATATGGAAAGAGGAGATTAAAGTGCATGTTGCACATTTTCATAGTGTACAAATTGCATAACGAACCCCACCTCCTATTGATCCCTTTCCAAGTTCCAAAGACTGGACCTACTTCAAGAAGGTCCAGCCTCTTCCACCCAACACCATTACTAACATTAATTATAGGGGTTTTTCTATATAGCAATGGTTTTTGTAAAACATTATCATTATTGAAGATTGCTAAACATGTTTTGGAGCTTTGGTTATCCTCACCCTAATAACTAAACCTCATGCTTCGTGTGTATGAACTATACCCCAGGTGAAAGTGACTAAAAATTTTAAGCCATGTCACTTGTCCAAGTAAAACAATACCTCTTTGTGTTGATTTTGCTTCAAGCTTCCATTTTTGTAAAAATATTTCAAGTTATCAGGTTTTCTATTTTTATTTTGAGGTTTTCATTTGAAAGGTCTAGTTTGGGGTAGGTAAAGGGTCATTTTGCATATTTACTACCTAGTTTAGGGTTTGTCTATTACATATAAGGGATCATTTTACATATTTACTACCTAGTTTAGGGTTTGTCTATTACATAAGATCATTTTACATGTCTATCGTAGTTCAATTAATCTATGGTTTTGTAAGTTTCATGTTGAGGGTGTTTTCATCCTGAGACTTTCATTTTCCCTCTTGATTTTTTGCAACTAAAATCTAAATTTTTTGCCTAACTAAACCAAATATTCCTTACAATATTCCTTTCCCCCCTAGTGTCCCTACAAACACTAGACATGTTCTAATCACCCTCAATCCCCGTAGCTTCCCATTGCACCATGGATAATGGACATGCCTCAATCACCTCCCACTTTCATCAAGAACTTAACATCCTTGAATTACTATGGAAGGTGCACCTACCTCAAGCACGTCCTACCTTCATTGGATATTTTTTATCTCACACACACTACGAACACTGGACATGCTTCAACCACCTTTAGGTTCCACTAGAAGGAACACATTCTCCATTCTCCTATAGCTTTTTCTAACTTCCATAGTTGGTTACTTAGAGGATTTTTCTATAATCCCCATACATCCCAAAGAGATGAAGTTCAAATCAAAGGGTCCTAAAATAGATTCTTGTTTGGAATCCAACCTCATGAATTTTAGTGACATAGATGTAGATCATATTATCCTAAGAGACTTTTGGGCTAAAATAGGGGTAAAATTAAAAAATGATTGGATACAAAGTATTAATGACTCTGGAATTTCACAAGTTATGGCCTTCCCCTTAACCATTCAAATCCCTAAATTGATTTTGACAATAGCTCAACATTATGACCTTGATAGGAGGCGAGTGTATAATGATAAGGGGGGAAATATTTGGAATTTGAAGATGACTACATCAATATGGTGTTTATCATTCGTAAATTTGAGAGTTATTTGGATATAACTCCCAAAACATCTTTAGAGTTATACAAAGAGAATAAATATGGATGCCATAAGATAATCAATAAACAATGGCTCAAGACCCCTAAACACTCTTTCACCAAATTTCACAAGATAATGTATAGGTCTAATTTCATAAAAGGGGTGGGAGATGTTATAACATTGATACATAGAGTCACTAGTAGTCCTGATGCTTAGTGCTATAAATAATGGATATATCAGTACATTTGGACTATATGAGACAATAAGAAATATATAAATTGGGCATAATTAATCAATGATTCTATCCATCAGCAGTTGTTAGAGGTTCAAACCTCCAAAAAAATCTACATAACCTTCAAGCTAGAAATCAGTAATTCAAAAGAGTTAATGATTTTTTCATCTACAACATTATCACCATGTTTAATTCAAAACTTAAGAGGGATAGGTTCTCAAGAGAAGTAAAAGAGGAAATCACTAAATGGGGATCATTCTTCATATAATTCCCCACATATTCCTATATTAGGGTAGCAAGCTTTAGTGGCTATCCCTTCACCCTCCCATGATACGTAAGCAACAAATGGGCATTATTGGAGTTTATATGATAATTATCAAAAACCCAAGGAAAGGATTCATTTCCCTATTTCTATTGGCCGTTATACATGTCAAACTCTCTTGAAGGCTAGAGGTGTAGAATTAGAGATGAGCCAAGTAACATTGAGGAACCTAGAGTCCAAGCCATATTTTGATCCATATGGTAAAATCACCCATGCATTAGAGTTAGTATCATATTAACAGGTGCCATATTATGAATATTATTAGGAGGATTGTGATGATGAAGAGATGGTGAGAATGAAGGATTACTCAAGAATGTCCCTACAACAAATAAAGGATTATGATCTGGCTCCAGTCCTTGATGACTTGGAAGATGATACTTCTAGAGTGGATCCACTATACCTCACCTAGGTCATTATGAAACCCCTTTCACCATTTAGGTGGTCAGTTCTTGAGTCATTTTCTCTCTTTGATAGAACAACCCATGTCATCAACAATACTATTAATTAGATAAGGAGTAAAGGAGTCCAATTTATAAGAGAGACCATAAGAGTTAAGGAAAAGCTCCTAAAATTAAAATAATGGAGGGCATTACACTAATAGTAGAGGGCCTTGGTGAATCATCAGCAAGACCTAAATATAAGAAGAAAAGGAAAATAAAGACTAAAGCCAGAAAAGGGGAAACAAGTAAGGAAGGGGAAGCTGTAGATAAACCCATAGATCTTTCAATAGAAGAGATAACACTAGAAACACAAGGATCTAATACTTTGGATCCTATAACACTAAATCCTATAGATATTATTCCCCCTTCTCCTACTCCTATAGTTCAAGAGGATTCACCACTTCCACTAGATACCTCTCCTCCTCAAGCACCCCAAGTTCTCATTGTATCACAAGTTTCAACTCCTCCCTCTATTCAACCCCACTTCATCTACCACTTTATTCAGCTTAATTCCTAAATTCATGATCCCCACTTCCATTGCTCTTATTTACCCCATTTCCACTATTTTATCCATGCCATCAGTTTAGCTTGAATCAACTCAAATAATTAGTACATCAATGGGTCTGTAAGATATTGGTAAGGAGAAGGTTACACAAACACCTCTTGAGTAACCTATAGTGTCATCCTCCCAAGAGTCATCCTTGGTCATAATTTTAGTTAGTGCAGCTACATCAGCTATAAATTCTATGGTGATCATGTTAGATACACAAAAGGTTGCCCCTAGTTGGTTAGCCCAATTAGTAGGCAAAAAGAAGAAAATAATGATTGACCTTATCACTTTGGACCTCGATATGTCAGAAGTCAAGAAGAAGACAAAATTTACTCCCAAGACCCTCTCAAGAACATTCACTAATGACAAGGGAGAGAGATATGTGGAGATTATAGTTCCCCCACTAGACAAATCAAAAGGAGATCTTATGGTAGTAGATTATCATGTCTCTCATATATACATTAATTGACAAACAAGATAACGGTTCAAACAGGATATACAATTGGATATCAACTCTCTCTTATAGATAATTGACCAAGACAAAGCCACCAAGGATGAAATCAAAAGGATTGTTGATCAATTGACATAAGTAATCAACTAATTCATAAATCCCAGTGAAATATCACAACAACCATAGGTAGTGTAGCCAATCAGTCTGGATTAAGATATAATTGATTCTATATGAGAGCTTGCTCACATGGGAAGGGCTATGAAAGAATGGTATGAGGAGCTAATTACAAGTGGTAATAGGTGCCTCATAGAAATTCTTGAGAATTATGGCATCATCATGGAGAGGAAGGAAATTCTAAATGCATAGATTAATAGCTATGAAGAGGAGATCTAAACTTTGAATGTGTACTATCCCAAATTGACAACCATAAAGTTAATAGATATAGATACCCTTATCATTGAGAATATATGGAAGAACTCTACTAAGCATGATGAATTACATAGGGCTTCCTAATTTTGGAAAAGGATAATGATCGAGTCTATTGAGGAAGCCAAGGAGGCTCATGATAAAGCCATTAATGTGTTGTATGAGATTGATGGCATGATGAATTTAATGTCATGTTGACCATTGGATGATATTAGCTATCTCTTCTAGGTACAATAGGGTAAGGAACATTTTAAGTCAATATTTGAAAAGGAGTTTGGTAAAGATATATTTTTTGTTCTAAGTTCAATCCATAGGTTTATCAATTATGACAAGGTAAGTAATCGAATGAGAATCAAAATGCAGGGTATCAAGGCTTTTTGAAGAGAGTTATTTAATGTACAGGTAGATTGAATAGCTTATAACATTTACTCTTTTAGATTAGATAAAGAAGCTGTGAGCATAAAGTGACAACAAAGATGAAGCAACGCTGAAGATTGATTAATTTTACCTCTCCTTCATATATATTTAAAAAAATTCTATCATGTGTATTTTATTTTGAGGACATTATAATTGTAATTTGTAATTACAAAGTAGAGCTATGCATTTTTTATAACTCTTTTGAAGAAAGAGAAGACATGTATTTTTCACTTTATATCTTGTAAATGTCAAAGTTGCAAATTGCACTTTCTATTTTAATTAATGTGAAATGAAAAGGTACAAAGTCACAAAGAAAATTACACACTCTCTTTTTTGGCTAAAAACGTGAAAAAAGGCTTGAATGTTGAAAAGTCTCACTTTATTTTTTTCACACTAGGGTTTGCATTTAAAAGAGATTTGAAAATGTTATTTTCAATATTATCTTTTATTTTTGAAGACCAAGTTCTTTTGAGCATCAATCCTTCAATGGAGAGATGTTTCCAGCCATCATCCAAAGATCCTTACATGAAGATCTCTAGCTATGCCAAGACCATTTCTAGATTAACACAAAACTCATGCATGCCATTTTTTAGCTATTCCACAAGTTTAGAAGCACCAAAAATAGAGAAAATCACCCCCTTTGCATGAGGGTTTTAGATTTGCATGATCTCCTTCAATTGGGCATTCAAAGTTTTGTTAACTACATGTCTTCTAAGACATTTTTTGTATAAATATGGGTAGACCTCATGGCCCAATCTATCTTTTGTTTTTAGTAATATATTTTCTATATTTTGAACATATTCACTATAAGTTATAGCCTTTAGAGAGGAATAAAGTTAAGTTTTGCCTTTCTTGTCTTTGGAATTTTTGTGTCATAGAATTTATTTGATTATTTGTGGAAGATTTTATCTTTTATTTTAGTTTCAAGATAAATCATCTGTGGTATTTTGGCCATCTTGATAATATTATTTGGAATAAATATCTTTTTCCCTTTGTTGAAGAATAGCTAAAATAATACTCTTGATTTAAAATTCGCATAAGTCTGTGCTTAACATAAACTCAATTTTTTTCCCCTATTGTGCTTTCCAAGAAAGCATCCAAATCCACTGTATAAATTTGGTGTAATCAGCACATTTTTAGTTTTTTACAAATTTTAATTCTTTAACCCTTCTCCTGTTAAAGCCCTAGTTTAGGATCTAAAAAGAACTAAAGAGTGAGATTTTCACAAGGTTGATATCTTATCAATTTGCATTAGATTTTAGTGAAATAAAGTTGACCTTCTCTAGAGATTAACTTCAAAATTATTAAGGTCCAACAGATTTGGAGGTTTCTCCATTGTTTCATTAGGCACTTACATAACAAGCTACAAAATCAAGACATATGCAATCCTATGCGATAATAGTAATACTAAAGCTTAAGTAGTTTTGAACGTGTTTAATATCTAAATATTTAAATTTTATCCATGTTTCTCATGATGCATCATAACTTTGATATTTGAATGATATGTAAGCTTAAGCAGTTTTGAACATGTTTAAGATCTAAACATTCAAAAAATTTGCACATTTATCATAATGTATCACACCTTTGAAATTTAAATGATATGTATTACCAAAGCTTAAACAAATTTAAATGTGTTTAATATCTAAAGATTCAAACTTTATGCATGTTTCTCATAATGCATTGCAACTTTTAAATTTGAATGATATGTAATATTGAATCTTAAGTAGTTTTGAATGTGTTTAAGATCTAAATATTTAAAAAATTTACATATTTCTTATAATGTATCATAAATTTAAAATTTTAATGAAATGTACTACTAAAGATTAAGTAGTTTCGAACATGTTTTGGATCTAAAGATTCAAACTTTATGCACATTTCTCATAATAATTTTAAAATTTGAATGATATGTAATACAAAAGATTAAGCACTTTTAAACATGTTTAAGATCCAAAGATTCAAAATTTATTCACATTTATTATAATGCATCACAAATTTTTAAATTTAAATAATATATACTATCAAAGCTTAAGTAGTTTTGAAAGTTTTTAAGATCCAATGATTTAAACTTTATGTCTGTTTCTCATGATACTACGCAACTTTGAAGTTTGAATGATATTTAATACTAAATTTTAAAAATATATATATATATATATGTTTAAGATCTAATGATTCAAACTATATGCACATTTCTCATGATGCATCACAACTTTTAAATTCTAATGATATGTAATACCAAAGATTGAATGGTTTTAAATATTTTTAAGATCCAAAAATTTAAAATTTATGCATGTTTGTCATGATGCATTACAACTTTAAAGTTTGAATGATTGTAATACTGAGTCTTAATCAAATTTGAACATATTTAAGATATAAATATTAAAATTTTATGCATGTTTATTATGACGTATTACAACTTTGAAGTCTAAATGATATGTAATATTAAAGTTAGAGTAGTTTCGACTGTGTTTAAGATCTAAAGATTTGAATTTTATGTGCATTTTTCATGATGCATCACAACTTTTAAATATGAATGATATGTAATACTAAAGCTTAAGTTGGTTTTCATATTCAAACTTTATACATGTCTCGCATGATATACTATGACTTTAAAATTTGAATGATATGTAATAATGAAGATGAAGTGGTTTTGAATGTGTTGAAAATCTAAATATTTGAACCTTATGCATGTTTCTAATGATACATCATAACTCTAGAACTTTAATGATATGAAATACATAAGTTTAAGTGATTTTAAACATATTTAAGATATAAAGATTTAAACATTATGCATGTGTTTAAGATCTAAATATTCAAACTTTATGCATGTCTCACATGATATACTATGACTTTAAAATTTGAATGATATGTAATACCAAAGCTTAAGTGGTTTTTAATGTGTTTAAAATCTAAATATTTGAACCTTATGCATGTTTCTAATGATACATCGTAAATCTAAAAATTTAATGATATGAAATACATAAGCTTAAGTGATTTTGAACATATTTAAGATACACAAATTTGAACATTATGCACATTTGAATGATATGTAATATTAAATATTAAGTGGTTTTGATGGAATTTAAGATCTAAAAATTCAAAATTTATACATGTTTTAAGTAATGCATCATAATTTTGAAATTTGAATGATATGTAATACCGAAGCTTAAGCGATTTTGAATGTGTTTAAGATCTAAAGATTCAAACTTTATGCACATTTTTCATAATGCATGACAATTTTGAAATATGAATGATATGTAATACCAAATATTAAGTGGTTTTAAATGTGTTTAAGATCCAAAAATTTGAGTTTTAATGATATTTTTTATAGGGCATCTCAACTTTAAAATTTGAATGATATGTCATACAAAAATTTAAGTGGTTTTGAATGTGTTTGAGATATAAAGATTCAAACTTTATGTACATTTTTTTTTATGTATCACAACTTTAAAAGTTGAATGATATGTAATACCAAAGCTTAAGAGGTTTTGAACATGTTTAATATCTAAAGATTTAATTTTTTTGAATGTTTATAATGATTCATCACAATTTTGAAATTTGAATGAAATGTAATACCGAATCTTAAACAAATTTGAAGGTGTTTAAGATCTAAAAATTCAAATTTTATGCATATTTTTCATGATTTATGACAACTTTAAAATTTGAATGATACATAATTCTAAAGCTTAAGTGGTTTTAAATGTCTTTAAGGTCCAGAGATTTGAATTTTATGTGCATTTAGCATAATGCATCACAAATTTTAAATTTGAATGATATATAATATTGAAGCTTAAATGGTCTTTAACATGTTCAATATCTAAAGATTCAAACTTTATGAACGTTTCTCATGATGCATCAAAACTTTTAAATTTGAAAAATATGAAATATTAAAGCTTAAATAGTTATGAAAGTGTTTACAATATAAATATTTAAATTTTATGCATGTTTCTCATGATGCATCACAATATTAACATTTTAATGATATGTAATACTAAAGCTTAAGCAATTTTGGACATGTTTAAGATCTAAAGACTCAAAATTTATGCACATTTCTCATAATGCATCACAACTTTAAAATTTGAATGATATGTAACACTAAAGCTTAAGAGGTTTTTAAATTATTTAAGATTTAAATATTTGAGCTTTATGCATATTTCTCATAATGAATCACAAATTTTAAATTTAAATGATATGTAATATCAAAGCTTAAGAAATTTTGAACGTATTTAAGATACAAAGAATCAAAATTTATAAATATTTCTCATAATGCATCATAACTTTCAAATTAGAATGAAATGTATTACCAAAGCTTAAGTAGCCTAAATATGTTTGAAACTACTTAAGCTTTGGTAGTATATTTTTCATAACGCATTATAACTTTGAAATTTGAATGATATGTAATACCAAATCTTAAGAAATTTTGAATATATTTATGATCTAAAGATATAAAATTTATGCACATTTATCATAATGTATCACAAATTTAAAATTTATGCACATTTATCATAATGCATCACAAATTTAAAATTTAAATGATATATAATACCAAAACTTAAGCATTTTTTAATGTGTTTAACATCCAAAGATTTAAAATTTATGTAAATTTTATCATGATGCATCACAACATTAAAATTTAAATGATATGTAATACCAAAGCTTCAAAAGTTTTGAATGTATTTAAGATCTAAAGATTCAAATTTTATGCAAGTTTCTAATGATGCATTAAGTGGTTTTGAATGTGTTTAAGATATAAAGATTTAAACTTTATGTGGATTTTTCATGATGCATTTAACATTGAAATTTGAATGACATGTAATATTAAAGCTTAAGCAATTTTAAACATAATTAATATCCATATATTCAAATTTTATGGACATTTATCATAGTGCATCACAAATTTGAAATTTAAATGATTTATTATCAAAGCTTAAGTGGTTTTGAACATGTTCAAGATCCAAAGTTTAGAACTTTATGCAGGGTTTCATAATATATCTCAACTTTAAAATTTGAATGACATGTAATACTAAAGTGTAAGTAGTTTGAACATGTTTAAGATTCAAAAATTCAAACTTTATGTGTATTTTTCATGATGTATGGTAACTTTTAAAATTGAATGACATGTAATACTGAAGTTTAAACAATTTTGAATATGTTTAAGATCCAAGCTTTATCCATGTTTACCATTATGTTGAATGATATAATATCGAAACTTAAATAGTTTTGAACATGTTTAAGATCTAAAGATTTAAACTTTATACACATTTTTCATGATGCATCTAAACTTTGAAATTTGAATAATATGTAATATCAAAGCTTAAGTGGTTTTGAACATGTTTAAGATCAAAAGATTTAAATTTTATGCTTGTTTCTCATGATGTATCATAACTTTGAAGTTTGAATAATATGTAATACCAAATCCTAAGTGGTTTTGAACATGTTTAAAATCCAACGATTCAAATTCAATGCATGTTTCTCATAATGTATCACAACTTTAAAATTTGAATGATATATAAAACTTAAGTTTAAGTAGTTTTGAAAGTGTTTATTATCTAAAAATTTGAATTTTATGCATATTTTTCATGATGCATCTAAACATTAAAATTTGAATGATATGTAATACTAAAGCTCAAGTGATTTTGAATGTGTTTAAGATCTAGAGAATCAAATTTTATGAATATTTCTCATGATCTATTATACTTTTTAAATTTGAATGATATGTAATACCTAAGCTTAAATGGATTTGAATGTGTTTAAGATCCAAAGATTCAAACTTTATGTGTATTTTTTATGATGCATCACAACTTCAAAATTCAAATGATGTGTAATACTAAAGCTTAAGAGGTTTTGAATGTATTTAAGATCCAAAGATTTAAGATTTGTTCATGTTTTGTATGGTGCATCACAACATTGAAAATTTAATGATATGAAATCTTAAACAGTTTTGAAATTATTTAAGATTTAAAGATTCAAATTTTAAGCACATTTCTCATTATGCATTCTAACTATAAAATTGAAATAATATGTAATATAGAATCTTAAGTGGTTTTGAATATGTTTAAGATTCAAAGATTTGAACTTAATGTGCATTTCTCATGATACATCACAACTTTAAAATTTGAATGATATATAATAATAATAAAGCTTAAGTGATTTTGAAAGTATTTAAGATCCAAATATTTAAAATTTATGCATATTTTTTTATGTAGCATTGTAAATTTTAAATTGGAATGATATGTAATACCAAAGTTTAAATGGTTTGAATATTTTTAAGATCTAAATATTTGAAATTTATGCATATTTTTTATGATGCATTGTAACTTTGAAATTTGAATGATGTGCAATATTTAAATTTAAATAGTTTTAAATATGTTTAAGATATATAAATTTAAATTTTATGCATATTTTTAAAGATGCATCGCAACTTTAAAATTTTAATGACATGTAATACCAAAGCTTAAGTGGTTTTGAACGTATTTAATATTTAAAGAGTGGAACATTATGCATGTTTCTTATGATACATCACAACTTTATACACATTTATCATGATGTATCATAAACTTTAAATTTGAATGATATGTAATACTAAATATTAAATGGTTTTGAACATGTTTGAGATCTAAAGATTTAAATTTTATGAGTATTTCTCATGATACATCGTAACTTTCAAATTTTAATGATATGTAATACTAAAAGTTAAGTAGTTTGAAATGTGTTTAAGATTTAAATATTCTAATTTTATGCTCATTTTTTATGATGCAATACTGAAGCTTAAGTAGTTTTAGATGTGTTTAAGATCTAAATATTGAAATTTATGACCATTTTTCATGATGTATTGCAACTTTGAAAGTTGAATGGTATGTAATACCATAGCTTAAATTAGAGCTAAATATTCAAACTTTATGTGCATTTCTAATGATGCATCATCTTTTTAAAGTTTGAATGAGATGTGATACCAAAGCTTAAGAGGATTTGATCGTGTTTAACATCCAAATATTAATTTTTTGGTGTATTTCTCATGATGCATCACAATGTTGAAATTTGAACAATATGTAATGCTAAAATTTAAATAATTTTGAAGGTCTTTAAGATATAAAAAATCAAAATTTATGCACATTTCTCATGATGCATCACAACTTTGATGCTTTAAAGATATGTAATTCTGAAGTTTAAGTGGTTTTGAATGTGTTCAAGATCCAAAGATTTAAATTTTATGCACATTTATCATTATAAATTATAAATTTAAAATTTGAATGATATGTAATACTAAAGCTTAAGTGGTTTTAAACGTGTTTAAGATCCAAAGAATCAAACTTTTTATTCATTTTTCATGATGCATTACAACTTTGGAATTTGAAGGATATGTAATATTAGATCTTAAATAGTTTTTAATGTGTTTAATATCTAAAGATTTAAATTTCATGTGCATTTATCATGATGCATCGTAACTTTGAAATTTGAATGATATGTAATATCAAATTTTAAGCAGTTTTGAACATGTTTAAGATTCAAAGATTCAAATTTTATATATATTTTTCATAGTGCATTTCAAATTTAAAGTTTGAATAATATATTATTAGACAGTTTAAATATGTTTAAGATCTAAAAGTTCAATATTTATGCGTGTTTTATATAATACATCACAAATTTGAAATTTGAATGATATGTAAATACTAGAGCTTAAGAGGTTTTGAATATATATAAGATCTAAAGATTCAAATTTTATCCATATTTTTCATAATTCTCACAACTTTAAAATTTCAATACCAATATTTTAATACTAAAAGTTCATCATTTTAGTATTATATATATAAGCTTAAGTGGTTTTGAGCATGTTTATCATCCAATGGTTCAAACTTTATGTGCATTTCGTATGATGCATCACAATATTAAATATGAATAATATGTAATACCAAAGCTTAAATAAGTTTAAATGTATTTAAAATCCAAAGATTTGAACTTTATGCACATTTGTCACAATGCATCACAACTTCAAAATATGAATGATGAAATACTAAAGTTTGAATGGTTTTGAACATGTTTTAGATCTAAAGATTCTAAATTTATGTGTGTTTCTAATAATGCATCACAAATTTTAAATTCAAATAATATAAAACCAAAGTTTGAGTGATTTTGAATGTGTTTATCATCCAAAGATTCAAACTTTATGCATGTTTGTCATAATGCATTGCAACTTTGAAATTTGTATGACATGCAACATTGAAGGTGGTTTTGAATGTGTTTAAGATCAAAAGATTTGAATTATATATATATATTTATTATAATGCATCACAACTTTAAAATTTGAAGGAAGTAATATTAAAAATTAAGTGGTTTTTAAACATGTTTAATATCTAAAAATTCAAACTTTATGCAAGTTTTTAATGATGTATCTCAAATTTGACATTTGAATGTCATGTAATTTCAAAGCTTAAGTGGTTTTAAATGTGTTTAAGAATCAAAGATTTGAATTTTATGCATATTTCTTAAGATGCATCACAACTTTTAAATTTGAATGATATGTAATATTGATTTTTAAATAGTTTTAGACATTTTAAAGATCTAAAAATTTAAATTATATGCATATTTCTCATAATGCATCACAACTTTAAAATTTGAATGATATGTAATACTGAATCTTAAGTAATTTTTAATGTGTTTAAGATCTAAATATTTGAACTTTATACATATTTATCATGATGCATCATAAATTTGAAACTTGAATTATATGTAATACCAAACTTTAAGAGATTTTGAACATATTTAATATATAAATATTCAAAAATTTTGTGCATTTCTCATGATGCATCGTAACATTGAAATTTGATTGATATATAATACTAAAGCTTAAGGAGTTTTGAAGGTATGTAAGATCTAAAGATTTGAACTTTATTCACATTTCTCATGATGCATCATAACTTTAAAATTTAAATGATATGTAATACCAAATTTTAAACAATTTTTGAATATGTTTAAGATCCAAATATTAAAAATTTATGCATGTTTTCAATAATGGATCACAACTTTGAAATATTAATGATATGTAATACTAAAATTTAAGTGGTTTTAAACATGTCTAAGATCTGAATATTTGAGTTTTATGCACCTTTTGTATGAAGCATCATAACTTTGAAATTTAAATGATATGTAATATCAAAGCTTAAATGGTTTTGATCGTGTTTAAGATCTAAATATTCAGATTTTATGCACATTTGTCATAATCCATTGCAACTTTGAAATTTGAAGGAAGTAATACTAAAGCTTAAGTGGTTTTGAACACGTTTAAGATCTAAAAATTCAAACTTTATGCAGGTTTATAATGATGTATCTCAACTTTGAAATTTGAATGTCATGCAGTTTCAAAGTTTAAGTAGTTTTGAATGTGTTTAAGAATCAAAGATTTGAATTTTATGCACATTTTTTAAGATGCATCATAACTTTTAAATTTGAATGATATGTAATACTGATGCATAAATAGTTTTGAATATTTTTAGATTCCAAATATTCAAACTTTATAAGCATTTCTCATGATGCATCATAACTTAAAAATTTGAATGATATGTAATACGAAAGCTTAAGTAATTTTGAATATGCGTAAGATCTAATTATTTAAAATTTATACACATTTCTCATGATGCATCATAAATTTTAAATTTGAATTATATGTAATACCAAAGCTTAAGTGGTTTTAAACATATTTAATATTCAATTTTTTTATGCATTTCTCATGATGCGTGATAACTTTGAAATTTGAATGATATGTAATACTGAAGCTTAAGGAGTTTTGAAGGTGTGTAAGATCCGAAGATTTAAATTTTATGAACATTTTTCATAATGCATCATAACTTTAAATTTTGAATGATATGTAATACCAAATATTAAGTCATTTTGAACATGTTTAAGATCTAAATATTTGAAATTTATATGCATTTTTTCTAATGTATTGATACTTTGAAATTTGAATGATATGTAACATTGAATTTTAAGCAGTTTTGAACATATTTAAGATCAAAAGATTCTAACTTTATGTGAATTTATAATGATGTATCATAACTCTAAAATTTAAATGATTTATAATACCGAAGCTTAACAAATTTTGAGTGTGTATAATATTCAAAAATTCAAATTTATGTGTGTTTCATATGATGCATCGTAACTCTAGAATTTAAATGATATGTAATACCAAATCTTAAGTGGTTTTTAACATGTTTATGCACATTTATTATGATGTATCACAACTTTGAAATTTGAATGATATGTAATACCAAATTTTAAGCAGTTTTTGAATGTGTTTAAGATCCAAATATTTAAAATTTATGCATGTTTCTAATAATGCATCGTAACTTTGAAATTTTAATGATATTTAATACCAAAACTTAAGTGGTTTTAAATGTGTCTAAGATCTAAATATTTGAATTTTATACATATTTTGTATGAAGCATCGTACCTTTGAAATTTGAATGATATGTAATATCAAATATTAAATGATTTTGACGGTGTTTGAGATTCAAAGATTTAAATTTTATGCACATTTCTCATGATGCATTTCATATGATGTGTAACACCCCTTTATTGAACCATTGTAGGCACAATCATTTTATTATTTTTATCATTAGAGTGACCTTGGTAAGTGTGGATAGTCTTGACAAGAGACATTTTGGTTATCCTAACCTTATTTGGATTCAAATAATATGATTACATTATGTGGACTAGATTATTTGTGATTGTTAGGTGATTTAATTTGACTAATCTAGGATTATGTTTCAGATTGTGTTATACGTTTATATGAATGAGATTGTTGTATTTGTTAGTTAAGGATTATTTATTGAGATGTTCTTTGCACATTGAATATATGTGAGGTTATCCATTCAAAGCCTTATTTCAATAATTTTGGATTACAATATAATCTCATTATTATTATTATTATTATTATTATTATTATTATTATTATTATTATTATTATTATTATTATTATTATTATTATTATTATAGTTGAATCTCTTTATGTATGTGTGTTGAGTGATTGAGTAGAGGAGGGACATTTGGGTTTAGTCTATAGTCAACCAAGATGGTAGTGTGGTTTTTAAGATGCCCTTGGACTATGACTTAGAGTATTCTGTTAAAATTATATTATTTGGTAGCGGACAAGTCTTAAACACCACTTTGAAACTCATGTTTCACAATATTGTTCATCTTGATGGGTTTAATGGCCATATCAATATTGAGGTTGTTAGCTAAGAGGAATAAAAATAAAGTATATATGAATATTATTAAATAAGTATTTTGGTAATCAAGAAAAATTACCTATTTTATTTTATAGGCCTTATCCTCCCTCTGTCACCACATTGAATAGGGTATTAATGGTTAAATGATGAATTTTTAATATTAAAATATTGGTTTTCAAACTACGTGGAAAATTAATTGATTTAAATTAATAAAATGATTTAAATTTAAATTTCAAATTTATTTTAATAATATAAAAATTTTCTAAAGGAGAGTGGGGCATAGGAATCTATATTCATGGTTAGAATAAATGGGTGGTAGACAAAACCCACATGGGAGTGGGATGCCATAGCCAATAGGTTAGAGTATTTGGTTTTAAAAAATTATTATTATTAATTAATGATTACTTATGGAGTGCCACTAAGGGATATTGAGGACAAGACCAATAATCGGATGGTAGGTTCAATGCCATATTAAATGGAAGTCCAATCAAATAATTATATGGAAGTCCAATCTCATAATTATGTGGAAGTCCAATCTCATAATGGCATAAAACTCTAAATCTGTTAAAATATTTCAATTTTTTTTAACCTGTGATGCACACCATCCCTTGAATGGAGGATCTTAGGGAGTAGTGTAGGTTGTAGCTCATAGCTAGAGAAGCCATGTAAAAGAGAATAATTAATTAGCCATTAGTAAAGGAGGATATTTAGGGCAACCAAGGTGGATCAATTGGGAAAGCTTTACCAGGCAAGTTATTCTCCTATGTTATTCAATCTGATAATTTTAGTTATTAACTAAGTTTCCTTTTAGGGGGATGATATTATAGTATAAGCAATTATAGCATACCCAATTGCCTCATTAATGGAGCTGTATTTCTCCTTGTATGTGGGTTAAATTTAGAAGCAAGAATTTTATTATTCTTCTGCTATTTTTTGTCTCAGGACTGTGTAGAAATGGTTTATTTTCCTTGTATAGTGTTCTTGTTTCATCATGTTGTGTCTATACAGTTGT
This sequence comes from Torreya grandis, assembly GCA_037957365.1. Classification (NCBI taxonomy): domain Eukaryota; kingdom Viridiplantae; phylum Streptophyta; class Pinopsida; order Cupressales; family Taxaceae; genus Torreya; species Torreya grandis. The sequence goes on along the minus strand of JARHVA010000025.1, from coordinate 9,594,221 downwards.
TTAAGTATGATCATTCAAATAATGTTTTGTAGTATGGTTCCATATAGACAACTTGTAGGGAATTATATATTTCATGTTTGTTTGTGTTCACCTAAATAATTTTTATCATACTTTTAGTTGGCCAAAATGGTATTATTAAACCCAGTAATATGCCTAAATACCACCTTCATAATTATATTTTCTTTGGTTTAATCATTTATTAAATGAGGTGTCTCAATAGCTTAAACAAGCAGATTTCTTGGTGGGGCATAGAGGTGGAATAAAGGCTGAAGTTGGAACAACATTTGAGCTGTGGCACCTCATGTTTTGAGATTGTATGGATTTTTATTTTCATGGCTATAGATGGTGATTTTAGGATCTTAATTCTATGCTTACTCCTTAGTGTGATTTGTTTTTTATTAGAAAAATCCCTTGATGAGTGTGGTGCCATTATTGGACAATATTAATTGGTTTGATGGTGTCTGTAAGCCTACTAAAAATAAATTATCTATGGTGAATTATTTACACTTATAAAGTGTGGATAACATTATTTTAATTTTATTATTTATTAATTTTATTTTTTTTATTTAAATAATGAGTTAGAGTGGAGGCACAATTTTGGGCTTGGAATAGCTATAATGTTTCATTTAAAAGGAAAGAGAGCTGAATTTATGTGCTTAGTTTCTTTATACATTGACATGTCCATTAGATTGAGTGATAAATCATGTGATTTTTATAAATAAAGGATTTTAGGACCCAAATTTGTGGTGTTAGGATATTGGTTAAGCTTATCTTGTAAGTTACACATTATTAGGTTAAATAATTCATGCATCTAGATTTGTATGTGTTTCACATCTTATTTTTGATCAGGTTGTAATTCAGGTTCTCTATTTCAAATTATAATGAATAATTTTGCTCTTTTCTTGGTCCAAGCCAAAAGATTTCTGTTAAATAGATTTATTTTGTTATTTATAGCCAAACTCTTTGTATGCTAGCTTGGAATTATTAATTCAATTGTTAGTAGTAAATAATATATACTAATATGATCTCTTTGTTTGATGTTATCTCATTTCAGTTTAAATGAGCATACTGAACAATTCTTTATTCTATCTTGATTTTGTTGTTGCTTATCTAAAATTAGTTATGAATAGGTGAAGTGATTTGTTAAAACATATAAATTTTATATTTGGTTAATATTGAAATGTTTGATGGATAATATTAGGGAAATTCTTATCAGCGTTAAGTTGATGTACTTAGTGTTGTACAAGTACATCAAGATTTAAGGTTCTTAATAGATAATCATGCATTAGAGGATATTTAGGATGTATTATCTAATAGATTTTAACTTTGATTATTGTAGTTAGATACACCATGTGTGGCCTCATCCTTGAATTAGGATTATTTTTTACTGTCATTATCATGAGAAGTTTTTTGTATTGTGATAGCCTTGAAACATGATTTGAAACAATTTGTAAATTTTAATTTGATTTTAATGTTTTTTCTATCTTCATTTTAGAAGGTGTTAATTAAGTCATATTAACCTTCGTATTTTTTATTATAACTCTGAGAAATTTTATTGTTCACGACTATGTGAGTTAAGTGATCTTTATATTTTTTTAATATTATTATTTCAATGGATGTTACCATTGTTTAAGTGAACATTATGGATTAACCTATCTATTAGTAAGTTCTTGATGGAATAGATACTTGAAATGAGGAATTCATCATCCATGAGCATGTGGAATTATGACAACATAATCAAAGATTTTATGGTTTGTTTTTGGAACAAATAAGCTGATTTGTCAACTATGAAAAATCAACATAAAATAACTCTAAGATGGGCTTGTAAAAATATAAAAACTGATAATTTCCATGAATCTTATTATTGAAACCTTTTATCCTATCATGGGGAATATAAAAATGAAACCAGTATCATTTTACCTTGGATGGACATCTTTTAGTGGACCCACTCTGAGAGACACTTGCAAAAATTTATGTGGTCTAGTTAGTTTCACCCAATGAAGCCATTTTGGAATCAACTTTTAAACTAGTAAAATATTTTTTTGTCAAAATTAAAAATTGAGATATCTTCCCCTATCATATGTTAATTAGTAGCATCAACCATTTTATTTATTCCTTGTATATTCATCTTTCAGTGACCTCATTTCTAGATCCATTCATCGATATTTTACATTTATTCTTCTTTTCCAGCTCACAGAGTCACCTTCAAATCACCTTGCCAAAAATAGTTAAATGAAGTATATCAAGAAATAAATAGTTGTTAGTGTTTTATTTAACATTTATAATAACCTTAAAACATTATTTTAATTTTTTTGGAAATATTGTCTATTTTTGGCATGCCTATCTTGGAAGACTATTGTAGGATTTTTACACAATCTGAACCTTCTAGATTTCAAAGTCACCAAAAAAGTGACCTTATTTTTATAACTGGATATTTAGTTTTTTTTTATATAAATTTTTTTTTATGTATTCCATGAGTTAATTTTTAACCTAGAATTTTTTTAACCTTTGAAATAAAGTTATTTTCTATTTTTAGTAACATGATTTTCAACCCTCTTTATTTAGAAAATTACTAGACAAAATAATTTAGTTGTGTAAAGTTAGTTTGAAATTGACTAACTAAAAATAGCTAGATTTAAACTTTACATGCATTTTTCATAATGCACCACAAATTTAAAATTTCAATGATATGTAATTCTAAAGCTTAAATAATTTTGAATGTGTTTAATATCTAAAATTAAATTTTATGCATGTTTCTTACAATGCATTACAAATTTAAAATTTGAAATGGTAAATGCATATAAAGTTTGATTTATTAGATCTTAAATATGTTAAAAACCACTTAAGCTTAGGTATTACATATCATTCAAATTTGAAATTTATGATACATCATGAAAAAATGTAAATTTTGAATATTTAGATCTTAAACATGATCAAAGCTTCAATATTACATATCATTCAATTTTCAAAGTTGCAATGCATCATGAGAAACACTCATAAAGTTAGAATCTTTAGATCTTAAACACCTTTAAAACCACTTAAGCTTTAGTATTACATATAATTTAAATTTTTAAGTTGTGATTCATCATCAAAAATGCCCATAAAGTTTGAATCTTTAGATTTTTCATATATTCCAAACTGCTTAAGCTTTGGTATTACATATCATTTAAATTTTAAAATTTTAATGCATCATGAGAGATGTGCATAAAAATTGAATCTTTAGATTTTAAATACATTCAAAATTAGTTTAGCTTTGATATTACATATCAATAGAACTTTAAAGTTGTGATGCATCATGAGAAATATACATTAAGTTCAAATCTTTTGATCTTAAATACCTTCAAAACCACTTAATCTTTGGTATTAAATATCATTTAAATTTTAATGTTATGATGCATCATATAAAATATGTATAAAGTAAAAATTATTGGATCTTAAACATGTTTACAACATCTTAAGCTTTAGTATTACATATCATTCAAATTTTAAATTTGTAATACATTATGATAAATGGACATAAAGTTTGAATCTTCAGATCTTAAACACATTCAAAACCACTTTAATTTTGATATTACATATCATTCAAATTTAAAATTTACATCATAAAAAAAATTCATAATGAATGAATATTTGGATCTTAAACAACTTCAAAGTAGCTTTAGCTTTGGTATTACATATCATTCACACTTTAAATTTATGATGCATCATGTGAAAAGTGCAAAAAGTTTGAATTTTTGGATCTTAAATACATTCAAAATCGCTTAAGTTTCAGTATTACAAATCATTCAAATTTCAAAATTATGATATCACTTAAATTTCAAATTTATGATGCATTGTAATAAATACGCATAAAATTCAAATCTTTGGATCTTAAACACATTCAAAACCACTTATTCTTTAACACTACATATCATTCATATTTCAAATTTTTAAAGCATCATGAAAATATAAAACATTTCAAAATTTATGCACATTTGTCAAGATGCATCATAACTTTGAAGTTTTAGTGATATAATACTAAAGCTTAAATGATTTTGAACATTTTTAAGATCTAGAGATTTAAATTTTATGTGCATTTATCATGATGCATCATAATTTTGAAAGTTGAATAATATATAATACTAAAGTTTAAGTGGTTTTAAATATGATTAAAATACAAAGATTAAACATTTATACATATTTATCACAATGCATCATAACTTTAAAATTTGAATGATATATAATACTAAATCTTAGGCAGTTTTGAACATATTTAAAAACTAATAATTTGGACTTTATGCATATTTTTCATGATGCATAACAACTTTGAAATTAGAATGATATGCTATACCAAAAATTTAGAAGTTTATAGTTTAAATGATATGAAATACACGTTTAGCATGATGCATTGGAACTTTGTATTTTGAATGATATGCAATGCTGAAGCTTAAATGGTTTTGAATATATATAAGATCAAAAGATTTAAATTTATATGCATTTCTCATAATGGATCACAACTTTAAAATTAGAATGATATGTAATATAGAAGCTTAAATGGCTTTGAACATGTTTAAGATCTAATGATTTGAACATTTTGTGCATTTTTTTTGATGCATTATAATTTTGAAATTTGAATGATATGTAATATCAAAGCTTAAGTTATTTTGAATGTATTTAAAATTCAACAATTCAAACTTTATATGCATTTTTAATGATACATCATAACATTGAAGTTTAAATGATATATATTACCAAAAAGTAAGCAATTTTAAACATGTTTAAAATTTAAAAATTCAAAATTTATGTACATTTATCATGATGTAGCAAATTTGAAATCTAAATGATGTCATACTAGAGCTTAATCAATTTTGACTGTGTTTGAGATTCAAAGATTTGAATATTATGAGTGTTTCTAATGATGCATCACAACTTTGAAAATTAAATGATATGTAATAGTAAAGCTTAAATGGTGTTGAACGTATTTAAGATCTAAATATTTAAGTTTTATGTGTATTTATCATGATGAATCACAACTTTGAAGATTGAATGATATGTAATACTAAAGTTTCAGTAGTTTTGAATGTGTTTAGAATCAAAAGATTTAAACTTTATGCATATTTGTCATGATGCATCATAACTTTGAAATTTTAATGACATGTAATATCAAAGCTTAAGTTGTTTTAAACATGTTTAAGATCAAAAAATTCAAACTTTATGCTTATTTTTTATAATGCATTACAACTTTCAAATTTGAATGATATGTAATACTAAAGCTAAAATGGTTTTGAACATGTTTGAGTTCTAAAAATTCAAACTTTATACTTATTTTTCATGAAGTATCACAACTTTTATATTTGAATGATATGCAATATCGAAGCTTAAGTGGTCTTTAATATGTTTAAGATTCAAAGATTTAAAATTTATGTGTATTTTATGTAATGCATTACAACTTTAAAATTTGAATGATATGTAATACCAAAGGTTAAGTGGTTTTAAACGTGTTTAAGATCCAAAAATTTAAACTTTATGAATATTTCTCATGATGCATTTCAATTTTAAAGTTTGAATGATGTAATGTCAAAGCTTAAATGGTTTTGAGCATGTTTAAGATCTAAATATTTAAAATTTATCTATGTTTCTTCTGATGCATCATAAATTTTAAATTTAATTCATATGTAATATTGAAACTTAGTCAGTTTTGAACATATTTTTAAATTTATGTGCATTTTTCATGATGAATCATAATGTTGAAATTTGAATGATATATAATACTGAAGCTTAAGTTGTTTTGAACATGTTTGAGATAGAAATATTCAAAATTTATGTACATTTCTCATGATGTATCATAATTTTAAAATTTTAATGATATGTTATATCAAAATTTTAGTGGATTTAAACATGTTTAAGATTTAAAGATTCAAAATTTATGCACATTTTTCATGATAAATCGTAACTCTAAAATTTGAATGATATGTAATTCTTAAGTTTGAGTGGATTTAAATATGTTTAAGATCCAACATTTAAATTTTATGTACATTTATTATGATACATCGTAACTTTAAAATTTGAATGATATGTAATACCAAAGCATGAGAGATTTTAAACATGTTTAAGATCTAAAGATTTAAACTTGATTCCCATATATCATGATGCATCACAACTTTAAAGTTTGAATGATATGTAATACCAAAGATTTAGTGGTTTTAAATGTGTTCAAGATCCAAAGATTTAAAATTTATACACATTTGTTATGATACGTCACAACTTTGAAGTTTGAATGACATGTAATATGAAAGCTTAAGAAGTTTTGAATGTTTTTAAAATCACATAATTTTAAAATTTCAAAACATAACTTTTAAAACTTTTGAGTCATAACTTTTGAACCATAACTCTATTTTACTCCCCATTTGAACTGTTGGAAATCTAAGAATGAGAAGAATGTGGTGAGATGGAACCAAGATTGGATAAGTGGGTTTTGACCTTTTAAAACCCAATGAAAGTGCCCCAATTTTTAATTTTAGCAATCCAATATAAAAATAATATGTTTCTAAAAATATTAATTTCTTAAATTTTGTATTATTATAATTTATGGAAGTTGAATCATTTCATCTCCCTCAAGATTGGTGACCTTCCACGCCTTTCTTATACTTTCAAAATAAATATAAATAAAGATGTAACCTAAATGAAAAAGAAAATAGACATATCTTTCTAGTGATAGGCATCTATTGTATCTACAATTTTGAGTAATAAAAATTCTCTTCTTAGAGATAACATATCATTTGTATCAACCAAGACTTCTAAGTTTTGGATCAAAACCATTGAATCTTAAACTTTGGTATTACATATCATTTTAATTTAAGAGTAAAAATACATCATATAAAATTTGCATACATTTTAAATCTTAGGATCTTAAATATACTCAAAACTGCTTAAGCTTTATTATTATATATCATTTAAATTTTAAATTTGTGATGTATTATGAAAAATGTACATAAAATTAAAATTTTTGGATCTTAAACACATTTAAATCTACTTAAGTTTTGATATTACATATTATTTAAATTTTAAAATTGTGATGAATCATGAGAAATATGTATAAATTTTAAATCTTTAGATCTTAAACATACTTAAAACTATTTAAGCTTTGATATTATATGTCATTCAAATTTCAAAGTTGTGGGCATTATGAAAAATATACATAAAGCTCAAATCTTTGGATCTTAAACATGTTTAAAAGTTTTTCAGCTTTGGTATTACATATCACTCAAATTTTAAAGTTACAATGCATTATGAGAAATATGTATAAAATTTAAATCTTCAGATTTTAATCATATTTAAAATTATTTAAGCTTTAATATTAGATATCATTCAAACTTCAAAGTTGTGATGTGTCATGAAAAACATGCATAAATTTTGAATATTTAGATATTAAACACACTCAAAATCATTTAAGTTTTGATATTACACATTATTTAAATTTCAAAGTTATAATGCATCACGAGAGATTCACATAAAGTTTGAATCTTTGAATCTTAAACACATTGAAAACTGCTTAAGCTTCAACATTACATATCATTCAAATTTCAAAGTTGTGATGCATCATGAGAAATTCTCATAAATTTAAAATTGTTGGATCTCAAATATATTAAAAACTACTTAAACTTTAATATTACATCTTTTAAATTTCAAAGTTATGATGCATCATGAGAAATGGTCATAAAATTCAAATTTTTGGATATTAAACACATTTAAAACAACTTAAGCTTCGTTATTACATATAATTTAAATTTTAAAGTTATGATACATCATGAGAAATGTATATAAATTTTGAATCTTTATATCTCTAAAATCTATAAAATTTCTTAATATTTAGTATTACATATCATTCAAATTTTAAATTTATATTCATCATAAAAAATGCTAATAAATTTGAAATCTTTGGATCTTAAACACATTTAAAATCACTTAAACTTAGGTATTACATATCATTCAAATTTCAAAAGTTACGATGTATTATGAAAAACATGCATAATGTTTTAATATTTGGATCTTAAACACATTCAAAACCACTCAAGCTTTGGTATTACATGTCATTCAAATCTCAAAGTTACGATGCATCATGAAAAACTTGTATAAAGTTTGAATCTTTAGATCTTAAACATGTTTAAAATTGCTTGAAATTTGGTATTACACATCATTCAATTTCTCAAGTTGTGATTCATCATGAAAAACATGTATAAATTTTTAATCTTTGAATCTTAAAAATGTTTAAAACTACTTAAGCTTCGGTATTACATATCATTCAAATTTAAAATTTTGTAGAGAGAAAAGCATGATTTAACCCTACAAAATTTTTCATGTGGGAGCAAAGTTTTTAAGATTTTTTGACCTGCACATTTTTCTCATATTTGACTACAATCATATGAAAATTAACAGTGACTGAAATTTATTTGTTTTTATGAAATGGTATTTGAAGGGTGCTACACAAGTTGTTTTGGCACTTGAAAATACATAAAAATTTACACACTTGGTAGTTTTCATGAGTACAATATTTTTACGTGATGAATAATTATCTATAACCACCTTCACCACTGTATTTTCTTAATATTTGACTACCATCAAACAAGTTTTAGAGAGAAAATAACATGATTTAGACCTACAAAATTTTTCCTAAAAAATGTTGTGCAAGTTAATTTAGTCAAGACACACTATATTGAATCAATATTACCAAATCATGACTCCCAACAAGACCACATGAAAGTTTGAAATGGAACATATATATAGAAAATGGATGATGAGTTGAGTGATGTTTTCCTCCTCTACATGAAGAAAGTCTTCATTCTTCTATAAAAATTATTAAATGCTTTGAGTTGCCTCCTCTTTCAACTTAACTTTTTGACTTCAAATTTGTCACATCTCCCACTTGGTCTTCTAGAATCCTCTCGATACTTTGTGAAAGCTTGTCACCTTAGCATTTAATGCCTGAAAACCTTGGGTGTGACTTTGATTACCTTATTTAACCTCCTTTAATGATCAATGCCTTTAATAAAACTCTTATAACTATTTATAACTCCATTGGACCCATAAATTTAAGCTTTGCTCATAACATTATCTAGAAAGGCTTTTTGTGGGCTAATAACGACCATTTAATATGTAACATTGATTAATTTTAAATATAAATTTATTCAATTTAAAATTAACATCATTACAAAGGAAGTAATCAGCTTTCCAATGAAACCAATAGTATAAAAAATAGATTTTTAGAGATATAAGGCTAAAAAACCAAGACACAGTCACATCAACACCCTTAAAACATGAAAAAGTAGAAAATTACAGAGCAAGATATGAGCAAAACTCATCATATCTTATATTTCTATAAAAATATTAAAAATAAAATTAAAAGAGTATTTATCATTTTTAAAAATAATCAAATTAGCCCCTACAACCTTCCCTCTAAGTGTTTTACAGTGAAAATTTGGTTAAGTTATAAATCTTTCAAAAAAGGTCACTTCACACCATAATAAATTTTCATTAAAATCTCTAATAGCTATGAAACCAAATGTGTTACCTTATCATGCCATCCAGGTACAATCATACAAACTTTTATAGAATTTAGACTTCATTTTTTGATGCATAAATGGGATTCAAAAGTGCTAACTAGATAGATTAAGCAATTAAGAGATGCAAAAACTGACTAAGTAAAAATCAACACAAAAGTTGATTTTGATAGCTGTGCATTTTACACATTATATATAATATATACAAAATATTTTTTTCTTTGCACTCTAATGAAATTTAGCTATCACCATAATAAAATTGAATAAAATTTGACCTCCTTTACTACAAAAATGAGTTTGAAACATATGCATTGACCAAATCAAAAAATTGGAAACAACCCAGATAATTAACTAAATAAAAATCAGCTTAGTTTTTAAACCTATGCATTTCACATATGCAAACTAATTTTTTGTGTATTTTTTGACTTGCATAATATTCTCACATTTTATACCATCATATGAAATTAAAGGTGATTAGACTTTATTTGGTATATGAAACGGTGTTTGAAAATTGTTGCATAAGCTGATTTAGTAATTGTAAATACACATAGATCTACGCACTACGCAGTTTTCATGATAATGATATTTTCATTATATGAATTTATATGAAACCACCTTCGCTATTATAATCTAATAACATTTGAATACTATAAAATAAGTTTTAGAAAGAAAAAAACATGATTTAACCCTACAAAATTATTCCCAAAAAATATTGGGTAAGCTGATTTGGATAAGACACCTCATATCTTTCTCTCTTGAGAAAACATCACTGAGACCTTGAAATAATTTTACACTTTAAATCATGATAATAATATCAATATTACCAAGGCATGACTCCTAATAAAATCACATGAAAGTTTGAAATGGAAGAGATATATAGAAAAGAATGGGAGAGAGAAGAAAGAAAAATGGATGATGACTTGAGTGAGGTCATACTCCTCTACATGGAGAAAGTATTCATTCTTATATAAGACTTATTAAATGATTTGAGTTGCCTCATATTTCCACTTAACCTCTCCCACTTCAAATTCATCACATCTCCCACTTGGTCTTTTAGAAGTCTCTAAATACTTTATGAAGGCTTGTCACCATAGCATTTAATGCCTTAAGACCTTGAGGGTGACTTTTATTACCTTATTTAACCTATTTTAATAATCAATAACTGTAACAACACTTTTACAGCTATTTATAACTCCACTAGACCTTTAACTTAAATATTTGCTCATAACATAACCTAGAAAGGCTTTTTGAGGGATAATAACCACAATTTCATATCTTAATCATGCATCATGATAATGATTCAAATCTTAAACACACATTATGAGAAATGTGCATTAAGATCAAATCTTTAAAATTTATGTAAAATCCAAAATTTTTTAAGTTTCAGTATTACATATCATTTAAATTTTAAATTTGTGATGCAATAGGAGAAATATACATAAAATTTGATTCTTTAGATTTCAAACACATTCAAAATTGCTTAAGCTTTGGTATTACATATCATTCAAATTTCAAATTTTTGATGCATCATACGAAACATGTATAAAATTGAATCTTTTGATCTTAACACATTCAAAACCACTTAAGATTTGTTATTAAAACATTTAGATTTCAAGGTTGTGATACATTATGAGAAACATGCATAAATATTGAATCTTTAGATTTTAAACATATTTAAAACTTCTTAAGATTCTATAATACATGTCATTTGAACTTTAAAGTTATGATGCATCATGTCAAACATGCATAAAGTTCTAATATTTGGATCTTAAACATGTTTAAAATAACTTAAGCTTTAGTATTACATATCATTCAAATTTTAAAGTTATGATATCATTCAAATATTAAATTTGAGATGCATTATGATAAAATGGATAATGTTGAAATATTTGGATCTTAAACAAATTCAAACCCACTTAAACTCAAATATTACGTATCATCCTAATTTTAAATTTGTTATGCATCATTAAAAATATGCATAAAGTTAAAATATTTAGATCTAAAATATTTTCAAACTCACTTAAGCTTCGATATTACATATCATTCAAATTTCAAAGTTGTGATGTATCATAAGAAAAATGCATAAAGTTTAAATCTTTGGATATCAAACATGTTCAAAACCACTTAAGATTTGGTATTGCATATAATTCAAATTTCAAAGATATGTTGCAGCATAAAGTTTTGATCTTTAGATATTAAACATGTTTGAAACCTATTAAACTTCAATATTACATATCATTCAAAATTAAAAGTTGTGATGCATCATGAGAAATGCACATAAAGTTTGAATATTTGGATCTTAAATACATTCAAATCTTCTTAAGATATAGTATTACATATCATTTAAATTTCAAAGTTGTGATGCATCATAAAAAACACTCATAAAATTTAAATCTTTAGATCTGAAACATGCTCAAAACCACTTAAGCTTTTATATGACATCATTCAAAATTCAAAATTGTTATGCATCAAGACAAATGCACATAAATATCAAATATTTAGATATTAAACACATTTAGAAGTACTTAATATTTAATACTACATATCATTCAAACCTCAAAGTTATGATGCATCATAAAAAATGGTAATAAAGTTCAAATTTTTAGATATTAGACACCTTTAAAACCAATTAAGCTTATGTCATATAATTAAAATTTCAAAGTTATGATGAATCATGAAAAATGTGTAAAAAGTTCAAATCTTTCGATTGTATACATGTTAAAAACTATTTAAGCTTTAATATTATATATCATTCAAAATTTCAAAGTTGCAATGCATCATGAGAAATATGGATAAAATTTGAATCTTTAGATCTTAAACATGTTCAAAACCACTTAAATTTAGATATTATATATCATTTAAACTTCAAAGTTGTAATGTATCATGAGAAACACCTATGAATTTTGAATCTTTAGATCTTAAATACCTTCAAGACTGCTTAAGCTTTGGTATTACATATTATTCAAGTTACGATCAACATGAAAAATGCACATAAAGTTCGAATCTTTAGATCTTAAACACTTTCAAAATGGCTTAAACTTCAGTAATACATATCATTTAAATTTTAAATTTGTGATGCATCATATGAAATGTACATAAATTTTTAATATTTGGATATTAAACATGTTTAAATCCATTTAAATTTTAGTAATACATATAATTTAAATTTTAAAGTTGTGATACATCATGAGCAATAGGCATAAAATTTGAATGTTTCTTAAACACATTTAAAACTACTTAAACTTTGATATTAAATATCATTCGAATTTGAAAGTTGTAATGCATCATTAAAAATGTGTATGAAGTTTAAATATTTGGAAGTGTGATGTTAAATGACTTCAAAACCACTTAAGCTTTAGTATTACATATCATTTAAATTTCAAAGTTGTGATATATCATGAGAAATGTGGGCAAAGTTTGAATCTTTAGATCTTAAACATGTGTAAAACCTCTTATGCTTAGGTTTTTTATATCATTCAAATTTTAAAGTTGTGATTCATTCTAAGAGACATGCATAAAGTTAGAATCTTTAGATCTTAAACACATTTAAATTTGATTAAACTTTGGTATTACACATCATTCAAATTTCAAAGTATAACATATCATTCATATTTCAAAATTGTGATTTATTATGAGAAATACACATAAAGATCAAATCTTTGGATCTTAAACATGTTTAAAACTACTTAAGCTTAAGTATTACATATCAGTCAAATTTAAGAGTAGCAATCCATCAGACAAAATGCATATAAAGTTTAAATATTTGAATTTTAAATATACTCAAAACTATTTAAGCTTTGGTATTACATATCATTTAAATTTTAGAGTTGCACTACAATATGAAAAATATTCATAAAATTTAAATTTTGGATCTTAAACACATTCAAATCCACTTAAATTGTAGTATTACATATCATTCAAATATTTGGATCTTAAACATGCTCAAAACCATTTAAGCTTCAGTATTATATATCATTAAAATTTCAAAGTTATGAGAACTATGAAAAACATGCATAAAGTTTGAATCTTTGGATCTTAATCATGTTTAAAACCTATTAAACTTTGGTATTACATATAATTCAAATTTCCAAGTTGTGATGCATTATGGGAAATGTGCATATAGTTCAAATCTTTGGATTTTAAATATTTCTTCTCAAAGATAACATTATTATTTGTATGTTCTTAAAATATTCTTCAACCAAAATTTTTATATTTTAGATCAATGGTATCAGAGCAATTTGTTTTAAGAGTGTATGATCCTGAGAATGAGGTCAGAATACAAAGACCTTGGGTGGAAAATACAACATTTAGTAGACTATCCACTTGTTCACTCCAAATGACTTTAAATGGAAAACAACACTGAAACATCCAATCCTTTAAAATAAATGGTGAATGAAACCTTTTAGTAATAATGAATGTAGATGCTACAACAATTCACCTAAATTCTCTAATAAATCTTGATGGAAAAATTTGGCTCCTCATTCGCACTCCCACATTATTTCAGTGCCTCAACACCCTTCAAAGTTTAGGTGAATTTTTATATCCCTATATTTAAAGACAAAATCAATGTTGATGTAGTAAAAAATTGGTTAGATCGTTTGTCTTCTTATTTTTCTATAGATAAATTCACTGATAAAAAAAAGATCATTTTTACTCTTTTGAAAGCATCATTGCCTATCAAAAATTGGTGGAAAGTGTACAAGAAGATGTTCAATATAGATGATATTGACCTTAAGGTAGAACCACCTATAATAATTTCATAGAAGCTATAAAGAAAGAATATTACCCCATTAAAGCATATGATGATTTGTATATATAGTGGCAATAACTTCACTAAGGTAAGGAATAGTCTATTCAAGATTACATTGATATTTTTCATTCTCTATCTGTGAGAATGGGTATTCAAGAAGTGAGAAATATAAAGTTATCAAATACTATGGTGGACTACAATGGTACATACCAGGGTGAAGCATACAAGTTCATGGTGAAGATTGAATAGAATCATGAAATAAAGAATATCAAGAGTCAGCCTTCGAAATGGAAAAGAGAATTCCAAGATAAGCAACCCCAAAAAGGAAAGATTATGAAATGGTGTGAATACCAAAAAAAGAAACTCACTCCAAAGAAGAATATTGAGCCATCAAGTCCCTACTTTCTAAGTCATAATTCTCAACATTTTTTTTTGTCTCATACACACCCTACAATTGAAGAGGACAAAAAAGATATTGTAGATGCAGAGCCCAATGCCATCATTATTTCATCACAAACCCAAGAAAAGGCTAGATTATAAGGAAATGTTATTTCACTCTAAGTTATAGGTGAAAGTTAAGCCTCTATATTTTATTCTTGATAGTGGGAGTCAAAAGAATTTAAACTCTATTAATATTGTGAAAAGTCTAAATTTGTCCATGAAGCCTCATCTAAAGCCATATAGTATTAAACAATTGAGCCTAAGGAGAAACCTTCATGTCACCCACCAATGTCTTTTTTATATGCAATAAAACCTTTTCAAAATAAATTCTTATGTGATGTGGTTAATCTAGATGTTTGTGATATACTCTTTGGTTAGTCATTCATATATGATCAACATGGTATCTATGAATCAAAAATCTGAAAGATCACCTTCACTCTTTGAATGTAGCACTATAGTGTACCAAAGGTACCACTTTCCACATCTGTCTCCCTTATTAGTGTTAAGAAATTCATTCTCATGTTAGTCAAGTCATAGAAATCTAAAAGACAACTTGATATTACAACCCTGAGTACATAATCAACATAATAATAGAAGCAAATAAATACCAAGCTAAAGAAGTTCATGGCCTTCCATCCAAAAACTGATGGTTAGACAAAAATGGCAAATAATCAAGCCTTGCATAACTCCATAAAGTACAGTCTATTCCAAGTATGTGTCAGGTTCTAACTTATGACACTAAACTATGTAGCCATTCCATATCATCCATCTCTATTGAACACTTCAGTCATAGTAGAAAAACTAGACATTGGTGAGATTGACCCATAAAGGTTTTCTCTAGTGGAGGAGGATCAGATTATAGATGCTTGGATGAAAACAATAAGAGGGCACTCTTCTCCACTTTATCTAGTGGTCACGAGAGGCAAGATTAGCCACCAAGGAGAGTGGCTCACAGGGAATTGAATCAAAATACAACTAGCATACTTGATGATGGTTCTTGTTACAATAGAGACCATTAATTGTCAAAGAGGGAGGAATGATCTAGGCAACACTTTAGAGGATATTTGGGTGATGGTTCTACCTCAATTACTAGTAAAACTTTTAGGAGTCATAACTTTTGAACCATAACTCTATTTTACTCCCCATTTGAACTGTTGGAAAGCATACATAATGTAGTGAGATTGCACCAATCTTTGATAGGTGGGATTTGATCTTTAAAAACTCAATGAAAGTGCCCTAACTTATTATTTTAGTAATACATTATAAAAATAGTAATTTCTCAAATTTTGTATTATTATAATTCATGGAAGTTGAATCATTTCATCTCCCTCAAGATTGGTGACCTTTCACATCCTCCTACTTAAAAAATAGGTATAAATAAAGATGTAACTTGAAAGAAAAAGAGAAGAGACATCTCTTCCTAGAGATAGGTATCTGTAGTATCTACAATTTTGAGCAATAAAACATATTTTCTAAGAGATAACATTATTATTTGTATGTTTTTGAAATATTCTTCAACCAAGATTTTTGAGTTTTGGATCAAAATCATTGGATCTTAAACTTCAGTATTACATA
The DNA here is from genome assembly GCA_037957365.1 of Torreya grandis. Taxonomy (NCBI): domain Eukaryota; kingdom Viridiplantae; phylum Streptophyta; class Pinopsida; order Cupressales; family Taxaceae; genus Torreya; species Torreya grandis. The sequence goes on along the minus strand of JARHVA010000025.1, from coordinate 9,577,919 downwards.
TCTTTTAAATTTAAGAGTAAAAATATGTCATATGAAACTTGAATAAAGTTTAAATCTTTGGATCTTAAATATGCTTAAAACTGATTAAGCTTTGTTATTACATATGATTCAAATTTTAAATTTATGATGTATTATGAGAAATGTGCATAAATTTTGAATCTTTGAATATTAAACACATTCAAATGTACTTACGTTTTGATATTACATATTATTCAAATTTCAAAGTTGTGATGAATAATAAGAAATATATATAAATTTTGAATCTTTAGATTTTAAACATACTAAAAAATATTTAATCTTCAATATTACATATCATTCAAATTTCAAAGTTGTGAAAATTATGAAAAATATGCATAAAATTTAAATCTTTGGATCTTAAACATGTTCAAAAGCTCTTAAGTTTTGATATTAAAATCACTCATATTTCAAAGTTGCTGCAATCCATTATGAAAAATATGTATAAACTTCAAATCTTGATATTTTAATCACATTTAAAATCACTTAAGATTTAGTATTAGATATCATTAAAACTTCAAAATTGTGATGCATCATGAGAAACATGCATAAATTTTGAATCTTTCGATATTAAACACATTTAAAACCATTTAAATTTAGATATTACATATTATTTAAATTTTAAAGTTGTAATGCATCATGAGAGATTCATATAAAGTTTGAATCTTTAGATCTTAAACATAGTGAAAATTGCTTAAGCTTCAATATTATATATCATTCAAATTTCAATGTTGCGATGCATCATGATAAATGCCCATAAAGTTCAAATCTTTAGATTTCAGACATGTTAAAAATTACTTAAACTTCAATATTACATCTTTTAAATTTCAAAGTTATAATGCATTATAAGAAATGGTCATAAAGTTTAAATTTTTAGATATTAAACACATTCAAAACCACTTAAGCTTCGGTATTACATATCATTCAAATTTAAAAGTTGTGAGGCATCATGAGAAATATATATAAAAATTGAATCTTTATATCTTTAAAATATATAAAACTTTTTAAGATTCAGTATTACATATCATTCAAACTTTAAATTTGTGATGCATCATGAGAAATACTAATAAATTTGAAATCTTTAGATCTTAAACACATTGAAAATCACTTAAACTTAAGTATTACATATCATTGAAATTTTAAAAGTTATAATGCATTATGAGAAACATTCATAATATTCTAATATTTAGATCTTCAACATATTCAAAATCACTCAAGATTTGGTATTACATGTCATTCAAATTTCAAAGTTGTGATGCATCATGAGAAACGTGCATAAAGTTTGAATCTTTGGATTTTAACCACGTTCAAAATTATTTAAGATTCAGGATTACATATCATTCAATTTTTAAAGTTGTGATGCATCATGATAAACATGCATAAATTTTTAATTTTTGAATCTTAAAAATACTCAAAATCACTTAAGCTTTGGTATTACATATCATTCAAATTTAAAGTTTGTAGAGAAAAGAACATGATTCAGCCCTACAAAATTATTCATGTGGAAGCTAAGTTTTTATGATTTTATTGATCTACACATTCTTCTCACATTTAGCTACTATCATATGAAAATTAAAGGTGATTAAAATTTATTTCTTTCTAAGAAATGGTATTTAAAGAGTGCTACATAAGTTGTTTTGGAACTTAAAAATACATAAAAATTTACACACTTGGTAGTTTTCATGAGTATGATATTTTCACACGATGAATAATTATCTGTAACCACCTTCACCATTATATTTTATTAATATTTGAATACCATCAAACATGTTTTGGAGAGAAAAGAGCATAATTTAACACTACACAATTGTTCTTAAAAAATCTTATGTAGACTAATTTAACCAAGACACACTGAGACCTTGAAATAATTTGACACTTAAAACCATGATAATTAAATAAATATTACCAAAGCATGACTCCTAACAAGACCACATTAAAATTTGAAATGGAACATATATATCAAAAAATAGATGATGACTTGAGTGATGTCATCCGCCTCTACATGGAGAAAGTCTTCATTCTTCTATAAGACTTATGAAAGCCTAAAGACCTTAAGGGTGAATTTGATTACCTTATTTAACCTCTTTTAATGATCAATGCCTTTAACAATACTCTTAAGACCATTTATAACTCCATTAAACCCATAACTTAAGGTTTTGCTCAAAACATAATTTAGAAAGGCTTTTTGTGTGTCAATAACCACCATTTTATATGTAATATTGACTAATTAAATATAAATTTATTCAATTTAAAATTAACATCATTACAAGGAGGGAGTAATCAGATTTCCAATGCAACCAATGGTATAAAAAATATATTTTTAGAGATATAAGGCTAAAAAATTAAGACACAGTCACATCAACACCTTTAGAACATGAAAAATAAAAAATTACAGAGCAAGATATGGGCAAAACTCATCATATCTTATATTTCTATAAAACTATTAAAAATAAAATCAAAAGAGTATTTATCATTTTTTAAAATAATTAAATTAGCCCCTACAACCTTCCTTCTAAGTGTTTTATAGTGATAAGTTAGCTGAGTGATAAATCTTTCAAAAAGGGTCACTTCACCCCATCATAAATTTTCACTAAAAACTCTAATAGCTACGAAACCAAATCCATTATCTTATCATGCCATCTAGGTACAATCATACAAACTTTTATATAATTTAGACTTCATTTTTTGATGCACAAATGGGATTTAAAAGTGCTTACTAGATAGATTAAGCAATTAAGAGATGCAGAAAATGACTAAGTAAAAATCAACACAAAAATTGATTTTGATAGCTATGCATTTTACACATTATATATAATATATGCACATTTTTTTTCAATGCAATCTAATTAAATTTAGCTATCAACAGAATAAATTTGACCTCCTTTACTATAAAAATGAGTTTAAAACATATGCATTGACCAGATCAAAAAATTGGAAACAACCCAGACAATTGACTAAGTAAAAATCAGCTTAAAAGCCAATTTTTAAACTTATGCATCTCACATATGCAAACTAATTTTTTGTGTCCTTTTTTACCTACATAATATTCTCATATTTTATACAATCATATGAAAATTAAAGGCTATTGAACTTTATTTGGTTCTATGAAATGATGTTTGAAAAGTGTTGCATAAGCTGATTTAGCAATTGTAAATACACAAATCTATGCACTAGGTAGTTTTCATGACAATGATATTTTCATGCTATGAATTTCTATGCAATCACCTCTACTATTATACTCTCCTAACATTTGACTACTATTAAATAAGTATTGGAAAGAAAAAAACATGATTTAACCTTACAAAATTATTCTTAAATAATACTAGGCAAGCTGACTTCGATAAGACACTTCATATCTTTTTTTCTTGAGAAAACATCACATTAACACCTTCAGAACATGAAAAAATAGAGAATTGTAGAGCAAGATACAAGTAAAACTCATCATATCTTATATATCTAGAAAGATATTGAAAATACACTCAAAAGAGAATTTTTCATTTTTTTAAATAATCAAATTAGCCACTATCATAAATTTTCCAAGTGTTTTATAGTGAAAAGTTGGCTGAGTGATAAATATTTTGAAAATGGTCACTTCACACTATCATAAATTTTCACTAAAAACTCTAATAACTACAGAACCAAGTGCATTACCTTATCATGCCATTTAGGTACAATCATAAATACTTTCATAGAATTTAGACTTCATTTTTTTGATGCATAAATGGGATTCAAAACTAAGAGATGTAGAAAATGATTAAATAAAAATCAACACAAAAGCTAATTTTGATAACTATGCATTTTACATATTATATATAATATGTGCACATTATCTTTTATATTGCACTCTAATAAAATTTATCTATCACCGTAATAAATTTAAATAAAATTTGACCTTTTTTACTATAAAAACTAGTTTGAAACATACGCATTGACGAGATCAAAAAACTGGAAATAACTGAGATAATTGACTAAGTAAAATTTAGCTTAGAAGCCAATATTTAAACCTATGGATTTCACACATGCAAATTTATTTTTTGTTCCTTTTTTGGCATACATAATCTTCTCACATTTTTATACCATCATATGAAAATTAAATGTGATTGGTCTTTCTTTGGTTCTGTGAAATGGTGTTTGAAAAGTGTTGCATAAGCTAATTTAGTAATTGTAAATACACATAAATCTATGCACTAGGTAGTTTTCATGACAATGATATTTTCATGTTATGAATTTCTATGCAAAGACCTTCACTATTATACTCTCCTGACATCTGACTACTATCAAATAATTTTTGGAAAGAAAAACATGATTTAACCCTACAAAATTATTCCCAAAAAATATTGGGAAAGTTGACTTGGATAAGACACCTAACATCACTAAGACCTTGAATTAATTTTATACTTTTAACCTCATATGATAATAAAATCAATATTACCAAGGCATGACTCTTGACAAGACCACATGAAAGTTTGAAATGGAAGAGATGTATAGAAGAAATTGGAAGGAAGAGAGAAGAAAACAAAATGGATGATGACTTGAGTGATGTCATCCTCCTTTACATGGAGAAAGTATTCAATATTCTATAAGACTTATTAAATGATTTAGATATCACCATAAAAAATTTGAATATGTGCACATTAAATTTTTCATTGCAATCTAGTGAAATTTAGATATCACCATAATAAATTTGAATAAAATTTGACCTCATTTAATACAAAAATGAGTTTGAAATATATGCATTGACTAGATCAAAAAACTGGTAATAACCCAGATAAATGACTAAGTAAAAATCAGCATAAAAGTTTAAACCTATGCATTTTGCACATGCAAATTAATTTTTTGTGTCTTTTTTAACCTGCATAATCTTCTCACATTTTTATACCATCATATGAAAATTAAAAGTGATTGGACTTTATTTGGTTCTATAAAATGGTGTTTGAAAAATGTTACATAAGCTAATTTAGCAACTATAAATACACATAAATCTACGCACTCGGTAGTTTTCATAACAATGATATTTTCATGTTATTAATTTTTATGCAACCACATTTATCATTATATTCTCCTAACATTAAACTACTATCAAATAAGTTTTGGAAAGAAAAAAACATGATTTAACCCTACAAAATTATTTCCAAAAAATATTAGGCAAGTTGATTTGGATAAGACACCTCATATCTTTCTCTCTTGAGAAAACATCACTGAGACCTTGAAATAATTTTACACTTTAATTAATGATAATAAAATATATATTTCCAAGGCATGACTCCTGACAAGACCACATGAAAGTTTGAAATGCAAGAGATATATAGAAGAAACTGGGAGAGAGAAGAAAGAAAAATGGATGATGACTTGAGTGATGTCATACTCCTCTACATGGAGAAAGTCTTCATTCTTATATAAGACTTATTAAATTATTTGATTTGCCTCCTCTTTCCACTTCAAATTCATCACATCTCCGACTTGGTCTTCTAGAAGTCTCTAGATACTTTATGAAGGCTTGTCACCTTAGCATTTAATGCCTTAAGACCTTGAAGGTGACTTTTATTACCTTATTTAACCTCCTTTAATGATCAATAAATTTAACAACACTCTTACAACTATTTATAACTTCATTAAACCCTTAACTTAAAGCTTTTCTCATAACATAACCTAGAAAGGCTTTTTGAGGGCCAATAACCTCTGTTTCATAGCTAACATTGACTAATTTTAAATATAAATTTATTCAATTTAAAATTAACATCATTACAAATAAAGAAAAATCTAGTTTCTAATGTAACCAATGGTATCAAAAATAGAGTTTTAGATCAAAATGTATGGCTAAAAAACCAATATACAATCACATCAACACCTTTAAAAACATGAAAAAATAAAAAATTGTAGCGCGAGATATGAGCCAAACCCATTATATCTTATATTTCAAGAAAGATATCAAAAATACATTCAAAAAAGTATTTTTAATTGTTTTAAATAATCAAATTAGCCCCTAAAATCTTCCCTCTAAGTTTTTTATAGTGAAAAGTTGGCTGAGTGATAAATCTTTCGAAAAGGGTCACTTCACACCATCCTAAATTTTCACTAAAAACTCTAATAAATACAAAACCAAGTGCATTAACTTATCATGCCATCTAGGTACAATCATACAAAATTTCATAAAATTTAGACTTCATTTTTTTATGCATAAATGGGATTCAAAAGTGCTTACTAGGTAGATTAAGCAACTAAGAGATGTAGAAAATGACTAAATAAAAATTAACACAAAAGCTGATTTTGATAGATGTGCATTTTATATATTATATATAATATGTGTACATTATCTTTTCCATTTCACTTTAATGAAATTTAGCTATCACCATAATAAATTTGAATAAACTTTGACCTCTTTTACTAAAAAAATAAGTTTGAAACATACATATTGACTAGATCAAAAAATTGGAAACAACCCAGACAATTAACTAAGTAAAAATTAGCTTAGAAGCCAATTTTTAAACCTATAAATTTTTCACATGCAAACTAATTTTTTGTGTCTTTTTTGACCTACATAATCTTATCATATTTTTATAGCATCATATTAAAATTAAATGTGATTGGACTTTATTTGGTTCTGTGATATGGTGTTTGAAAAGTATTGCATAAGCTAATTTAGCAACTATAAATACACATAAATCTAAGCACTGAAAAGTTTTCATGACAATGATATTTTCATGTTATTAAATTTTATGCAACCACCTTCACCATTATATTCTCCTAATATTTGACTACTATCAAATAAATTTTGGAAAGAAAAAAAAATGATTTAACCCTACAAAATTATTCCCAAAAAATATTGGGCAAGCTGATTTGGATGAGACACCTCATATCTTTTTCTCTTGAAAAAATATCACTTAAACTTTAAAATAATTTTACAATTTAAACCATTATAATAAAATCAATATTACCAAGGCATGACTCCTGACAAGACTACATGAAAGTTTGAAATGGAATACATATATAGAAGAAACTAGAAGAGAGAAGAAAGGAAAATGGATGATGACTTGAGTGATGTCATCCTCCTCTATATTGAGAAAGTATTATTTTTTATATAAATATTATTAAATGCTTTGAGTTCCCTCATATTTCCACTTCACCTCTTCCACTTTAAATCTATTCACATTTCCCACTTGGTCTTCTATAAGCCTCTAGACACTTTGTGAAAGCTTGTCACCTTAACATTTAATTCCTAAAGACTTTGAGGGTGAATTTGATTACTTTATTAAACATTAATTAATGAGTAATGCATTACCTTTAAAATACTCTTACAACTATTTCTAACTCTATTATACTTGTAACTTGAAGCTTTGCTCACAACATAGCCTAGAAAGGCTTCTTGAGGGTCAATAACCACCATTTCAATTGTAATATTTATTAATTTTAAATATAATTTTTTCTTATTTAAAATCCACATCATTATAAAGAGGGATAAACAATATTTCCAATTAAATCATTAGTATCAAAAATAGAGTTATGGATCAAAATATATTTTTAAAAATCCAACACATAGTCGCATCAACACCTTCAAAACATAGGAAAATGGAAAATTACAGACCAAGATATAAGTAAAATCCATAGTATCTTATATTTATAGAAATATATTGAAAAGACACTCCAAAGGGTAATTTTAGTTTTTTTTAAATAATAAAATCAACCCATGAAATCTACCCTTTAAGTGTTTTCTAGTGAAAAAGTGGTTGAGTGATAAACCTTCCCAGAAGGATCACTTTGCACCATCATAACTTTTCATTGAAAAATCCAATAGCTATGAAACTAAGTGCATGTTATCATTCCATCTGAGTAAAATCACAAAAAAATTCATGGAATTTAGACTTCATTTGTTCTTGTATAAATAGGATTTAAAAGTGTTCATTGGGCATATTTAGCAACTACTAGATGCAAAAAATGACTAAGTAAAAATTGGTGTAGAAATTGATTTTCATAGCTACACATTTTACACATTAAATATAATATATGCACATTATATTTTAAATTAAACTCTAATGAAATTTATCAATCACTTTTACTAATACATAAATGAGCTTGAAATTTGTGCACTGATAAGATCTAAAAAGTGGAAATAATGCAAAAAATTGACCAAGTAAAAATTAGCTCAAAAGCTAATTTTAAACCCTATGGATTTCACAAGTGGGAGCTAATTTTTTATGCCTTTTTTGACCTACACATTCTTCTCACATTTGGCTACCATAATATTAAAATTAAAGGTGATTAGACATTATTTGGTTCTACAAAATGGTATTTGAAAAGTGTTGCACAGGCTAAATTGGCACCTAAAAATATACAAAAAATTATGCATTGGGTAGTTTTAATGATTTTGATATTTTCTTGTGATGAATAATTCCCTACAACCACCATCATCATTATATTATTATAACATTTTAATACCATGAAATAAATTTTGGAGAGAAAAGAACATGATTTATCACTATAAATTTTTTTTTGAAAAATGTTGTGAAGGTTGATTTGGACAAGACACATCATATCTTACCCTCTTCAGAAAACCTCACTAAGACCCTGAAATAGTTTGACACTTGAAACCATTATAATTAAATCAATATTACCAAGACATAACTCCCAACAATACCACATGAAAATTTGAAATGAAAGAGAAATATAGAATAAAATGGAAGAGAGAAGAAAGAAAAATGGATAATGACTAGAGTGATGTCATCCTCCTCTACATGGAGAAAGTCTTCATTCTTCTAAAAGTATTATTAAATGATTTGAATTGACTCTTCTTTACACTTAACCTTTTCCACTTCAAATTCATCACATCTCTCACTTGGTCTTCTAAAAACCTCTAGACACTTTGTGAAGGCTTGTCACCATAGCATTTAATGCATGGAAACTTTGAGGGTGACTTTGATTAAATTATTCGACCTCCATTTATGAACAATTATTTACAAAACACTCTTATAACCATTTATAACTTCATTATAGATGCAACTTGAAACTTTGCTCATGATATAGGGCCAATAACCACCATTTCAACTATGATATTGACTAATTTTAAATATAAATTTCTCTAATTTGAAATCAACATCATTACAAAGAGGGAGAAATCAAATTTCCAATGAAACTAGTGGTACAAAATATGAAGTTCTGGGTCAAAATATATAGCTAAAAAACAACACACAATCACACCCAATCACATCAACACCTTCAAAACATGGCAAAATGAAAAATCACAGACTAAAATATGAGTAAAACCCATCATATCTTATATTTACATAAACTTTTTGAAAAGACACTCAAAATAGTATTTTTATTTTTATAAAATAATCATATTAACCCCTCTAACCTACCTTATTATTCTTTTATGCTGAAAATTTGGCTAAGTGATAAATCTTCTAAGGAGGGTCACTTGGCACCATCATAATATTTTGCTAGAAAATCCAATAACTACAAAACCAAATACATTACCTTATCATGCCATTTGGGTATAATCATAAAAAAATTCTTGTAATTTGGAATTCATTTTATCTTACACAAATGAGATTCAAAAATATTCATTAAATAGATTTAACAATTGGGAGATGCAAAAAATACTAAGTAAAAATTAACATAGAAGCTAATTTTGATAGCTACATATTTTACACATTATATTTAATATGTGTAGATTATATTTCCTATTATATTATAATTTCATTTAGCTAATACCATGATAAATTTTAATAATATTTTACCTCTTTTACTACTACAAAAATGAGTTTGAAATGTACACACTGATCAGATCTGAAAACTGAAAATAACCTAAAAATTTTGACAATATAAAATCAGCTTAGAAGTCAGTTTTTAACCCTAAACATTTCTCACATGGGAACTAATTTTTTGTACCTTTTTTGAATTGAACATTATTCTCACATTTGAATACCATCATATAAAAATGAAATGTGATTGAATTTTATTTGGTTCTATGAATGGTGTTTGAAAAGTGCTACACTAGTTGATTTGACACGTAGAAATACATATAAATCTACACATTGGCTAGTTTCCATGACTACAATATTTTTATGTGATGAATTATTATCTATAACCACCTTCACCATTGTATTCTATTAACATTATACTACCATCAAACAATATTTGGAGATAAAAACACATGATTTAGCCCTTCAAAATTATTCTCAAAAAATAATGTAGAGGCTAATTTGGAGAAGGCACATCATGTCTTACCCTCTTGAGAAAACCTCACTAAGACCTTGAAATAATTTGACACTTGAAACCATGATAATCAAACCAATATTACCAAGACATGACTTTGGACAAAACCACATGAAAGTTTGAAAGGAAGAGATATATAGAAGAAAATAGAAATAAAAAGAAAGGAAAATGAGTGATGATTTGATAAATGTCATACTCCTCTACAAGGAAAAATTGTTCCTTCTTATAGAAGACTTATTAAATGCTTTGAGTTGCCTCCTCTTTCCACTTAACCTCTCCCACCTAGTTTTTTAGAAGGCTCTAGAAACTTTGTGAAGGCTTGTACAACACCTCAGTATTTAATGTTTGGAGACCTTGAGGGTGAATTTTATTACCTTAATCAACTTTTATTTATAAATAATGACTTGTAAAACACTCTTACAATCATTTCTAACTCCATTAGACCTGTAACTTCAAGTTTTGTGCATTATCTTTATCATTGCACTCTAATAACATTTAACTATCACCATGAGAAATTTGAATAATATTTGACCTCTTTTACTACTGTAAAAATGATCTTGATATATGTGCACTAACCAAATCTAAAATTTGGAAATAACTCAAAAATTTGATTAAGTAAAAATCAGCTTAGAAGTTAATTTTTAACCTTGTGCATTGTGTAGGTGGGAGCTATTTTTTGACCTATAAATTATTCTCATATTTAGCTACCATCATATGAAAGTTAAAAGTTATTATAATTTATTTGGTTTTATGAAATGGTACTTAAAAAGTGTTACATGGATTGATTTGACACTTGAAAATACACACAAACCTATACTAGGTAGTTTTCATAACTATGATATTTTTACATGATGAATAATTCTCTGCAACCACCTTCACCATTATATTCCCCTAAAATTTAACTACCATAAAATAAGTTTTGAAGATAAAATATCATGATTTATCCCTACAAAATTATTCCTAAAAATACTTCACAAGTTGATTTAGATAAGACATGTCATATCTTACCCTCTTGAGAAAACCTCACTGAGAGCTTGAAAAAAATTTAAACTTGAAACCATGATAATAATATTAATTTTACCAATTCATGACCCCTTAAATTACCACATGAATTTTTGAAATTGGAGGGGGTGACAAATTTGACTTGGGATCAAATTTGGTACACATTCTTGGTGATTCATAAGGGGAGCATGCCTACAATGTTAATAAGTCTAATATCCTTGTATGCTCATTAGTAAATGGATTTTTTGCATTTAGTTTCAAATATGGATTGACATTGAACATGAAACAACAAGTTGATTCACTTTCACGACACAAAAACAAAGATAATAAAACAAAAACAACGCAAGATAGGGAACACAACAAGAACATAAGCAAACTAGACTATATATAAACTAACCTGAAGAACATTTCTCCTCCTAAATCAAAGGGGAAAATTGAACCATATTTTAATCCATGAGATGAAGGAGAGAATGAAGCAAGTTATCCTTTTAGATTTATTTTTTATGTCCTCAACTCCTTCGTGCTTGCCAATCTCTTTAGCATGATCTCAAATGTAATGTTGATAGCTACAAACATGTCACCTATGAAGATGAATTCATCTTGTATTTTAAAATACCTCTCATGATCTTTCTTTATTATTGTACCAATCTTAACATGACCATCTCTTGGTTCATAGGGGCATCCTCTAACTTGGTACCTTAGAGAGTCTCACATTGTCCTTCAAGGAGTAAGGCAGTCTCAAGAACATCTTTAATTTGACCAGCAAAGGGTGTATGCCCTTAAAGAGCCTCAAATTCATTGCACACCTCCCAAAAATTCTACCATAAGTTCTCTTAGTCCATGAAGGAAACAATAGCCTTAGTCTCTATTTTTTGTTCAAATCCAATCTCTTGCTTGCCTTGAAGAACATTCTCATCATAGATTTCTTCATTATGGTCTTGAAAACACATTGTCTCACTAGAAACCTTGCATTCTTCATCATCAACATGACCTTGTTCTCCTAGAGGTGATAACTTCTCTAAACCTTCATATTCTTTGAACATATGCAACTAAATCTTCCACATGTCCTTTTTAACCCACTCATTTGACTCAAAAATGTTAGTCAATATGATGTCTTTCTAAAAATATCTTTCATTCACCTCTTCACTAACTTCTTTATTGATCAAGGTAGCTAATTTAACACTCTTCTCATATGTATTTGCAACATCATTAAGATCACATTTTTATTCATTTGTGAAGGCCAATTTGTGTCTATTTTGATCAAGTGGAGTACCAATGGTGAATTACTCATCAAATACACTTGCATTGTCTTCTTCACATTTTATTTGAATCATACTTGCAGCTGCAATCTATTCTTCTTTAGACTCACATATGATAGGTTCCTCTTCAAGAAGGGATGTGGTGGGAGAGGGTGATGGGCATGTTCATGAGTTGGAGATGGAGTATGAGGTATGGTGGATTATTCAAGGATAGATTTGGGAATGGAGGTAATACACTTGTAATTTGGGGGTTTAGAAGTGGAATATTCTTGAAGTAACTCTTGAAGGGAAAGCATGTTAAGTCACACAATGGAAGGAACATATTTTTTAACAAGAACTTAATTTCTCTTATAGCCTTCTTGAGGCTCTTAAATAGCTACAACTTTATATACCATGAACTTTATGTGTATTTTTCATGATGCATTTCAACATTAAAATTTGAATGATATGTAATATCAAGGCTTAAGTGGTTTTGAAGGTGTTTAAGATCTAAAAATTTGAACTTTATGCACGTGTATCATGATGCATCATAACTTTGAAATTTGAATGATTTGTAATACCAAATTATAAGTGGTTTTTAATGTGTTTAAGATCTAAAGATTTGAACTTTATTCACATTTTTCATGATGCATCACAAATTTGAAATTTGAATGATATGTAATAATGAAGCTTAAGTGGTTTTGAATGTGTTTAATATCCAAATATTTAATTTTTATGCACATTTCTCCTAATGCATTACAGCTTTAAAATTTGAATGATATGTAATACTGAGCTTGAGTGGAGATTTTTGCATGTTTAATATCCAATGATTTGATCTTTATATGCATTTCTCATGATTCATTATAACTTTGAAATTTAAATGATATGTAATACTGAAGCTTGAGTGGTTTTGAATGTATTTAAGAGCTAAAGATTAGAACTTTATGCATATTTATCAAGATGCATCATAACTTTTAAATATAAATGACATGTAATACCAAAGCTTGAGAGGTTTTGAACATTTTTAAATCCAAAGATTCAAACTTTATGTGTATTTATCATGATAAATCATAACTTTAAAGTATGAATGATATGTAATACCAAAGCTTTAGTGGTTTTGAACATGTTTAAGATCTAAATATTTGAAATTTATGCATGTTTGTCATGATGCATCACAATTTTGATGTTTGAATGACATGTAATATCAAAGTTTAAGTAGTTTTGAACATGTTTAAGATCCAAAGACTTAAACTTTATATATTTTTCTCATGATGAATCACAACTTTGAAATTTGAATGATATGTAATCCCAAAGATTAAGTAGTTTTGAACGTGTTTAAGATCTAACGATTCAAAATTTATGCAAATTTCTCATGATGCATCACAACTTATAAATTTGAATGATATGCAATACCAAAGCTTAAGCGATTTTGAACATGTATAAGATCTAAATATTCAAACTTTATGCATATATATCACAATGCATCACAAATTTTAAATTTAAATGATATATAATACCGAAGTTGAAGTGATTTTTAAAGTGTTTAAGATCCAAATATTCAAGCTTTATGGGTGTTTCTCATGATGCATCGTAACTTTAAATTTAAATGATATGTAATACCTGTCGACCAAATTTGACTTCAAGTTAAATTTGTCACCCCCTCTAATTTCAAACTTTTATGTGGTATTTTTGAGAGTTATTCCTTTTTAATATTAATTTGATTATCATGGTTTAAAGTTTTAAATTGTTTGAACGTCTCAATGAGGTTTTCTTAAGAGGGTAAGATATTATGTGTGTCCGAATCAACTTGGGAAACACTTTTCAGGAGATATTTTGTAGGGATAAATCATGCTCTATTCTCTCCAAAACTTGTTTGATGGTATTCAAATGTCAAATAAATATAATGGTGAATGTGGTTGTAGAGAATTATTATTCATGTGAAAATGTTATAGTCATGAAAACTGCCTAGTGCATAGATTTTTATGTGTTTTTAGGTGCCAAAGTACCATGTGCATCACTTTTCAAACACCATTTCGCAAAACCAAATAAATTTAAATCACATTTAATTTTCATAATATGGTATGCAAATGTGGGAATAATGTTTAGATCAAAAAATTCATAAAACATTCACTCCCACATGTAAAATTTACAATGTTAAAAATTGGCTTATGAGCTGATTTTTACTTGGTCAATTTTATGGGTTGTTTTCAATTTTTAGATCTAATCTATACACACATTTCAAACTCACTTTTATATTTGTAAAAGAGGTAAAATATTTTTTAAATTCATCATGGTGATAGTTAAATGTCATTAAAGTTTAATGGGAAAGAGAATGTGCACATATTACATACAATATGTAAAAAATGTAGCTATCAAAATCAGCTTCTATGCTAATTTTTATTTGGTCATTTTTTGCATCTTTCAATTGCTAAATCTGCCTAATGAAAACTTTTGAATCCCATTTGTGTTGGATAAAATTAAGTTAAAATTCTATGAAAATTTGTATGATTGTACCTAGATGGAATGATAAGGTAATGCACTTAGTTTCATAGCTATTGAAGTTTTCAGTGAAAAGTTATGATGGTGAGAAGTGACCCTCCTAAAAAGATTTATCACTTAACTAAATTTTCACTAGAAAACACTCAGAGAGTAGGCCATAGTGGTTAATATGATTATTTCAAAAAACTAAAAATACATTTTTAAAAGTGTTGATGCGATTGTATATTGGTGTGATTGTGTGTTGGTTTTTTAGCCATATCTTTTGATTCAAAACTCCATTTTCAATACCATTAGTTGTGTTGGAAATATGATTTATATATATTTGTAATGATGTTGATTTTAAATTATAAAAATGTATATTTAAAATTAGACAATGGTGTATCTAAAATGCCAAGTTATTAGCCCTCAAGAAGACTTTCGAGGTTATGTTGGTTGCAAAGCTACAAGTAAAAGGTCTTATAGAGTTAAAAAATAGTTGTAAGAGTGTTTTATAGGTCATTCCCCATCAATGGATATTGAATAAGGTAATAAAACTCACCCTGAAGGTCTCCAAGATTTAAATGCTAAGGTGACAAGCCTTCACAAAGTGTTTAGAGGCCTAGTAGGCCAAGTGGGAGAGGTTAAGTAGAAAGAGGAGGCAACTCAAAGCCTTTAATAAGACTTATATAAGAATGAAAATTTTCTCCATGTAGAGGAGGATGACATCACTCAAGTCATTATCCATTTTTCCTTCTCTCTTTCATTTTCTTTTATATATCTTTTCTTTTTTCTCATTATAAGATACTTACTCTTATGGTATTGTCTAGCCCTACCCATATTGTAATAAAAAAACCTCTTGATAGTAATATAAGATTTTATTTACCTTCATCTATGCTTTCAACTTGTGTTTAGTTGAGTTTGTGTATGAATAATTTCTGAATGATCCTTTTTTCTTGATGTTTATCCTCTCTCTCTTACCTCTATGAAAGATAGTTTTATGTTTTTAGGTCCTAGGATGTGCTATATCAATCATGAGGTGAAGATAAGATGTGGATATAATCATCCCTTTCTCATTTATCTTATTTCCTCGATCCTTCTTAAAAAAAACTAATGCAACCATCTTGTTATGGAGATTTTGTGAGTGTGTGTGTTCTTAGATATCACCCTTTTTTAATTTTTAGTCATCCCTTTCTCCTCTTTATAACCATTTTATTTAGCAATCAATAGTTTAGATTAGTTTGATAAGAGCCTAATTGATACACCTATGGAGTTGGCCCATAACCCATAGGTTCACCTCCATTACAAGATACCCACATCTTGGAGGTTTTCCCATTATGTGACTAGGTTAGAGAGAGCTTGAAGAACCCTCTCCAAGTGTTCAAATCTATGCCACAATAGTTTTTTGTATACACAATGGGACCTAAGTTTCAAAAGAGTGTAAGAATTTTTGGTATAGATAACTTGATGTGATCCCTTTTCATATCATAGAAAAGATGAGGAAGTTAGTTCAAATGTTGATGAGTAAGTGGATGTTATTTGGAGAGGAAACCCAATATGTTATCAATGATGAGTTGTATGAAATGAGATTTTTTATCCAATGGTCGATAGATATATTAGAGAAGTAGGAGAATCAAGAGACCCAATCCAAGTAAACTCAACCATCATATCTTATCCTTACTCTACCTCCTTTGATTCCAAGTATTCCTCAAGATACACGTAACCCTCTTCAAGAAAGAAAGATTTCATCATCTTGGGAGGCCTTCTTATACTATGATTCCTAATTATACCATGCTAACTCTTGTAGAATAATCTGAACCTATGCAAGTCTCTCCATCCCTTCCTTAAGAGCCTCAATATATTCCATCTTTTAGGTCTATCCAAGAAAATTTTCAATGTCAAAAGAGGCCTTAGTTGAGAAGTTGGAAGATAAAGTTATAATTGTTGAAGAGCCTCAAGAAGGTTATGAGAAAAATGAAGAACTTATTGAAAAATTTGTTCCTTACATTACTTAACTTAACATTATTTCCCTTCAAGATTTCCTTCAATAATCTTACATTTCCAAACCCTCAAATTACAAGAGTATTCCCTCCATTCCCAAAGCCATCCATGAATCATCCACCATACCTCATGCTCCCTCTCCAACTCATGAACATGGCCACCACCCTCCCACCACATCCCTTCTTGAAGAGGAACCTATCATATGGGGAAAAAGTAAAGAAGATATTGTAGCTATAAGTTTGATTCAAAGAAAATGTGAAGAAGATAATGCAAGTGTATATGATGACAAAATTTTTATTGATACTCCACTTGGTGAAAATAGACACAAGTTAGTCTTCACAAATGAAGAAAAATGTGATCTTGATGATGTTGAAACTTCCTATGAGAAGAGTGATAATGTTGATACCATTGTCAATAAAGAAGTTGGTGAAGAGGTGAAAGAAGGATATTTTTATAAAGACATCATTTTGACTAACCTTGTTGAGTCAAATGACTAGGTTCATGTCGATTTGAAGGATAAGTGGCAGATCTATTTGTATATGTTCAAAGAATATGAAGGTTTTTAGAAGTTAGCATCTCTAGGAGAATAAGGTTAGGTTGATGATGAAGAATGCAAGGTTTATAGTGAGCCAATGTGTTTTCAAGACCATAATGAAGAAATATATGATGAGGACATCTTTTAAGGAAAGCAAGATATTGGATTGGAATAACCAATAGAGCCTAAAGCTATTATCACCTTCATGGACTAAGATAATTCATGGTAAAAGTTTTGGGAGGTGTGTAATGAATTTGAGAATCTTTAAAGGAATACACCCCTTGCTGGTCAGATTGAAGATCTTCTTGAAGTTGCTTTACTCCGTGAAAGATAATGTGAGACTCTCTAAGGTACCAAGTTGGAGGTTACCCCTATAAAATACGAGATGGTCATGTTTGAGATTGGCACAAGCATAAATGAAAACCATGATTTAACTATTTTCATGTTATTTTATGTTATTTCAATGTTGGGATGCATTTTGATAGATATGTATAAAATTTAAATATTTAGATATTAAACACATTCAAAATAATTTAAGCTTTGGAATTACATATCAGTCAAATTTCAAAGTTGTGATGCATGATGAGAAACATGCATAAATTTTGAATCTTTGGTTCTTAAATAGTTAAAAATAGTATAAGCTTAATTATTACTTATGATTAAAAGATTTAAAACTTATGTGCATTTCTCATGATGCATCACAACTTTAAAATTTGAATGATATGTAATATCAAAGTTTAAGTAGATTTAAACGTGTTTAAAATCTAATGATTTAAAGTTTATGCATATTTATCATTATATATCACAACTTTGAAGTTTGAATGATATGTAATACTAAAGCTTCAATACTTTTAAACATGTTCAAGATCAAATGATTCAAATTTTGTTCACATTTCGCATGATACATCATAGCTTAAAATTACAATGAATATGTAATAATAAAGTTTAAGTAGTTTTGAATGCATTTAAGATCTAAAGATTCAAATTTTATGTGTTTCTCATAATGCAATAAAACTTTAAAATTTGAATGGTATGTAATACTAAAGCTTGATTAGTTTTGAACATGTTTAAGATATAAAGATTTAAATTTTATTCACATTGATCATGATGCATCATAACTTTTGAAATTTGAATGATATGTAATTTTGAATCTTAAATGGTTTTGAATGTGTTTAACATCTAAAGATTTAAACTTTATGCACATTTTTTATGCTGCATCATACTTTGAAATTTGAATGATAAGTAATAATGAAGATTAAGTGGTTTTGAGTATGTTTAAGATCCAAAGATTCAAACTTTATGTTCATTTATCACAATGCATTGTCACTTTAAAATTTGAATTATATGTAATACCAAAGCTAAAGTGGTTCTAAATGTGTTTGAGATCTAAAAATTCAAACTTTATGCACATTTCTCATGATAAATCATAACTTTGAAGTTCTAATGATGTAATACCAAAGCTTAAGCAATTTTAAACATGTTTAAATCCAAATATTCAAACTTTTTGTGCATTTCTCATTATGCATCACAACTTTAAAATTTGAATGACATGTAATGCTGAAGCTTAATTAGTTTTGAACGTGCTTAAAATCCAAAGATTGAAACTTTATCTATATTTCTAATGATGCATTGTAACTTTTAAATTTTAATGATATGTAATACTGAAACTTAAGTGGTTTTGAATGTGTTTGAAATAGAAAGATTCAAACTTTATGTTTGGTTCTTCTGATGTATCACAATTTTAAAATTTTAATGATATGTAATACCAAAGTTCTAGTGGATTTAAATGTGCTTAAGATCTATATATTCAAAAAATATGTCCATTTTTCATGATGCATCAAAACATTAAAATTTGAACGATATGTAATAAGTAAGTTTGAGTGGCTTTGAACATGTTTAAGATCCAAATATTTGAGCTTTATACATTTTTTTATGATGCATCACAATTTTAAAATCTAATTGATATGTAATATAAAAGTATGAAAATTTTTGAACATGTTTAAGATCTAAAGATTTGAAATTTATTCACGTATGCCATGATACATCATGACTTTGAAGTTTGAATGATATGTAATACTAAAGCTTCATTGGTTATAAACATGTTTAGAACCCAAAGATTCAAACTTTTTTACATATTTATCATGATACATAAAAACTTTGAAATTTGAATGACATGTAATATCAAAACTTAATTGGTTTTGAACATGTTTAAGATCCAAAGATTCAAAATTTATGCTCATTTTTCATGATCTATCATAATTTTTAAATTTTAATAATATGTAATACTAAATCTTAAGTGGTTATGAACGTGTTTAAGATTAAATGATTCAAAATTTAAGCATATTTCTCAAAATGTATCACAATTTTAGAATTTGAATGAAATGTAATTGTAATCACATAAAAATGAAATTTGTACAATTTGAGCATGACTTGTGAAATCCAAACCATAAGTCTTTCCTACTTGCTTGCACAACCTAATAGGCATGTTTTAACTACTTCCCAATCACCCAAAGCCTTCTTGAATCAACCCCAATTACCCTGGACTCCTCTATTAGGCAAAAACTTATCCCCTAAGGTTGATGTTCCCTTGGACAATAGTGCCATAAGTTGGACTATAGCACTAGAACCTAGGGTTTCCACTTTCCAATGCTATTGTCCAAGTCACTCATAGCCTCAAATGATAAAATTTTCTCAAACCTTTATCGTTTTCCCTATCAACCTAACATGAAGTCATCTAACTTAGAATCATCAATTTGCCTATAAAATCCTATTCAATGGTCATTTAGAAAGGTTGGAAATCGTTCAAAAGACATGAGCGAGAAATACACTAAGCACATTCAAGAAAATCTTCCAATTCTTTTCCTACAACAAACCATTACTATTTCCAACCTATTCAATCTCTCACACAAGTCACGAGTCATCTTAATATTTCTCAAATTCACATAATACTTACATTGCATACATAAGATTTCATAATACAATCCTATTATCCTTGATCCCTCTTCAGAGTATTGGTATGTAGGTAGTATGCCCACACATGGAGTGTGATCATATGTTCAATACATAATACACACTAACCCCTTTTCTAGTTAATTCAAGACCACTTGTCAAGCCTAAGGAGGAACGAAGACCCTCTAGGATAGAATTAGTTGCACACAGAGCTTTGTGGATGATCAAGACCTGAGATTATAGACATAGAGCCTCTTGAAGTATCAGAATAAAACCCAAGAAACTTAGAAGAAGTAAATCATAAGGACTATAGTGCCAAAAATAGAACTATAGTGTTAGACCTCCAAGTGTCTAATTTTTGGTGATATTATCTAGGTAGAAAATAGAGTTTAGGGTCATGTTTTCAATAGTCTACCTAGTCAGCTCAACAATTTGTAGTTCTATAATCCTCCATCTCAGCCCAAAAATTAACTAAGTTCACTCTCTATCCCCTTGTTTTCTATTTTTAGTAATTAATTAATCAAATACAAATTTACCAGATTAGTATGTTAATTTAATCATAATGTATTCACATATTTTATATATTAATCTAGACCTCTTTACTAATTAGGTAATTAAACCCTTAGTTTCCCAAAAATAGTAAAACATTTGGTGAACCCGACTTACTACAATGGAAAGGGTGATCTAGAGACACATTTGAGAGCCTTTCGCATAGCATGTTTTGATCATGTACAAAATGACTAGCTATTAACTAAGTTATTTCTAAGGAGCCTCAAGGATTATGTACTACAATGGTTTTACAGTCTACCGAATCAATCAATCAATATATTTAATCTTCTTGCTGACATGTTCTTAGCATACTTTAGTATCAACATCAGTGATAAAGTGTCATATGCTCAAATTGCACAATAGAAATAGAAGTCAAATGAGCCTCTCACTGAGTATGTTCTTAGATATAAGACCGTATTGGCTAAGATGACTAGCCCTATGGCAAATCAGGAGTTATAGGACCTCTTCAAATAGAGTCTTCTATTAGTTTTGCATGAGATAATAATTTTCAAAAAATTCTCTTCTTTCACTGAATTGTGTCACACTTTAAAAGAATGAGAAATCAAACTCATATCAATGGGAAAACTCAAGTACATAAGTGTATTAGATACAACTAATAAGAGTAAAAAATAAGTCCCATATAAGGTCAAGTTTAATGACAATAAAGGACAAAATCAGCAAATAGTCAATGCACCTTCAGATCCCCCATAGAGAGTCACATTATCAACACCTACTTGATGACTTTTTAAAAATCTACCAGTTTATCCAGCTAGAGTTCTACAACAGCTACTAGAATGTAATATCATTTCTCTACATCTTATTAGAGAAGTTGATCCAACAAAGCCTCTTCCATGGGGATATGATCATAATGTATTTTGTGATTTTCATAAGGCACCAGGTCATACTACAAATAAATTCATTAGTCTTAGGCATAAGATATAGGATTTAATTGATGCCAACCAGATTGATCTAAGCACTTAAGTGGAGCCTCTTTAGGCCAAACCAACACAAGATAAGTCACTTAAAATCTTTTCAAATCTATTTCCATAGCATAAAAAGTTAGATGTAAGGGACACATCAGGCATACATCATGCATATTAGGCACATCATCCACCAGCTACATATAGGGCACCAACAGTTGAATCACATCCATTGAGCCACATGATTGGCACCTTTCATTCCAGCCTTATAGTTCGGCCTTCTATCTCCTTTTTCAAGTAAGATACTATCAAGAATGACACAGATTATCATGCACTCTTAATCAAAAAATTTATTCATAATCATCCCATTCATAGTGTTCTAATTGACAATGGATCTAAAGTTAACAAGTGTACTATGACACTACTACAACACTTGGGGTATTAGAGTAGGATATCACTCTGACTAACATAGTTATCAATAGATTTAGTGGACATAGTCGGACTACATTGGGTGAGATCCTCATTTCATTATAGGTTGGTCTTAGATTCATGACCACCCCATTCACTATAGTTCTTAGCAGAAGAGTTTTTGACATGTCACTTGGCAGACCTTGGATACAAAAACTTTGATAAATTCCATCTACAGTGCATTGATACATGAAATTCATTCACACAAATTAGGCTATTACAGCTATTAGATTTCCATATGAGTTTCCACTTTTAGTTTCAGTTTCATCACAAATTCTAGCTCCATTACTAGTATAGAGGGTCCATACACCTCCATAGCTTCAAGATTTTAAACAGCTTCTAGTTATAATTTTCACACCTAGAGTAGTTTCATTAAGATCTCAAGTATATACACATCAAACACATTTTTAGAGAGATTCTCCTACTTACAGATGGGTCCTTAAGATCCCTAAAATTGCATCTACTTTTTAGGGTTATGAAGGATCCCTATAGAAGGTTTCTACTTCATAGATCTCAGAGTATTTACAGTATATCCAAATTTCAAAGCCTCAGTCTCATCACTTCCATTATGCCTCATGATCATGTAGGATTCCAATTTTTGATACTAAACACCATGATAGGGAATCTCATCTAAGACCCATCGATTAGTATCATTCCTATGTAGTATTTCCTGTACATAGTCTTTTTTTCTTGATTGTACATAACTTATTTCAAAAATACAAAAATAATACAAACTTTAAAAAAAATACAAAAATATGTCAATTGTATGCATCATGTATGTTCTTACATTACTAAAACACTATGCTAGACTTACATTACATTGTTATATGCTACTTGTTTGTCAATTTATCTTTATTACCAAGCTTCACTTGATCTTATTTTAAGTGTGTGCAGTGCATCTAGATCCTTGATTTCTTTACTTCTACCAATCGAGGGGGCATCTTACATCTACATTATAGCTATATATCAATACATCTACCCACTAGGGGTACACTCTACATGACTACACCATTCAGGTTATGTCATTCTTACACTACACACTCTAGACATCTTGTTGTAGTATGTTCCTTAATTTCTTACACAAATATATCTTACATCGACATCCATTAGCATTTATCACACTTCTATATTTCATAGCATATACATTAGTCTTGCATTACATATCTTGTATACTCTTGCTTCTCACTTTTTATAGTTAGATGCATGTTTACTTCTTACAGTACTTTACTTTCTTCCACTCTTTGCTTTAATTAGTTAGATGTGTTTGCATTTTCTAGTTCCTATTTGCTTCTTGTTTGTCTTTTAGGATATTTACCAAATGTCCTTTGCTCCTGTCTATATGTGTGTTCCTTTAAACATTTGCCAATGTCCTTTGTGTGTGCCTTTCTATGTGCTTATGGCCCTTATGCTAATATTTTCTTGTTCCTTTTATGTGTATATGAAGGAAATTGAACATGCCTTATATAACTTGCATGCTTATTTGACCCATTGGCCACCCTTGTGTGTTTCTTGTTTGTTGTTTTGTATGCTTGTTTGCTTGATCATTTCTCTTTCTATGCAATGCCATGATTTTAATCATGCATTTACCTTTCTTCTTAGATGCCATGATGGACATCATGCCCCATCCCTCCATGCTAATAATAACTAACATCTTGCATTCTAGCTTTATCTTATACACATGTTATTAAATTATTATATCTATCTAAGCATACCCTTGTTGATCTAATAATCTCTCTTTATAACTTTTGTTATATCTTGAGATCATGAATATCAATACTATATTAAATGTTTTTGTAGCTTACACACTTGTAGGGCTTCTTCTTTTGATGGCAGTCATTATAGGGTCTTCATTCCTACCCTCATAAGAGGGGGAAACAAACAAGGGTTTTGTCATAGAGATCAGAGCTCTTAGTAGTCAAAAATGTAGTTGCAAAAAAGTTTAGTCTAGATTCAAAATTCATTAGAAGTAAGCCAGATCATGTAGAAAGTAGATAACATAGTTTAATTTTTAGTTTTGGCTCTAGACAATAATGCTAGTGTCCAGTTTTTAGTCCTAGTGTCCAAATAATAGAATTTGTAGTTTTTCTAGAATCAAGTAGAGGGGTGAGTTTAGTCATGATTTTGCCATAATAGTACAGTGTAAAATCTAGCACTTTTTTTCTTAGAGAATCTAGATATAGGGGGCATCATGCATGACATGAGGGTTTCCACTTATAGTTTAGACATGGAAGTTGATACAACTTTTAGTTTAGCATCTATGTTCTAGACACCAGTTATTAGGGGCAATGTATGTGGCACATGGGCATTCCTTTTTCTAAGGTTAGTACATTTTCTTGCATATTTCTTGCATTTACATGCCTTACTCCATCTACAGGTGGTTGGCATCACTTTAAAGTAGACTTTCATACAATTTTACTTCCTAATTAGCCAATTTCTTGAGTTGATTCTATTTTTAGAGGGGATATCTATGCAAGTTCCAATCTTCATCTTTCAAAGTGGCCAACATTGGCCTAGTTTCTAGTTACATTCAACTATCCACACCAACATTGTCAGATTACAACATGTTCATAGGCTTCATGAGCCAACTCATATGGCATTCAGTTTATACTAGTATCTTTCTATTCATCTTCACATCACAAGGTAATGATGGAGCCAAATATCTCACTAACCTTTGTATTCTTGAGCCACCAATTCAAAGGGATTGTACACATAGTCCAGACATCAATTAACACACATATGATTCACTAACTTCACATAGTTGGTGACGATGGAGACAAAGAGCCTAACATTGCACTCTTTAGACACCTTTTAGGGGATTGATCACTCAGCTCATCTATTGATATAACTCTTGGTTTAGTATTCATCCAGCATCACTCAACATAACCTAGCAACATAAGAGATTTTGTATTGGTTCATGTACTCAATAAAGTGTATTCATTCCTTTCTCTTCCTTTCTCTTCTTACCTAGCTTTGTATGTTCTTATAAGAACTGATCTACTTTCACTATCCTTATTTGAATATTCACATAGTATAATATACTCTCACCACACATAAATCCAACATCACATAGCTTCTTGGGCTTAGCCCACAGGTAAGTTTAGGTACGCTCTTATTTTTATTTTTCATCTTATTATTTCACTTAGATGCATACTTATAACAAAGGGGGGGCAAATTTAATCACATAAAAATGAAATTTGTACAACTTAAGCATTACTTGTGACATCCAAACCATAGGTCTTTCCTGTTTGCTTACACAACCCACTAGGCATGTTTTCACCGCTTCCCAGTCACCTAAAACCTTCCTAAATCAGCCCCAACTATCCCAAACTCCTCTCCTGGGCACCAACCTATCCCATAAGGTACCTATCCCCTTAGATAATAGCACCATAATTTGGACTATAGAGCTGGACCCTAGGGTGTCCACTTTCTAGTGCTATTGTCCAAGTCACTCTTAGCCTCAAATGGTCAAATTACCCCAGATCTTTATTTTTTTCCCTATCATCCTAACATGAAGTAATCTAACCTAAGATCATTATTTTCACTATAAAATCCTATTCAAGGGTCATTTAGAAGGGTTGGCAATCATTTAAAAGGCATGAGCTAGAAATACACTAAGTACACTCAAGCAAATCTTTCTATTATTTACATATAGCCAACCACTATTATTTCTAGCCTACTCAAGCTCTCGCACAAGTCACAACTCATCTCAAGCTTGCCTAGATTCACATAATACTTGCATTGCATACATAATATTGTATAATAAACATTTAATTTGGGAGAACTAAATTGACCTTAATCCCTCTTCAGAGTATTGGTATGTAGGCAATGTGCCCACACATGGGGTGTGAACGTATGTTCAATGCATAATACACACTAAACCCTTTTTCTATATGATTCAATACCACTTTTCAATCTTAAGGAAGAACTAAAATCCTAGAGGATAGAATCACTTGCACATGAAGCTTCACGAATGATCGAGACTTGAGATTCTAGACGTAGAGCCTCTTGAAGTATCAAAACATATCCCAAAAACCTTATAAAAAGTAGATCAAATGGACTATAGTGCGAAAAACAAGACTAGTATTGGATCTCCAAGTGTCTAGCTTTTTGCACTACTATACAAGTAGAAAATAGACTTTAGGGTCCTATTTATGATAGTCTTCCTAGTCATCTTAGTAATTTATAGTTCCAAAATCCTCCGTCTCAGCCCAAAAATAAGCTAAGTTCACTCTTTATCCCCTTTTTGGCTATTTTTAGTAATTAATTGATGAAATATAGATTTAGTAAATCAGTGGGTTAATTTAGGCATATTGTATTCACATATTTTCCAGGTTAATCTAGACATCTATACTAATTAGGAAATTAAACCCTTAATTTTCTAAAAATAATAAAACAATAATATCAAAGCTTAAGTGGTTTTGAACGTGTTTAATATCTAATGATTTGAATTTTATGCACATTTTTTATGATGCATCATACTTTTTCAATTCAAATGATATGTAATATGCTTGAAACTATATGCATGTTTCTCATGATGCATTAAAACTTTGAATGATAAATAATGCTGAAGCTCAAGCATTTTTTAACATGTTTATGATCCAATGATTCAAATTTTAAGCACATTTCTCATAATTCATTAAAAATTTGATATTTGAATGATATGTAATATTGAAGCTTGAACAGATTTGAACATGTTTAAGATCTAAAGATTTGAACTTTATGCACATTTCTCATGATGCATCATAACTTTTAAATTTAAACGATATGTAATACCAAAGCTTGAGTGGTTTTGAATGTGTTTAAGACCCAAAGATTCAAACGTTATGAATGCATATCATGATGCATTACAATTTTTAATTTTAAATGATATATAATATCAAATATTAAAAGGTTTTGAATGTATTTAAGATCCAAAGATTCAAATTTTATGCACATTTATAATGATGCATAAAAAATTTAATATTTGAATGATATGTAATACCAAAGATTAAGTGATTTTGAATGTGTTTAAGATTTAATAATTTAAACTTTATTCACATTTCTCATGATCTATCGTAGCTTTGAACTTTGAATGATGTGTAATACCAAAGCTTAAGCAGTCCTTAACATATTTAAGATACAAATATTTGAGTTTTTTGCATATTTTTCATGATACATCACAACTTTGAAATTTAAATAATATGTAATACTGAAGTTTAAATGGTTTTGGACATGTTTGAGATTCAAAAATTTGAACTTTATGCATGTTTCACATGATATATCACAATTTTGAAATTTTAATAATATGTAATATTTGAACATATTTAAGATCCAAATATTCAAACTTTCTGCATGTTTATCATTATACATCACAATTTTGAAATTTGAATTATATGTAATACCAAAACTTAAGTAGTTTTGAATGTGTTCAAGATACAAGGATCTAAATTCTATGTGTATTTTTCATAATCCATCAAAATTTTGAAATTTGAATGATATGTAATATCAAAGCTTAAGAAGATTTGAGCGCATTTAAGATTCAAAGAATTAAACTTTATGCACATTTTTTTTATGCATTGCAACTTTTAAATTTGACTAATATGTAATACTAAAGCTTAAGTGGTCTTTAACATGTTTAAGATCTTAAGATTTGAATTTTATACACATTTCTCATGATTCATCACAAATATAAAATTTGTATGATATGTAATACCATATTTTAAGCAATTTTAAATGTGTTTGAGATCCTAGATTACAACTTTATGTACATTTTTCATGATGCATCATAACTTTAAAAAGTGAATCATATGTAATATTGAAGCTTAAGTAATTTTAAAGCTTTTTAAGATCTAAATATTTGAACTTTATGCATGTTTTTCATGATGCATTACAACTTAAAAATTTAAATGATATGTAATTCTAAAGATTAAAAGCTTTTAAACATGTTTAAGGTCTAAATATTTGAATTTTATGTGTGTTTCTCATCATCCATTGTAACTTTGATATTTGAAAGATATGTAATACTAAAGCTTAATTAGTTTTGAAAGTGTTTAAGATTTAAATATTTGATCTTTATGCACATTTATCATGATGCATCACAATTTTAAAATTTGAATGACATGTAATACCAAAGCTTAAGTATTTTTTAATGTGTTTGATATCCAAAAATTCAATATTTATGTATATTTATTATGATGTATCACAATTTTGGAATTTGAATTATATGTAATACTGAAGATTGAGTAGATTTAAAAATGTTTGAGATCCAAAGATTTGAAATTAATGTGCATTTCTCATGATGCATTACAACTTTGAATTTTGAATGATATGTAATGTTGAAGCTTGAGTTGTTTTGAACGTGTTTAAGATCTAAAGATTTAAACTTTAAGCATGTTTCTTGTGATGCATCACAACTTTGAATTTTCAATGATATATAATACCAAAACTTTAACATATTTGAATGTGTTTAAAATCTAAAGATTCAAAATTTATGCACGTTTATCATTATGCATTATAACTTTAATATTTAAACATGTAATACTTAAAATTAAGTAGTTTTGGATATTTTTAAAAGCTAAAGATTCAAACTTTATGCATGTTTTTCATGATGCATAAAAAATTTACAATTTTAATTATATGTAATATTGAAGCTTAAACAATTTTAAACATGTTTAAAATCTAATGATTCAAACTTTATGCACATTTATCATGATGAATCATGACTTTAAAATTTGAATGATATGTAATATCGATGCTTAAGTCATTTTAAACTTATTTAATATCTAAATATTTGAAATTTATGTGTATTTATAATGATGCATCACAAATTTAAAATTTAAATGATATATAATACTAAAGCTTAAGTGATTTTAAACATGTTTAAGATCTAAAAATTAAAAGTTTATGTACATTTCTCATGATGCATCACAACTTTGAAATTTATATGATATATCATATTCAAGCTTTACCAATTTTGAATATATTTAAGATCTAAAGATATAAATTTTATGTGCAATTTTCATGATCATTATAACTTTTAAGTTTGAATGATATGTAATACCAAAGCTTAAGTAATTTTAAATATGTTTAAGATCTAATAATTTTAATTTTATGTGCATTTGCCATGATGAATTGTAACTTTAATGTTTGAATGATATGTAATACCAAAGCTTAAGTGGTTGGAGTGTGTTTAAGATTTAAAGATTCAAACTTTGTATGAGTTTCTCATGATTTTTAATGATATATAATACTGAAGCTTAAGTGGTTTTGAATGTGTTTAAGGTCTAATGATTCAAGATTTATATTTATTTTTCATGATGCATCACACCTTTTAAATTTGAATGATATGTAATATCAAACCTTGAGTGGATTTAAACATGTTTAAGATCTAAAGATTCAAAATTTATGCATGTTTATCATGATGCATCACAACTTTAAAATTTGAACGTAATGTAAAATTTAAAGATTCAAAATTTATGTGCATTTGTAATGATGCATTATAACTTTGAAATTTGAATGATATATAATATCAAATTTTAAGAAATTTTGAATGTGTTTAACATCTAATGATTCAAACTTTATGCATATTTCTCATAATGTATCATAATTTTTATATTTAAATGATATGTAATAATGAAGCTTGAGTAGATTTGAATGTGTTTAAGATCTAAATATTTAAACTTTATGCATATTTTTCATGATGCATCACAACTTCAAATTTTGAAGGATATGTAATACCGAAGCTTGAGTGGTTTTGAACATGTTTAAGATTCAACATTTGTGCATTTTTTTCATAATGCATCACAACTTTAATTAAACTTTGAATGATATGTAATACCAAATTTTTAGTAGTTTTGAATATGTTTAAGACCCAGAGATTCAAATTTTATGCATGTATATCATGATGCATTACAAATTTAAAATTTGAATAATATGTAATACCAAAGTTAAAATGGTCTTGAACATACTTAAGATCTAAAAATTCAAATTTTATGTACATTTGTAATGATGCATTACAAATTTAATATTTGAATGATATGTAATACCAAAGATTAGGTAATTTTTAAAGTGTTTAAGATCTGATAATTCAAACTTTATGTGAATTTCTCATGATCTATCATAACTTTGAAGTTTGAATGATATGTAATACCAAAGCTTAAACAGTCTTTAACCTATTTAAGATCCAAAAATTTGAGTTTTTTGCATATTTTTTATGATGTATCACAACAATCAAATTTGAATTATATGTAAAACTTAAGCTTAAATGGTTTTGAACATATTTGAAATTCAAAAATTTGATCTTTATTCATGTTTCTCATGACGCATCACAACTTTGAAATTTTAATGATATTCAATAGCAAAGATTAAATGATTTTGAACATATTTAAATTTAAAATATTTAAATTTTATGCACGTTTCTCATAATGCATCATAATTTTAAAATTTGAATTATATGTAATACCAAAATTTAAGTGGTTTTGAACATGTTTAAGATTCAAATTTTATGTGCATTTTTCATGATGCATCAAAACTTTTAAATTTGAATGATATGTAATATCGAAGTTTAAAAAGTATTGAACATGTTTAAGATCAAAGGATCAAACTTTATGCATATTTTTCATCATGATTACAACTTTAAAATTTGATTGATATGTAATACTGAATCTTGAGTGGTCTTTAACATGTTTAAGATCCTAAGATTTAAACTTTATACATGTTTCTCATGATGAATCACAACTATGAAAATTTGAATGATATGTAATATCGTAACTTAAAAAAATTTAAACATCTTTGAGATCCAAATATTCAAATTTTATACACATTTTTCATGATGCATCATAACTTTAAAATCTGAATGATATGTAATATCGAAGCTTAAGCAATTTTAAAACTCTTTAAGATCTAAAGATTCAAACTTTATGTATATTTTTTAAGATGTACTGCAACTTTAAAATTTGAATGGCATATAATTTTGAATCTTAAAAAGTTTAAACATATTTAAGGTCCATAGATTCGAATTTTATGTGCATTTCTCATGATGTATTGTAGCATTAAAATTTGAAAGATATGTAATACTAAATAGTAATTAGTTTTGATAGTGTTTAAGATTCAAATATTCAAACTTTATGCACAACTTTGAAATTTGAATAATATGTGATACCGACGGTTGAGTGATTTTGAACATGTTTGAGATCCAAAGATTCAAATTTAATGCATATTTTTTATGATGTATCACAACTTTGGAATTTGAATAATATACAATATTGAAGATTGAGTAGATTTAAACATGTTTAAAATCCAGAAATTTGAACTTTATGCCCATTTATCATGATGCATTGCTACTTTAACTTTTGAATGATATGTAATGCTAAAGTTTGAGTGGTTTTGAACATGTTTAACATCTAAAGATTTAAAATTTATACATATTTCTCATTATACATCATAACTTTGAATTTTTTATGATATGTAATACTAAAGTTTTATCATATTTGGATGTGTTTAAAATTTAAAGATTTAAATTATATGCATGTTTATCATGATGCATTACAACTTTGATATTTTAATGAAATGTAATAGGAAAACTTAAGAAATTTTGAACATGTTTAAGATCTAAAGATTAAAATCTTATGTACATTTCTCATTATGCATCACAAATTTAAAATTTGAATTATATGTAATACCGAAGCTTAAGTAGTTTTAAACATATTTATGATCCAATGATTTAAACTTTGTGTATTTTTCATGATGCATTGCAAATTTGGAATTTGAGATATGTAATATCGAATCTTAAGTGTTTTTGAACTTGTTTAATATCCAAATATTTAAACTTTATGTGAATTTCTAATGATGCATCACAACTTTAAAATTTTAATGATATGCAATAGTAAAGCTTAAGCAATTTTGAACATGTTTAAGATCTAAAAATTCAAATTTTATGCACTTTTCTCAAGATGCATCACAACTTCAAAATTTGAATGATATGTAATACCCAAGCTTGACCAGTTTTGAATATTTTTAAGATCTAAAAATTCAAATTTTATGTGCATTTCTTATGATGTATTATAAATTTAAAGTTTGAATGATATGTATATACCAAAACTTAAGTAGTTTTAAATGTGTTTAAGATATAAATATTTAAACTTTATACGCATTTATCATGATGTAAAATAAATTTAATGTTTGAATGATATTTAATATCAAAAGTTAAGTGGTTTGGAATGTGTTTAAGATTTAAAAATTCAAACTTTATGTGAGTTTCTCATGATGCATCACAACTTTAAAACTTGAATGATACATAATACTAAAGCTTAAATGGTTTTGAACATGTTTAAGATTTAATGAATAAATATTTATACTCACTTCTCATGATGCATCACAAATTTAAAATTTGAATGATATGTAATACAAAACCTTGATCATATTTAAAAGTGTTTAATATCTAATGATTCAAAATTTATGCATGTTTCTCATGATGCATCATAACTTTGAAATTTGAATGATATGCAAGATCTAAAGATTTAAAATTTATGTTCATATATCATGATGCATCATAACTTTGAAGTTTGAATTATAATAGCAAATCTTAAGTATTTTTGAATGTATTTAAGATCCAGGGATTTGAACTTTATGCACGTTTATTATGAACATAAAACAATCTTGCATAGATAGAAAAGAAAGGAAAAACACAAATAAAAAAGTATCCTTTACAAAGTATTCATGCACAAACCCAACTAAACATAAGATGAAAGAATAGAGGAAGGTAAATGAGAAACAAAAAGTTGTGATGCATTATGATAAACATGCATAAAATTTAAATCTTTGGATCTTAAACATATTCAAAACTATTTAATATTTTGTATTACATATCATTCAAATTTGAGAGTTGTGATGCATAAAATTTAAATATTTTGATCTCAAACACATTCAAAATAACTTAAGCTTCAGTATTACAAATCATTCAAATTTTAAAATTATGATACATCATGATAAATGCATAAAAGTTTTGAATCTTTAGATTTTAAACACATTAAAAACCTATTAATCTTTAGTATTACATGTCATTCAAACTTCAAAGTTATGATTCTTCATGACTATTGTGTATAAAGTTCAAACTTTTAGTTCTTAAATATGTTTAAAATTGGTTAAGCTTCAGTATTACATATAATTTAAAACTTCAAAGTTGTAATATATCATGAAAAATGTGCACAAATTTTAAATATTTATATCTTATACATGTTCAAAAATAATCAAGCTTCACATCATGAGAAGTGTGCATAAAAATTTAAATCTTTGGATCTTAACCACTTTCAAACTTGCTTAATCTTTGGTCTTAAATATAGTTCAAATTTAAAATTTATGATGCATCATGAGAAATTCACATAAATTTCTTTGGATCTTAAATTATTTTGAATCCACTCAAGCTTTAATATTATAGATCATTCAAATTTCAAATTTGTGATGCATCATGAGAAATGAGAATAAAATTCAAATCTTTAGATCTTAAACATGTTCAAAAATATTTAATCTCCAGTATTATATATCATTCAAAATTCAAAGTTGTGATGCATCATGACAAATGTGCATAAATTTAAAATCTTTGGATCTTAAAAATATTCAAAACTACTCAAATTTTGTATTACATATTATTAAAATATCAAAGTTACAATGCACCATGAGAAATGTGTAAAAAGTTCAAATCTTTGGATCTTAAACACATTTAAAACCACTCAAGCTTTAGTATTACATATCATTCTAATTTTAAAGTTGTGATGCATCATGAAAAATGTGCACAAATTTCCAATCTTTAGATATTAAATACACTCAAATCCACTAAAGCTTTGGTATTACATATCATTCAAATTTAAAATTTGTCATTTATCATGAAAATCATGCATAGAGCTTGTATCATTGAATCTTAAACATGTTTAAAACCACTTAAAATTCGATATTGCATATCATTCAAATTTTAAATTTGTGATGCATCATGAGATTGTATCACAACTTTTTAAATTTGAATGATATGTAATACTAAAGCTTAAGTGGTTTTAAAGGTGTTTAAAATCAAAAGATTCAAATTTTATGCATGTCTCTCATGATGCATCACAAATTTTAAATTTGAATGATATGTAATACTGAAGTTTAAATAGTTTTGAACGTGTTTAAGATCTAAAAATTTAAACTTTATGTGCATTTATTATGATGCATTATAATTTTGAAATTTGAATGATATGTAGTACTAAAGCTTAAGAACTTTATGCATATTTATTAGAAGATTTGAACTTTCTACATATTTATTGATGCATCACAACTTTAAAGTTTTAATGATATGTAATACCAAAGCTTGAGCTTTGGTATTACATATCATTTAGATTTCAAATTTGTAATGTATCATAAAAAATATGCATAAATTTTGAATAATTAGATTTTAATACTGAAGATTAAACAATTTTAAAGTTGTTTAAGATCTAAAAATTTGAGCTTTATACATATTTTTTATGATGCATTGTAACATTGAAATTTGAATGATATGTAATACCAAAGTTTAAATAGTTTTGAAAGTATTTAAGATCTAAATATGTAAATTTTATCCACATTTTTCATGATGCATCACAATTTAAAATTTTTAATGACATGTTTAACATCTGAAGATTTTATCTTTATACTCATTCTCATGATGCATCATAACTTTAAAATTTAAAGGCTATGTAATACTGAAGCTTATAGAGTTTTTAATGTGTTTGAGATCCAAAGATTTAAAATTTATGAATATTTCTCATGACGCATCACTACATTGAATGTTGAATGATATTTAATAGTAAATCTTAAGCAATTTCAAAGGTGTTTAAGATACAAAAATTTAATTTTTTTACTTGTTTTTCATAATGCATCATAACTTTAAAATTTAAATGATATGTAATACTAAATCTTAAATAATTTTGAATGCATTAAGATCTAAATATCACTAAAATTTTTAATAATAAAATTTAAATGATATGTAATACTAAATCTTAAATAATTTTGAATGATGTGCCTAAAGTTTTAATCTTTAGATTTTAAACATGTTCAAATCCACCCAAGGTTCGATATTACATATCATTCAAATTTCATATTTTTGATGCATCATGAGAAATACACATAAAGTTTGAATCATTAGATCTTAAACACATTCAAAACAACTTAAGCTTTGGTATTATATATAATTAAAATTTTAATGTTGTGATGCATCATGAGAAGCTTGCATAAAATTTGAATCTGTAAATCTTAAACATATTCCAAATCTCTTAAGTTTTGGTATTACATATCATTCAAACATCAAAGTTATGATACATCATGACAAATATGTATAAATTTGGAATATTTAGATCTTAAACACATTCAAAACCACTTAAACTTCAATATTAGATATCATTAAAACTTTAAAGTTGCAGTGCATCAAGATAAATGTGCATAAAGTTTGAATATTTATATCTTAAAAATATTAAAAACTGCTCAAGTTTAGGCATTACATATCATTTAGATTTCAAAGTTGTGATGCATTATGAGAAACATGCATAAATTTTTAATTTTTAGATCTTAAACATGTTTAAAACTATTTAAGCTTAAGTATTACATATCGTTCAAATTTTAAAGTTGTGATGCATCATAAAAAATACACATAAAATTTAAATATTTGGATATTTAACATGTTTAAAACCACTTAAGCATTAGTATTACATATCATTCAAGTTTTAAAGTTGTGATACATCATGAAAAATGCACATAAAATTTGAATCATTGGACCTTAAACATGTTCAAAGCTACTTAAACTTGAGTATTACATATCATTCAAATATTAAAAGTGTGATGCATTATGAAAAATGTGCATAAACTTTAAATCCTTGAATCTTAAACATGTTGAAAACCTTTTAAGTGTCAGTATTAAATGTTACTCAAATATCAAAGATGCAATGCATCTTGACAAACATGTATAAAATTTGAATTTTTATTTCTTAAAAACTTTTAAAACCACTAAAGCTTTAGTATTACATATCATTCAAATTTTAAAATTGTGATATAACATGACAAACATGCATAAAATATAAATATTTGGATCTTAAACACATTCAAAACCATTAAAGCTTTGGTATTACATATATTTCAGATTTCAAACTTATGATGCATTGTGAGAAACATGTATAAAGTTCAAATCTTTAGATATTAAACACATTCAAAACCACTCAAAAATTGGTATTACATATCATTAAAAATTCAAAGTTGTTATGCATTATGAGAAAAACATATAAAATTTAAATCTTTAAATTTTAAATACATTCAAATTTACTCAAACTTCAGTATTACATATCATTCAAATTTAAAATTTGTGATACATCATGAGAAATATATATATATATATATATATATATATATATATATATATATATATATATATATATATATATATATATATCAAACATGTTTAAAACCATTTAAATTTTTGTATTATATATCAATAATAATTTAAATATTTATATCATAAACACTTTCAAAATTGATTAAGCTTCAATATTACATATCATTCAACTTTCAAAGTTGTAATGCATCATTAGAAATAAACATAAAGTTCAAATATTTAGACCTTAAACATGTTCAAAAGTACCTAATATTTAGTATTACATATCTCATGATGCATCACAACTTTTAAGTTTGATTGATATATAATATCGATGCTTAAGCAATTTTAAATGTGTTTAAGATTCATAAATTCAAAACTTTGTGCATGCTTCGCATGATGAATCATAACTTTGAAATTTGAATAATATGTAATATTGATGTTTAAATAGTTTTGAATGTATTTAACTTAAAAAAAATTAAAATTTATACATATTTCTCATGATGCATGGCAACTTTGAAATTTGAATGATATGTAATAAAAAAGCTTAAATAGTTTTGAATGTGTTTAAATTTAAAGATTTAAAATTTATGCACATCTCTCATAATGCATCACAATTTTAAAATTTGAATGATATGTAATATCGAAGCGTAAGTGATTTTGATCATGTTTAAACATTCAAAAATTTAAAATTTATGCATAATTCTCATGATGCATCACAATTTTGAAATTTGAATTATATGTAATACCAAAACTCAAGTGATTTTAAACATGTTTAAGATCTAAATATTTAACACTTCATATAATAAATTACATCTTCAAAATTTGAATGATATGTAATACATAAGATTAGACAATTTTAAACATGTTTAAGATTCAAATATTCAAAATTTATGTCTATTTTGTGTGATGCATCATAACTTTGAACAAGGAGTACTCAAAGTTCCCCTATAGTGGGAGTCCAAATTATTAATTCACTTTCCCTTTCTCCCACTTCTCCTTCCCCATTAAATCCACTCCCACTTTCTATTCCATTCATAATTCCTTCTATTTCATCATCATTGATCACCAACACCATTCAACAATATCTTGACCACCATCCTACAATCCACTTTAACCTCTAGAGTGAGAAATATTACCTCTTCCTCTCAACCCACCATTTTCACCTCACCAACCCTGAGTAGCCCTACTCACCTAATCGAAACATTCAGTGCCTTGGCTTCCACTTTTCCACAAGTTCCTAAATTCTTGATCCTCTCTTCTGTTGCTCCTATTTCCCCAATTTTCATTATTTTATCCATGCCATTAGTTAATATTGGATCAACTCAAATAATTGGTATAATAACAAGTTTGTAAGATATTGGTAAGGAGAAGCTTGCACAAACACCTCCTGAGTAGCCTACAATGTCATATTCTCATGAGCCCTCCTTGGTCATAGTGTCAATTAATGTAGCTACATCAGCTTTAGATTCTTTGGTGACCATCCCAAATACATAGAAGGCTACCCTTAGATGCTTAGCCCAATTAGTAGGACAAAAGTAAAAAATAATGATTGACCCTAGTACTTTGGACTTTGATATGTCAGAAGTCAAGAATAAGACAAAATCTACTCCCAAGACCCTCTCAAGAACATTCACTGATGACAAGGGAGAGAGATATGTTGAGATTATAGTTCCCCCACTAGAAAAATCAAAAGGATATCTTATGGAAATAGATTATTAGGTCTCTCATATACACCTTTATTGACAAATAAGAGAAGGGCTCAAGCATGATGTACATCGGGTATCAACTCTCTCTTATAAATAATTGACTACGACAAAGCCACCAAGGATGAAATCAAAAAGAAGGTTGATTAACTGACTGAATCACTCAACCAATTTATAAATCCTAGTGAGATATCACAATAACCATAGGTATTGTAGCAAATCAGTCCAGGTTAAGGTACAATTGGTTTCATACAATAGATTGCTCATATGGGAAGGGCTATGAAAGAATGGTCTGAGGATCTAATTACAAGTGGAAATAGGGCCCTCACAATAATGTTGGAGCATTATCTCATCATCATAGATAGGAAGGAAATTCTAAAAGCATAGATCAGTAGATATGAAGAGGAGATCCAAACTCTGAACATGTATTCTAAATTGATAGCCATAAAGTCAATAGATATGGATACCCTCATCACTAAGAATATATTGAAGAAACTTTTTGAGCATGAGGAATTACATAGGGATTACCAATTCTAGATAAGGGTAATGATCGAGTCTCCTCAGCGAGCCAAGGAGGCTCATGATAAATCCATTGATGTGTTCTATGAGATTGATGACATGATGAATTTAATGGGGTGCCAATAACTAGATGATACCAGCTATCTCTTGTAGGTAGAACAAGTTAAGGAACATTTTAAGAAAATAGTTTAAAAGGAGTTTGGAAAATATTTAGTCTTTGTTTTAAGTTCAATCCATTATGAGAAGGCAATTGATCGAATGAGAATTAAAATGTAAGGTATTAGGGATTTTAAAAGAGAGTTATTTGATGTACAAGTAGACTACAAAACTTCTAACATTTATTCTTATGGGTTAGATGAATAATGAATACAAGAAATATTCAAGGCCTTTGATGCATACTCAGAGAAGTTATGAGCAAAAAGTGAGAAGAAAGTTGAAGCAAGCCTGAAGATTGATTAATTTTCCCTCTCCTTCAAATATTTTAAAATTTTACTATCATATGTATTTTCATTTTTAGGACATTATTTATTTTTATTTGTAATTAATCTTTTGAATAAAGAGAAGACATGTATTTTCCAATTTATATCTTCTAAATGGGGAAGTTTTAAAAAGCAAGTCACAAATTGCCCTTTATATTTTAATTAATGTGACATGAAAAGGGGCAAAGTCATAAAGCAAATTACATGCTCTCTTTTTTTGGTAAAAAAGTGATAAAGGCTTGAATGTTGAAAAGTCTCACTTTATTTTTTGCACACTAGGGTTTACATGTAAAAGAGATTTGAATTTTTTTTTCAATATTATCTTTTATTTTTGAAGACCAAGTTCTTTTGAGTGCCACTTCTTGCATAGAGAGTGATTTCCAGATATCATCCAAGGATCCTTACATGAATATTTCTATCTATGCCAAGACCATTTCTAGATTAACACAAAACTCGTGTATGCCATTTTCTAGCCATTTCATAAGTTTAGAAGTGCTAGAAATAGAGGAACTCACCCTCTTTGCATGAGGGTTTCATATTTGTATGATCTCCTTCAACTAGGCATTCAATTTTTTGTTAACTACATGTCTTCTAAGGCAATTTTGTATAAATATGGGTAGAACCCATAGCCCAATCTATCTTTTATTGTTAGTAATATATTTTTTGCATTTTGAATGTATTCATTACAAGTTGTAGCATTTAAAGAAGAATAAAGTTGAGTTTTGCCTTTCTTGTCTTTGGAATCTCTATGTCATACAAGTTATTTGATTCCTTGTGGATGTTTTTATATTTTATTTCAATTTCAAGATAAATCATCTGTGGCATTTTTCCCTCTTGATAATATTGTTTGAAATAAAGATTTTTTTCTCTTTGTTGAAGAATAGATAAAATACTACCTCTGATTTAAAATTTGCATAAGTCTGTACTTAAAATAAACTCAATCTATTTTGTATCCTATTATGCTTTTTAAGCAAGCAACTAGATCCACTATATAAATTTGGTGAAATCACCACATTTTTAGTTTTCTACAAATTTCAATTCTTCAACCCTTTCTGATTAAAACCCTAGTTTAGGATCCAAAAAACACTAAAGAATGAGATTTTCACAAGGCTGATATCTTATTAGTTTGTGTCAGATTTTAGTGAAAGGAATTCAACCTTCTCCAGAGATTAAACTCTAAATTTCCAAGGTCCCAAGGCTTTGGATATTTTTCTATTATTTCATTAGGAACTTACACAACAAGCTATAAAATCATGATAGGTACAATCCTACATGATAAATTTTTTTAGCATGCCCAATGGGAAACAAAAATAACATAGAGATCAGTGCTAGTCTCATCAACCATTGTATGAGTTTCATGCAAATATCAAAGGACCTAGGTGGTGACTCCACTGGCTTATAAAATCACAAGCTCAAGGTGACATATGCCAAGTAAACAAATAATATCATCTACCAAAGGTAAGAGGGCTGATTTTTTAGAATTATCATTTCCCTAAAAAAAAGAAAACAAAAGCAATCACCCCTTCACCAATGGTATATCTTATAATTTGATTCCCATCTCCTTTGGTCACCCCAATCAGATCTATATCCCCCACAATGGATAGAAATCATAATTTCATAGATTTTAACATAGGTAGTCCACTTATTTTGTCCCACCATGATGATATTCTAGTCTCAGCCTTAAAAAGTCTATCATATTTTGCTGGTGAAACTTCCACTGCCACTTTAAAACATATACAAGACATTTCTAACCTTTTCTTAATCCATAACATGGTCAAAGACAATGTTGCAATCAGACTCCTAGTCTCCTCTTTTAAGGGAAAAGCTTTATAATGATATATAAGTCTTCTTCCTACCTCAATCTGATTTTGGGATCAACTAGGCATTGCAATATGTTCCCATTTTGAGGACAAGTGTGATCACCTTTCCTTGGTTTAACAGTTGATTATTATCTAATGGGCCCCTTATGAATAAATTAATGACTTCAATTAATACTTCTAGAAGACCTGGAATAGAATTCCAATCTTGGTTAAACCCACTACAAATAAAACCTTCTTATATTACTTAAAATCCATTAATAGTTTTACATATCTATGATGATTCAATCAATGGGTGGTAACACACTTCCTATGCCCTATGATACTACAATAAGGGTTGAGAATTATTTGATTCAAGTTGATAAAATTGTACCACATCCCCTAATGCCTCTATTTATAGAAATAGCCCTTGTTCCCTCACTTACACTTGCTCCAATACCCACTAAGAGTAAGGCATCTACTTTAACTCCCACAAATACAGATGATCTGCATGAGGTCAAGTCATTACTCAAAAGTTTTGGAAATGAGATAGTGGTGATGAAAAGGCAACAAACCCAAAACTATAAAACTTTTTAGACATATAACCTTGTATATCAAGGGAATATGCAACCCTACCAAAGGGATAGGCAACCATATCAAGGAAAAAACTAATAGAAAGGACATAATGCACAGTTGAGACCTCCAAACACTCATTCATTACTAGCACTCAAAGCTTCCAAAAATATTATCCTTGTTCAAAATAATTTGTCTCAAGAATATAATGGTGTTATCCATGTAATCTACCCCATAATTAGAATACTTGTCCCAATGTTGTTATCGGTTAAGCTCTGATGGTGTAGGACATAAAAATTATGTAGGAGCAATAAGAAAGGTCTACTTCACAACAAGCGGAGACATAAGAACCTGCTCAAAATGAAGCAACTCTTATAAATTGGTAAGAGGATGATTTCATTGTAATAGACTAAGATGAAGCATTTTTTAGAAGTAAAGGCCCTATAGTAGTTAATACACATTCCAATAAAAGAGTAATAGAAGCTAATCAACTCCCCAAAGTAGACTAGGATTCAACTTCCAAAGTAACAACAAAACCAACAAGGATTAATACAGTGTAAAGACCACCCTTTGTACCTACCAATCAATTCAAGGTAAAGGTGTCTACTTTAAATATTTTAAAGGAAGATGTAGTTCTTACAAAATCATTGATAAAGGTTGGTAATATAAATTTTAGCATTGTTGATCAATTGAAGAAGACTAATTTGAATGTCACTATGTGGCAAGCCCTATCTATACCAACACAAAGGGACATACTATAGGAGGCCTTGAAGAATTTCTAGATATCAAAGAAGGCTCTAGCCAAGGGGCCTAAGCCTATAGTAAATATATGTTAGACTCAAACTGACAATAAAATAGGAAAATACTGTAAGCCTCCTCATTTTTACCTTTCACTTATAATAGGGAAGCATCTAGTACACAATTGCATGGTAGGCTCAGGGGTTAGTAGTTTCGTGATGCCTAAGAAAATCATTGATGCTTTGGGAATAAAATATACACCTATTAATAAATGAGTAGTACAACTAGATGGGACTATTGTTCAAATAGTAGAAATTATAAAAGGACTAGACCTAACTATTCATGCTTGTCCTAGTCTTTCAATCCCTCAGGACATTTTGGTCATAGACCTTCCCCATACTTTGCCATTTGTCTATCAAGAAATTTCGCTACAAAAATAGCAAGATATTTATCTGTTGATTTGTCTCATATGCTACTTCAAATAAGATATGGAACTAGAGTTATAATAAGAGCTTAGCCAATCATGAAGTACCATATTGAACCATATGATCCTACTCCTCCCATAGAGATGAATTGTACCTTGAAAGATCAAGAAGAGGAATAGGTAGATCAAGAGAATGCAACACCTATATAATAAATCTTGGACACTCACTTGGATGAGTGGGGTTTATCCCTATAGTTTGATCCTTATGATTATGTATAATAAATAGGGTTAAAGATGTATTGTATTCATGAGCAAGATGTAATCATCCCAAATTTAGTCAAACTAGTTGAGGATCTATAAGAGATGTAGCAGTTATATTTTTATGGTTCAAGAAGTAGAAATGGTGTAGGTCCAAGAGTTATATTGGTATCTCCACACAAAGAAAGTTACTTCTATTAATTTAGACTCTAATTCAGTTACACCAACAATGTAGTTGAATATGAAGCATTGATTTGAGGCCTCATGATGGCCAAGGATAGAGGAATTAAGTTCTTATAGGTATTTGGGGATAGTGAACTCATCATTCAACTGGTTAGATCAAGAAACATGACCAAAAACAATTTTCTAAGGTCATATAAGCATAGGGTTTGGGATCTAATGGAAGATTTCACTACCTTGAATATCGAAGCAGAACCAAGAATATAGAATAAGGGCATTGATCACATGGCTTCTATTGTGTCTAAGTATAATCTATTAGTTGAAATAGAAAATGAAAATGGCCGACATATGAGACTGATTGTAAGGCTTTCTATCTTTGATAACATTATTAAAGAGTAGGTCTTTGATAGTGATAAGTAGATTATGAATTTTTAAGAGAAGAGGTTGAGTTTTTAGAAATAAATCAATTAAGGTTGCAAGAAAAATATGGTGATCATATCATACAGCTAAAAAGAAATAAGATGCCCATGGGTCTTATCATTGGAAAATAATTTAACTTGGATGACCAATTGAAAAATGAGAAGAAGAATATTTCCATTAATGAAGAAGATTGTGAACCTATCACTATATCAAAAGGTAAGTCACTCAAGATAGGTAAGGTATGCAATATTTTA
This sequence comes from Torreya grandis, assembly GCA_037957365.1. NCBI lineage: Eukaryota > Viridiplantae > Streptophyta > Pinopsida > Cupressales > Taxaceae > Torreya > Torreya grandis. The sequence continues at coordinate 9,533,861 of JARHVA010000025.1, read as the reverse complement.
AATAAGCATGATTTTGTTTAATTATGTCAAGAGTTTGATGATAATTTCACCTAGATTTATCATGATTTAAGAGGGTTTGACCCAAGTTTAACACAACATACTATCAAATTAGATCCAAATACAAAGCCCTTAGGTAGAAATAGAGACCCATCAATCTAAAGATTTAACCCTTAATGAAGAACAAACTCTCTAAGTCGATAGAGGATAATATAATATTTCCAATCAAACACATCTTTGGTGGTGAATCTGGTTCTTGTAAAAAGTAGAAAGGTGAAATCTATCTGTGCATGGATTTTAGAGACATAAACAAAGCATCACTATGTGAGAAACTAGCCATTGACATCAAAACTATTGAACACATTTTTGACACAATATACACTCAAAATATACATCATCCAAACAATCTACACTCTTTTAATAACTAGATTCAAGACATGACCCATTTCATATAGACTGGCAAATACCCCTATGACTTCTAGCAGTCAAAGAAGAAGTATTTTTGACTCAAATCGATCCCTTATGTCCTTTTGAATGGAATTTTCTTCCAAAAATATTTAAATGGAGTCTTGTTAAGATGTATTGAACATGAACAAGCCCCCAAAGTGCTCAAATAATTTCATGGTGGACCGTTAAGAGAACATTTTTTAGCAAGGACTATGGCCATTAAATTAATGAGAGGAAGATACTATTGGCTTAAGTTATTTAAGTATGCTCATCAATGGGTAAGGAACAATGAAAAGTGTGCTTACTTCACTAGTAAACAAAGGCTAACTGCACTTCCTCTCAAACTAATTCAAATAGATCAACCATTTACCCAATGGGGATTAGACTTCATCAGCATGATCAATTTATCATCAAGTACAAGTCACAATTGGGTTCTTATAATAATGAATTATTTCACATGATGGACTAAGTTAGTCACTCTAAAAGATGCCATTGAAACATCCAATTTAGATTTTATGGATAACATAGTTTCAAGGTTTGACATTCCTCACACCATCATATCTAATAACACAAGGGATTTTGTGGGCACTTAGGTCAGTGAATCAGCCATAAATAATAATGTGTACCTAAGTAAATCTTCAAATTATTACCCTCAAGGTAATGGTCTAACTGAGTCCACCAACAAAAATTTAATTGGAATCATTAAATGAAATATGGAAGATAACCAAAGGATGTGGCATACAAAACTGAGATCAAAATTATGGGATAATATAATTACACTAAAGAGAGACATCGGTAATTATCCTTTTATGTTCATGTATGGAAGGGAAGCCCAAGTGCCACTATCAATCAAGCTACTATCCTTGGATCTCAATCACCGGTTAGACCTGATTGATAATAATGAGATGATGGTAAGACTAGTTTAGGTCATGGAACTCAAATAAATTAAGTGTCAATCAATAAAAGTCTTGGATTTAAATTAGGCACAAGTCAAGAAGACTTTTAATAAAAAGGCAACTACAAGAAGCTTCAATGATGGAGATATGGTCCTGAAGTGGGATGCAAATAAAGTAAAACTAGGCAGGCACACCAAATTTGATGCAATATGGAGCGATCCTTATGTCATCACTCAGTACAAAGGGCCCAACGCATTCCATCTCACTAAGTTTGATGGCAAAGAATTACCAATAGGATTGGTTCCAAGACTTCTAATTTTTTTGTAAATAATAGGGTTAGTTTGTGTTTTTAATAAGTGCTTTTGCACATGTATTAGTCTTTAGGAGTTGTTCTTTGGTTTGTTTTTCTATTTGGTTGTCTTTTGTTTTCCAGTCTTGGCAAACCCAACTCTTTTCTTTCTTTAGGTTATAGTTTTGCTAGAGTACGGTTGAATCCATGCCCAATGTCTTAAAAGGCTACTAGATTCTATGATTAGTAGGTAATCATCCCATAGAGGTCACCAAAAAATTTGAAAATTTTGTCCTAAAATCCTCATCTACATTAAGAACCCTAAACAAGAACCCCTTTGTTTTTTAGATAAAAACCTTAACCCTAAAAAAATCCATTTTTCCTTACCTCATGGAATCCATAATTCTAGATGCAATTTTCACCACTACAAATTGCTTCACATGTGAAGAACCAAAGCCCAAAAAATTTAGAATCAATAACTTCGCCTGCACTTTACACGTTCTCATACATGAAAAATTCATGGCAAGATACAAACTCTACCACACACCCATTTGATAGAATCTGAAACTCAGTAAGCACATTGTACATTTTCATAATGTGCAAAGTGCATGATGGGCTTCAAATCCCACTAAGTGACCAAACCATGGAGAGTGGACCTACTTCGAGCAGGTCCAACCTCCACCATTCCACTTTTGCCTTTTCCCATTGGAGGTAAAGCCTAGAGTGCACATTGTACATTTCCATAATGTGTGAAGTGTATATTGAGCTTCACTCCCCACCAACTCATTATCCCAACCATGAACAACCCCTACCAAACTTATTAAGTATTTTATATGGAAAGAGGAGATTAAAGTGCACGTTGCACATTTTCATAATGTACAAATTGCATAATGAACCCCACCTCCTATTGAACCATTTCCAAGTTCCAAAGAGTGGACCTACTTCAAGAAGGTCCAACCTCTTCAACCTAACACCATTACTAACATTAATTATAGGGTTTTTTCTATATAGCAATGGTTTTTGTAAAACATTATCATTATTCAAGATTGCTAAACATGTTTTGGAGCTCTAGTTATCCTCACCCTAATAACTGAACCTCATGCTTTGTGTGTATGAACTATACCCTAGGTGAAAGTGACTAAAAATTTTAAACCATGTCACTTGTCCAAGTAAAACAATACCTCTTTGTGTTGATTTTGCTTCAAGCTTCCATTTTTGTAAAAATATTTCAAGTTATCAGGTTTTCTATTTTTATTTTGAGGTTTTCATTTGAAAGGTCTAGTTTGGGGTAGGTAAGGGGTCATTTTGCATATTTACTACCTATTTTAGGGTTTGTCTATTACATAAGATCATTTTACATGTCTAGCGTAGTTCAATTAATCTAGGGTTTTGTAAGTTTCACCTCGAGGGTGTTTTCATCTTGAGACTTTCATTTTCCCTCTTGATTTTTTACAACTAACATCTAAACTTTTTTCTTGACTAAACCAAATATTCCTCACAATATTCATTTCCCCCTAGTATCCCTACAAACCCTAGATCTGTTTTAATCACCCTCAATCCCCGTAGTTTCCCATTGCACCATGGATAATGGACATGCCTCAAGCACCTCCCACTTTCATCAAGAACTTAACATCCTTGAATTACTATGGAAGGTGGACCTCCCTCAAGCACGTCCTACCTTCATCGGATATTTTTTATCTCACACACACTACGAACACTGGACATGCTTCAACCACCTCTAGGTTCCACTAGAGGGAACACATGCTCCATTCACCTATAGCTTTTTATAACTTCCATAGTTGGTTACTCAGAGGATTTTTCTATAATCCCCATACATCCCAAAGAGATGAAGTTCAAATCAAAGGGTCCTAAAGTAGATTCTTGTTTGGAATCCAACCTCATGAATTTTAGTGACATAGATTTAGATCATATTATCCTAGGAGACTTTTGGGCTAGAAGAGGGTTAAAATTAAAAAATGATTAGATACAAAGTATTTATGACTCTAGAATTACACAAGCTATGGCCTTCCCCTTAACCATTCAAATCCCTAAATTGATTTTGACAATAGCTCAACATTATGACCTTGATAGGAGGCAAGTGTATAATGATAAGGGGGGAAATATTTGGAATTTGAAGATGACTACATCAGTATGGTGTTTATCATTCATGAATTTGAGAGTTATTTGGATATAACTCCCAAAACATCTTTAGAGTTATACAAAGAGAATAAATATGGATGCCATAAGATAATCAATAAACAATGGCTCAAGACCCCTAAATACTCTTTCACCAAATTTCCCAAGATAATCTATAAGTCTAATTTCATAAAAGGGGTGGGAGATGTTATAACATTGATACATAGAGTCACTAGTAGTCCTGATGCTCAGTGCTATAAATAATGGATATATCAATACATTTGGACTATATGAGAGAAGAAGAAATATATAAATTGGGCATAATTAATCAATGATTCACTCCATCAACAGTTGTTAGAGGTTCAAACCTCAAAAAAAATCTACATAACCTTCAAGCTAGAAATCAGTAATTCAAAAGAGTTAATGATGTTTTCATCTACAACATTATCATCGTGTTTAATTCAAAACTTAAGAGGGATAGGTTATCAAGAGAAGTAAAAGAGGAAATCACTAAATGGGGATCATTCTTCATATAATTCCCCACATATTCCTATATTAGGGTAGCAAGCTTTAGTGGCTATCCCTTCACCCTCCCATGATATGTAAGCAACAAATGGGCATTATTGGAGTTTGTATGATAATTATCAAAAACCCATAAGATCCTCTCAGATAGACATAAGGAAAGGATTCATTTACCTATTTCTATTGGCCATTATACATGTCAAACTCTCTTGAAAGCTAGAGGTGTAGAATTAGAGATGAGCCAAGTAACATCGAGGAACCTAGAGTCCAAGCCATATTTTGATCCATATGGTAAAATCACCCATGCATTAGAGTTAGTATCATATTAAAATGTGCCATAATATGAATATTATTGGGGGGATTGTCATGATGAAGAGATGGTGAGAATGAAGGATTACTCAAGAATGTCCCTACAACAAATAAAGGATTATGATCTGGCTCTAGTCCTTGATGACTTGGAAGATGATATTTCTAGAGTGGATCCACTATACCTCACCTAGGTCATTATGAAACCCCTTCCACCATTTAGGTGGTCATTTCTTGAGTCATTTTCTCTCTTTGATAGAAAAACCCATGTCATCAACAATACTATTAATTAGATAAGGAGTAAAGGAGTTTAATTTAAAAGAGAGACCATAAGAGTTAAGGAAAAGCTCCTAAAATTAAAATAATGGAGGGCATTGCACTAATAGTAGAGGGCCTTGGTGAATCATCAACAAGACCTAAATAGAAGAAGAAGAGGCAAATAAAGACTAAAGCCAGAAAAGGGGAAACAAGTAAGGAAGGGGAAGCTGTAGATAAACCCATAGATTTTTCAATAAAAGAGATAACACTAGCAACACAAGGATCTAATACTTTTGATCCTATAACACTCACTGGCTCTTATAGATATTGTCCCCCTTCTCCTACTCCTATAGTTCAAGAGGATTCAACACTTCCACTAGATACCTCTCCTCCTCAAGCACCCCAAGTTCTCATTGTATCACAAGTTTCAACTCCTCTCCCTCTATTCAACCCCACTTCATCTACCACTTTACTCACCTTAATAATCCAAGTGCTAATAACACAAATAGGTCTAGGGAGAACTTAGGGTCCCCCTATAGTGGGAGTCCAAATTCCTAGTTCACTTTCCCTTCCACCTACTTCTCCTTCCCCATTCGATCCACTCCCACTTTCTGTTCCTTATATAATTCCTTTTGTTTCATCACCATTGATCCCCAACACCACTAACCAATACATTTCCTCAGAGCTATCCATCTTGAATACCATCCTGTAGGCCACTTCAACCTCTATAGTGAGTATTATTCCCTCTTCTTCTTAACCTACCATTTTCACCTCACTAACCTTGAGTGGCCCCTATGCACTTAATCAACACATTTAGTGCCTTCGCTTCCACCCTCCCACCAGTTCCTAAATTCATGATTCCCACTTCCATTACTCTTATTTACCCCATTTCCACTATTTTATCCATGCCATCAGTTGAGCTTGAATCAACTCAAATAATTAGTACATCAATGGGTTTGTAAGATATTGGTAAGGAGAAGGTTACACAAACACCTCTTGAGTAACCTATAGTTTCATCTTCCCAGGAGTCATCCTTGGTCATAATTTTAGTTAGTGCAGCTACATCAGCTATAAATTCTATGGTGATCATGTTAGATACACAAAAGGCTACCCCTAGTTGGTTAACCCAATTAGTAGGAAAAAAGAGGAAAATAATGATTGACCTTATCACTTTGGACCTAGATATGTCAAAAGTCAAGAAGAAGACAAAATCTACTCCCAAGACCCTCTCAAGAACATTCACTAATGACAAGGGAGAGAGATATGTGGATATTATAGTTCCCCCACTAGACAAATCAAAAGGAGATCTTATGGTAGTAGATTATCATGTCTTTCATATATACATTAGTTGACAAACAAGATAAGGGTTCAAACATGATATACAATTGGGTATCAACTCTCTCTTATAAATAATTGACCAAGACAAAGCCACCAAGGATGAAATCAAAAGGATGGTTGATCAATTGACATAAGTAATCAACTAATTCATAAATCCCAGTGAAATATCGCAACAACCATAGGTAGTGTAACCAATCAGTCTGGATTAAGATATAATTGATTCTATATGAGAGCTTGCTCACATGGGAAGGGCTATGAAAGAATGGTATGAGGAGATAATTACAAGTGGTAATAGGGCCCTCATAGAAATTCTTGAGAATTATGGCATCATCATGGAGAGGAAGGAAATTCTAAATGCATAGATTAATAGCTACGAAGAGGAGATCTAAACTTTCAATGTGTACTATCCCAAATTGACAACCATAAAGTTAATAGATATAGATACCCTTATCATTGAGAATATATGGAAGAACTCTACTAAGCATGATGAATTACATAGGGCTTCCTAATTTTGGATAAGGATATTGATCGAGTCTACTGAGTAAGCCAAGGAGGCTCATGATAAAGCCATTGATGTGGTGTATGAGATTGATGGCATGATGAATTTAATGTCATGTTGACCATTGGATGATACTAGCTGTCTCTTCTAGGTACAATAGGGTAAGGAACATTTTAAGTCAATAGTTGAAAAGGAGTTTGGTAAAGATATAGTTTTTGTTTTAAGTTCAGTCCATAGGTTTATCAATTATGACAAGGTAAGTAATTGAATGAGAATTAAAATGTAAGGTATCAAGGATTTTTGAAGAGAGTTACTTAATGTACAGGTAGATTGAATAGCTTATAACATTTACTCTTTTAGATCAGATGAAGAATGAATATAGGAAATATTCAAGGCCTTTGATACATACTTAGAGAAGCTGTGAGCATAAAGTGACAACAAAGATGAAGCAAGTCTGAAGATTGATTAATTTTCCCTCTCCTTCATATATATTTTAAAAAATTCTATCATCTGTATTTTCATTTTGAGGGCATTATAATTGTAATTTGTAATTACAAAGTAGAGATATGCATTTTTTATAACTCTTTTGAAGAAAGAGAAGACATGTATTTTTCACTTTATATATTTTAAATGTGGAAGTTACAAATTACACTTTATATTTTAATTAATGTGAAATGAAAAGGTACAAAGTCACAAAGAAAATTACATACTCTCTTTTTTGGCTAAAAACTTGAAAAAAGGCTTGAATGTTGAAAAGTCTCACTTTATTTTTTTCACACTAGGGTTTGCATTTAAAAGAGATTTGAAATTTTCATTTTCAATATTATCTTTTATTTTTGAAGACCAAGTTCTTTTGAGCATCACTCTTTAAATGGAGAGATGTTTCCAACCATCATCCAAGGATCCTTACATGAAGATCTCAAGCTATGCCAAGACCATTTCTAGATTAACACAAAAATCATGCATGCCATTTTTCAGCTATTCCACAAGTTTAGAAGCACCAAAAATAGAGGAAATCACCCCCTTTGCATGAGGGTTTTAGATTTGCATGATCTCCTTCAATTGGGCATTCAAAGTTTTGTTAACTACATGTCTTTTAAGACATTTTTTGTATAAATATGGGTAGACCTTATGGCCCAATCTATCTTTTGTTTTTAGTAATATATTTTCTATATTTTGAATGTATTCACTATAAGTTATAGCCTTTAGAGAGGAATAAAGTTGAGTTTTGTATTTCTTGTCTTTGGAATTTTTGTGTCATAGAATTTATTTGATTATTTGTGGAAGATTTTATCTTTTATTTTAGTTTTAATATAAATCATGTGGTATTTTGGCCATCTTGATAATATTATTTGGAATAAATATCTTTTTCCCTTTGTTGAAGAATAGCTAAAATACTATCTCTGATTTAAAATTTGGTGTAATCACCACATTTTTAGTTTTTTACAAATTTTGATTCTTTAACCCTTTTCCTGTTAAAGCCTTAGTTTAGGATCTAAAAATCACTAAAGAGTGAGATTTTCACAAGGTTGATATCTTATCAATTTGCATTAGATTTTAGTGAAATAAAGTTGACCTTTTCTGGAGATTAACTTCAAAATTGCCAAGGTCCCACAGATTTGGAGTTTTCTCCATTATTTCATTAGGCACTTGCATAACAAGCTACAAAATAAAGACACATGCAATTCTATGTGATAATAGTAATACTAAAGCTTAAGTAGTTTTGAAGGTGTTTAATATCTAAATATTTAAATTTTATGCATGTTTCTCATGATGCATCATAACTTTGATGTTTGAATGATATGTAATACCAAAGTTTAAGTAATTTTGAACATGTTCAAGATCTAAACATTCAAAAAATTTGCATATTTTTCATAATGTATCACACCTTTAAAATTTAAATGATATGTAATACCAAAGCTTAAACAAATTTAAATGTGTTTAATATCCAAAGATTCAAACTTTATGCATGTTTCTCATAATGCATTGCAACTTTTAAATCTGAATGATATGTAATATTGAAGCTTAAGTAGTTTTGAACGTGTTTAAGATCTAAAGATTTAAAAAACTTACATATTTCTCAGAATACATCACAAATTTAAAATTTTAATGAAATGTACTAGTGAAGATTAAGTAATTTCGAACGTGTTTTGGATCCAAAGATTCAAACTTTATGCACATTTCTCATAATGTATAACAAGTTTAAAATTTGAATAATATGTAATACAAAAGATTAAACACTTTTAAACATGTTTAAGATCCAAAGATTCAAAATTTATTCACATTTATTATAATGCATCACAAATTTTGAAATTTAAATATTATATAATATCAAAGCTTAAGTAGTTTTGAAAGTGTTTAAGATCCAATGATTTAAACTTTATGTGTGTTTCTCATGATACATTGCAACTTTGAAGTTTGAATGATATATAATACTAAATTTTATATATATATATATATATATATATATATATATATATATATATATATATATATATATATATATATATGATATAAAGATTCAAACTATATACACATTTCTCATGATGCATCACAATTTTTAAATTCTAATGATATGTAATACCAAAACTTGAATGGTTTTAATTAAGATCCAAAAATTTAAAATTTATGCATGTTTGTCATGATGCATTACAACTTTAAAGTTTGAATGATTATAATACTAAATCTTACTCAAATTTGAACATATTTAAGATATAAATATTTAAACTTTATGCATGTTTTTTATGACGTATTACAACTTTGAAGTCTAATGGATATGTAATATTAAAGCTTGAGTAGTTTTGACTATGTTTAAGATCCAAAGATTTGAATTTTATGTGCATTTTCCATGATGCATCATAACTTTGAAATTTGAATGATATGTAATACTAAAGTTTAAGTTGGTTTTCATGTGTTTAAGATCCAAATATTCAAACTTTATAGATGTCTCGCATGATATACTATGACTTTAAAATTTGAATGATATGTAATAACGAAGATTAACTGGTTTTAAATGTGTTGAAAATCTAAATATTTGAACCTTATGCATGTTTTTAATGATACATCGTAACTCTAAAATTTTAATGATATGAAATACATAAGCTTAAGTGATTTTGAACATATTTAAGATACACAAATTTGAACATTATTCACATTTGAATTATATGCAATACTAAAGATTAAGTGGTTTTGATGAAATTGAAGATCTAAAAATTCAAACTTTATACATGTTTTAAATAATATATCATAATTTTGAAATTTGAATGATATGTAATACCAAAATTTAAGCGATTTTGAATGTGTTTAAGATCTAAAGATTCAAACTTTATGCACATTTTTCATAATGCATGACAATTTTGAAATATGAGTGAAATGTAATACCAAATATTAAGTGGTTTTAAATGTGTTTAAAATCCAAAAATTTGAGCTTTAATTATATTTTTTTATAGTGCATCTCAACTTTGAAATTTGAATGATATGTAATACAAAAGCTTAAGTGGTTTTGAATGTATTTGAGATATAAAGATTCAAACTTTATGTACATTTTTCATGATGTATCACAACTTAGAAAGTTGAATGATATGTAATATCAAAGTCTAAATGGTTTTTAAGGTATTTAAGATCCAAAGAATCAATCTTTATACGTATTTCTCATGATGCATTGCAACTTTGAAGTTTGAATGATATCTAATACTGAAGCTTAAGAGGTTTTAAACATGTTTAATATCTAAAGATTTAATTTTTTTGAATGTTTATAATGATTCATCACAACTTTGAAATTTGAATGAAATGTAATTTCAAAGCTTAAACAAATTTGAAGGTGTTTAAGATCTAAAAATTCAAATTTTATGCATATTTTTCATGATTCATGACAACTTTAAAATTTGAATGATATGTAATTTTAAAGCTTAAGTGGTTTTAAATGTCTTTAAGGTCTAGAGATTTGAATTTTATGTGCATTTAGCATAATGCATCACAAATTTTAAATTTGAATGATATATAATATTGAAGCTTAAATGGTCTTTAACATGTTCAATATCTAAAGATTCAAACTTTATGAACGTTTCTCATGATGCATCAAAACTTTTAAATTTGAAAAATATGTAATACCAAAGCTTAAATAGTTATAAAGGTGTTTACAATATAAATTTTTGAGCTTTATGCATGTTTTTCATGATGCATCACAACATTGACATTTTAATGATATGTAATACTAAAGCTTAAGCAATTTTGAACATGTTTAAGATCTAAAGACTCAAAATTTATGCACATTTCTCATAATACATCACAACTTTGAAATTTGAATGATATGTAACACTAAATCTTAAGTGGTTTCTAAAGTATGTATGATCTAAATATTTGATATTTATGCATATTTCTTATAATAAATCACAAATTTTAAATTTGAATGATATGTAATATCAAAGCTTAAGAAATTTTGAACGTGTTTAAGATATAAAGAATCAAAATTTATACATGTTTCTCATAATGCATCATAACTTTAAAATTAGAATTAAATGTATTACCAAAGTTCAGGTAGCCTAAATATGTTTGAAACTTCTTAAGCTTTGGTAGTATATTTTTCATAATGCATTATAACTTTGAAATTTGAATGATATGTAATACCAACGCTTAAGCAATTTTGAATATATTTAGATCTAAAGATTTAAAATTAATGCAAATTTCTTATAATACATCACAAATTTAAAATTTAAATGATATGTAATACCAAAACTTAAACATTTTTTAATGTGTTTAACATCTAAAAATTTGAACTTTATGTAAATTTTATCATGATGCATCACAACTTTAAAATTTAAATGATATGTAATATCAAAGCTTCAAAAGTTTTGAATGTATTTAAGATCTAAAGATTCAAATTTTATGCATGTTTCTAATGATGCATTAAGTGGTTTTGAATGTGTTTAAGATCTAAAGATTCAAAATTTATGTGGGTCATGATGCATTTTAACATTGAAATTTGAATGACATATAATATTAAAGCTTAAGCAATTTTAAACATAATTAATATCCATATATTCAAATTTTATGGACATTTATCATAATGCATCACAAATTTTAAATTTAAATGATTTACTATCGAAGCTTAAGTGGTTTTGAACATGTTCAAGATTCAAAGTTTAGAACTTTATGTAGGTTTTTCATAATACATCTCAACTTTGAAATTTAAATGACATGTAATACTAAAGCGTAAGTAGTTTAAACATGTTTAAGATTTAAAAATTTAAACTTTATGTGTATTTCTCATGATGTATGGTAACTTTTTAAATTGAATGACATGTAATACTGAAGCTTAAACAATTTTGAACATGTTTAAGATCCAAGCTTTATGCATGTTTACCATTATGTATCACAAATTTAAAGTTTGAATGATATAATATCAAAACTTAAATAGTTTTAAACATGTTTAAGATCTAAAGGTTTAAACTTTATACACATTTTTCATGATGCATCTAAACTTTGAAATTTGAATAATATGCAATATCAAAGCTTAAGTGGTTTTGAATGTTTTTAAGATCTAAATATTTGAAATTTAACCATATTTTTTATGATGCATCGTAACTTTGAAATTTGAATGATGTGCAATATTAAAATTTAAATAGTTTTAAATATGTTTAAGATATATATATTTGAACTTTATGCGCATTTCTCAAAATGCATCACAACTTTAAAATTTGAATGACATGTAATACCAAAGCTTAAGTGGTTTTGAATGTGTTTAATATCTAAAGAGTGAAACATTATATGTAATACTAGATCTTAAGCAATTTTAAATGTATTTAATATTTAAAGACTCAAAATTTATGAGAATTTCTCACAATACATTTTAATTTTAAAATTTTAATGTTATGTAATACTAAAACATAAGTGGTTTTAAAGGTGTTTAGACCAAATATTTAAACTTTATACATGTTTCTTATGATGCATCATAAATTTAATATTTGAATGATATGTAATATCAAATTTTAAATCGTTTTAAATGTATTTAAGATTTAAAGATTCAAATTTTATGCACATTTCTCATGATTCATCACAACTTTGAAATTTAAATGATGGAAACTAAAGCTTGAGTAGCTTTGAACATATTTAACATATAAATATTTGAACTTTGTGTGCATTTATTATAATGCATCACAAATTTAAAATTTGAATGATATTTAATACCAAAACTTAAACAATGTTGAATGTTTTTAAGATCCAAAGATTTGAACTTTATGCATATATAAATTTGAAATTTGAATGATGTAATACCAAATTTTAAGGAGTTTTGAACATGTTTAAGATCTAAAGATTTGAACTCTATTCATGTTTCACATGATGCACCTCAACATTAAAATTTGGATGACATATAATACCAAAAATTAAGTAGTTTTGAATAAATGTAATATCCAAAGATTCCAACTTTATACACATTTATCATGATGTATCATAAATTTTAAATTTGAATGATATGTAATACTAAATATTAAATAGTTTTGAACATGTTTGAGATCCAAAGATTTGAATTTTATGAGTATTTCTCATGATATGTCGTAACTTTCAAATTTTAATGATATGTAATACTGAAGGTTAAGTAGTTTGGAATGTGTTTAAGATCTAAATATACTAATTTTATGCTTATTTTTCATGATGCAATATCGAAGCTTAAATAGTTTTAGATGTATTTAAGATCCAAAGATTTGAAATTTATGAGCATTTTTCATGATATATTGCAACTTTGAAAATTGAATGGTATGTAATACCATAGCTTAAGTAGTTTTGAAGGTGTTTACGATCTAATTATTCAAATGTTATGTGCATTTCTAATGATGCATCGTCACTTTAAAGTTTGAATGAGATGTGATACCAAAGCTTAAGAGGATTTGAACATGTTTAACATCCAAATATTAATTTATTTTTGTATTTCTCATGATGTATCACAATGTTGAAATTTGAACAATATGTAATACTAAAATTCAAATAATTTTGAAGGTCTTTAAAATATAAAAAATCAAAATTAATGCACATTTTTCATGATACATCACAACTTTGATGCTTGAAAGATATGTAATTCTGAAGCTTAAGTGATTTTGAATGTGTTCAAGATCCAAAGATTTAAATTTTATGCACATTTATCATTATACATCACAACTTTAAAATTTGAATGATATGTAATATTAAAGCTTAAGTGGTTTTAAAGGTGTTTAAGATCCAAAGAATCAAACTTTTTATTCATTTTTCATGATGCATTACTACTTTAAAATTTGAAGGATATGTAATATTAGATCTTAAATAGTTTTGAATGTGTTTAATATCCAAATATTTAAATTTTATGTGCATTTCTCATGATGCATCATAACTTTGAAATTTGAATGATATGTAATATCAAATTTTAAGCAGTTTTGAACATGTTTAAGATTCAAAGATTCAAAATTTATGTATGTTTCTCATAGTTCATTTCAAATTTAAAGTTTGAATGATATATTATTAAACAATTTTAAATATGTTTAAGATCTAAAGGTTCAATCTTTATGTGTGTTTTCTATAATACATCACAAATTTGAAATTTGAATGATATGTAATACCAGGGCTTAAGAGGTTTTGAATATATATAAGATCTAAAGATTCAAATTTTATCTATATTTTTTATAATTCTCACAACCTTAAAATTTGAATACCAATATTTTAATACTAAAAGTTCATCATTTTAATATTGTATATATAAGCCTAAGTGGTTTTGAGCATGTTTATCATCCAATGGTTCAAACTTTATGTGCATTTCATATGAAGCATCACAATATTAAATATGAATAATATGTAATACCAAAGCTTAAGTAGGTTCAAATGTTTTTAAAAATTCAAAAATTTAAACTTTATGCACATTTGTCACAATGCATTACAATTTTAAAATATGAATTATGGAATACTAAAGCTTAAGTAGTTTTGAACATGTTTTAGATCCAAAGATTTTAAATTTATGTGTGTTTCTAATAATGCATCACAAATTTTAAATTCAAATAATATAAAACCAAGTTTGAGCGATTTTGAATGTGTTTATCATTCAAAGATTCAAACTTGATGCTTGTTTGTCATAATGCATTGCAACTTTGAAATTTGTATGGCATGCAACATTGAAGCTTAAGTGGTTTTGAATGTGTTTAAGATCAAAAGATTTGAAATTTATATATATTTATCATAATGCATCACAACTTTAAAATTTGAAAGAAGCAATATTAAAGCTTAAGTGGTTTTGAACATGTTTAAGATCCAAAAATTCAAATTTTATGTAGGTTTTTAATGATGTATCATAACTTTGACATTTGAATGTCATGTAATTTCAAAGCTTAAGTGATTTTAAATGTGTTTAAGAATCAAAGATTTGAATTTTATGCACATTTCTTAAGATGCATCACAACTTTTAAATTTGAATAATATGTAATACTGATTTTTAAATAGTTTTAAACATTTTAAAGATCCAAAAATTTAAATTTTATGCATATTTCTCATGATGCATCACAACTTTGAAATTTGAATAATATGTAATACATAAAATAACTCTAAGATGGGCTTGTAGAAATATAAAAATTGATCAGTTAAGCCAGTTTCATCCCATTTCCCTTTGCAAGGGATTTATAAAATTATCTCTAAGCTGATTGCTAAAAAATTAAAAAGGTGGCTTACATTGTTGATTTATGAAGAGCAAAGTGGATTCGTGGAAGGTCATCAAATCTTGGATAGCATGGTGGTGGTTATTGAGGTGATTCATTCGATGGTCAAGTCAAAAGTAAAGGCTATGTTCATCAAGCTGGATATGAGTAAAGGTTATGACAGAGTCCGGTGGTCTTTCCTTCAAAAGGTTTTGAGTGCTTTTAGTGAGGACTGGATTCACTGGGTCATGAGCTGTGTGAATTTGACCTCCTTCTCGATTCTGATTAATGAAGAGCATTCTAATTTATTTGGAGCCTCTCGAAGCTTGCGGCAAGGCAATCCCCTCTCTCTTTATCTATTTCTTATTCTGGTAGAAGGGCTGGGACGGTTGATTAAAAGAAATGTAGAAGGGGAATATATTCAAGGTTGGTAGTGGGGTGGAGGTCTCTTGGCACTCTCTCACCTACAGTTTGTGGATGATGTAGCTTTGATGGGCATGGCAATTGTGAGGAAGGCGTCTAATATGCATAGAGACTTGGATGTTTATCTTGAGGTGTCAGGACAACTAATTAATGAGGGTAAGTCATCAATTTATTTCTTTAACACCCCACTTCCAATTCAACAAAGAATTGATAATTTATTCAGGTTCTAAATTGGAAGTCTTCTTCTGCTCTACCTTGGTATCCCCATCTCGACTGGGAGACAATCTAGGGAAATGTGGCAAGGCCTTCTGGATAAGTTTCATGCTAATGTTAATCATTGGACTCATCACTGGCTATCCTTTATTGGTTGAGTTCAGCTGCTTCAATCAGTTATTCAGGCACTCCCTATATACAGGTGTATGGTTTAGGTAGTGCCGGTGTGTTTTTTGAAAGACCTTGATTCCTTAGCAAGGCAATTTCTTTGGGCTGGCAACTTAGCAATGAATAAATGGAGTCTCACTAAATGAGAGATAGTTTGTAGTCCAAAAAGGCTAGGAGGTCTTGGATTAAGACAGTCACTACTCTCTGGTACAGCTTTGGCTTTGAAATTATATTGGAGATGGTGTGTTGAATCAAACCAGTTGTAGGCTAGAATCTTATCCCACAAGTACCTGGTAGGGATTCCTCAGAGTGATACTCCTTGGCATAGCTTGACAGGGAAGGGGTCAGTGATTTGGTCTACGCTCAAGAAAGGGGTTGCACTCATTAAGCGTGGTTTGTTTTGGATATGCAAAGATGGGATGAAAGCACAGTTTTTCTAGGACTCCTGGGATGGTTTCCTACCCCTAGCAAATCAATATCTTTAATTAAATATATTAGCGCAAAGATTTGGTGAAGCTGGCTGGTTGAGGGTGGGTGAGTTTAAGGAGTTTTCCCGTTAGGGGCAAGGGATGGAAGTGAGGTGGAAAACACCAGAGGAATGGCCGATTATGGGATTGGAAGATGAGTGCACTGAACTCCAATCCATTCTTGCTAGATGCAGCTGTAGTGCCCTTTTGGAAAGGGATGTTTTGGCATGGGCCCCCAATCTGAAGGGATCATACACGGTGTCTTCTGGATACCAGGCGTTGATTTCTTAGCAACTAAATGGTGGGAGCGAAGTTCCTTAGTGGAAAAAAGTGTGGAATAGTTTCTCTTAGCTGAAGTGTAACTGTTTCATTTGGACCTTGGCCTAAAATAAATGCTTGACGTGGGATAGTATCCAGAAGAGAGGATTTGTTGGCCCTTCGAAGTGTGCTTTATGTAAAAGCGAGGAGGAGGATTCTCAACATTTATTTTTTTGATGCTCCTTCTCAATGAAATTATGGCACTTTTGGTGGGAAGTGTGGAAACACCCATGTGTTCATGCATCCTCCTTGGCTAATTTTTGGGTGAGATTTGGAAGACCGCCCTCACCAGCTTCATTTTTACATGAGGTATGGTATGCTAGTCCTATTTTCCTTTTATGGAAAGTTTGGATTGAAAGAAATTATAGGATTTTCTAAGGAGAAAATTTGGAAATTCAATAGGTATGGACTAGAATATTGGGCATGGTCCAAAAAACTATTGGGGTTAAGAGTGAGATTACCTTGCCATTGGCACAGAGCGATGTTGAGAGAGCAGAGAGGCTGGGCATTAAGGAAATTACTCCGATCTCAATATGTGTTAGGAGAGGTAGACAAGTGAAATAAAGAGTGCAAAGGATGGGGAAATGGATGCCACCTCTTTCTATTTTTTGAAACTTAATACAGATGAGTCATCCCATGGGAATCCAGGCTTGGCTGGGATAGGCGGGATTGGTAGGGATTCTACTGGTGTGGTGATTCTAATTTTTGTGACTAAAAAATGAGTGTAGATAGTTAATCAGATAGAAGGCTGGGTGATTTTAAATGTTTTAAGGAGAGCTTATGATTTAAGATGGAGGAAAGTGATCTGTGAGGCTAATTCTCAAGTTTTGGTCAAGATGGGGATTAGAAGAATTTGAAGGCCAAAAGTTTGATGGGTGGGAGCAAATGCCCTATGCACTTCGCTAGAATCTAGAGAGGATTATTGTGGAGGATGAGAGTGGTATTGGAGCATAAGTGTATTGTCCTTGTGGTTTTTTAGCGGTTTTGTTGATTCATGAGGCGTTGACCTCAGGCTAGTTTGTAGTTTGGTATTATTTGTTCTAATAAAGTTTTACCCCTCTTTTTTCATATATATATATATATATATATATATATATATATATATATAAACTGATAATTTCCATGAATCTTATTATTAAAACCTTTTATCCTATCATGGGGAATATAAAAATGAAAACAGTATCATTGTACCTTGGATGGACATCTTTTAGTGGACCCACTCTAAGAGACACTTGAAAAAATTTATATGGTCTAGTTACTTTCACCCAATGAGGCCATTTTGGAATCAACTTTTAAACTAGTAAAATATTTTTTTGTCAAAATTAAAAATTGAGATATTTTCCCGTATCATATGTTAATTAGTAGCAACAACCATTTTATTTATTCCTTGTATATTCATCTTTTAGTGACCTCATTTCTATATCCATTCATCAATATTTTACATTTATTCTTCTTTTCTAGCTCACAGAGTCACCTTCAAATCACCTTGCCAAAATTAGTTAAATGAATTATATCAAGAAATAAATAGTTGTTAGTGTTTTATTTAATGTTTATATTAACCTTAAAACATTGTTTTAATTTTTTTGGAAATATTGTCTATTTTTTACATGCCTATTTTGGAAAACTGTTGTAGGATTTTTACACAATCTGAACCTTCTAGATTTCAAAGTCACCAAAAAAATGACCTTATTTTTATAACTGGATATTTAGTTTTTTTAAAATAAAAATTTGTTTATGTATTCCATGAGTTAATTTTTAACCTATAATTTTTTTAACCTTTGAAACAAAGTTATTTTCTATTTTTAGTAACATGATTTTAAACCCACTTTATTTAGAAAATTACTAGACAAAATAATTTAGTTGTGTAAAGTTAGTTTGAAATTGACTGACTAAAAATAGTTAGATTTAAACTTTACGTGCATTTTTCATAATGCACCACAAATTTAAAATTTCAATGATATGTAATTCCAAAGCTTAAACAGTTTTGAATGTGTTTAATATCTAAAATTCAAATTTTATGCATATTTCTTACAATGCATTACAAATTTAAAATTTGAAATGATAAATGCATATAAAGTTTGATTTATTGGATCTTAAATATGTTAAAAACCACTTAAGCTTAGGTATTACATATCATTTAAATTTGAAATTTATGATACACCATGAAAAAATATAAATTTTGAATATTTAGATCTTAAACATGATCAAAGCTTCAATATTACATATCATTCAATTTTCAAAGTTGCAATGCATCATGAAAAACACTCATAAAGTTTGAATCTTTAGATCTTAAACACCTTCAAAACCACTTAAGCTTTAATATTACATATAATTTAAATTTTTAAGTTGTGACTCATCATAAAAAATTGATATAAAATTTAAATCTTTAGTGTTTCATATATTCCAAACTGCTTAAGCTTTGGTATTACATATCATTCAAATTTTAAAATTTTAATGCATCATGAGAGATGTGCATAAAGTTTGAATCTTTAGATTTTAAATACATTCAAAATTAGTTTAGTTTTGATATTACATATCAATAGAACTTTAAAGTTGTGATGCATCATGAGAAATATACATTATGTTTAAATTTTTTGATCTTAAATACCTTCAAAACCACTTAATCTTTGGTATTAAATATCATTCAAATTTTAATGTTATGATGCATCATATAAAATATATATAGAGTAAAAATTATTGGATCTTAAACATGTTTACAACATCTTAAGCTTTAGTATTACATATCATTCAAATTTGAAATTTGTAATACATTATGATAAATGCACATAAAATTTAAATCTTTAAATCTTAAACACATTCAAAACCATTTTAGTTTTGATATTACATATCATTCAAATTTAAAATTTATAATACATCATATGAAAAATTCATAATGAATGAATATTTGGATCTTAAACACCTTCAAAGTAGCTTTAGCTTTGGTATTACATATCATTCACACTTTAAATTTGTGATGCATCATGTGAAAAGTGCAAAAAAATTGAATTTTTGGATCTTAAATACATTCAAAATTGCTTAATTTTCAGTATTACATATCATTCAAATTTCAAAATTATGATATCACTTAAATTTTAAATTTGTGATGCATTGTAAGAAATATGCATAAAATTCAAATCTTTGAATCTTAAACATGTTCAAAACCACTTATTCTTCAACATTACATATCATTCATATTTTAAATTTTTAAAGCATCATGAAAATATAAAACATTTCAAAATTAATGCACATTTGTCAAGATGCATCATAACTTTGAAGTTTTAGTGACATAATACTAAAGCTTAAATGATTTTGAATATTTTTAAGATCTAGAGATTTAAATTTTATGTGCAACTATCATGATGCATCATAATTTTGAAAGTTGAATAATATATAATACCAAAGTTTAGGTGGTTTTATATATGATTAAAATACAAGGATTAAATATTTATACATATTTGTCATAAAGCATCACAACTTTAAAATTTGAATAATATATAATACTAAATTTTAAGTAGTTTTGAACATATTTAAGATCTAATGATTTGGATTTTACGCACATTTTTCATGATGCATCACAACTTTGAAATTAGGATGATATGTAATACCAAAAATTTAGAAGTTTATAGTTTAAATGATATGAAATACACGTTTAACTTGATGCATTGGAACTTTGTAGTTTGAATGATATGCAATGTTGAAGCTTAAATGGTTTTGAATGTATATAAGATCAAAAGATTTAAATTTATGTGCATTTCTCATGATGGATCAATTATAATGATATGTAATATAGAAGCTTAAGTGGCTTTGAACATTTTGTGCATTTTTTTTGATGCATTATAATTTTGAAATTTGAATGATATGTAATATCAAATCTTAAGCTATTTTGAATGTATTTAAAATTCAACAATTCAAATTTTATATGTATTTTTAATGATACATCATAACTTTGAAATTTGAATGATATATAATACAAAAAATTAAGTAATTTTAAACATGTTTAAGATCTAAAAATTCAAAATTTATGTACATTTATCATGATGCAGCAAATTTGAAATCTAAATGATGTCATACTAGAGCTTAATCAATTTTGATTGTGTTTGAAATCCAAAGATTTGAACATTATGAGTGTTTCTAATGATGCATTACAACTTTGAAAATTAAATTTTATGTAATACTAAAGCTTAAATAGTGTTGAATGTATTTAAGATCTGATTATTTAAATTTTATGTGTATTTATCATGATGAATCACAACTTTGAAGTTTGAATAATATGTAATACTAAAGTTTTAGTAGTTTTGAACGTGTTTAGAATCAAAAGATTTGAGATTTCAGCATATTTGTCATGATGCATCACAACTTTAAAATTTTAATGACATGTAATATCAAAGCTTAAGTTGTTTTAAACATATTTAAGATCCAAAAATTCAAACTTTATGCTTATTTATCATAATGCATTACAACTTTCAAATTTGAATGATATGTAATACTAAAGCTAAAATGGTTTTGAACATGTTTGAATTCTATAAATTCAAACTTTATACTCATTTTTCATAAAGTATCATAACTTTTAAATTTAAATGATATGTAATATCGAAGCTTAAGTGGTCTTTAACATGTTTAAGATTTAAATATTTGAAATTTATGTGTATTTTATGTAGTGCATTACAACTTTAAAATTTGAATGATATGTAATACCAAAGGTTAAGTGGTTTTAAACATGTTTAAAATCCAAAGATTTAAATTTTATGAATATTTCTGATGATGCATTTTAATTTTAAAGTTTGAATGATGTAATATCAAAGCTTAAATGGTTTTGAACATGTTTAAAATCTAAATATTTAAAAAAATTCTATGTTTCTCATGATGCATCATAAATTTTAAGTTTAAGTCATATGTAATATTGAAGCTTAGTGAGTTTTGAACATATTTTTAAATTTAAATATTTAAATTTATGTGCATTTTTTATGATGCATCATAATGTTAAAATTTGAATGATATATATTACTGAAGTTTAAGTTGTTTTGAACATGTTTGAGATAGAAATATTTAAAATTTATGTGCATTTCTCATGATGTATCATAACTTTAAAATTTTAATGATATGTAATATCAAAGTTTTAGTAGATTTAAACATGTTTAAGATTTAAAGATTCAAAATTTATGCACATTTTTCATGATAAATCGTAACTCTAAAATTTGAATGATATGTAATTCTTAAATTTGAGTGGATTTAAATATGTTTAAGATCCAAACATTTGAATTTTATGTACATTTATTATGATACATTATAAATTTGAAATTTAAATGATATATAATACCAAAGCATGAGAGATTTTAAACATATTTAAGATCTAAATACTAAAAAGTTATTCCCATATATCATGATGCATCACAAATTTAAAGTTTGAATGATATGTAATACCAAGAATTAGTGGTTTTGAATGTGTTCAATATTCAAAGATTTAAAATTTATACACATTTGTCATGATACATCACAACTTTGAAGTTTGAATGACATGTAATATAAAAGCTTAAGAAGTTTTGAATGTTTTTAAAATCACATAATTTTAAAATTTCAAAACATAACTATTAAAACTTTTGGGAGTCATAACTTTTGAACCATAACACTATTTTACTCCCCATTTGAACTGTTGGAAATTTAAGAATGAGAAAAATGTGGTGAGATGGAACCAAGATTGGATAAGTGGGTTTTGACCTCTTAAAACCCAATGAAAGTGCCCCAAATTTTAATTTTAGCAATTCAATCTAAAAATAGTAAGTTTCTAAAAATATTAATTTTTTGAATTTTATATTATTATAATTTGTGAAAGTTGAATCATTTTATCTCCCTCGAGATTGGTGACCTTCCACATCCTTCATCTACTTTAAAAATAAATATAAATAAAGTTGTGACCTAAATGAAAAAAAAAATAGACATCTCTTTCTAGAGATAGGCATCTATTGTATATACAATTTTGAGTAATAAAAAATCTCTTTTTAGAGATAACATATCATTTGTATCAACCAAGACTTCTGAGTTTTAGATCAAAATCATTGGATCTTAAACTTTTGTATTACATATCATTTAAATTTAAGAGTAAAAATACATCATATAAAACTTGCATAAATTTTAAATTTTTGGATCTTAAATATACTCAAAACTGCTTAAGCTTTGTTATTATATATTATTTAAATTTCAAAGTTGTGATGTATTATGAAAAATGTACATAAAATTTAAATTTTTGGATCTTAAACACATTTAAATCTACTTAAGTTTTGATATTACATATTATTTAAATTTTAAAGTTGTGATGAATCATTAGAAATATGTATAAATTTTGAATTTTTAAATCTTAAACATACTTAAAACTATTTAAGCTTTGATATTACATATCATTCAAATTTTAAAGTTGCGGGCATTATGAGAAATGTACATAAAATTTAAATCTTTGGATCTTAAACATGTTCAAAAGTTCTTCAACTTTGGTATTACATATCACTCAAATTTTAAAGTTACAATGCATTATGATAAATATGTATAAAATTCAAATCTTTAGATCTTAATCATATTTTAAATTACTTAAGCTTTAGTATTAGATATCATTCAAACTTCAAAGTTGTGATGCGTCATGAAAAACATGCATAAATTTTGAATATTTAGATATTAAACACACTCACAATCATTTAAATTTTGATATTACATATCATTTAAATTTCAAAGTTATAATGCATCATGAGAGATTCACATAAAATTTGAATCTTCAAATCTTAAACACAATGAAAACTGTTTAAGCTTCAATATTACATATCATTCAAATTTCAAAGTTGTGATGCATCATGAGAAATGTTCATAAATTTTAAATTTTTGGATCTCAAACATATTAAAAACTACTTAAACTTTAATATTACATCTTTTAAATTTCAAAGTTATGATGCATCATGAGAAATGGTCATAAAATTCAAATTTTTGGATATTAAACATATTTAAAACAACTTAAGCTTCGTTATTATATATCATTTAAATTTCAAAGTTATGATACATCATGAGAAATTTATATAAATTTTAAATCTTTATATCTTTAAAATGTATACAAATTCTTAATATTCAATAATACATATCATTCAAATTTTAAATTCATATGCATCATGAAAAATGCTAATAAATTTGAAATTTTTAGATCTTGGACACATTCAAAATCACTTAAACTTAGGTATTACATATCATTCAAATTTCAAAAGTTATGATGTATTATGAGAAACATGCATAATATTTTAATATTTGGATCTTAAACACATTCAAAACCACTCAAGCTTTGGTATTACATATCATTCAAATTTCAAAATTATGATGCATCATAAAAAACATGCATAAAATTTGAATCTTTATATCTTAAATATGTTTAAAATTGCTTAAGATTTGGTATTACACATTATTCAATTTTTAAAGTTGTGATGCATCATGAAAAATATGTATAAATTTTTAATCTTTGAATCTTAAAAATGTTTAAAACTACTTAAGCGTCGGTATTACATATCATTCAAATTTAAAAGTTTGTAAAGGAAAGAGCATGATTTAACCCTACAAAAAAATTTATGCAGGAGCTAAGTTTTTAAGATTTTTTGACTTGCACATGTTTCTCATATTTGACTACCATCATATGAAAATTAAAAGTGATTGAAATTTATTTGTTTTTATGAAATGGTATTTGAAGAGTGCTACACAAGTTGTTTTGGCACTTGAAAATACATAAAAATCTACACACTTGGTAGTTTTCATGAGTACGATATTTTTACGTGATGAATAATTCTCTATAACCACCTTCACCATTATATTTTCTTAATATTTGACTACCATCAAACAAGTTTTAGAGAGAAAATAACATGATTTAGCCTTAAAAAATTGTTCCTAAAAAATGTTGTGCAAGTTAATTTAGTCAAGACACACTATATCAAATCAATATTACCAAATCATGACTCCTGACAAGACCACATCAAAGTTTGAAATGGAACATATATATAGAAAATGGATGATGACTTGAGTGATGTCTTCCTCCTCTACATGAAGAAAGTCTTCATTATTGTATAAAAATTATTAAATGCTTTGAGTTGCCTCCTTTTTCAACTTATCCTTTTTGACTTCAAATTTGTCACATCTCCCACTTGGTCTTCTAGAATCCTCTCGATACTTTGTGAAGCCTTGTCACCTTAGCATTTAATGCCTAAAGACCTTGGGTGTGACTTAAATTACCTTAGCTAACCTCCTTTAATAATAAATGCCTTTAATAAAACTCTTATAACAATTTATAACTCCATTAGACCCATAAATTTAAGCTTTGCTCATAACATTATCTAGAGAGGCTTTTTGTGGGCCAATAACCACCATTTCATATGTAACATTGATTAATTTTAAATATAAATTTATTCAATTTAAAATTAACATCATTACAAAGAGGAAGTAATCAGCTTTCCAATGAAACTAATGGTATAAAAAATAGATTTTTAGAGATATAAAGCTAAAAAACCAAGACACGGTCACATCAACACCTTTAGAACATGAAAAAATAGAAAATTACAGAGCAAGATATGAGCAAAACTCATCATATCTTATAATTCTATAAAAATATTAAAAATAAAATTAAAAGAGTATTTATCATTTTTTATAATAATCAAATTAGCCCCTACAACCTTCCCTCTAAGTGTTTTATAGTGAAAATTTGGTTAAGTGATAAATCTTTCAAAAAAGGTCACTTCACACCATAATAAATTTTCATTAAAATCTCTAATAGCTATGGAACAAAATGCATTACCTTATCATGCCATCTAGGTACAATCATACAAACTTTTATCAAATTTAGACTTCATTTTTTGATGCATAAATGGGATTCAAAAGTGCTAACTAGATAGATTAAGCAATTAAGAGATGCAAAAACTAAGTAAAAATCAACACAAAAGTTGATTTTGATAGCTGTGCATTTTACACATTATATATAATATATACAAAATATTTTTTTCTTTGCACTCTAATGAAATGTAGCTATCACCGTAATAAATTTCAATAAAATTTCACCTCCTTTACTACAAAAATGAGTTTGAAACATATGCATTGACCAGATCAAAAAATTGAAAACAACCCAGATAATTAACTAAATAAAAATCAACTTAGAAGCCAATTTTTAAACCTATGCATTTCACATATGCAAACTAATTTTTTGTGTATTTTTTGACTTGCTTAATATTCTCACATTTTATACCATCATATGAAAATTAAAGGTGATTGGAATTTATTTGGTCTATGAAATGGTGTTTGAAAGGTGTTGCATAAGCTGATTTAGTAATTATAAATACACATAAATCTATGCATTAGGCAGTTTTCATGATAATGATATTTTCATTCTATGAATTTATATGAAACCACCTTCACTATTATAATCCACTAACATTTGAATACTATAAAATAAGTTTTAGAAAGAAAAAAACATGATTTAACCCTACAAAATTATTCTCAAAAAATATTGGGTAAGTTGATTTGGATAAAACACCTCATATCTTTCTCTCTTGAGAAAACATCACTGAGACCTTGAAATAATTTTACACTTTAAATCATGATAAAAAAATCAATATTACCAAGGCATGACTCTTGATAAAAAACCACATGAAAGTTTGAAATGAAAGAGATATATAGAAAAAATTAGGAGAGAGAAGAAAGAAAAATGGATGATGACTTGAGTGATGTCATACTCCTCTACATGGAGAAAATATTCATTCTTATATAAGACTTATTAAATGATTTGAGTTGCCTCATCTTTCCACTTAACCTCTCCCACTTTAAATTCATTACATCTCCCACTTGGTCTTCTAAAAGCCTCTAAATACTTTATGAAGGCTTGTCACCTTAGCATTTAATGCCTTAAGACCTTGAGGGTGACTTTGATTACCTTATTTAACCTATTTTAATGATCAATAACTTTAACAACACTCTTACAACTATTTATAACTCCATTATACCCTTAAGTTAAACATTTGCTCATAACATAACCTAGAAAGGCTTTTCAAGGGATAATAACCACCATTTCATATCTTAAGCATGCATCATGAGAATGATTCAAATCTTAAACACACATTATGAGAAATGTGCATTAAGATCAAATCTTTAAAATTTATGTAAAATTAAAAATTTCTTAAGCTTCAGTATTACATATCATTTAAATTTTAAATTTGTGATGCAATAGGAGAAATGTACATAAAATTTGATTCTTTAGATCTTAAACACATTCAAAACTGCTTAAGCTTTGGTATTACATATCATTCAAATTTCAAATTTGTGATGCATCATACGAAACATGCATAAAATTGAATCTTTTGATCTTAACACATTCAAAACCAATTAAGCTTTGTTATTAAAACATTTAGATTTCAAGGTTGTGATACATTATGAGAAACATGCATAAATATTGAATCTTTAGATCTTAAACATGTTTAAAACCTCTTAAGATTCTATAATACATGTCATTTAGACTTTAAAGTTACGATGCATCATGTGAAACATGCATAAAGTTCTAATCTTTGGATCTTAAACATGTTTAAAATAACTTAAACTTTAGTATTATATATCATTTAAATTTTAAAGTTATGATATCATTCAAATTTTACATTTGAGATGCATTATGATAAAATGGATAATGTTAAAAGATTTGGATCTTAAACAAATTCAAACCCACTTAAACTCAACTATTACGTATCATCTTAATTTTAAATTTGTTATGCATCATTAAAAATATGCATAAAGTTTAAATGTTTTGATCTAACACATGTTTAAAACTACTTAACTTTGGTATTACATATCATTAAAATTTTAAAGTTGTCATGCATCATGAAAAATATGCATAAAATTAAAAAATTTAGATATAAAACTTATTCAATCCCACTTAAGCTTTGGTATTACATATCATTCAAATTTCAAAGTTGTGATGTATCATAAGAAAAATGCATAAAGTTTAAATCTTTGGATATCAAACATGTTCAAAACCACTTAAAATTTGGTATTACATATCATTCAAATTTCAAAGATATGTTGTAGCATAAGGTTTTGATCTTTAGATATTAAACATGTTTGAAACCTCTTAAACTTTGGTATTACGTATCATTCAAAGTTAAAAGTTACGATGCATCATGATAAATGCACTTAAAGTTTGAATATTTGGATCTTAAATACATTCAAATCTTCTTAAGATTTAGTATTACATATCATTCAAATTTCAAAGTTATGATGCATCATGAGAAACACTCATAAAATTTAAATTTTTAGATCTCAAACATGCTCAAAACCACTAAAGCTTTTATATGACATCATTCAAAATTCAAATTTGCTATGCATCAAGACAAATTCACATAAAGATCAAATCTTTAGATATTAAACACATTTAGAACTACTTAATATTTAGTATTACATATCATTCAAAATTCAAAGTTATGATGCATCATGAAAAATGGGAATAAAGTTCAAATTTTTAAATATTAGACACCTTTAAAACCAATTAAGCGTATGTCATATAATTCAAATTTCAACGTTATGATGAATCATGAAAAATATGTATAAAGTTCAAATCTTTGAATTTTATACACGTTAAAAACTACTTAAGCTTTAATATTATATATCATTTAAAATTTCAAAGTTGCAATGCATCATGAGAAATATAGATAAAATTTATATATTTAGATTTTAAACATGTTCAAAACCGCTTGAATTTAGATATTATATATCATTTAAACTTCAAAGTTGTAATGTATCATGAGAAACACCTATAAATTTTGAATGTTTAGATCTTAAATACCTTCAAGACTGCTTAAGCTTTGGTATTACATATTATCAAATTTTAAATTTGTGATGCATCATATGAAATGTACATAGATTTTTAATATTTAGATATTAAACATGTTTAAAACCATTTAAATTTTAGTAATACATATAATTTAAATTTTAAAGTTGTGATACATCATGAGCAATATGCATAGAATTTGAATGTTTGGATTTTAAACACATTTAAAACTACTTAAACTTTGATATTAAATATCATTCAAATTTGAAAGTTGTAATGCATCATTAAAAATGTGTATAAAGTTTGAATCTTTGGATTTTAAATGACTTCAAAACCACTTAAGCTTTAGTATTACATATCATTTAAATTTTAAAGTTGTGATGTATCATGAGAAATATGGGCAAAGTTTGAATCTTTCGATCTTAAACATGTGTAAAACTTCTTATGCTTAGGTGTTTTATATCATTCAAATTTTAAAGTTGTGATGCATTCTAAGAGACATGCATAAAGTTAGATTTTTTAGATCTTAAACACATTTAAATTTGATTAAGCTTTGGTATTATATATCATTCAAATTTCGAAGTATAACATATACTTAATATTTCAAAATTTTGATTCATTATGAGAAATACACATAAAGATCAAATCTTTGGATCTTAAACATGTTCAAAACCACTTAAGCTTAAGTATTACATATCATTCAAATTTAAGAGTAGCAATCCATCAGACAAAATGCATATAAAATTTAAATGTTTGGATCTTAAATATACTCAAAACTATTTAAGCTTTGGTAGTACATATCATTTAAATTTTAAAGTTGCACTACAATATGAGAATTATTCATAAAATTTAAATTTTGGATCTTAAACACATTCAAATCCACTTAAATTGCAGTATTATATATCATTCGAATATTTGGATCTTAAACATGCTCAAAACCATTTAAGCTTTAATATTACATATCATTCAAATTTCAAAGTTACGAGAACTATGAAAAATATGCATAAAGCTTGAATCTTTAGATCTTAATCATGTTTAAAACCTATTAAACTTTGGTATTACATATAATTCAAATTTCTAAGTTGTGATGCATTATGGGAAATGTGCATATAATTTTCATAACAATGATATTTTCATGTTATTAATTTTTATCCAACCACATTTATTATTATATTCTCTTAACATTTAACTACTATCAAATAAGTTTTGGAAAGAAAAAAACATGATTTAATCTTACAAAATTATTCTAAAAAATTCTCACATTTTTATACTATTATATGAAAATTAAAAGTGATTGGACTTTATTTGGTTCTATAAAATTGTGTTTAAAAAATGTTGCATAAGCTCATTTAGCAACTATAAATACACATAAATCTATGCACTAGGTAGTTTTCATAACAATGATATTTTCATGTTATTAATTTTTATGCAACCACATTTATCATTATATTATCCTAACATTTAACTACTATCAAATAAGTTTTGGAAAGAAAAAAACATGATTTAACCCTACAAAATTATTCCCCAAAAATATTAGGCAAGCTGATTTGGATAAGACACCTCTTATCTTTCTCTCTTGAGAAAACATCTTTGAGACCTTGAAATAATTTTACACTTTAATTAATGATAATAAAAAATATATTACCAAGGCATGACTCCTGACAAGACCACATGAAAGTTTGAAATGCAAGAGATATATAGAAGAAACTAGGAGAGAGAAGAAAGAAAAATGGATGATGACTTGAGTGATGTCATACTCCTCTACATGGAAAAAGTCTTCATTCTTATATAAGACTTATTAAATTATTTTATTTTCCTCCTCTTTTCACTTCAAATTCATTACATCTCCCACTTGGTCTTCTAGAAGCCTCTAGATACTTTATGAAGGCTTGTCACCTTAGCATTTAATGCCTTAAGACCTTGAGGGTGACTTTGATTACCTTATTTGACCTCCTTTAATGATCAATGAATTTAACAACACTCTTACAACTATTTATAACTTCATTAAACCCTTAACTTAAAGCTTTTCTCATAACTTAACCTAGAAAGGCTTTTTGAGGGCCAGTAACCTCCGTTTCATAGCTAACATTGACTAATTTTAAATATAAATTTATTCAATTTAAAATTAACATCATTACAAATAAAGAAAAATCTAGTTTTCAATGTAACTAATGGTATCAAATATAGAGTTTTAGATCAAAATGTATGGCTAAAAACCAAGTTACAATCACATCAACACCTTTAGAACATGAAAAAATAAAAAATTGTAGAGCAAGATATGAGCCAAACCCATAATATCTTATATTTCAAGAAAGATATCAAAAATACACTCAAAAAAGTATTTTTAATTTTTTTAAATAATCAAATTAGCCCTTACAATCTTCCCTCTAAGTTTTTTATAGTGAAAAGTTTGTTGAGTGATAAATCTTTCATAAACTGTCACTTCACACCATCATTTTGACTAACCTTGTTGAGTCAAATGACTAGGTTCATGGAGATTTGAAGGACAAGTGGCAGATCTATTTGTATATGTTCAAAGAATATGAAGGTTTTGAGAAGTTAGCATCTCTAGGAGAATAAGGTTAGGTTGATGATGAAGAATGCAAGTTTTATAGTGAGCCAATGTGTTTTACAGACCATAATGAAGAAATATATGATGAGGACATTTTTTAAGGCAAGCAAGATATTGTATTGGAATAACCAATAGAGCCTAAGGCTATTATCACCTTCATGGATGAAGATAATTCATGGTAAAAGTTTTGGAAGGTGTGTATTGAATTTGAGGCTCTTCAAAGGAATACACCCTTTGCTGGTCAGATTGAAGATCTTCTTGAAGTTGCTTTACTCCTTGAAGGATAATGTGAAACTCTCTAAGGTACCAAGTTTGAGGTTACCCATATAAAACAGGGGATGGTCATGTTTGAGATTGGCACAAGCATAAATGAAAACCATGATTCAACTATTTTCATGTTATTTTTTGTTATTTTAATGTTGGGATGCATTTTGATAGATATGTATAAAATTTAAATATTTGGATATTAAACACATTCAAAATAACTTAAGCTTTTGAATTACATATCAGTTAAATTTCAAAGTTGTGATGCATGATGAGAAACATGCATAAAGTTTGAATGTTTGGTTCTTAAATAGTTAAAAATAGTATAATCTTAATTATTACTTATGATTAAAAGATTTAAAATTTATGTGCATTTCTCATGATGCATCACAACTTTAAAATTTGAATGATATGTAATATCAAAAATTAAGTGGATTTGATAGTGTTTAAAATCTAAGGATTCAAAGTTTATGCATATTTATCATTATATATCACAAATTTGAAGTTTGAATGATATGTAATACTGAAGCTTCAATAATTTTGAACATGTTTAAGATCCAATGATTCAAATTTTGTTCACATTTCTCTGGATACATCATAGCTTAAAATTTCAATGAATATGTAATAATAAAGTTTAAGTAATTTTGAATTCATTTAACATCTAAAGATTCAAATTTTATGTGTTTCTCATAATGCATTAAAACTTTAAAATTTAAATGGTATGTAATACTAAAGCTTGATTAGTTTTGAACATGTTTAAAATATAAAGATTTGAATTTTATTCACATTGATCATGATGCATCATAACTTTTGAAATTTGAATGATATGTAATTTTGAAGCTTAAATAGTTTTGAATGTGTTTAACATCTAAAGATTTAAACTTTATGCACATTTTTTATGATGCATCATACTTTTAAATTTGAATGATATGTAATAATGAAGATTAAGTGGTTTTGAATATGTTTAAGATCCAAAGATTCAAATTTTATGCTCGTTTATCACAATGCATTGTCACTTTAAAATTTGAATTATATGTAATACCAAAGCTAAAGTGGTTCTAAATGTGTTTGAGATCTAAAAATTCAAACTTTATGCACATTGCTCATGAAACATCATAACTTTCAAATTTGAATGATATGTAATATTAAAGATTAATTGGTTTTGAACATGTTTAAAATCCAAAGATTTGAGATTTATGCACATTTTACATAATGTATCACAACTTTAAAATTTGAATGATATGTAAT
The DNA here is from genome assembly GCA_037957365.1 of Torreya grandis. NCBI lineage: Eukaryota > Viridiplantae > Streptophyta > Pinopsida > Cupressales > Taxaceae > Torreya > Torreya grandis. Next base: position 9,501,037 of record JARHVA010000025.1, on the reverse strand, counting down.
ACTGAAGCTTAAGGAATTTTGAATGTATTTAAGATCCAGAGAATTAAACTTTATGTACATTTCTCATGATGAATTTGAACTTTGAAGTTTTAATGATGTAATACTAAAGCTTAAGCAATTTTGAACATGTTTAAATCCAAATATTCAAACTTTATGTGTTTCCCATTATGCATCACAACTTTAAAATTTGAATGATATGTAATGCTGAGGCTTAATTAGTTTTGAATGTGCTTAAAATTCAAAGGTTAAATTTAACTTTATCTATATTTCTAATGATGCATTGTAACTTTTAAATTTGAATGATATGTAATACCGAAACTTAAGTGGTTTTGAACGTGTTTGAGATAGAAAGATTCAAAATTTATGTTTGTTTCTTTTGATGTATCACAACTTTAAAATTTTAATGATATGTAATACCAAATTTTGAGTAGATTTAAATGTGCTTAAAATCCAAAGATTCAAAAAATATGTTCATTTTTCATGATGCATCATAACATTAAAATTTGAACGATATGTAATAAGTTTGAGTGGCTTTGAACATGTTAATGATCCAAAGATTTGAGCTTTATACATGTTTTTTATGATGCATCACAATTTTAAAATCTAATTGATATGTAATATAGATGTATGAGAAATTTTGAACATGTTTAAGATCTAAAGATATGAACTTTATTCACGTATGCCATGATACATCATGACTTTGAAGTTTGAATGATATGTAATACTGAAGCTTCATTGGTTATAAACATGTTTAGAACACAAAGATTCAAACTTTTTTGCATATTTATCATGATACATAAAAACATTGAAATTTGAATGACATGTAATATCAAAACTAAATTGGTTTTGAACATGTTTAAGATCCAAAGATTCAAACTTTATGCTCATTTCTCATGATCCATCATAATTTTTAAATTTGAATAATATGTAATACTAAATCTTAAGTGGTTATGAATGTGTTTAAGATTAAATGATTCAAAATTTATGCATATTTCTCAAAATGTATCACAATTTTAAAATTTGAATGATATGTAATTATAATCACATAAAAATTAAATTTGTACAATTTGAGCATGATTTGTGAAATCCAAACCATAAGTCTTTCCTACTTGCTTGCACAACCTAATAGGCATGTTTTAACTACTTCCCAATCACCCAAAGCCTTCTTGAATCAACCCCAATCACCCTGGACTCCTCTATTAGGCACAAACTTATCCCTTAAGGTTGATGTTCCCTTGGACAATAGTGCCATAAGTTGGACTATAGCACTAGAACCTAGGGTGTCCACTTTCCAATGATATTGTCCAAATCACTCTTAGCCTCAAATGACAAAATTTCCTCAAACCTTTATCTTTTTCCCTATCAACCTAACATGAAGTCATCTAACTTAGAATCATCAATTTCCCTATAAAATCCTATTCATTGGTCATTTAGAAGGGTTGGAAATCATTCATAAGACATGAGCTTGAAATACACTAAGCACATTCAAGAAAATCTTCCTATTCTTTTCATACAACAAACCATTACTATTTCCAACCTACTCAATCTCTCGCACAAGTCACGAGTCATCTCAATATTTCCCAAATTCACATAATACTTACATTGCATACATAATATCTCATAATATAATCCTATTATCCTTGATCCCTCTTTAGAGTATTACTATGTAGACAATATGCCCACACATGGAGTGTGATCATATGTTCAATGCATAATACACACTAACCCCTTTTCTAGCTAATTCAAGACCACTTGTCAAGCGTAAGGAGGAACTAAGACCCTATAGGATAGAATTAGTTGCACACGAATCTTTGTGGATGATCGAGACCTGAGATTGCAGACATAGAGCCTCTTGAAGTATCAAAATAAAACCCAAAAAACTTAGAAGAAGTAGATCATAGGGACTATAGTGCCAAAAATAGATCTATAGTGTTGGACCTCCAAGTGTCTAGTTTTTGGTGATACTATCTAGGTAGAAAATAGAGTTTAGGGTCATGTTTTTGATAGTCTACCTAGTCAGCTCAATAATTTGTAGTTCTATAATCCTCCATCTCAACCCAAAAATTAACTAAGTTCACTCTCTATCCCCTTGTTTTCTATTTTTAGTAATTAATTAATCAAATACAAATTTACCAAATTAGTATGTTAATTTAATCATAATGTATTCACATGTTTTCTATATTAATCTAGACCTCTTTACTAATTAGGTAATTAAACCCTTAGTTTCCCAAAACTAGTAAAACATTTGGTGAACCCGACTTACTACAATGGAAAGGGTGATTTAGAGACACATTTGAGAGCCTTTCGCATAGCATGTTTGGATCATGTACCAAATGACTAGCTATTAACTAAGTTATTTCTAAGGAGCCTCAAGGATTATGTACTACAATGGTTTTACAGTCCACCGAATCAATCAATCAATATATTGAATCTTCTTCATGACATGTTCTTATCATACTTTAGTATCAACATCAGTGATAAGGTGTCATATGCTCAAATTGCACAATAGGAATAGAAGTCAAATGAGCCTCTCACTGAGCATGTTCTTAGATATAAGACCATATTGGCTAAGATGACTAGCACTATGGCAAATTAGGAGTTATAGGACCTCTTCAAATAGAATCTTCTATCAGTTTTGCATGAGATAATAATTTTCAAAAAATTCTCTTCTTTCACTGAATTGTGTCTCACTTTAAAAGAATGAGAAATCAAACTCATATCGATGGGAAAACTCAAGTACATAAGTGTATTAGAAACAATTAAAAAGAGTAGAAAATAAGTCCCACATAAGGTCATGTTTAATGACAATAAAGGACAAAATCAACAAATAGTCAATGCAGCTTAGATCCCCCATAGAGAGTCACATTATCAACAACTCCTTGATGACCTTCTAAAAATCTACCAGTTTATCCAGCTAGAGTTCTACAATAGCTACTAGAATGTAATGTCATTTCTCTACCTCCTATCAGAGAAGTTGATCCAACAAAGCCTCTTCCATGGGGATATGATCAGAATGTATTTTGTGATTTTCATAAGGCACCAGGTCATACTACAAATAAATTCATTAGTTTTAGGCATAAGATATAGGATTTAATTGATGCCAACCAGATTGATCTAAGCACTTAAGTTGAGCCTCTTCAGGCCAAACCAACACAGGATAAGTCACTTAAAATCTTTTCAAATCGATTTCCATAGCATAACAAGTTAGATGTAAGGGACACATCATGCATATTAGGCACATCGTCCACTAGCTACATATAGGGCACCAATAGTTGAATCACATCCATTGAGCCACATGATTGGCACCTTTCATTCTAGCCTTATAGTTCAGCCTTCTATCTCCTTTTTCAAGTAAGAGACTATTAAGAATGACACAAATTATCATGCACTCTTAATCAAATTAACAAGTGTACTATGACACTACTACAACACTTGGGGTATCAGAGTAGGATATCACTCTAACTAACATAGTTATCAATAGATTTAGTGGGCATAGTCAGACTACATTGGGTGAGATCCTCATTCCATTATAGGTTGGTCCTACATGCATGACCACCCCATTCACTATAGTTCTTAGTAGAAGAGTTTTTGACATGTCACTTGGCAGACCTTGGATACAAAAACTTTGATAAATTCCATCTACAGTGCATCGATACATGAAATTCATTCACACAAATTAGGTTATTTCAACTATTAGAGTTCCATATGAGTTTCCACTTTTAGTTTCAGTTTCATCACCAATTCTAGCTCCATTACTAGTATAGAGGGTCCATACACCTCCATAGCTTCAAGATTTTAAACAACTTCTAGTTATAATTTTCACACCTAGAGTAGTTTCATTAATATCTCAGGTATATACACATCAAACACATTTTTAGAGAGATTCTCCTAATTACAAATGGGTCCTTAAGATCCCTAAAATTGCATCTACTTTTTAGGGTTATGAAGGATCCCTATAGTAGGTTTCTACTTCACATATCTCAGAGTATTTACAGTATATCCAACTTTCAAAGCCTCAGTCTCAGCACTTCCATTATGCCTCATGATCATGCAGGATTCCAATTTTTGATACCAAACACCATGATAGGGACTCTCATCTGAGACCCATTGATTAGTATCATTCTTATGTAGTTTTTCTTGTACATAGTCTTTTTTTCTTGATTGTAAATAATTTATTTCAAAAATACAAAAACAATACAAACTTCAAAAAAAATACAAAAATATGTCAATTGTATGCATCATGTATGTTCTTACATTACTAAAACACTATGCTAGACTTACATTACATTGTTATATGCTACTTGTTTGTCAATTTATCTATATTACCAAGCTTCACTTGATCTTATTTTAAGTGTGTGCAGTGCATTCAGATCCTTGATTGCTTTACTCCACCCATCGAGGGGGCATCTTACATCTACATTATAGCTATATATCAATACATCTACCCACTAGGGGTACACTCTACATGACTACACCATTCAGGTTATGTCATTCTTACACTACACACTTTAGACATTTTGTTGTAGTATGTTCCTTAATTTCTTACACAAATATATCTTACATCGACATCCATTAACATTTATCACACTTCTATATTTCATAGCATATATATTAGTCTTGCATTACATATCTTGTATACTCTTGCTTCTCACTTTTTATAGTTAGATGCATGTTTACTTCTTACAGTACTTTACTTTCTTCCACTATTTGCTTTAATTAGTTAGATGTGTTTGCATTTTCTAGTTCCTATTTGCTTCTTGTTTGTCTTTTAGGACATTTACCAAATGTCCTTTGCTCCTGTCTATATGTGTATGCCTTCAGACATTTGCCAATGTCCTTTGTGTGTGCCTTTTTATGTGCTTGTGGCCCTTGTGCTAAATTTTCTTGTTCTTTTTGTGTGTATATGATGGCATTTGCACATGCCTTATATACCTTTCATGCTTATTTGACCCCTTGGCCACCCTTGTGTGTTTCTTGCTTGTTGTTTTGTATGCTTGTCTGCTTGATCATTTCTCTTTCTATGCAATGCCATGATTCTAATCATACATTTACCTTTCTTCTTAGATGCCATTATGGACATCATGCTCCATCCCTCCATGCTAATAATAACTAACATCTTGCATTCTAGCTTTATCTTATACACATGCTATTAAATTATTATATCTATCTAAGGATACCCCTGTGGATCTAACAATCTCTCTTTATAACTTTTATTATATCTTGAGATCATGAATATCAATGCTATATTAAATGTTTTTGTAGCTTAACACACTTGTAGGGCTTCTTATTTTGAGGGCAGCCATTATAGGGTCTTCATTCCTACCCTCATAAGAGGGGGAAACTAACAAGGGTTTTGTCATAGAGATCAGAGCTCTTACTAGTCAAAAATGTAGTTGCAAAAAAGTTTAGTCTAGATTCCAGAATTCATTAAAAGTAAGCCAGATCATGTAGAAAGTAGAGAACATAGTTTAATTTTTAGTTTTGGCTCTAGACAATAATGCTAGTGTCTAGTTTTTAGTCCTAGTTTCCAAATAATAGAATTTTTAGTTTTTCTAGAATCAAGTAGAGGGGTGAGTTCAGTCATGATTTTGCCATAATAGTACAATGTAAAATCATGCAATATTTAGCACTTTTTTGCTTAGAGAATCTAGATATAGGGGGCATCATGCATGACATGAGGGTTTCCACTTATAGTTTAGACATGGAAGTTGATACAACTTTTAGTTTAGAATCTATGTTCTAGACACCAGTTATTAGGGGCAATGTATGTGGCACATGGGCATTCATTTTTCTAAGTTTAGTACATTTTCTTACATATTTCTAGCATTTACATGCCTTACTCCATCTACAGGTGGTTGGCATCACTTTAAAGTAAACTTTCATACAATTTTACTTTCTAATTAGCTAATTTCTTGAGTTGATTCTATTTTTAGAGGGGATTTTTATACAAGTTCCAATCTCCATCTTACAAAGTGGCCAACATTGGCCTAGTTTCTAGTTACATTCAACTATCCACACCAACATTGTCAGATTACAACATGTTCATAGGCTTCATGGCCATCTCATATGGCATTCAGTTTATACTAGTATCTTTCTATTCATCTTCACATCACAAGGTAATGATGGAGTCAAATATCTAGCTAACCTTTGTATTCTTGAACCACCAATTTAAAGGGATTGGACACATAGTCCAGACATCAATTAGCACACGTATGATTCACTAACTTCACATAGTTGGTGACGATTGAGACAAAGAGCCTACCTTTGCATTCTTTAGACACCTTTTAGGGGATTGTTCACTTAGCTCATCTATTGATATAACTCTTGGTTTAGTATTCATCCAGCATCAATCAACATAACCTAGCAACATAAGAGGTTTTGTATTGGTTCATGTACTCGATAAGGTGTATTCATTCCTTTCTCTCTTTACCTAGCTTTGTATGTTCTTATTTTAGATATAGTGTATCTAGTACGAACTGATCTACTTTCACTATCCTTATTTGAATATTCACATAGTATAATATGCTCTCATGTATTCTTGGGCTTAGCCCACAGGTAAGTTCAGGTACGCTTTTATTTTTATTTTTCATCCTATTATTTCACTTATATTCATACTTATAACAAAGGGGGGGGGGCAAGTTTAATCACATAAAAATGAAATTTTTACAACTTAAGCATGACTTGTGACATCCAAACCATATGTCTTTCCTATTTGCTTACACAACCCACTAGACATGTTTTCACTGCTTCACAGTCACCTAAAACCTTCCTCAATCAGCCCCAACTATCCCAAACTCCTCTCCTAGGCACAAACCTATCCCATAAGGTAAATATCCCCTTAGATAATAGCACCATAATTTCGATTATAGCGTTGGACCCTAGGGTGTCCACTTTTTAGTGCTATTGTCCAAGTCAATCTTAGCCTCAAATGGTCAAATTTCCCTAGATCTTTATCTTTTTCCCTATCATCCTAACATGAAGTAATCTAACCTAGGATCATTATTTTCACTATAACATCTTATTCAAGGGTCATTTAGAAGGGTTGGCAATCATTTAAAAGGCATGAGCTAGAAATACACTAAGTACACTCAAAAAAATCTTCTTATTATTTACATATAGCCAACCACTATTATTTCTAGCCTACTCAAGCTCTCACACAAGTCATGACTCATCTCAAGCTTGCCTAGATTCGCATAATACTTGCATTGCATACATAATATTGCATACTAAACATTTAATTTAGGAGAACTAAATTGGCCTTAATCCCTCTTCAATTCATAGTACACACTAACCCCTTTTTCTAAATGATTCAATACCACTTTTCAATCTTAAGGAAGAACTAAAATCCTAGAGGATAGAATCACTTGCACACGGAGCTTCACGAATAATCGAGACTTGAGATTCTAGATGTAGAGCCTCTTGAAGTATCAGAACATAACCCAAAAAACTTATAAAAAGTATATCAAATGGACTATAGTGCCAAAAACAAGACTATAGTATTGGACCTCCAAGTGTCTATTTTTTTGCACTACTATACAAGTAGAAAATAGACTTTAGGGTCCTATTTATGATAGTCTTCCTAGTCAGCTTCGTAATTTATAGTTCCAAAATCCTCTATCTCAGCCCAAAAATAAGCTAAGTTCACTCTTTATCCCCTTGTTTGCTATTTTTAGTAATTAATTGATGAAATCTAGATTTAGTAAATTAGTGGGTTAATTTAGGCATATTGTAATCACATATTTTCCAGGTTAATCTAGACATCTATACTAATTAGGAAATTAAACCCTTAATTTTCTAAAAATAATAAAATAATAATATCAAAGCTTAAGTGGTTTTGAATGAGTTTAATATCTAATGATTTGAATTTTATGCACATTTCTTCTGATGCATCATAACTTTGCAATTCAAATGATATGTAATATGCTTGAAACTATATGCATGTTTCTCATGATGCATTGGAACTTTGAATGATATATAATGCTGAAGCTCAATTATTTTTTAACATGTTTATGATCCAATGATTCAAGCTTTAAGCACATTTTTCATAATTCATTAAAAAAATGATATTTGAATGATATGATTTCTCATGATGCATCATAACTTTGAAATTTGAATGATATATAATACCAAAGCTTGAGTGGTTTTGAATGTGTTTAAGACCCAAAGATTCAAACGTTATGAATGCATACCATGCATTACAACTTTTAATTTTAAATGATATATAATATCAAATATTAAATGGTTTTGAATGTATTTAAGATCCAAAGATTCAAATTTTATGCACATTTATAATGATGCATCAAAAATTTAATATTTGAATGATATGTAATACCAAAGATTAAGTGATTTTGAATGTGTTTAAGATTAAATAATTTGAACTTTATTCATAGTTCTCATGATTTATCGTAGCTTTGAACTTTGAATGATGTGTAATACCAAAGCTTAAGTAGTCGTTAACATATTTAAGATACAAATATTTGAGTTTTTTACATATTTTTCATTACGCATCACAACTTTAAAATATAAATGATATGTAATACTGAAGCTTAAATGGTTTTGAACATGTTTGAGATTCAAAAATTTGAACTTTATGCATGTTTCACATGATATATCATAATTTTAAAATTTTAATAATATGTAATACCAAACTTCAAGTGATTTTAAACATATTTAAGATCCAAATATTCAAACTTTATGCATGTTTATCATAATAAATCATAATTTTGAAATTTGAATTATATGTAATACCAAAATTTAAGTAGTTTTGAATGTGTTCAAGATACAAGAATCCAAATTTCATGTGTAATTTTTATAATCCATCAAAACTTTGAAATTTGAATGATATTTAATATCAAATCTTAAGAAGATTTGAACACATTTAAGATTCAAAGAATTAAACTTTATGCACATTTTTTTTTATGCATTACAACTTTGAAATTTGACTAATATGTAATACTAAAGCTTAAGTGGTCTTTAACATGTTTAAAATCCTAAGATTTGAAATTTATACACATTTCTCATGATGCATCACAAATATGAAATTTGTATGATATGTAATACTGTATCTTAAACAGTTTTAAACGTGTTTGAGATCCTAGATTACAACTTTATGTACATTTCTCATGATGCATCATAACTTTAAAATGTGAATGATATGTAATATCAAAGTTTAAGTAGTTTTAAAACTTTTTAAGATCTAAATATTTGAAATTTATGCATGTTTCTCATGATACATTACAACCTTAAAATTTAAATGATATGTAATTTTAAAGATTAAAAGGTTTTAAACATGTTTAAGGTCTAAATATTTGAATTTTATGTGTGTTTCTCATCATGCATTATAACTTTGATATTTGAAAGATATGTAATACTAAAGCTTAAGTGATCTTTAATATGTTTAAAATCCTAAGATTTGAAATTTATACACATTTCTCATGATGCATCACAAATATGAAATTTGTATGATATGTAATACCGTATCTTAAACAATTTTAAATGTGTTTGATATCTTAGATTACAACTTTATGCACATTTCTCATGATGCATCATAACTTTGTAATGTGAATAATATGTAATATCGAAGCTTAAGTAGTTTTAAAGCTTTTTAAGATCTAAATATTTGAACTTTATGCATGTTTCTCATGATGCATTACAACTTTAAAATTTAAATGATATGTAATTCTAAAAATTAAAAGGTTTTAAACAAGTTTAAGGTCTAAATATTTAAATTTTATGTGTGTTTCTCATCATGCATTGTAACTTTGATATTTAAAAGATGTGTAATCCTAAAGCTTAATTAGTTTTGAAATTGTTTAAGATCTAAATATTTGAACTTTATGCATATTTATAATGATGCATCACAACTTTAAAATTTGAATGACATGTAATACCAAAACTTAAGTATTTTTTAATGTGTTTAAGATCCAAAGATTCAATCTTTATAAATATTTATTATAATGTATCACAACTTTGAAATTTAAATTATATGTAATACTGAAGCTTGAGTAGATTTTAAAATGTTTGAGATTCAAAGATTTGAAATTAATGTGCATTTCTCATGATGCATTACAACTTTGAATTTTGAAAGATATGTAATGTTGAAGCCTTGAGTGGTTTTGGACATGTTTAAGATCTAAAAATTTAAACTTTATGCATGTTTCTTGTGATGCATCACAACTTTAAATTTTTAATGGTATGTAAAACCAAAGCTTCAACATATTTGAATGTGTTTAAGATCTAAAAATTCAAATTTTATGCACATTTATCACTATGCATTGTAACTTTAATATTTAAACATGTAATACTAAAAATTAAGTAGTTTTGAATATTTTTAAAAGCTAAAAATTCAAACTTTATGCATGTTTGTCATGAGGCATCACAAATTTAAAATTTTAATTATATGTAATATTGAAGCTTAAACAGTTTTACACATGTTTAAAATCTAATGATTCAAACTTTATGCACATTTATCATGATGAATCATGACTTTAAAATTTGAATGATATGTAATATCGATGCTTAAGTAGTTTTGAACTTATTTAATATCTAAATATTTAAAATTTAGGTGTATTTATAATGATGCATCACAACTTTAAAATTTAAACGATATATAATACTAAAATTTAATTGATTTTGAACATGTTTAAAATCCAAAAATTAAAAGTTTATGGATATTTCTCATGATGCATCACAACTTTGAAATCTAAATGATATGTAATATGCAAGCTTGACCAATTTTGAATATGTTTAAGATTTAAAGATTCAAACTTTATGTGCATTTCTCATGATGCATTGTAACTTTAAAATTTAAATGATATGTAATACCAAAGCTTAAGTAGTTTTAAATGTGTTTAAGATCTAATAATTTTAATTTTATGTACATTTGTCATGATGAATCGTAACTTTAATGTTTGAATGATATGTAATACCAAAGCTTAAGTGGTTGGAGTGTGTTTAAGATTTAAAGATTCAAATTTTGTATGAGTTTCTCATGATTTTCAATTATATATAATACTGAAGCTTAAGTGGTTTTGAATGTGTTTAAGATCTAATGATTCAAGATTTATATTCATTTTTCATGATACATCACAACTTTGAAATTTGAATGATATGTAATATCAAACCTTGAGTGGATTTAAACATGTTTAAGATTTAAAGATTCAAAATTTATGCATGTTTATTATGATGTATCACAACTTTAAAATTTAAACGTAATGTAAAATCTAAAGATTCAAAATTTATGTGCATTTGTAATGATGCATTATAACTTTGAAGTTTGAATGATATATAATATCAAATTTTAAGAAATTTTGAATCTGTTTAACATCCAATGATTCAAACTTTATGCACATTTCTCATTATATATCACAACTTTGATATTTAAATGATATGTAATAATGAAGCTTGAGTAGATTTTAATGTGTTTAAGATCCAAAAATTTAAACTTTATGCATGTTTCTCATGATACATCACAACTTCAAATTTTGAAGGATATGTAATATCGAAGCTTGAGTGGTTTTAAACATGTTTAAGATTCAATATTTATGAATGTTTTTCATGATGCATCACAACTTTAAAATTTGAATGATATGTAATACTAAAGTTTGAGTAGTTTTGAATTTGTTTAAGACCCAAAGATTCAAATTTTATACATGTATATCATGATGCATTACAAATTTGAAATTTGAATGATATGTATGACCAAAGCTTAAATTATTTTAAACATATTTAAGATCTAACGATTCAAATTTTATGCACATTTGTAATGATGCATCACAAATTTAATATTTGAATGATATGTAATACCAAAGATTAAGACATTTTTAAAGTGTTTAGGATCTGATAATTCAAATTTTATGTGAATTTCTCGTGATCTATCATAACTTTAAAGTTTAAATGATATGTAATACCAAAGCTTAAACAGTCTTTATCTTATTTAAGATCCAAAAATTTGAGCTTTTTGTATATTTTTTATGATGTATCACAACTTTAAAATTTGAATGATATTTAAAACTTAAGCTTAAATGGTTTTGAACATATTTGAAATTCAAAAATTTGATCTTTATTCATGTTTCTCATGACACATCACAACTTTGAAATTTTAATGATATTCAATAGCAAAAATTAAGTGATTTTGAACATATATAAGTTCAAAATATTTAAATTTTATGCACGTTTCTCATAATGCATCATAATTTTAAAATTTAAATTATATGTAATACCAAATCTTAAGTGGTTTTGAATATGTTTAATATTCAAATTTTATGTGCATTTTTATGATGCATCAAAACTTTTAAATTTGAATGATATGTAATATCAAAGTTTAAGAAGTATTGAACATGTTTAATATCTAAAGAATCAAACTTTATGCATATTTTTCATCATGATTGCAACTTTAAAATTTGATTGATATGTAATACTGAATCTTGAGTGGTTCTTAACATGTTTAATATCCTAAGATTTAAACTTTATACATGTTTCTCATGATGAATCACAACTATGAAAATTTAAATGATATGTAATAATGTAACTTAAAAATTTTTAAACATCTTTGAAATCCAAATATTCAAATTTTATGCATATTTTTCATGATGTATCATAACTTTAAAATTTGAATGATATGTAATATCGAAGCTTAAACAGTTTTAAAACTCTTTAAAATCTAAAGAATCAAAATTTATATATATTTCTGATGATGTATTACAACTTTAAAATTTGAATGACATAATTTTGAATCTTAAAAAGTTTAAACATGTTTAAGGTCCATAGATTCGAATTTTATGTGCATTTCTCATGATGTATTGTAGCATTAAAATTTGAAAGATATGTAATACTAAATATAAATTAGTTTTGAAAGTGTTTAAAATACAAATATTTAAACTTTATGCACATTTTCATGATGCATCACAACATTGAAATTTGAATGATATGTGATACCGAAGATTAAGTGGTTTTGAACATGTTTGAGATCCAAAGATTCAATTTTAATGCATATTGTTCATGATGTATCACAACTTTGAAATTTGAATGATATACAATATTGAAGCTTGAGTAGATTTAAACATGTTTAAAATTCAAAGATTTGAACTTTATGCCCATTTATCATGATGCATTGCTACTTTAAATTTTGAATGATATGTAATGTCGAAGCTTGAGTGGATTTGAACATGTTTAACATCTAAAGATTTAAAATTTATACATATTTCTCATGATGCATCATAAATTTAAATTTTTAATGATATGTAATACTAAAGCTTTATCATATTTGAATGTGTTTAAAATCTAAAGATTTAAATTATATGCACGTTTATCATGATGCATTACAACTTTGTTATTTTAATGAAATGTAATACGAAAACTTAAGAAATTTTGAACATGTTTAAGATATAAAGATTAAAATTTTATGTGCATTTCTCATTATGCATCACAAATTTAAAATTTGAATTATATGTAATACAAAAGCTTAAGCAGTTTTGAACATATTTAAGATCTAATGATTTAAATTTTATGTGCATTTTTCATGATGCATTGCAACTTTGAAATTTGAGATATGTAATATCAAATCTTAAGTGGTTTTGAACTTGTTTAATATCCAAATATTTGAACTTTATGTGAATTTCTAATGATGCATCACAACTTTGAAATTTTAATGATATGCAATAGTAAAGCTTAAGTAATTTTAAAAATATTTAAGATCTAAAAATTCAAAGTTTATGCACATTTCTCAAGATGCATTACAACTTCAAAATTTGAATGATATGTAATACCCAAGCTTGACCAGTTTTAAATATTTTTCAGATCTAAAGATTCAAATTTTATGTGCATTTCTCATGATGCATTATAACTTTGAAGTTTGAATAATATGTAATACCAAAACTTAAGTAATTTTAAATGTGTTTAAGATCTAAATATTTGAACTTTATATGCATTTGTCATGATGTAAAATAAATTTAATGTTTGAATGATATGTAATATCAAAACTTAAGTGGTTTGGAATGCGTTTAAGATTTAAAGATTCAAACTTTATGTGAGTTTCTCATGATGCATCACAAATTTAAAATTTGAATGATATAATAATAAAACTTAAGTGGTTTTGAACATGTTTAAGATCTAATGAATAAATATTTATACTCACTTCTCATGATGCATCACAAATTTAAAATTTGAATGATATGTAATACAAAACCTTGATTAGATTTAAATATGTTTAATATTTAATGATTCAAAATTTATGCATGTTTCACATGATGCATCGTAACTTTGAAATTTGAATGATATGTAAAATCTAAAGATTTGAAATTTATGTTTATATATCATGATGCATCATAACTTTGAAATTTGAATTATAATAAAAAATTTTAAGTAGTTTTGAATGTATTTAAGATCCAGGGATTTGAATTTTATGCATGTTTATCATGAACATAAAACAATCTTGCATAAATAGATAGAATAAAGGAAGGTAAATGAGAAACACAAAGTTGTGATGCATTATGATAAATATGCATAAAGTTTAAATCTTTGAATCTTAAATATGTTCAAAACCATTTAATATTTTGTATTACATATCATTCAAATTTGAGAGTTGTGATGCATCATGAGATATGTGCATAAATTTTAAATATTTGGATCTCAAACACATTTAAAATAAATCAAACTTAAGTATTACAAATCATTCAAATTTCAAAATTGTGATACATTATGATAAATGCATAATAGTTTTGAATATTTAGATTTTAAAGACATTAAAAACTTATTAATCTTTAATATTACATATCATTCAAACTTCAAAGTTATGATTTTTCATGACTAATGTGTATAAAGTTCAAACTTTTAGTTCTTAAATATGTTTAAACTTGGTTAAGTTTCGGTATTACATATAATTTAAAACTTCAAAGTTGTAATACATCATGACAAATGTGCACAAATTTTAAATATTTATATCTTATACATGTTCAAAAATAATAAAGCTTCGCATCATGAGAAGTGTGCATAAAAATTTAAATCTTTGGATCTTAACCACTTTCAAACTTGCTTAATCTTTGGTCTTAAATATAGTTTAAATTTAAAATTTATGATGCATCATAAGAAATTCACATAAAGTTCAATCCTTTGGATCTTAAATTATTTTGAATCCACTCAAGCTTTAGTATTACAGATTATTCAAATTTCAAATTTGTGATGCATCATGAGAAATGAGAATAAAGTTTAAATCTTTAGATCTTAAACATGTTCAAAAATATTTAATCTTTAGTATTATATATCATTCAAAATTCAAAGTTGTGATGCAACATGATAAATGTGCATAAATTTAAAATCTTTAGATCTTAAAAATATTAAAACTGTTCAAAATTTAGTATTATATATTATTAAAATATCAAAGTTACAATGCACCATGAGAAATATGTATAAAATTTAAATCTTTAGATCTTAAACATATTTAAAACCACTCAAGCTTTAGTATTACATATTATTTAAATTTTAAAGTTGTAATACATCATGAGAAATATGCACAAATTTCTAATCTTTAGATATTAAATACACTCAAATCCACTCAAGCTTTGGTATTACATATCATTAAAATTTTAAATTTGTTATTTATCATGAAAATCATGCATAAAGTTTGTATCATTAGATCTTAAACATGTTTAAAACTAGTAAAAATTTGATATTACATATCATTGAAATTTTAAATTTGTGATCCATCATGAGAATGTATCACAACTTTTTAAATTTGAATGATTTATAATACTAAAGCTTAAGTGGTTTCAAAAGTGTTTAAAATCAAAAGATTCAAATTTTATGCATGTCTCTCATGATGCATCACAAATTTTAAATTTAAATGATATGTAATATTGAAGCTTAATCAATTTTGAAAGTGTTTATGATCCAAAGATTTGAACTATTATTGATATATAATACAAAAATTTAAATGGTTTTAAACATGTTTGAGATCTAAAGATTTGATTTTTATACATATTTCTCATGATGTATCAAAAAATTTAAATTTGAATGATATGTAATACCGAAGCTTGAGTAAATTTAAATGTATTTAAAATCTAAAGATTTAAACTTTATATGTTTTTCTTATAATGCATAACAACTTTGAATTTTTAATGATATGTAATACCAAATTTTGAGTGGTTTTGAACGTGTTTAATATCCAAAGATTTAAAATTTATACATGTTTCTCATAATGCATCATAACTTTGAAATTTGAAATATATGTAATACCAAAGCTTTAATGGTTTTGAATGTGTTTAAAATTCAAATATATGAATTTTATGCATGTTTGTCATGTTATATCACAATTTTAAAATTTGAATGATATATAATACTAAAGTTTTAGTGGTTTTAAATGTGTTTAAGAACTAAAGATTTAAATTTTATACATGTTTGTCAAGATGCATTGCAAGTTTGATATTTGAGTGACATTTAATACTGACACTTAAAAGGTTTTGAATATGTTTAAGATTCATGGATTTAAAGTTTATGCACATTTCTTATAATGCATCACACTTTTAATATTTGAATGATATGTAATACTCAAATTTAAGCAGCTTTAAACATGTTTAAGGTCTAATTATTCAAACTTTATGTGCATTTTTCATGATGTATCACAACTTTAAAACTTGAATGATATGTAATACTAAAGCTTAAGTGGTTTAAAATATGTTAAAGATCTAAATATTTAAATTTTGTGTGTATTTTTCATGATGCATCACAACTTTAAAATTTGAACGATATGTAATACTTAAGCTTAAATAGTTTTAAACATGTTTAAGATCTAAAAATTTAAAATTAATGTATGTTTCTCATGATGCATCACAACTTTGAAATCTAAATGATATATAATGCCTAAGCTTGAGCAATTTTTAATATTTTTAATATATAAATATTCAAACTTTATGCACATTTATCTTGATGCACTGTAACTTTGAAGTTTGAATGATATCTAATACTGAATCTTAAGTGGTTTTGAATGTGTTTGAGATCTAAATATTCCAAATTTATACATATTTATCATGATGCATCATTACTTTGATGTACCAAAGCTTAAGAGGTTTGGAATATGTTTAAGATTTATAGATTCAAATTTTATGCAAGCTTCTCATGGTGCATCACAACATTAAAATTTTAATTATATATGTAATACCAAAGCTTAAGTTGTTTTGAATGTATTTTAAGATCTAATGATTCAAACTTTATCTGTATTTGTCATGATGCATCACAAATATGAAATTTGAATGATATGTAATATCAAACTTTGGGTGAATTTTGACATGTTTAAAATCTAAAAATTAAAATTTTATTCACATCATTCAAAATTATTTAAGATTTAGTATTACATATCATTTAAATTTTAGTATTAAAAATTTTAGTGATATTTGGATCTTAATACATTAAAAATTATTTAAAATTTAGTATTACATATCATTTAAATTTTAAAGTTATGATGCATTATGAGAAATAAGCAAAAAAATTAAATTTTTATATCTTAAACACCTTTGAAATTGCTTAAGCTTTACTATTAAATATCGTTCAACATTCAAAGTGGTGATGCATCATGAGAAATATTCATAAATTTTAAATCTTTGGATCTTAAACACATTAAAAATTATATAAGTTTTAGTATTACATAGCCTTTAAATTTGAAAGTTGTGATGTATCATGAAAATGAGTATAAAGATAAAAATTTTAGATGTTAAACATGTCATTAAAAATTTTAAATTGTGATGCATCATGAGAAATATGCATAAAATTTACATATTTAGATTTTAAATACATTCAAAACTATTTAAACTTTGGTATTATATATCATTCAAATTTCAATGTTATGATGCATCATGAAAAATATGCATAAAGCTCAAATTTTTAGATCTTAAACAACTTTAAAACTACTTAATCTTCAGTATTAAAATCTAATTATTTAAACTTTATGCATATTTCTTATGATATATTACAAATTTTAAATCTAAATGATATGTAATACCAAAGGTTAAGCTTTGGTATTACATATCATTAAAACTTTAAAGTTATGATGCATCAATAAATATGCATAAAGTTCAAATCTTTTAATTTTAAATACCTTTAAAACTCTCTAAGCTTCAGTATTACATATCATTTAGACTTCTAAGTTGTGATACATAATGAGAAATATACATAAAGTTTGAATATTTAAATCTTAAATATGTTTAGTACCTCTTAAGCTTTAGTATTACATATTATTCAAATTTTAAAATTGTAATGTATTATGAGAGATGTGCATAAAATTTGAATTTTTGAATCTTAAACACTTTTAAAATTGTTTAAGCTTCAATATTTTTTAAAATTGATGCCAACCACATTTAGATGGAGTAAGGCATGTAAATGCAAATAAACTTTGAATCTTTAGATCCTAAACAACTTGAAAACTACTTAAGCTTTGGTATTGCATATCATTCAAATTTCAAAATTGTGATTCATTATGAGAAATACGCATAAAGTTTGAATTTTTAAATGTTAAACACATTCAAAAGTTCTTAAGCTTTGGTATAACATATCATTCAAATTTCAAAATTACAATGCATCATAATAAATGCACATAAAGTTAAATTTTTAGATCTTAAACACGTTCAAAACTGTTTAAGCTTTAGTATTACATATCATTCAAATTTAAAATTTGTGATGCATCATGAGAGACATGCATAAAATTTGAATCTTTTGATTTTAAACACCTTTGAAACCACTTAAGCTTTAGTATTATAAATCATTCAAATTAAAAAAGTTGTGATACATTCTCATGATGAATCACAAATTTAAAATTTCAATGATATGTAATATCAAATTTTTAGTGGTTTTAAACATGTTTAAGATTTAATGATACAAACCTTATGCATAATTTTCATGATAAATAGCAAATTTAAAATTTGAATGATATGTAATACCAAAGCTTGAGTGGATTTGAGTGTATTTAATATCTAAAGATTAGAAATTTGTGCATATTTCAAAACCACTTAAGCTTCAGTATTAGATATCATTCAAACTTCAAAGTTGCAGTGCATCAAGATAAATGTGCATAAAGTTTGAATATTTATATATTTAAAAATATTAAAAAAATTTCAAGCTTAGGCATTATATATCATTTAGATTTTAAAGTTGTGATGCATCATGAGAAACATGCATTAATTTTAAATTTTTAGATCTTAAACATGTTTAAAACTATTTAAGCTTAATTATTACATATCGTTCAAATTTTAAAGTTGTGATGCATCATGAAAAATACACACAAAATTCAAATATTTGGATCTTTAACATATTTTAAACCACCTAAGCTTTAGTATTACATATCATTTAAGTTTTAAAGTTGTGATACATCATGAAAAATGCACATAAAGTTTGAATCATTAGACCTTAAACATGTTTAACGCTGCTTAAATTTGAGTGTTACATATCATTCAAATATTAAAAGTGTGATGCATTATAAGAAATGTGCATAAACATTAAATCCTTGAATCTTAAACATATTTAAAACCTTTTAAGTGTCAGTATTAAATGTCACTCAAATATCAAACTTGCAATGCATCTTGACAAACATGTATAAAATTTAAATCTTTAGTTCTTAAACACATTTAAAACCACTAAAATTTTAGTATTATATATCATTCAAATTTTAAAATTGTGATATAACATGACAAACATGCATAAAATTCAAATATTTGGATTTTAAACACATTCAAAACCATTAAAGCTTTGGTATTACATATATTTCAAATTTCAAAGTTATGATGCATTGTGAGAAGCATGTATAAATTTCAAATCTTCGGATATTAAACACGTTCAAAACCACTCAAAATTTGGTATTACATATCATTAAAAATTCAAAGTTGTTATGCATTATAAGAAAAACATATAAAGTTTAAATCTTTAGATTTTAAATACATTTAAATTTACTCAAGCTTCGGTATTACATATCATTCAAATTTAAAATTTGTGATACATCATGAGAAATATGTATAAAGATCAAATTTTTAGATCTCAAACATGTTTAAAACCATTTAAATTTTTGTATTATATATCAATAATAGTTCAAATCTTTGGATCATAAACACTTTCAAAATTCATTAAGCTTCAATATTACATATCATTCAACTTTCAAAGTTGTGATGCATCATGAGAAATACACATCAATTTTAAATATTTAGACCTTAAATATGTTCAAAACTACTTAATTTTAGTATTACATATCTCATGATGCATCACAACTTTTAAGTTTAATACCAAAGCTTAAGTAGTTTTCAAGTTGTTTAGGATCTAAGGATTCAAAGTTTATTTGCATTTTGTATAATGTATCAAAACTTTGAAATTTGAATGATAAGAAATATTGAAGCTTAAACAATTTCAAAGGTGTTTAAGATTCAAAAATTCAAACTTTATGCACATCTCTCATAATACATTACAATTTTAAAATTTGAATAATATGTAATACTAAAGCTTAAGAGGTATTAAACATATTTAAGAATTAAACATTCAAATTTTATGCATATTTCTCATTATGTATCACAACTTAGAAGTCTAAATGATATGTAATACTGAAGCTTAAGTAGTTTTAAAGGTATTTAAAATTAAAAGATTTAAACTTTATGCATATTTATTGATGCATCATAACTTTAAAGTTTTAATGATATGTAATACCAAAGCTTAACCTTTGGTATTACATATCATTTAGATTTAAAATTTGTAATGTATCATAAGAAATATGCATAAAGTTTAAATAATTAGATTTTAATACTGAAGATTAAGTAGTTTTAAAATTGTTTAAGATCTAAAAATTTGAGCTTTATGCATATTTTTCATGATGCATCATAACATTGAAATTTGAATGATATGTAATACCAGAGTTTAAATAGTTTTGAATGTATACTATCACAACTTTCAACTTTAAAGGCTATGTAATACTAAAACTTATATAATTTTTAATGTGTTTAAGATCCAAAGATTTAAAATTTATGAATATTTCTCATGATGCATCACCACTTTGAATGTTGAATGATATTTAATAGTAAAGTTTAAGCAATTTCAAAAGTATTTAAGATATAAAAATTTAATTTTTTTGCTTATTTCTCATAATGCATCATAACTTTAAAATTTAAATGATATGTAATACTAAATTTTAAATAATTTTTAATGTATTAAGATCCAAATATCACTAAAATTTTTAATACTAAAATTTAAATGATGTGTAATACTAAATCTTAAATAATTTTGAATGATGTGAATAAAATTTTAATTTTTAGATTTTAAACATGTTTAAATTCACCCAAAGTTTGATATTACATATCATTCAAATTTCATATTTGTGATGCATCATGAAAAATACAGATAAAGTTTGAATCATTAGATCTTAAAACACATTCAAAACAACTTAAGCTTTGGTATTACATATATAATTAAAATTTTAATGTTGTGATGCATCATGAGAAGCTTGCATAAAATTTGAATCTATAAATCTTAAACATATTCCAAACCTCTTAAGCTTTGGTACATCAAAGTAATGATGCATCATGACAAATATATATAAATTTGGAATATTTAGATCTCAAACACATTCAAAACCACTTAAACTTCAGTATTAAATATCATTCAAACTTCAAAGTTGCAGTGCATCAAGATAAATGTGCACAAAGTTTGAATATTTATATATTAAAAATATTAAAAATTGCTCAAGCTTATGCATTACATATCATTTATATTTCAAAGTTGTGATGCATCATGAGAAACATGCATTAATTTTAAATTTTTAGATCTTAAACATGTTTAAAACTATTTAAGCTTAAGTATTACATATCGTTCAAATTTTAATGTTGTGATGCATCATGAAAAATACACACAAAATTCAAATATTTGGATCTTTAACATGTTTAAAACCACTTAAGTTTTAGTATTACATATCATTCAAGTTTTAAAGTTGTAATACATCATGAAAAATGCACATAAAGTTTGAATCATTGGACCTTAAACATGTTTAAAGCTGCTTAAATTTGAGTATTACATATCATTAAAATATTAAAAGTGTGATGCATTATAAGAAATGTGCATAAACTTTAAATCCTTGAATCTTAATCATATTCAGAACCTTTTAAGTGTCAGTATTAAATGTCACTCAAATATCAAACTTGCAATGCATCTTGACAAACATGTATAAAATTTGAATCTTTAGTTTTTAAACACATTTAAAACTACTAAAGCTTTAGTATTACATATCATTCAAATTTTAAAATTGTGATATAACATGACAAACATGCATAAAATTCAAATATTTGGATTTTAAACACATTCAAAACTATTAAAGCTTTGGTATTACATATATTTCAAATTTCAAAGTTATGATGCATTGTGAGAAACATGTATAAATTTCAAATCTTTGAATATTAAACACTTTTAGAACCACTCAAAATTTGGTATTACATATCATTAAAAATTCAAAGTTGTTATGCATTATAAGAAAAACATATAAAGTTTAAATCTTTAGATTTTAAATACATTTAAATTTACTCAAGCTTCGGTATTACATATCATTCAAATTTAAAATTTGTGATACATCATGAGAAATATGTATAAAGATCAAATCTTTAGATCTCAAACATGTTTAAAAACAATTTAAATTTTTGTATTATATATCAATAATAGTTCAAATCTTTGGATCATAAACACTTTCAAAATTGATTAAGCTTCAATATTACATATCATTCAACTTTCAAAGTTGTGATGCATCATGAGAAATACACATCAATTTCAAATATTTAGACCTTAAATATGTTCAAAACTACTTAATTTTAGTATTACATATCTCATGATGCATCACAACTTTTAAGTTTGATTGATATATAATATCGATGCTTAAGCAATTTTAAATGTGTTTAAGATCCATAAATTCAAAACTTTGTGCATGCTTCGCATGATGAATCATAACTTTGAAATTTGAATAATATGTAATATTGATGTTTAAATAGTTTTGAATGCAGTTAATTTTAAAAAAATCAAATTTTATACATATTTCTCATGTGTTTAAAATTCAAAGATTTAAAATTTATGCACATCTCTCATAATGCATCACAATTTTAAAATTTGAATGATATGTAATATTGAAGCTTAAGTGATTTTGATCATGTTTAAACATGAAAAAATTTAAACTTTAGGCATGATTCTTATGATGCATCACAATTTTGAATTTTGAATTATATGTAATACCACAACTCAAGTGATTTTAAACATGTTTAAGATCTAAATATTTAACACTTCATATAATAAATTACATCTTCAAAATTTGAATGATATGTAATACATAAGATTAACAAATTTTAAACATGTTTAAGATTCAAAGATTCAAATTTTATGTGTATTTTGTGTGATGCATCATAACTTTGAACAATGAGTACTCAAGGTTCCCCTATAGCGGGAGTCCAAATTATTAATTCACTTTCCCTTTCTCCCACTTCTCCTTGTTCATTAAATCCACTCCCACTTTCTATTCCATTCATAATTCCTTCTATTTCATCATCATTGATCACCAACACCATTCAACAATATCTTGACCACCATCCTACAAGCCACTTTAACCTCTAGAGTGAGAAAAATTACCTCCTCCTCTCAACCCACCATTTTCACCTCACCAACCCTGAGTAGCCCTACTCACCTAATCGAAACATTTAGTGCATTCACTTCCACTTTCCCACTAGTTCTTAAATTCTTGATCCTCACTTCTATTGCTCCTATTTCCCCCATTTTCATTATTTTATCCATGCCATTAGTTAATATTGGATCAACTCAAATAATTGGTATAATAACAAGTTTGTAAGATATTGGTAAGGAGAAGCTTGCACAAACACCTCCTGAGTAGCCTACAATGTCATATTCTCAAGAGTCCTCCTTGGTCATAGTGTCAGTTAATGTAGCTACATCAGCTTTAGATTCTTTGCTGACCATGCCAAATACATAGAAGGCTACCCTTAGTTGGTTAGCCCAATTAGTAGGACAAAATAAAAAAATAATGATTGACCCCAGTACTTTGGACTTTGATATGTCAGAAGTCAAGAATAAGACAAAATCTACTCCCAAGACCCTCTCAAGAACATTCACTGATGATAAGGGAGAGAGATATGTTGAGATTATAGTTCCCCCACTAGAAAAATCAAAAGGATATCTTATGGAAATAGATTATCAGGTCTCTCATATACACCTTTATTGACAAATAAGAGAAGGGCTCAAGCATGATGTACATCGGGTATCAACTCTCTTTTGTAAATAATTGACTATGACAAAGCCACCAAGGATGAAATCAAAAGGAAGGTTGATTAATTGACTGAATCACTCAACCAATTTATAATTCTTAGTGAAACATCACAATAACCATAGGTAGTATAGCCAATCAGTCCAAGTTAAGGTACAATTGGTTTCATACAAGAGATTGCTCATATGGGAAAGGCTATGAAAGAATGGTTTGAGGATCTAATTACAAGTGGAAATAGGGTCCTCACAATAATGTTGGAGCATTATCTCATTATCATAGATAGGAAGGAAATTCTAAAAGCACAGATTAGTAGCTATGAAGAGGAGATCCAAACTCTGAACATGTATTCTAAATTGATAGCCATAAAGTCAATAGATATGGATACCCTCATCACTAAGAATATATTGAAGAAACTTTTTGAGCATGAGGAATTACATAGGGATTACCAATTCTAGATAAGGGTATTGATCGAGTCTCCTGAGCAAGCCAAGGATGCTCATGATAAATCCATTGATGTGTTCTATGAGATTGATGACATGATGAATTTAGTGGCATGCCAACAACTAGATGATAACAGATATCTCTCGTAGGTAGAACAAGTTAAGGAACATTTTAAGAAAATAGTTTAAAAGGAGTTTGAAAAATATTTAGTCTTTTTTTTAAGTTCAATCCATTATGAGAAGGCAATTGATCGAATGAGAATTAAAATGTAAGGTATTAGGGATTTTAGAAGAGAGTTATTTGATGTACAGGTAGACTACAAAACTTCTAACATTTATTCTTATGGGTTAGATGAATAATGAATACAATAAATATTCAAGGCCTTTGATGCATACTCAGAGAAGTTATGAGCAAAAAATGAGAAGAAAGTTGAAGCAAGCCTGAAGATTGATTAATTTTCCCTCTCCTTCAGATATTTTAAAATTTTACTATCTTATGTATTTTCATTTTTAGGACATTATAATTTTAATTTGTAATTAATCTTTAGAAGAAACAGAAGACATGTATTTTTCAATTTATATCTTTTGAATGGGGAAGTTGTAAAAATCAAGTCACAAATTGCCCTTTATATTTTAATTAATGTGACATGAAAAGGTGCAAAGTGATAAAGCAAATTATATGCTCTCTTTTTTGGTAAAAAAGTGATAAAGGCAAATTGCATGATCTATAAGAGATGTTACAGTTATATTTTTATGGTTCAAGAAGTAGAAATGGTGTAGGTCCAAGAGTTATATTGGTATCTCCACACAAAGAAAGTTACTTCTATTAATTTAGACTCTAATTTAGTTACACCAACAATGTAGTTGAATATGAAGCATTGATTTGAGGCCTCATGTTGGCCAAGGATAGAGGAATTAAGTTCTTATAGGTATTTGGGGATAGTGAACTCATCATTCACCCTGTTAGATCAAGAAACATGACCAAAAAAAAATTTCTAAGGTCATATAAGCATAGGGTTTGGGATCTAATGGAAGATTTCACTACATTGAATATCGAAGCAGTACCAAGAATATATAATAAGGGCATTGATCACATGGCTTCTATTGTGTCTAATTATAATCTATTAGTTGAAATAGAAAATGAAAATGGCTGACATATGAGACTGATTGTAAGGCTTTCTATCTTTGATAACATTATTAAATAGTAGGTCTTTGATAGTGATAAGTAGAATATGAATTTTTAAGAGAAGAGGCTGAGTTTTTAGAAAGAAATCAATTAAGGTTGCAAGAAAAATATGGTGATCATATCATACAGCTAAAAAGAAATAAGATGCCCATGGGTCTTATCATTGGAAAATAATTTAACTTGGATGACCAATTGAAAAATGAGAAGAAGAATATTACCATTAATGAAGAAGATTGTGAACCTATCACTATATCAAAAGGTAAGTCACTCAAGATAGATAAGGTATGAAATATTTTAAATAAGCATGATTTTGTTTAATTATGTCAAGAGTTTGATGATAATTTCACCTAGATTTATCATGATTTAAGAGGGTTTGACCCAAGTTTAACACAACATACTATCAAATTAGATCCAAATACAAAGCCCTCAAGTAGAAATAGAGACCCATCAATCTAAAGATTTAACCCTTAATGAAGAACAAAATCTCTAAGTCGATAAAGGATAATATAATATTTCCAATCAAACACATCTTTGGTGGTGAATCTGGTTCTTGTGAAAAGTAGAAAGGTGAAATCTGTCTATGCATGGATTTTAGAGACATAAATAAAGCATCACTAAAAGATTACTATCCTCTTCCTCCTATGGAAAAAAATCTATAAATAGTGTTGGAATCTAAGAGAAATTATAGTACAAGAATTAGACCAATTTAAGACTACTTTCACCACTAAATGCGGCATGCACGTGTATAGGAAGATGCCATTCAATTTGGTAAACATAGGGGCAACTATTTAGAGAGTTATGGATATGGCATTCAAAGATCTGATAAATGATATAATCTTAGTATATCTAGATGCTATCACAATCTATTCAAAGCATGATGGTGCACATCTTGATCACCTAAGAAAGTTTTTTAAAAGCTATAGATAATTCAGTGTATCTCTTAATCCGAAGAAGTGGATGTTCACAGTACATTAAGGCAAGTTACTAGGACATATAGTGTCCAAAGAGGGTCTGGAAATAGACCCTGAGTGAGTTAGAGCCATATTTGCATTGGCATTGTTGAGACATAAAAAGGTATTACAAAGCTTCCTTACGAAGATTAACTTCATGAGGAGATTTATATCAGATTTTGCCTCCTTGGAAAATCCCCTTACTACAATGTTAAAAAATGGAAATCTTTTTAGTTTGACATAGGAAGGGAAAGAGAGTTTTGAGGCTATCAAGTAAGCTATCTCCCAAGCCTGAACCATGGTTAACAAAAACTATGAGAAGGATTTTATCCTCTATACATTTAGAGGGGAGGGGAGTATCTCAATGATTTTTATTCAACACAATAATGAAGGATTGGAGTAGCCAATATCTTTCTTCAACCAATCTTTGAAAGGTTATGAGGAGAATTAAGCTTAATGGAAAAACAAGTGTATGCGATAGTCAAAGAAATTAATAAATTTAGGCACATGCTCTCCAACAACAAAGTAAATATGATGGTTAGTCACCAGAGTGTCAAAGAATTTCTACTAAGTAAGGATATAAATGAAAAATGAGCAAGATGGATTAATAAGGTCATGGAGAATGACATAGACATCATGATCATAAAGATGGTAAGAGGAAAGGGACTATGTGAGCAACTAGCCATTGACATCAAAACTATTGAACCCATTTTTGACACAATATACGCTCAAAATATACATCATCCAAACAATCTACACTCTTTTAATAACTAGATTCAAGACATGACCCATTTCATATAGACTGGCAAATACCCCTATGACTTCTAACAGTCAAAGAAGAAGTATTTTTGACTCAAATCGATCTCTTATGTCCTTTTGAATGGAATTTTATTCCAAAAATATTTAAATGGAGTCTTGTTAAGATGTATTGAACATGAGCAAGCCCCCAAAGTGCTCAAATAATTTCATGATGGACCGTTAAGAGAACATTTTTTAGCAAGGACTATGGCCATTAAATTAATGAGAGGAAGATACTATTGGTTTAAGTGATTTAAGTATGCTCATCAATGGGTAAGGAACAATGAAAAGTGTGCTTACTTCACTAGTAAGCAAAGGCTAACTGCACTTCCTCTCAAACTAATTCAAATAGATCAACCATTTACCCAATGGGGATTAGACTTCATCAGCATGATCAATTTATCATCAAGTACAAGTCACAATTGGGTTCTTATAATAATGAATTATTTCGCATGATGGACTCAGGTAGTCACTCTAAAAGATGCCATAGAAACATCCAATTTAGATTTTATGGATAACATAGTTTCAAGGTTTGACATTCCTCACACCATCATATCTGATAACACAAGGGATTTTGTGGGCACTTAGGTCAGTGAATCAGCCATAAATAATAATGTGTACCTAAGTACATCTTCAAATTATTACCCTCAAGGTAATGGCCTAGCTGAGTCCACCAACAAAAATTTAATTGGAATCATTAAATGAACTATGGAAGATAGCCAAAAGATGTGGCATACAAGACTGAGAACAAAATTATGGGATAATATAATTACACTAAAGAGAGACATCGGTAATTATCCTTTTATGTTCATGTATGGAAGGGAAGCCCAAGTGCCACTATCAATCAAGCTACTATCCTTGGAGCTCAATAACCAATTAGACCTGATTGATAATAATGAGATGATGGTAAGACTAGTTTAGGTCATGGAACTCAAATAAATTAAGTGTCAATCAATAAAAGTATTGGATTAAAATTAGGCACAAGTCAAGAAGACTTTTAATAAAAAATGCAACTACAAGAAGCTTCAATGATGGAGATATGGTCCTAAAGTGGGATGCAAATAAAGTAAAACTAGGTAGGCACACCAAATTTGATGCAATATGGAGTGATCCTTATGTCATCACTCAGGAAAAAGGGCCCAATGCATTCCATCTCACTAAGTTTGATGGCAAAGAATTACCAATAGGATTGGTTCCAAGACTTCTAATTTTTTTGTAAATAATAGGGTTAGTTTGTGTTTTTAATAAGTGATTTTGCACATGTATTAGTCTTTAGGAGTTGTTCTTTGGTTTGTTTTCCTATTTGGTTGTCTTTTGTTTTCTAGTCTTGGCAAACCCAACTCTTTTCTTTCTTTAGGTTATAGTTTTGTTAGAGTAGGGTTGAATCCATGCCCAATGTCTTAAAAGGCCACTAGATTCTATGATTAGTAGTCAATCATCCCATAGAGGTCACCAAAAAAGTTGAAAATTTTGTCCCAAAATCCTCATCTACATTCAGAACCCTAATCAAGAACCCCTTTATGTTTTAGATAAAAACCTTAGCCCTAAAAAAATCCATTTTTCCTTACCTCATGGAATCCATAATTCTAGATGCAATTTGCACCACTACAAATTGCTTCACATGTGAAGAACCAAAGCCCAAAAAATTTAGAATCAATAACTTAACCTACACTTTGCACGTTCTCATACATGAAAAATTCATGGCAAGATACAAACTCTACCACACACCCATTTGATAGAATCTGAAACTCAGTAAGGACATTGCACATTTTCATAATGTGCAAAGTGTATGATGGGCTTCAAATCCCACTAACTAAGTGACCAAACCATGGAGAGTTGACCTACTTCGAGCAGGTCCAACCTCCACCATTCCACTTTTTCCTTTTCCCATTGGAGGTAGAGCCTAGAGTGCACATTGTACATTTCCATAATGTGTAAAGTGTATTGAGCTTCACTCTCCACCAACTCATTATCCCAACCATGAACAAACCCTACCAAACTTATTAAGTCTTTTATATGGAAAGAGGAGATTAAAGTGCACGTTGCACATTTTCATAATGTACAAATTGCATAATGAACCCCACCTCCTATTGAACCCTTTCCAAGTTCCAAAGAGTGGACCTACTTCAAGAAGGTCCAACCTCTTCAACCTAACACCATTACTAACATTAATTATAGGGTTTTTTCTATATAGCAATGCTTTTTATAAAACATTATCATTATTGAAGATTTCTAAACATGTTTTGGAGCTCTAGTTATCCTCACCCTAATAACTGAACCTCATGCTTCGTGTGTATGAACTATAACCCAGGTGAAAGCGACTAAAAATTTTAAGTCATGTCACTTGTCCAAGTAAAACAATACCTCTTTGTGTTGATTTTGCTTCAAGCTTCCATTTTTGTATAAATATTTCAAGTTATCAGGTTTTTTATTTTTATTTTGAGGTTTTCATTTGAAAGGTCTAGTTTGGGGTAGGTAAGGGGTCATTTTGCATATTTACTACCTAGTTTAGGGTTTGTCTATTACATAAGATCATTTTACATGTCTAGCGTAGTTCAATTAATCTAGGGTTTTGTAAGTTTCACCTCGAGGGTGTTTTCATCTTGAGACTTTCATTTTCCCTCTTGATTTTTTACAACTAACATCTAAACTTTTTGCCTAACTAAACCAAATATTCCTTACAATATTCCTTTCCCCCCTAGTGTCCCTACAAACACTAGTCATGTTCTAATCACCCTTAATCCCCGTAGCTTCCCATTGCACCATGGATAATGGACATGCCTCAAGCACCTCCCACTTTCATCAAGAACTTAACATTCTTGAATTACTATGGAAGGTGGACCTACCTCAAGCACGTCCTACCTTCATCAGATATTTTTTATCTCACACACACTATGAACACTGGACATGCTTCAACCACCTCTAGGTTCCACTAGAGGGAACACATGCTCCATTCACCTGTAGCTTTTTCTAACTTCCATAGTTGGTTACTCAGAGGATTTTTCTATAATCCCCATACATCCCAAAGAGATGAAGTTCAAATCACAGGGTCTTAAAGTCGATTATTGTTTGGAATCCAACCTCATGAATTTTAGTGACATAGATTTAGATCATATTATCCTAAGAGACTTTTGGGCTAGAATAGGGGTAAAATTAAAAAATGATTGGATACAAAGTATTTATGACTCTGGAATTACACAAGCTATGGCCTTCCCCTTAACCATTCAAATCCCTAAATTGATTTTGACAATAGCTCAACATTATGACCTTGATAGGAGGCAAGTGTATAATGATAAGGGGGGAAATATTTGGAATTTGAAGATGACTACATCAATATGGTGTTTATCATTCCTGAATTTGAGAGTAATTTGGATATAACTCCCAAAACATCTTTAGAGTTATACAAAGAGAATAAATATGGATGCCATAAGATAATCAATAAACAATGGCTCAAGACCCCTAAATACTCTTTCACCAAATTTCTCAAGATAATGTATAGGTATAATTTCATAAAAGGGGTGGGAGATGTTATAACATTGATACATAGAGTCATTAGTAGGCCTGATGCTCAATGCTATAAATAATGGATATATCAGTACATTTGGACTATATGAGAGAATAATAAATATATAAATTGGGCATAATTAATCAATGACTCTCTCCATCAGCAGTTGTTACAAGTTCAAACCTAAGAAAAAATCTGCATAACCTTCAAGCTAGAAATCAGTAATTCAAAAGAGTTGATGATGTTTTCATCTACAACATTATCACCATGTTTAATTCAAAACATAAGAGGGATATGTTCTTAAGAGAAGTAAAAGAGGAAATCACTAAATGGGGATCATTCTTCATATAATTCCCCACATATTCCTATATTAGGGTAGCAAGCTTCAGTGGCTATCCCTTCACCCTCCCATGATATGTAAGCGACAAATGGGCATTATTGGAGATTGTATGATAATTATCAAAAACCCATAAGATCCTCTCAGATAGACATAAGGAAAGGATTCATTTACCTATTTCTATTGGCCGTTATACATGTCAAACTCTCTTGAAGGCTAGAGGTGTAGAACTAGAGATGAGCCAAGTAACATTGAGGAACCTAGAGTCCAAGCCATATTTTGATCCATATGGTAAAATCACCCATGCATTAGAGTTAGTATCATATTTAAATGTGCCATACTATGAATATTATTAAGGGGATTGTGATGATGAAGAGATGGTGAGAATGAAGGATTACTCAAGAATGTCCCTACAACAAATAAAGTATTATGATCTGGCTCTAGTCCTTGATGACTTGGAAGATGATACTTCTAGAGTGGATCTACTATACCTCACCTAGGTCATTATGAAACCCCTTCCACCATTTAGGTGGTCAGTTCTTGAGTCATTTTCTCTCTTTGATAGAACAACCCATGTCATCAACAATACTATTAATTAGATAAGGAGTAAAGGAGTTTAATTTAAAAGAGAGACCATAAGAGTTAAGGAAAAGCTCCTAAAATTAAAATAATGGAGGGCATTACACTAATAGTAGAGGGCCTTGGTGAATCATCAGCAAGACCTAAATAGAAGAAGAAGAAGCAAATAAAGACCAAAGCCAAAAAAGGGGAAACAAGTAAGGGGAAGCTGTAGATAAACCCATAGATCTTTCAATAGAAGAGATAACACTAGCAACACAAGGATCTAATACTTTGGATCCTATAACACTCACTGGCTCTTATAGATATTGTTCCCCCTTCTCCTACTCCTATAGTTCAAGAGGATTCAACACTTCCACTAGATACCTCTCATCCTCAACCACCCCAAGTTCTCATTGTATCACAATTTTCAACTCCTCTCCCTCTATTCAACCCCACTTCATCTACCACTTTACTCACCTTAATAATCCAAGTGCTAATAACACAAATAGGTTCTAGGGAGAACTTAGGGTCCCCCTATAGTGGGAGTCTAAATTCCTAGTTCACTTTCCCTTCCAACTACTTCTCCTTCCCCATTCGATCCACTCCCACTTTCTATTCCATTTATAATTCCTTTTGTTTCATCACCATTGATCCCCAACACCACTAACCAATACATTGCCTCAGAGTTAGTCATCTTGAATACCATCCTATAGGCCACTTCAACCTCTATAGTGAGTATTATTCCCTCTTCCTCTTAACCTACCATTTTCACCCACTAACCTTGAGTGGCCCCTATGCACTTAATCAACACCTTTAGTGCCTTAGCACCCTCCCACCAGTTCCTAAATTCATGATCACCACTTCCATTGCTCTTATTTAACCCATTTCCACTATTTTATCCATGCCACCAGTTGAGCTTGAATCAACTCAAATAATTAGTACATCAATGGGTTTGTAAGATATTGGTAAGGAGAAGGTTACACAGACACCTCTTGATTAACCTATAGTGTCATCTTCCCAAGAGTCATCCTTTGTCATAATTTTAGTTAGTGCAGCTACATCAGCTATAAATTCTATGGTGATCATGTTAGATACACAAAAGGCTACCCCTAGTTGGTTAGCCCAATTAGTAGGCAAAAAGAGGAAAATAATGATTGACCTTATCACTTTGGACCTCGATATGTCAAAAGTCAAGAAGAAGACAAAATCTACTCCCAAGACCCTCTCAAGAACATTCACTAATGACAAGGGAGAGAGATATGTGGAAATTATAGTTCCTCCACTAGAAAAATCAAAAGGAGATCTTATGGTAGTAGATTATCATGTCTCTCATATATACATTAGTTGACAAACAAGATACATTAGTTGACAAACAGGATATACAATTGGGTATCAACTCTCTCTTATAGATAATTGACCAGGACAAAGCCATCAAGGATGAAATCAAAATGATGGTTGATCAATTGACATAAGTAATCAAATAATTCATAAATCCCAGTGAAATATCGCAACAACCATAAGTAGTGTAGCCAATTAGTCTAGATTAAGATATAATTGATTCTATATGAGAGCTTGCTCACATGGGAAGGGCTATGAAAGAATGGTATGAGGAGATAATTACAAGTGGTAATAGGGCCCTCATATAAATTCTTGAGAATTATGGCATCATCATGGAGAGGAAGGAAATTTTAAATGCATAGATTAATAGCTACGAAGAGGAGATCTAAACTTTGAATGTGTACTATCCCAAATTGACAACCATAAAGTTAATAGATATAGATACCCTTATCATTGAGAATATATGGAAAAACTCTACTAAGCATGATGAATTACATAGGGCTTCCTAATTTTGGAGAAGGATATTGATCGAGTCTACTGAGTAAGCCCAGGAACATTTTAAGTCAATACTAGTTATCTCTTCTAGGTACAATAGGGTAAGGAACATTTTAAGTCAATAGTTGAAAAGGAGTTTGGTAAAGATATAGTTTTTGTTTTAAGTTCAATTAATAGGTTTATCAATTATGACAAGGTAAGTAATCGAATGAGAATCAAAATTTAGGGTATCAAGGCTTTTTGAAGAGATTTATTTAATGTACAGGTAGATTGAATAACTTATAACATTTACTCTTTTAGATCAGATGAAGAATGAATATAGGAAATATTCAAGGCCTTTGATACATACTTAGAGAAGCTGTGAGCATAAAGTGACAATAAAAATGAAGCAAGTCTGAAGATTGATTAATTTTCCCTCTCCATATATATTTTAAAAAATTCTATCATGTGTATTTTCATTTTGAGGACATTATAATTGTAATTTGTAATTACAAAGTAGAGATATGCATTTTTTATAACTCTTTTGAAGAAAGAGAAGACATGTATTTTTAACTTTATATCTTTTAAATGTAGAAGTTGCAAATTGCACTTTCTATTTTAATTAATGTGAAATGAAAAGGTACAAAGTCACAAAGAAAATTACACACTCTCTTTTTTGGCTAAAAACATGAAAAAAGGCTTAAATGTTGAAAAGTCTCACTTTATTTTTTTCACGCTAGGGTTTGCATTTAAAAGAGATTTGAAATTTTTATTTTCAATATTATCTTTTATTTTAGAAGACCAAGTTATCTTGAGCATCACTCCTTAAATGGAGAGATGTTTCCAGCCATCATCCGAGGATCCTTACATGAAGATCTCTAGCTATGCCAAGACCATTTCTAGATTAACACAAAACTCATGCATGCCATTTTTCAGCTGTTCCACAAGTTTAGAAGCACCAAAAATAGAGGAAATCACCCCCTTTGCATGAGGGTTTTAGATTTGCATGATCTCCTTCAATTGGGCATTCAAAGTTTTGTTAACTACATGTCTTCTAAGACATTTTTTGTATAAATATGGGTAGACATCATGGCCCAATCTATCTTTTGTATTTAGTAATATATTTTCTAATTTTGAATGTATTCACTATAAGTTATAGCCTTTAGAGAGGAATAAACTTGAGTTTTGCCTTTCTTGTTTTTGAAATTTTTGTGTCATAGAAATTTATTTGATTATTTGTGAAAGATTTTATCTTTTATTTTAGTTTTAAGATAAATCATCTGTGGTATTTTGGCCATATTGATAATATTATTTGGAATAAATATCTTTTTCCCTTTGTTGAAGAATAGCTAAAATACTACCTCTGATTTAAAATTTGCATAAGTCTATGCTTAAAATAAACTCAAATTTTTTCCCTATTATGCTTTCCAAGAAAGCATCCAGATCCACTGTATAAATTTGGTGTAATCACCACATTTTTAGTTTTCTACAAATTTTAATTCTTTAACCCTTCTCTTGTTAAAGCCCTAGTTTAGGATCTAAAAAGCACTTAAGAGTGAGATTTTCACAAGGTTGATATCTTATAAATTTGCATTATATTTTAGTGAAATAAAGTTGACCTTCTCTGGAGATTAACTTCAAAATTGCCAAGGTCCCACAGATTTGGAGGTTTCTCCATTGTTTCATTAGGCACTTGCATAACAAGCTACAAAATACATACATATGCAATTCTATGTGATAATAGTAATACTAAAGCTTAAGTAGTTTTGAAGGTGTTTAATATCTAATTATTTAAATTTTATGCATGTTTCTCATGATGCATCATAACTTTGATGTTTGAATGATATGTAATACCAAAGCTTAATCGATTTTGAACATGTTTAAGATCTAAACATTCAAAAAAATTTGCATATTTTTCATAATGTATCACACATTTAAAATTTAAATGATATGTAATACCAAAGCTTAAATAAATTTAAATGTGTTTAATATCTAAAGATTCAAACTTTATGCATGTTTCTCATAATGCATTACAACTTTTAAATCTGAAAGATATGTAATATTGAAGCTTAAGTAGTTTTGAATATGTTTAAGATCTAAAGATTTAAAAAATTTACATATTTTTCATATTACATCACAAATTTAAAATTTTAATGAAATATAATACTGAAGATTAAGTAATTTCAAACGTGTTTTGGATCCAAAGATTCAAACTTTATGCACATTTCTCATAACGTATAACAAGTTTAAAATTTGAATAATATGTAATACAAAAGATTAAACACTTTTAAACATGTTTAAGATCCAAAGATTAAAAATTTATTCACATTTATTATAATGCGACACAAATTTTGAAATTTAAATAATATATAATATCAAAGCTTAAGTAGTTTTGAAAGTGTTTATGATCCAATGATTTAAACTTTATGTGTGTTTCTCATGATACATCGCAACTTTGAAGTTTGAATGATATATAATACTGAATTTAATATATATATATATGTTTAGGATCTAATAATTCAAACTATATACACATTTCTTATGATGCATCGCAACTTTTAAATTCTAATGATATGTAATACCAAAGCTTGAATGGTTTTAAATATTTTTAACATCCAAAAATTTAAAATTTATGCATGTTTGTCATGATGCATTACAGCTTTAAAGTTTGAATGATTGTAATACTAAATCTTACTCAAATTTGAACATATTTAAGATATAAATATTTAAACTTTATGCATGTTTGTTATGACGTATTACAACTTTAAAGTTTAATAGATATGTAATATTAAAGCTTGAGTAGTTTTGACTGTGTTTAAGATCCAAAGATTTGAATTTTATGTGCATTTATCATGATGCATCATAACTTTGAAATTTGAATGATATATAATACTAAAGCTTAAGTTGGTTTTCACGTGTTTAAGATCCAAATATTCAAACTTTATAGATGTCTCACATAATATACTATGACTTTAAAATTTGAATGATATGTAATAACGAAGATTAAGTGGTTTTGAATGTGTTGAAAATCTAAATATTTGAACTTTATGCATGTTTCTAATGATACATCGTAACTCTAAAATTTTAATGATATGAAATACATAGGCTTAAGTGATTTTGAACATATTTAAGATACACAGATTTGAACATTATGCATGTGTTTAAGATCCAAATATTCAAACTTTATGCATGTCTCGCATGATATACTATGACTTTAAAATTTGAATGATATGTAATACCAAAACTTAAGTAGTTTTTAATGTGTTTGAAATCTAAATATTTGAACCTTATGCATGTTTCTAATGATACATCATAAATCTAAAATTTTAATGATATGAAATACATAAGCTTATGTGATTTTGAACATATTTAAGATACACAAATTTGAACATTATGCACATTTAAATGATATGCAATACTAAAGATTAAGTGGTTTTAATGAAATTTAAGATCTAACATTTCAAACTTTATACATGTTTTAAGTAATGAATTATAATTTTAAAATTTGAATAATATGTAATACTAAAGCTTAAGTGATTTTGAATGTGTTTAAAATCTAAAGATTCAAATTTTATGCACATTTTTCATAATGCATGACACTTTTGAAATATGAATGATATGTAATACCAAATATTAAGTGGTTTTAAATGCGTTTAAGATCTAAAAGTTTGAGCTTTAATTATATTTTTAATAGTGCATCTCAACTTTGAAATTTGAATGATATGTAATACAAAAGCTTAAGTGATTTTGAATGTACTTGAAATATAAAGATTCAAACTTTATGTACATTTTTCGTGATCTATCACAACTTTGAAAGTTGAATGATATGTAATATCAAAGTATAAATGGTTTTTAAGGTATTTAAGATCCAAAGATTCAATCTTTATACGTATTTTTCATGATGTATTGCAACTTTAAAGTTTGAATGATATGTAATACCGAAGCTTAAGAGGTTTTGAACATATTCAATATCTAAAGATTTAATTTTTTTGAATGTTTATAATGATTCATCACAACTTTAAAATTTGAATGAAATGTAATGCCAAAACTTAAACAAATTTGAAGGTGTTTAAGATCTAAAAATTAAAATTTTATGCATATTTTTCATGATTCATCACAACTTTAAAATTTAAATGATATGTAATTCTAAAGCTTAAGTGGTTTTAAATGTCTTTAAGGTCCAGAGATTTGAATTTTATGTGCATTTAGCAAAATGCATCACAAATTTTAAATTTGAATGATATATAATATTGAAGCTTAAATGGTCTTTAACATGTTCAATATCTAAAGATTCAAATTTTATGAACGTTTCTCATGATGCATCACAACTTTGAAATTTGAATGATATTAACTACTAAATCTTAAGTGGTTTTTAAATTATTTAAGATCTAAATATTTTATCTTTATGAATATTTCTCATGATGAATCACAAATTTTAAATTTGAATGATATGTAATATCAAAGATTAAGAAATTTTGAACATGTTTAAGATACAAAGAATCAAAATTTATACATGTTTCTCATAATGCATCATAACTTTCAAATTAGAATTAAATGTATTACCAAAGTTTAAGTAGCCTAATTATGTTTGAAACTGCTTAAGCTTTGGTAGTGTATATTTTTCATAATGCATTATAACTTTGAAATTGAATGATATGTAATATCAAAGCTTAAGCAAATTTGAATATGTTTAGATTCAAAGATTTAAAATTTATGCACATTTCTCATAATGCATCACAAATTTAAAATTTAAATGATATGTAATACCAAAACTTAAGAATTAATGTGTTTAACATCTAAAGTTTTGAACTTTATATAAATTTTATCATGATGCATCACAATTTTAAAATTTAAATGATATGTAATACCAAAGCTTCAAAAGTTTTGAATGTATTTAAAATCTAAAAATTCAAATTTTATGCAAGTTTTTAATGATACATTAAGTGGTTTTGAATGTGTTTAAGATCTAAAGATTCAAACTTTATGTGGGTTTATCATGATGTATTTTAACATTAAAATTTAAAATGACATGTAATATTAAAGCATAAGCAATTTTAAACATAATTAATATCTATATATTCAAATTTTATAGACATTTATCATAATGCATCACAACTTTCAAATTTAAATAATTTACTATCGAAGCTTAAGTGGTTTTGAACATGTTCAAGATTCAAAGTTTAGAACTTTATACAAGTTTTTCATAATACATCTCAACTTTGAAATTTGAATAACATGTAATAATAAAGCGTAAGTAGTTTGAACATGTTTAAGATTCAAAAATTCAAACATTGTGTATTTCTCATGATGTATGGTAAATTTTAAAATTGAATGACATGTAATATTAAAGCTTAAATAATTTTGAACATGTTTAAGATCCAAGCTTTATGCATGTTTACCATATGTATCACAAATTTAAAGTTTGAATGATATAATATCGAAACTTAAATAGTTTTGAACATGTTTAAGATCTAAAGATTTAAATTTTATACACATTTTTCATTATGCATCTAAACTTTGAAATTTGAATAATATGTAATATCAAAGCTTAAGTGGTTTTGAATATTTTTAAGATCTAAATATTTGAAATTTATGCATATTTTTTATGATGCATCATAACTATAAAATTTGAATGATGTGCAATATTGAAGTTTAAATAGTTTTAAATATGTTTAAGATATATAGATTTAAACTTTATGCATATTTCTCAAGATGCATCACAACTTTAAAATTTGAATGACATGTGATACCAAAGCTTAAGTGGTTCTGAATGTGTTTAATATCTAAAGAGTGGAACATTATGCATGTTTCTCATAATGCATAACAACTTTGAAATTTGAATGATATGTAATACTAAATCTTAAGCAATTTTTAAATTTATTTAATATCTAAAGACTCAAAATTTATGAAAATTTCTCATAATACATCTTAATTTTAAAATTTTAATGTTATGTAATACTAAAACATAAGTGGATTTAAAGGTGTTTAGACTGAATATTTAAACTTTATGCATGTTTCTTATGATGCATCATAAATTTAATATTTGAATGATATGTAATATCAAACTTTAAATAGTTTTAAATGTATTTAAGATATAAAGATTCAAACTTTATGCATATTTCTCATGATTCATCACAACTTTGAAATTTAAATGATGAAAAACTAAAGCTTGGGTAGTTTTGAACATATTTAAGATATAAATATTTGAACTTTGTGTGCATTTATTATAATGCATCACAAATTTAAAATTTGAATGATATTTAATACCAAAACTTAAACAATGTTGAATGTTTTTAAGATCCAAAGATTTGAACTTTATGCATATTTATCATAATGCATCATAAATTTAAAATTTGAATGATTTAATACCAAATTTTAAGGGGTTTTACACATGTTTAAGATCTAAAGATTTGAACTCTATTCAGGTTTCACATGATGCACCTCAACATTAAAATTTGAATGACATATAATACCGAAGATTAAGTAGTTTTGAATAAATGTAATATCCAAAGATTCAAACTTTATACACATTTATCATGATGTATCATAAACTTTAAATTTGAATGATATGTAATACTAAATATTAAATGGTTTTGAACATGTTTGAGATCTAAAGATTTGAATTTTATGAGTATTTCTCGTGATACGTCATAACTTTCAAATTTTAATGATATGTAATACTGAAGGTTAAGTAGTTTGGAATGTATAAGATTCAAATATTTTAATTTTATGCTCATTTTTCATGATGCAATACCAAAGCTTAAGTAGTTTTAGATGTGTTTAAGATCCAAAGATTTGAAATTTATGATCATTTTTCATGATGTATCGCAACTTTAAAAGTTGAATGGTATGTAATACCATAGCTTAAGTAGTTTTGAAGGTGTTTAAGATCTAAATATTCAAACTTTATGTGCATTTCTAATGATGCATCGTCACTTTGAAGTTTGAATGAGATGTGATACCAAAGCTTAAGAGGATTTGAACGTGTTTAACATCCAAATATTAATTTTTTTGTGTATTTCTCATGATGCATCACAATGTTGAAATTTGAATAATATGTAATACTAAAATTTAAATAATTTTGAATGTTTTTAAAATATAAAAAATCAAAATTTATGCACATTTCTCATGATGCATCACAACTTTGATGCTTGAAAGATATGTAATTCTGAAGTTTAAGTGGTTTTGAATGTATTAAAGATCCAAAGATTTATATTTTATGCATATTTATCATTATACATCATAAATCTAAAATTTGAATGATATGTAATATTAAAGCTTAAGTGGTTTTAAACATGTTTAAGATCCAAAGAATCAAACTTTTTATTCATTTGTCATGATGCATTACAACTTTAAAATTTAAAAGATATGTAATATTAGATCTTAAATAGTTTTGAATGTGTTTAATATCCAAATATTTAAATTTCATATGCATTTCTCATGATGCATCGTAACTTTGAAATTTGAATGATATATAATATCGAATTTTAAGCAATTTTGAACATGTTTAAGATTCAAAGATTCAAACTTTATGTATGTTTCTCTTAGTGCATTTCAAATTTAAAGTTTGAATGATATATTATTAAACAATTTTAAATATGTTCAAGATCTAAAGGTTTAAAATTTATGTGTATTTTCTATAATATATCACAAATTTAAAATTTGAATGATATGTAATACCAAAATTTAAGAGGTTTTGAATATATATAAGATCTAAAGATCCAAATTTTATCCATATTTTTCATAATTTTCATAACTTAAAATTTGAATACCAATATTTTAATACTAAAAGTTCATCATTTTAATATTGTATATATAAGCCTAAGTGGTTTTGAGCATGTTTATCATCCAATGGTTCAAACTTTATGTGCATTTCATATGATGCATCACAATATTAAATATGAATAATATGTAATACCAAAGCTTAAGCAGGTTTAAATGTGTTTAAAATCCAAAGATTTGAACTTTATACACATTTGTCACAATGCATTACAACTTTAAAATATGAATGATGGAATACTAAAGCTTGAGTGGTTTTGAACA
Source organism: Torreya grandis (assembly GCA_037957365.1). Taxonomy (NCBI): domain Eukaryota; kingdom Viridiplantae; phylum Streptophyta; class Pinopsida; order Cupressales; family Taxaceae; genus Torreya; species Torreya grandis. The sequence goes on along the minus strand of JARHVA010000025.1, from coordinate 9,459,140 downwards.
TGTTTTAGATCCAAAGATTCTAAATTTATGTGTGTTGCTAATAATGCATCACAAATTTTAAATTCAAATAATATAAAACCAAAGTTTGAGCGATTTTGAATGTGTTTATCATCCAAAGATTCAAATTTTATGCATGTTTGTCATAATGCATTGCAACTTTGAAATTTGTATGACATGCAACATTGAAGCTTAAGTGGTTTTGAATGTGTTTAAGATAAAAAGATTTAATTTTTATATATGTTTATCATAACGCATCACAACTTTAAAATTTGAAGGAAGTAATATTAAATCTTAAGTGGTTTTGAACATATTTAAGATCTAAAAATTCAAACTTCATGCAGGTTTTAATGATGTATCTCAACTTTGACATTTGAATGTCATGTAATTTCAAAGCTTAAGTGGTTTTAAATGTGTTTAAGAATCAAATATTTGAATTTTATGCACATTTCTTAAGATGCATCACAACTTTTAAATTTGAATAATATGTAATACTGATTTTTAAATAGTTTAAAACATTTTAAAGATCCAAAAATTCAAATTTTATGCATATTTCTCATGATGCATCACAACTTTTAAATTTGAATGATATGTAATACTAAATTTTAAGTAATTTTGAATGTGTTTAAGATCCAAATATTTGATCTTTATACACATTTATCATGATGCATCATACATTTGAAATTTGAATTATATGTAATACCAAATCTTAAGAGATTTTGAACATATTTAATATACAAATTTTCAATTTTTTTGTGCATTTATCATAATGCATCATAACATTGAAATTTGAATGAAATATAATACTAAAGCTTAAGGAGTTTTGAAGGTGTGTAAGATCTAAATATTTGAATTTTATTCACATTTCTCATGATACATCATAACTTTGAAATTTAAATGATATGTAATACCAAATTTTAAGTAATTTTTGAATATGTTTAAGATCCAAATATTTAAAATTTATGCATGTTTCTAATAATGCATCACAACTTTGAAATCTTAATATGTAATACTAACATTTAAGTGGTTTTAAACATGTCTAAGATCCAAATATTTAAATTTTATGCACCTTTTGTATGAAGCATCATAACTTTGTAATTTGAATGATATGTAATATCAAAGCTTAAATGGTTTTGACAGTGTTTGAGATCCAAATATTCAAACTTTATGCACATTTGTCATAATGCATTACAACTTTGAAATTTGAAGGAAGTAATACTAAAGCTTAAGTGGTTTTGAACATGTTTAAAATCTAAAAATTTAAATTTTATGCAAGTTTATAATGATGTATCTCAACTTTGAAATTTGAATGTCATGTAGTTTCAAAGTTTAAGTAGTTTTGAATGTGTTTAAGAATCAAAGATTTGAATTTTATGCACATTTCTTAAGATGCATCACAACTTTTAAATTTGAATGATATGTAATACTGATGCTTAAATAGTTTTGAACATTTTTAGGTTCCAAGTATTCAAATTATATGCACATTTCTCATGATGCATTATAACTTTAAAATTTGAATGATATGTAATACCAAAGCTTAAGTAATTTTGAATATGTTTAAGATCTAATTATTTAAAATTTATACATATTTCTCATGATGCATCATAAATTTGAAATTTGAATTATATGTAATACCAAAGCTTAAGTGGTTTTAAACATGTTTAATATTCAAAAAAATTATGCATTTATCATGATGCATCATAAATTTGAAATTTAAATGATATGTAATACTGAAGCTTAAGAAGTTTTGAACTTGTGTAAAATCCAAAGATTTAAATTTTATGAACATTTTTCATAATGCATCATAACTTTAAATTTTGAATGATATGTAATACTAAATATTAAGTCATTTTGAACGTGTTTAAGATCTAAATATTTGAAATTTGAATGATATGTAACATTGAATTTTAAGCAGTTTTGAATATATTTAAGATCGAAAGATTCTAACTTTATGTGAATTTATAATGGTGTATTGTAACTCTAAAATTTGAATTATTATAGTTGAATCTCTTTATGTATGTGTGTTGAGTGATTGAGTAGAGGAGGGACATTTGGGTTTAGTCTATAGTCAACCAAGATGGTAGTGTGGTTTTTAAGATGCCCTTGGACTATGACATAGAGTATTCTATTAAAATTATATTATTTGGTAGCGAACAAGTCTTAAACACTACTTTGAAACTCATGTTTCACAATATTTCTCATCTTGATGGGTTTATATGGCCATATCAATATTGAGGTTATTAGCTAAGAGGAATAAAAATAAAGTATATATGAAATAAACATTTTTATAATCCAGTAAAATTACCTGTTTTATTTTATAGGCCTTATCCTCCATCTGTCACCACATTGAATAGGGTATTAATGGTTAAATGATGAATTTTTAATATTAAAATATTGGTTTTCAAACTATGTGGAAAATTAATTTATTTAAATTAATAAAATGATTTAAATTTAAATGTCAAATTTCTTTTAATAATATAAAAAATTTCCAAAGGAGAGTGGGGCATAGGAATCTATATTCATGGTTAGAATAAGTGGGTGGTAGACAAACCCCACATGGGAGTGGGATGCCATAGCCATTAGGTTGGAGTATTTGGTTTTAAAAAATTATTATTATTAATTAATGATTACTTATGGAGTGCCACTAAGGGATATTGTGGACAAGACCAACAATCGGATGGTAGGTTCAATGCCATATTAAATGGAAGTCCAATCTCATAATTATATGGAAGTCCAATCTCATAATTATGTGGAAGTCTAATCCCATAATGGCATAAAACTCTAAATCTGTTAAAATATTTCAATTTGTTTTTAACTTGTGATGCACACCATCCCTTGAATGGAGGATCTTAGGGAGTAGTGTAGGTTGTAGATCATAGCCAGAGAAGCCATGTAAAAGAGAATAATTAATTAGCCATTAGTAAAGGAGGACATTTAGGGCAACCAAGGTGGATTAATTGGTAGAATAATTGAGAAAGCTTTACCAGGCAAGTTATTCTCCTATGTTATTCAATCTGATAATTTTAGTTATTAACCAAGTTTCCTTTTAGGGGCATAATATTATAGTATAAGCAATTATAGCATACTCTAGTGCCTCATTAATGGAGCTATATTTCTCCTTGTATGTGGGTTAAATTTAGAAGCAAGAATTTTATTATTATTCTGTTATTTTTTGTCTCAAGACTGTGTAGAATGGTTTATTTTCCTTGTATAGTGTTCTTGTTTCATCATGTTGTGTCTATACAGTTGTTTAAGTATGATCATACAAATAATGTTTTTTAGTATGGTTCCATATAGACAACTTGTAGGGAATTATATATTTCATGTCTGTTTGTGTTCACCTAAATAATTTTTATCATACTTTTAGTTGGCCAAAATGGTATTATTAAACCCGGTATTATGCCTAAATACCACTATCATAATTATATTTTCTTTGGTTTAATCATTTGTTAAATGAGGTGTCTCAATTAGCTTAAACAAGCCAGATTTCTTGGTGGGGCATAGAGGTGGAATAAAGGCTGAAGTTGGAACAACATTTGAGCTATGGCACCTCATGTTTTGTGATTTTATGGAGTTTTATTTTCATGGCTATAGATGGTGATTTTAGGATATTAATTCTATGCTTACTCCTCAGTGTGATTTGTTTTTATTGGAAAAATCCCTTGATGAGTGTGGTGCCATTATTGGACAATATTAATTGGTTTGATGGTATCTGTAAGCCTACTAAAAATAAATTATCTATGGTGAATTATTTACACTTATAAAGTGTGGATAACATTCTTTTAATTTTATTATTTATTAATTTTGTTTTTTTACTTAAATAATGAGTTAGAGTGGAGGCACAATTTTGGGCTTAGAATAGCTGTAATCTTTCATTTAAAAGGAAAGAGAGCTGAATTTATGTGCTTAGTTTCTTTATACATTGACATGTCCATTAGATTGAGTGATAAACCATGTGATTTTTATAAATAAAGGATTGTAGGACCTAAATTTGTGGTGTTAGGGTATTGGTTAAGCTTATCTTGTAAGTTACACATTATTAGGTTAAATAATTCATGCCTCTAGATTTGTATGTGTTTCACATCTTATTTTTTATCAGGTTGTAATTTAGGTTCTCTATTTCAAATTATAATGAATAATTTTGCTCTTCTCTTGGTCCAAGCCAAAAGATTTTTGTAGATTTATTTTGTTATTTATAGCCAAACTCTTTGTATGCTAGCTTGGAATTATTAATTCAATTGTTAGTAGTAAATAATATATACTAATATGATCTCTTTGTTTGATTTTATCTCATTTCAGTTTAAATGAGCATACTAAACAATTCTTTATTCTATCTTGATTTTGTTGTTGCTTATCTAAAATTAATTATGAATAGGTGAAGTGATTTGTTATAACATATAAATTTTAAATTTGGTTAATATTGAAATGTTTGATGGATAATATTAGGGAAAATCTTATCAGCGTTAAGTTGATGAAATTAGTGTTGTATAAGTAAATCAAGAGTTAAGGTTGTTAATAGATAAGCATGCATTAGATGATATTTAGGATGTATTATCTACTAGATTTTAACTTTGATTATTGTAGTTAGATACACCATGTGTGGCCTCATCCTTGAATTAGGATTATTTTTTACTGTCATTATCATGAGAAGTTTTTTGTATTCTGATAGCCTTGAAATGGTATTGTAACCTCGAGTATTAGTTGGAAACATGATTTGAAACAATTTGGAACTTTTAATTTGATTTTAATATTTTTTCTATCTTCATTTTAGAAGGTTTTAATTAAGTCATATTAACCTTCATATTTTTTATTATAACTATGAGAAATTTTATTGTTCACGACTATGTGAGTTAAGTGATCTTCATATTTTTTTAATATTATTATTTCAATGGATGTTACCATTGGTTAAGTGAACATTATGGATTAACCTATCTATTAGTAAGTTCTTGATGGAATAGATACTTGAAATGAGGAATTCATCATTCATGAGCATGTGGCATTATGACAACATAGTCAAAGATTTTATGGTTTGTTTTTGGAACAAATAAGCTGATTTGTCAACTATGAAAAATCAACATAAAATAACTCTAAGATGGGCTTGTAAAAATTTAAAAACTGATCAGTTAAGCTAGTTTCATCCCATTTCCCTTTGTAATGTGATTTATAAAATTATCTCTAAATTGATTGTTGAAAGATTAAAAAGGTGGCTTACATTGTTGATTTCTGAAGAGCAAAGTGGATTCGTGGAAGGTCATCATATCTTGGATGGCATGGTGGTGGCTACTGAGGTGATTCATTCGATGGCCAAGTCAAAAGTAAAGGCTATGTTCATCAAGCTGGATATGAGTAAACCTTATGACAGAGTCTGGTGGTCTTTCCTTCAAAAGGTTTTGAGTGCTTTTGGATTTAGTGAGGATTGCATTCATTGGGTCATGAGCTGTGTGAATTTGACCTCCTTCTCGATTCTGATTAATGGAGAGCATTCTAATTTATTTAGACCCTCTCGAGGCCTACGGCAAGGCAATCCCCTCTCTCTTTATCTGTTTATTATTATGGTAAAAGGGTTGGGACGATTGATTAAAAAGAATGTGGAAGGGGGATATATTCAAGGCTGGCAGTGGGGTGGAGGTCTCTCAGCACTCTCTCACCTACAGTTTCTGGATGATGTAGCTTTGATGGGCATGGTAACTATGAGGGAGGTGTCTAAATGCGTAGAGACTTGGATGTTTATTTTGAGGCGTCAAGATAGCTAATTAATGAGGGTAAGTCTTCAATTTATTTCTTCAACACCCCACTTCCAATTCAATGGAGAATTGCTAATTTATTCAGGTTCTAAATAGGAAGTCTTTCTCTGCTCTACCTTGGCATCCCCATCTCGACTGGGAGATAGTCTAGGGAAATGTGGCAAGGCCTTTTGGACAAGTTTCATGCTAAGTTTAATCATTGGACTCATTGATGGCTATCCTTTGTTGGTTAGGTTCAACTGCTTCAATCAATTATGCAGGTGCTCCCTATATACAGGTGTATGGTTTAGGTAGCACCAGTGTGTTTTGTGGAAGACCTTGATTCCTTAGCAAGGCAATTTCTTTGGGCTAGCAACTTAGCAATGAATAAATGGAGTCTCATTAAATGGGAGATAGTTTGTAGTCCAAAAACGCTGGGAGGTCTTGGATTAAGACAGTCGCTATTCTCTAATATAGCTTTGGCTTCAAAATTGTATTAGAGATGGTGTGTTGAATCAGACTGGCTATGGGCTAGAATCTTATACCACAAGTACCTGGTAGGGATTCCTCAGAGTGATACTCCTCGGCATAGCTTGATAGGGAAGGGGTCAACAATTTGGTCTATGCTCAAGAAAGGGGCTATGCTCATTAAGCGTGGTTTGTTCTGGATATGCAAAGATGGGATGGAGGCACAGTTTTGGCAGGACTCCTGGGATGGTTTCCCACCCCTAGCAAATCAATATCCTCAATTAAATATATTAGCACAAAGATTTGGTGAAGTTGGCTGGTTGAGGGTGGGTGATTTTAAGGAGTTTTCTTGTTAGAGGCAGGTGATGGAAGTGAGGTGGAAAACACCAGAGAAATGGCTGATTATGGGATTAGAAGATGACTGCACTAAACTCCAATCCATTCTTGCTAGATGTAGCTGTAATACCTTTTTGGAAAGGGATGTTCTGGCATGGGCCCCCAATTTGAAGGGATCATACACGGTGTCTTCTGGGTACCAGGCATTGATCTCTCAGCAACTGGATGGCGGGAGTGAAGTTCCTTAGTGGAAAAAGTCTGAAATAGTTTCTCTTGGCCGAAGTGTAATTGTTTCATTTGGACCTTGGCCTGAAATAAATTCTTGGCATAGGATAATATCTAGAAGAGAGGATTTGCTGACCCTTTGAGGTGTGCTTTATGTAGTAGCGAGGAGGAGGATTCTCAACATTTATTCTTTTGATGTTCCTTCTTAGCACAATTATGACACTTTTGGTGGGAAGCGTGGAAATGCCCATGTGTTCATGCATCCTCCTTGGCTAATTTTTGGGCGAGATTGGGAAGATCGCTCTCACCAGCTTCATTTTTGCATGAGGTATGGTACATTGGTCCTATTTTCCTTTTATGGCAAGTCTGTCTTGAAAGAAATTGTAGGATTTTTTGAGGAGAAAATTTGGGAATTCAACAAGTATGGACTAGAATATTGGGCGTGGTCCAAGAAACTGTTGAGGTTAAGAGTGAGATTACCCTACCATTGGCATAAAGCAATGCCGAGATAGCAGAGAGGCTAGGTGTTAAGGGAATTATTCTGATCTCAACATGTGTTAGGAGAGGTAGATAGGTGAAATAGAGAGTGCAAAAGATGGGGAAATGGATGCCACCTCCTGCTATTTTTTGAAACTTCATACAGACGGGTCGTCCCATGGGAATCCAGGTTCGGTTGGGATTGGTGGGATTGGTAGGGATTCTATTAGTGCGGTGATTTTGATTTTTGTAGCTAACAAAGGAGTGCAAATAGTTAATCAGATGGAAGGCTAGGCAATTTTACATGTTTTAAGGAGAGCTTATGATTTAGGATGGAGGAAAGTGATTTGTGAGGCTAATTCTCAAGTTCTGGTTAATTTGCTTATTGAGAAGAAGACCTCCGATGTGTGCTGGTAGCTGTCATTGATTGTTCAACAGATTTTTCAGGTCAGTTCTTGTATGGATTCAGTTATTTTTGCCCATATTCCTAGGGAATGGAACAGGGTGGCCGATTGCCTAGCAAGATGGGGATCAGAAGAATTTGAAGGTCAGAAGTTTGATAGGTGGGAGCAGATGCCCTACGCACTTCACCAAAATTTGGAGAGGATTATTGTGGAGGATGAGAGTGGTATTGGAGCATAAGTTTATTGTCTTTGTGGTTTTTCAGTGGTTTTGTTGATTCCTGAGGTGTTGACCTCAAGCTAGTTGGTACTTTGGTATTCTTTGTTCTAATAAAGATTTTACCCCTCTTTTTAATATATATATATATATATATATATATATATATATATATATATATATATATATATATTCCTAAGGAATGGAATAGGGTGGCCGATTGCCTAGCAAGATGAGGATCAGAAGAATTTGAAGGTCAGAAGTTTGATGGGTGGGAGCAGATGCCCTACGCACTTCACCAAAATCTGGAGAGGATTATTGTGGAGGATGAGATTGGTATTGGAGCATAAGTTTATTGTCTTTGTGGTTTTTCAGTGGTTTTGTTGATTCCTGAGGTGTTGACCTCAGGCTAGTTGGTACTTTGGTATTCTTTGTTCTAATAAAGATTTTACCCCTCTTTTTAATATATATATATATAAACTGATAATTTCCATGAATCTTATTATTGAAACCTTTTATCCTATCATGGGGAATATAAAAATGAAACCAGTATCATTGTACCTTGGATGGACATCTTTCAGTGGACCCACTCTGAGAGACACTTGTAAAATTTTATGTGGTCTAGTTAGTTTCACCCAATGAAGCCATTTTGGAATCAACTTTTAAACTAGTAAAATATTTTTTTGTCAAAATTAAAAATTGAGATATTTTCCCCTATCATATGTTAATTAGTAGCAACAACCATTTTATTTATTCCTTGTATATTCATCTTTCAGTGACCTCATTTCTAGATCCATTCATCGATATTTTACATTTATTCTTCTTTTCCAGCTCACAGAGTCACCTTCAAATCACCTTGCCAAAAATAGTTAAATGAATTATATCAAGAAATAAATAGTTGTTAGTGTTTTATTTAATGTTTATATTAACCTTAAAACATTGTTTTAATTTTTTTGGAAATATTGTCTATTTTTGGCATGCCTATCTTGGAAGACTGTTGTAAGATTTTTACACAATCTGAACCTTCTAGATTTCAAAGTCACCAAAAAAGTGACCTTTTATTTATAACTGGATATTTAGTTTTTTTAAAACAAAAAGTTGTTTATGTATTCCATGAGTTAATTTTTAACCTAATTTTTTTTAACCTTTGAAATAAAGTTATATTCTATTTTTAGTAACATGATTTTAAACCCACTTTATTTAGAAAATTACTAGACAAAATAATTTAGTTGTGTAAAGTTAGTTTGAAATTGACTAACTAAAAATAGTTAGATTTAAACTTTACGTGCATTTTTCATTATGCACCACAAATTTAAAATTTCATTGATATGTAATTCCAAAGCTTAAACAGTTTTGAATGTGTTTAATATCTAAAATTCAAATTTTATGCATGTTTCTTACAATGCATTACAAATTTAAAATTTGAAATGATAAATGCATATAAATTTGATTTATTGGATCTTAAATAGGTTAAAAACCACTTAAGCTTAGGTATTACATATTATTTAAATTTAAAATTTATGATACATCATGAAAAAATGTAAATTTTGAATATTTAGATCTTAAACATGATCAAAGCTTCAATATTACATATCATTCAATTTTCAAAGTTGCAATGCATCTTGAAAAACACTCATAAAGTTCAAATATTTAAATCTTAAACACCTTCAAAACCACTTAAGCTTTAGTATTACATATAATTTAAATTTTTATGTTGTGATTCATCATAAAAAATGCACATAAAATTTGAATCTTTAGATCTTTCATATATTCCAAATTGCTTAAGCTTTGGTATTACATATCATTCAAATTTTAAAAATTTAATGCATCATGAGAGATGTGCATAAAGTTTGAATCTTTAGATTTTAAATACATTCAAAATTAGTTTAGCTTTGATATTATATATCAATAGAACTTTAAAGTTGTGATGCATCATGAAAAATATACATTAAGTTCAAATCTTTTGATCTTAAATACCTTCAAAACCACTTAATCTTTGGTATTAAATATCATTCAAATTTTAATGTTATGATGCATCATATAAAATATGTATAAAGTAAAAATTATTGAATCTTAAACATGTTTACAATATCTTAAGCTTTAGTATTACATATCATTCAAATTTGAAATTTGTAATACATTATGATAAATACACATAAAATTTGAATCTTCAAATCTTAAACACATTCAAAACCACTTTAGTTTTAATATTACATATCATTCAAATTTAAAATTTATGATACATCATAAGAAAAATTCATAATGAATGAATATTTGGATCTTAAACACCTTCAAAGTAGCTTTAGCTTTGGTATTACATATCATTCACACTTTAAATTTGTGATGCATCATGTGAAATATGCAAAAAGTTTGAATTTTTAGATCTTAAATACATTCAAAATTGCTTAAGTTTCAGTATTACATATCATTCAAATTTTAAAATTATGATATCACTTAAATTTCAAATTTGTGATGCATTGTAAGAAATATGCATAAAATTCAAATCTTTGGATCTTAAACATGTTCAAACCCACTTATTCTTCAACATTACATATCATTCATATTTTAAAATTTTAAAGCATCATGAAAATATAAAACATTTCAAAATTTATGCACATTTGTCAAGATGCATCATAACTTTGAAGTTTTAGTGACATAATACTAAAGCTTAAATGATTTTGAACATTTTTAAGATCTAGAGATTTAAATTTTATGTGCATTTATCATGACGCATCATAATTTTGAAAGTTGAATAATATATAATACCAAAGTTTAAGTGGTTTTAAATGTGATTAAAATACAAGGATTAAACATTTATACATATTTATCATAATGCATCACAACTTTAAAATTTGAATGATATATAATACTAAATCTTAAGCAATTTTAAACATATTTAAGATCTAATAATTTGGACTTTATGCATGTTTTTCATGATGCATCACAACTTTGAAATTAAAATGATATGTAATACCAAAAATTTAGAAGTTTATAGTTTAAATGATATGAAATACATGTTTAGCATGATGCATTGGAACTTTGTAATTTGAATGATATGCAATGATGAAGCTTAAATGGTTTGAATGTATATAAGATCAAAAGATTTAAATTTATGTGCATTTCTCATGATGGATCACAACTTTAAAATTATAATGATATGTAATATAGAAGCTTAAGTGGCTTTGAACATTTTATGCATTTTTTTTGATGCATTACAATTTTGAAATTTGAATAATATGTAATATCAAAGCTTAATCTATTTTGAATGTATTTAAAATTCAACAATTCAAAATTTATATGTATTTTTAATGATACATCATAACTTTGAAGTTTGAATGATATATAATACCAAAAATTAACCAATTTTAAAAATGTTTAAGATCTAAAAATTCAAAATTTATGTACATTTATCATGATGCAGTAAATTTGAAATCTAAATGATGTCATACTAGAGCTTAATCAATTTTGATTGTGTTTGAGATCCAAAGATTTGAACATTATGAGTGTTTATAATGATGCATCACAACTTTGAAAATTAAATGATATGTAATACTAAAGTTTAAATGGTGTTGAATATATTTAAGATTTAAATATTTAAATTTTATGTGTATTTATCATGATAAATCACAACTTTGAAGTTTGAATGATATGTAATACTAAAGTTTTAGTAGTTTTGAACCTGTTTAAATTCAAAAGATTTGAGATTTATGCATAGTTGTCATGATACATCATAACTTTGAAATTTTAATGACATGTAATATCGAAGCTTAAGTTGTTTTAAACATGTCTAAAATCTAAAAATTCAAACTTTATGCTTATTTATCATAATGCATTACAACTTTCAAATTTGAATGATATGTAATACTAAAGCTAAAATAGTTTTGAACATGTTTGAATTCTAATAATTCAAACTTTATACTCATTTTTCATAAAATATCATAACTTTTAAATTTGAATGATATGTACTATCAAAGCTTAATTGGTCTCTAACATGTTTAAGATTCAAATATTTGAAATTTATGTGTATTTTATGTAGTGCATTACAACTTTAAAATTTGAATGATATGTAATACCAAAGGTTAAGTGGTTTTAAACATGTTTAAGATCCAAAGATTTAAATTTTATGAATATTTCTCATGATGCATTTCAATTTTAAAGTTTGAATGATGTAATATCAAAGCTTAAATGGTTTTGAACATGTTTAAGATCTAAATATTTGAAATTTATCTATGTTTCTCATGATGCATTATAAATTTTAAATTTAAGTCATATGTAATATTAAAGCTTAGTTAGTTTTAAACATGTTTTTAAATTTAAATATTTAAATTTATGTGCATTTTTCATGATGCATCATAATGTTCAAATTCGAATGATATATAATACTGAAGCTTAAGTTGTTTTGAACATGTTTGAGATAGAAATATTCAAAATTTATGTGCATTTCTCATGATGTATCATAACCTTAAAATTTTAATGATATGTAATATCAAAGTTTTAGTGGATTTAAACATGTTTAAGATCTAAAGATTCAAAATTTATGCACATTTTTCATGATAAATCGTAACTCTAAAATTTGAATGATATATAATTCTTAAATTTGAGTGGATTTAAATATGTTTAAGATCTAAACATTTAAACTTTATGTACATTTATTATGATACATCATAACTTTAAAATTTGAATGATATGTAATACCAAAGCATGAGATATTTTAAACATATTTAAGATCTAAATATTTAAACTTTATTCCCATATATCATGATGCATCAAACTTTAAAGTTTGAATGATATGTAATACCAAAGATTTAGTGGTTTTGAATGTGTTCAAAATCCAAAGATTTAAAATTTATACACATTTGTCATGATACATCACAACTTTGAAGTTTGAATGACATGTAATATGAAAGCTTAAGAAGTTTTGAATGTTTTTAAAATCACATAATTTTAAAATTTTAAAACATAACTTTTAAAACTTTTGGGAGTCATAACTTTTGAACCATAACTCTATTTTGCTCCCCATTTGAACTGTTGGAAATCTAAGAATGAGAAGAATGTGGTGAGATGGAACCAAGATTGGATAAGTGGGTTTTGACCTATTAAAAACCAATGAAAGTGCCCCAAATTTTAATTTTAACAATCCAATCTAAAAATAGTAAGTTTCAAAAAATATTAATTTTTTAAATTTTGTATTATTATAATTTGTGGAAGTTGAATCATTTCATCTCCCTCAAGATTGGTGACCTTTCACATCCTTCTTCTACTTTCAAAATAAGTATAAATAAATATGTAACCTAAATGAAAAAAAAATAGATATCTCTTTCTAGAGATAGGCATCTATTGTATCTATAATTTTGAGTAATAAAAAATCTCTTTTTAGAGATAACATATCATTTGTATCAACCAAGACTTCTGAGTTTTGGATCAAAATCATTAGATCTTAAACTTTGCTATTACATATCATTTAAATTTAAGAGTAAAAATATATCATATAAAACTTGCATAAATTTTAAATCTTTAGATCTTAAATATACTCAAAACTGCTTAAGCTTTGTTATTATATATCATTCAAATTTTAAAGTTGTGATGTATTATAAGAAATGTACATAAAATTTAAATTTTTAGATCTTAAACACATTTAAATCTACTTAAATTTTGATATTACATATTATTTAAATTTTAAAGTTGTGATGAATCATGAGAAATATGTATAAATTTTGAATCTTTAGATCTTAAACATACTTAAAACTATTTAAACTTTGTTATTACATATCATTCAAATTTCAAAGTTACGGGCATTATGAGAAATGTACATAAACTTTAAATCTTTGGATTTTAAATATGTTCAAAAGTTCTTCAACTTTAGTATTACATATCACTGAAATTTTAAAGTTACAATGCATTATGATAAATATGTATAAAATTTAAATCTTCAGATCTTACTCATATTTAAAATTACTTAAGCTTTAGTATTAGATATCATTCAAACTTCAAAGTTGTTATGTGTCATGAAAAACATGCATAAATTTTGAATATTTAGATATTAAACACACTGAAAATCATTTAAATTTTGATATTACATATTATTTAAATGTTAAAGTTATAAAGCATCATAAGAGATTCACATAAAGTTTGAATCATTGAATCTTAAACACATTAAAAATTGTTTAAGCTTCAATATTACATATCATTTAAATTTCAAAGTTGTGATGCATCATAAAAAATGCTCATAAATTTTAAATTTTTGGATCTCAAACATATTAAAAATTACTTAAACTTTAATATTACATCTTTTAAATTTCAAAGTTATGATGCGTCATGAGAAATGGTCATAAAATTCAAATTTTTGGATATTAAACACATTTAAAACAACTCAAGCTTCATTATTACATATCATTTAAATTTCAAAGTTATGATACATCATGAGAAATGTATATAAATTTTGAATCTTTATATCTTTAAAATATATAAAACTTCTTAATATTCAGTATTACATATCATTCAAATTTTAAATTTGTATGCATAATGAAAAATGCTAATAAATTTGAAATCTTTAGATCTTAAACACATTCAAAATCGCTTAAACTTAGGTATTACATATCATCCAAATTTCAAAAGTTACGATGTATTATGAGAAACATGCATAATGTTTTAATATTTGGATCTTAAACACATTCAAAACCACTCAAGCTTTGGTATTACATTTCATTCAAATTTCAAAGTTATGATGCATCATAAAAAATATGCATAAAGTTTAAATCTTTAGATCTTAAATATGTTTAAAATTACTTAATATTTGGTATTACACATCATTCAATATTTAAAGTTGTGATGCATCATAAAAACATGTATAAATTTTTAATCTTTGAGTCTTAAAAATATTTAAAACTACTTAAGCTTCGGTATTACATATCGTTCAAATTTAAAAGTTTATAGAGAAAAGAGCATGATTTAACCCTACAAAAAAATTTATGCGGGAGCTAAGTTTTTAAGATTTTTTGACCTACACATTTTTCTCATATTTGACTACCATCATATGAAAATTAAAAGTGATTGAAATTTATTTGTTTTTATGAAATGGTATTTGAAGAGTGCTACACAAGTTGTTTTGGCACTTGAAAATACATAAAAATCTACACACTTGGTAGTTTTCATGAGTATGATATTTTTACGTGATGAATAATTCTCTATAACCACCTTCACCATTATATTATCGTAATATTTAACTACTATCAAACAAGTTTTAGAGAGAAAATAACATGATTTAGCCCTACAAAATTGTTCTTAAAAAATGTTGTGCAAGTTAATTTAGTCAAAAGACACACTATATCAAATCAATATTACTAAATCATGACTCTCGACAAGACCACATGAAAGTTTGAAATGGAACATATATATAGAAAATGGATGATGACTTGAGTGATGTCTTCCTCCTCTACATGAAGAAAGTCTTCATTCTTCTATAAAAATTATTAAATGCTTTGAGTTGCCTCCTCTTTCAACTTAACCTTTTTCACTTCAAATTTGTCACATCTCCCACTTGGTCTTCTAGAATCCTCTTGATACTTTGTGAAAGCTTGTCACATTAGCATTTAATGCCTGAAGACCTTGGGTGTGACTTTTATTACCTTATTTAACCTCCTTTAATGATCAATGCTTTTAATAAAACTCTTATAACTATTTATAAATCCATTAGACCCATAAATTTAAGCTTTGCTAATAACATTATCTGGAAAGGCTTTTTGTGGGCCAATAACCACCATTTCATATGTAACATTGATTAATTTTAAATATAAATTTATTCAATTTAAAATTAACATCATTACAAAGAGGAAGTAATCAGCTTTCCAATGAAACCAATGGTATAAAAAATAGATTTTTAGAGATATAAACCTAAAAAACTAAGACACAATCACATCAACACCTTTAGAACATGAAAAAATAGAAAATTACAGAGCAAGATATGAGCAAAACTCATCATATCTTATATTTCTATAAAAATATTAAAAATAAAATTAAAAGAGTATCATTTTTTAAAATAATCAAATTAGCCTCTACAACCTTCCCTCTAAGTGTTTTATAGTGAAAATTTGGTTAGGTGACAAATCTTTCAAAAAAGGTCACTTCACACCATAATAAATTTTCATTAAAATCTCTAATAGCTATGGAACCAAATGCATTACCTTATCATGTCATCTAGGTACAATCATACAAACTTTTATAGAATTTAGACTTCAGTTTTTGATGCATAAATGGGTTCAAAAGTGCTAACTAGATAGATTAAGCAATTAAGAGATGCAAAAACTAAGTAATGATCAACACAAAAGTTGATTTTGATAGCTGTGCATTTTACACATTATATATAATATATACAAAATATTTTTTTCTTTGCACTCTAATGAAATGTAGCTATCACCATAATAAATTTGAATAAAATTTGACCTCCTTTACTACAAAAATGAGTTTGAAACATATGCATTGACCAGATCAAAAAATTGGAAACAACCCAGATAATTAACTAAATAAAAATCAGCTTAAAAGCCAATTTTTAAACCTATGCATTTCACATATACAAACTAATTTTTTGTCTATTTTTTGACTTGCATAATATTCTCACATTTTATACCATCATATGAAAATTAAAGGTGATTGGACTTTATTTGGTCTATGAAATGGTGTTTGAAAAGTGTTGCATAAGCTGATTTAGTAATTGTAAATACACATAAATTTATGCACTAGGCAGTTTTCATGACAATGATATTTTCATTCTATGAATTTATATGAAACCACCTTTTCTATTATAATATACTAACATGTTAATACTATAAAATAAGTTTTAGAAAGAAAAAAACATGATTTAACCCTACAAAATTATTCCCAAAAAATATTGGGTAAGCTAATTTGGATAAGACACCTCATATCTTTATCTCTTGATAAAAAATCACTAAGACCTTGAAATAATTTTACACTTTAAATCATGATAATAAAATCAATATTACCAAGGCATGACTCCTGATAAAACCACGTGAAAGTTTGAAATGGAAGAGATATATAGAAAAAATTGGAAGAGAGAAGAAAGAAAAATGGATGATGACTTGAGTGATGTCATACTCCTCTACATGGAGAAAATATTCATTTTTATATAAGACTTATTAAATAGTTTGAGTTGCCTCATCTTTCCACTTAACCTCTCCCACTTCAAATTCATCACATCTCCCACTTGGTCTTCTATAAGCCTCTAAATACTTTATGAAGGCTTGTCACCTTAGCATTTAATGCCTTAAGATCTTGAGGGTGACTTTGATTGCCTTATTTAACATATTTTAATGATCAATAACTTTAACAACACTCTTACAACTATTTATAACTCCATTAGACCCTTAACTTAAACATTTGCTCATAACATAACCTAGAAAGGCTTTTTGAGGGATAATAACCACCATTTCATATCTTAAGCATGCATCATGAGAATAATTCAAATCTTAAACACACATTATGATAAATTTGCATTAAGATTAAATCTTTAAAATGTATGTAAAATTCAAAATTTTTTAAGCTTCAATATTACATATCATTTAAATTTTAAATTTGTGATGCAATAGGAGAAATGTCTATAAAATTTGATTCTTTAGATCTCAAACACATTCAAAATTGCTTAAGCTTTGGTATTACATATCATTTAAATTTCAAATTTGTGATGCATCATACGAAACATTCATAAAATTGAATCTTTTGATTTTACATATCATTAAAATTTTAAAATTGTCATGCATTATGAAAAATATGCATAAACTTAAAATTTTTAAATCTAAAACATATTCAAACCCACTTAAACTTGGGTATTACATATCATTCAAATTTTAAAGTTGTGATGTATCATAAGAAAAATGCATAAAATTTAAATCTTTGGATATCAAACATGTTTAAAACCACTTAAAATTTGGTATTACATATCATTCAAATTTCAAAGATATGTTGCAGCACAATGTTTTGATCTGTAGATATTAAACATGTTTGAAACATCTTAAACTTCAGTACTAAATATCATTCAAAGTTAAAAGTTGTGATGCATCATGAGAAATGCATATAAAGTTTAAATATTTGGATCTTAAATACAATAAAATCTTCTTAAGATTTAGTATTACATATCATTCATATTTTAAAGTTATGATGCATCATGAGAAACACTCATAAAATTTAAATTTTTAGATCTCAAACATGCTCAAAACCACTTAAGCTTTTATATGACATCATTCAAAATTCAAATTTGCTATGCATCAAGACAAATGCACATAAAAATCAAATATTTAAATATTAAACACGTTTAGAACTACTCAATATTTAGTATTACATATCATTCACACTTCAAAGTTATGATGCATCATGAAAAATGGGAATAAAATTCAAATTTTCAGATATTAGACACCTTTAAAACCAATTAAGCTTATGTCATATAATTCAAATTTCAAAGTTATGATGAATCATGAAAAATATGTATAAAGTTCAAATCTTTGGATTTTATACACATTAAAATCTACTTAAGATTTAGTATTATATATCATTCAAAATTTTAAAGTTGTAATGCATCATGAGAAATATGGATAAAATTTGAATCTTTAGATCTTAAACATGTTCAAAACCGCTTGAATTTAGATATTATATATCATTTAAACTTCAAAGTTGTAATGTATCATGAGAAACACCTATAAATTTTGAATCTTTATATCTTAAATACCTTCAAGATTGCTTAAGTTTTGGTATTACATATTATTCAAACTTCAAAGTTACGATCAACATGAAAAATACACATAAAGTTTGAATCTTTAGATCTTAAATACTTTCAAAATGGCTTAAACTTCAGTAAACATATCATTCAGATTTTAAATTTTTAATGCATCATATGAAATGTATATAAATTTTTAATATTTGGATATTAAACATGTTTAAAACCATTTAAATTTTAGTAATACATATAATTTAAATTTTAAAGTTGTGGTACATCATGAGCAATATGCATAAAATTTGAATGTTTGGATCTTAAACACATTTAAAACTGCTTAAACTTTGATATTAAATATTATTCAAATTTGAAAGTTGTAATGCATCATAAAAAATGTGTATGAAGTTTGAATCTTTGGATTTTAAACGACTTCAAAACCACTTAAGCTTTAGTATTACATATCATTTAAATCTCAAAGTTGTGATGTATCATGAAAAATGTGGGCAAAATTTAAATATTTAGATCTTAAACATATGTAAAACCTCTTATGCCTAGGTGTTTTATATCATTCAAATTTTAAAGTTGTGATGCATTCTAAGAGACGTGCATAAAGTTAGAATCTTTAGATCTTAAACATATTTAAATTTGATTAAGCTTTGGTATTATATATCATTAAAATTTCAAAGTATAACATATACTTCATATTTCAAAATTGTGATTCATTATGAGAAATACACATAAAGATCAAATCTTTGGATCTTAAACATGTTCAAAACCACTTAAGCTTAAGTATTACATCATTCAAATTTAAGAGTAGCAATCCATCAGACAAAATGCATATAAGATTTAAATAATTGGATCTTAAATATACTCAAAACTATTTAAGCTTTGGTATTACATATCATTTAAATTTTAAAGTTGCACTACAATATGAGAAATATTCATAAAATTTAAATTTTGGATCTTAAACACATTGAAATCCAATTAAATTGTGGTATTGCATATCATTCAAATATTTGGATCTTAAACATGCTCAAAACCATTTAAGCTTCAGTATTACATATCATTCAAATTTCAAAGTTAGGAGAACTATGAAAAACATGCATAAAGCTTGAATCTTTGATCTTAATCATGTTTAAAACCTATTAAACTTTGGTATTACATATAATTCAAATTTCCAAGTTGTGATGCATTATGGGAAATGTGCATATAGTTTTCATAACAATGATATTTTCATGTTATTAATTTTTATGCAACCACATTTATCATTATATTCTCCCAACATTTAACTACTATCAAATAAGTTTTGGAAAGAAAAAAACATGATCTAACCCTAAAAAATTATTCTAAAAAATTCTCACATTTTTATACCATCATATGAAAATTAAAAGTGATTGGACTTTATTTGGTTCTATAAAATAGTGTTTGAAAAATGTTGCATAAGCTAATTCAGCAACTGTAAATACCCATAAATCTACGCACTAGGTAGTTTTCATAACAATGATATTCTCATGTTATTAATTTTTATGCAACCACATTTATCATTATATCATCCTAACATTTAACTACTATCAAATAAGTTTTGGAAAGAAAAAAACATGATTTAACCCTACAAAATTATTCCCCAAAAATATTAGGCAACCTGATTTGGATAAGACACCTCATATCTTTCTCTCTTGAGAAAACATCACTGGGACCTTGAAATAATTTGACACTTTAATTAATGATAATAAAATATATATTACCAAGGCATGACTCCTGACAAGACCACATAAAAGTTTAAAATCCAAGAGATATATAGAAAAAACTGGGAGAGAGAAGAAAGAAAAATAGATGATGACTTGAGTGATGTCATACTCCTCTACATGGAGAAAGTCTTCATTCTTATATAAGACTTATTAAATTATTTGATTTGCCTCCTCTTTCCACTTCAAATTCATCACATCTCCCACTTATTTTTTTAGAAGCCTCTCGATACTTTATGAAGGCTTGTCACCTTAACATTTAATGCCTTAAGACCTTGAGGGTGACTTTGATCACCTTATTTAACCTCCTTTAATGATCAATGAATTTAACAACACTCTTACAACTATTTATAACTTCATTAAACCCTTAACTTAAAGCTTTTCTCATAACATAACCTAGATAGGCTTTTTGAGGGCCAATAACCTCTGTTTCATAGCTAACATTGACTAATTTTAAATATAAATTTATTCAATTTAAAATTAACATCATTACAAATAAAGAAAAATCTAGTTTCCAATGTAACCAATGGTATAAAAAATAGATTTTTAGATCAAAATGTATGGCTAAAAAACCAAGATATAATCACATCAACACCTTTAGAACATGAAAAAATAAAAAATTGTAGAGCAAGATATGAGCCAAACCCATTATATCTTATATTTCAAGAAAGATATCAAAAATACACTCAAAAAAGTATTTTTATTTTTTTTAAATTATCAAATTAGCCCCTAAAATCTTTCCTCTAATTTTTTTATAGTGAAAAGTTTGCTGAGTGATAAATCTTTCGAAAAGGGTCACTTCACACCATCCTAAAATTTCACTAAAAACTCTAATAACCACAAAACCAAGTGCATTAACTTATCATGCCATCTAGGTACAATCATACAAAATTTCATAAAATTTAGACTTCATTTTTTGATGCATAAATGGGATTCAAAAGTGCTTACTAGGTAGATTAAGCAACTAATAGATGTAGAAAATGACTAAATAAAAATTAACACAAAAGCTGATTTTGATAGCTGTGCATTTTATATATTATATATAATATGTGTACATTATCTTTTCCTTTTCATTTTAATGAAATTTAGCTATCACCATAATAAATTTGAATAAAATTTGACCTCTTTTACTAAAAAAATAAGTTTGAAACATACATATTGACTAGATCAAAAAATTGGAAACAACCCAGACAATTAACTAAGTAAAAATTAGCTTAGAAGCCAATTTTTAAACCTATGAATTTTGCACATGCAAACTAATTTTTTGTGCCTTTTTTGACCTACATAATCTTATCATATTTTTAAAGCATCATATTAAAATTAAAGGTGATTGGACTTTATTTGGTTATGTGAAATGGTGTTTGAAAAGTATTGCATAAGCTAATTTAGCAACTATAAATACACATAAATCTCTAAGCATTGATATTTTCATGTTATTAATTTTTATGCAACCACCTTCACCATTATATTCTCCTAATATTTGACTGCTATCAAATAAGTTTTGGAAAGAAAAAATATGATTTAACCCTACAAAATTATTCCCAAAAAATATTGGGCAAGCTGATTTGGATAAGACATCTCATATCTTTTTCTCTTGAAAAAATATCACTTAAACTTTGAAATAATTTTACAATTTAAACTATGATAATAAAATCAATATTACCAAGGCATCACTCTTGACAAGACCACATGAAAGTTTGAAATGGAATAAATATATAGAAAAAATTAGAAGAGAGAAGAAAGGAAAATGGATGATGACTTGAGTGATGTCATCCTCCTCTACATTGAGAAAGTATTATTTTTTATAGAAATATTATTAAATGCTTTGAGTTCCCTCATATTTCCACTTAACCTCTTCCACTTTAAATCTATTCACATTTCCCACTTGGTCTTCTATAAGCCTCTAGACACTTTGTCAAAGCTTGTCACCTTAGCATTTAATTCTTAAAGACTTCGAGGGTGAATTTGAATACCTTATTAAACATTCATTGATGAGTAATGCATTACCTTTAAAATAATCTTACAACTATTTCTAACTCTATTATATTTGTAACTTGAAACTTTGCTCACAACATAGCCTAGAAAGGCTTCTTGAGGGTCAATGACCACCATTTCAACTGTAATATTGATTAATTTTAAATATATTTTTTTTTAATTTAAAATACACATAATTATAAAGAGGGATAAATAATATTTCCAATGAAATCATTAGTATCAAAAATAGAGTTATGGATCAAAATATATTTTTAAAAAACCAACACACAGTCGGATCAACACTTTCAAAACATGGGAAAATAGAAAATCATAGACCAAGATATGAGTAAAATCCATAGTATCTTATATTTATATAAATATATTGAAAAGACACTTAAAAGGGTAATTTTAGTTTTTTTAAATAATAAAATTAACCCCTGAAATCTACCCTCTAAGTTTTTTCTAGTGAAAAAGTGGTTGAGTGATAAACCTTCCCAGAAGGATCACTTTGCACCATCATAACTTTTCATTAAAAAATCCAATAGCTATGAAACTAAGTGCATGTTATCATTCCATCTTAATAAAATCATAAAAAAACTCATGGAATTTAGACTTCATTTATTCCTGTACAAATAAGATTTAAAAGTGTTCATTGGGCATATTTAGCAACTACTAGATGCAAAAAATGACTAAGTAAAAATTGGTGTAGAAATTGATTTTCATAGCTACACAATTTACACATTAAATATAATATATGCGCATTATATTTTAAATTAAACTCTAATGAAATTTATAAATCACTTTTACCACTACATAAATGAGCTTGAAATTTGTGCACTGATAGGATCTAAAAAGTGGAAATAATGCAAAAAAATTGACCAAGTAAAAATTAGCTCAAAAGCTAATTTTAAACCCTATGGATTTCACAAGTGGGAGATAATTTTTTATGCCTTTTTTGACCTACACATTCTTCTCACATTTGGATACCATAATATTAAAATTAAAGGTGATTAGACATTATTTGGTTCTACAAAATGGTATTTGAAAAGTGTTGCATAGGCTAAATGGCACCTAAAAATATACAAAAATCTATGCATTGGGTAGTTTTAATGATTTTGATATTTTCTTGTGATGAATAATTCCATACAACCACCATCATCATTATATTATTATAACATTTTAATACCATGAAATAAGTTTTGAAGAGAAAAGAACATGATTTTTCACTATAAATTTTTTCTTGAAAAATGTTGTGCAGGTTGATTTGGACAAGACACATCATATCTTACCCTCTTCAGAAATCTCACTAAGACCTTGAAATAATTTGACACTTGAAACCATTATAATTAAATCAATATTACCAAGACATAACTCCTGATAATACCACATGAAAATTTGAAATGAAACAGATATATAGAAGAAAATGGAAGAGAGAAGAAAGAAAAATGGATAATGACTTGAGTGATGTCATCCTCCTCTACATGGAGAAAGTCTTCATTCTTCTAAAAGTATTATTAAATGATTTTAATTGACTCTTCTTTATGCTTAACCTTTCCCACTTCAAATTCATCACATCTCTCACTTGGCCTCCTAGAAACCTCTAGACACTTTGTGAAGGCTTGTCACCATAGCATTTAATGCATGGAAACTTTGAGGGTGACTTTGACTAATTTATTCAACCTCCATTTATGAAAAATTATTTATAACCATTTATAACTTCATTATAGATGCAACTTGAAACTTTGCTCATGATATAGGGCCAATAACCACCATTTCAACTATGATATTGACTAATTTTAAATATAAATTTCTCTAATTTGAAATCAACATCATTACAAAGAGCGAGAAATCAAATTTTCAATGAAACTAGTGGTACAAAATATGAAGTTGTGGGTCAAAATATATGGCTAAAAAAAATACACGATCACACCCAATTGCATCAACACCTTTAAAACATGGAAAAATGAAAAATCACAGACCAAAATATGAGTAAAATCCATCATATCTTATATTTACATAATTTTTTTGAAAAGACACTCAGCATAGTATTTTTATTTTTATAAAATAATAATATTAACCCCTCTAACGTACCTTATTAGTCTTTTATGCTGAAAATTTAGTTGAGTGATAAATCTTCTCAAGAGGGTCACTTCACACCATCATAATATTTTGCTAGAAAATCCAATAACTACAAAACCAAATACATTACCTTATCATGCCATTTGGGTATAATCATAAATTTTTTCATATAATTTGGAATTCATTTTATCCTACACAAATGAGATTCAAAAATATGCATTAGATAGATTTAACAATTGGGAGATGCAAAAAATACTAAGTAAAAATTAACATAGAAGCTAATTTTGATAGCTACATATTTTACACATTATATTTAATATGTGTAGATTATATTTCCTATTATATTATAATTTAATTTAGCTAATACCATGATAAACTTTAATAATATTTTACTTCTTTTACTACTACAAAAATGAGTTTTAAATGTACACACTGATCAGATCTGAAAACTGAAAATAACCTAAAAAAATTGACAATGTAAAAATCAGCTTAGAAGTCAGTTTTTAACCCTAAACATTTCTCACATGGGAGCTAATTTTTTTTACCTTTCTACATTATTCTCACATTTGAATACCATCATATAAAAATTAAATGTGATTTAATTTTATTTGGTTCTATGAATGGTGTTTGAAAAGTGCTACACTAGTTGATTTGACACCTAGAAATACATATAAATCTACACATTGGCTAGTTTCCATGACTACAATATTTTTATGTGATGAATAATTATCTATAACCACCTTCACCATTGTATTCTATTAACATTATACTACCATCAAACAATATTTGGAGATAAAAACGCATGATTTAGCCCTTCAAAATTATTCTCAAAAAATAATGTAGAGGCTATATTGGAGAAGGCACATCATGTCTTACCCTCTTGAGAAAACCTCACTAAGACCTTGAAATAATTTGACACTTGAAACCATAATAATCAAATCAATATTACCAAGACATAACTTTGGACAAAACCACATGAAAGTTTGAAAGGAAGAGATATATAGAAGAAAATATAAATAAAAAGAAATGAAAATGAGTGATGATTTGAGAAATGTCATACTCCTCTACAAGGAAAAATTATTCCTTCTTCTAGAAAACTTATTAAATGCTTTGAGTTGCCTCCTCTTTCCACTTAACCTCTCCCACCTAGTTTTTTAGAAGCCTCTAGACACTTTGTGAAGACTTGTACAACACCTCAGTATTTAATGTTTGGAGACCTCAAGGGTGAATTTTATTACCTTAATCAACTTTTATTTTTGAATAATGACTTTTAAAACACTCTTACAATCATTTCTAACTCCATTAGACCTGTAAATTCAAGTTTTATGCATTATCTTTGTCATTGCACTCTAATAACATTTAACTATCACCATGAGAAATTTAAATAATATTTGACCTCCTTTACCACTATAAAAATGATTTTGATATATGTGCATTAACCAAATCTAAAAACTGGAAATAACTCAAAATTTTGATTAAGTAAAAATCAGCTTAGAAGTTAATTTTTAACCCTGTGCATTTTGTAAGTGGGAGCTATTTTTTTTGTATTTTTTGACCTATAAATTATTCTCATATTTAGCTACCATCATATGAAAATTAAAAGTTATTATAATTTATTTGGTTCTATGAAATGGTACTTAAAAAGTGTTACATGGATTGATTTGACACTTGAAAATACACACAAACCTATACTGGGTAGTTTTCATAACTATGATATTTTCACATGATGAATAATTCTCTGCAACCACCTTCACCATTATATTCCCCTAAAATTTAACTACCATAAAAAAAGTTTTGAAGATAAAATATCATGATTTATCCCTACAAAATTATTCCTAAAAATACTTCACAGGTTGATTTAGATAAGACACGTCATATCTTACCCTCTTGAGAAAAGCTCACTGAGAGCTTGAAAAAATTTTAAACTTGAAACCATGATAATAAAATTAATTTTACCAATGCATGACTCCTTAAAAGACCACATGAAAGTTTGAAATTGGAGGGGGTGATAAATTTGACTTGGGATCAAATTTGGTACACATTCTTGGTGATTCATAAAGGGGAGCATGCCTACAATGCTAATTAAAGCCTAATAGCCTTAGGGTATGCTCATTAGTAAATGGATTTTTTTAATTTAGTTTAAAATATGGATAGACATTGAACATGAAACAAAAAATTTATTCACTTTCACAACACAAAAATAAAGACAATAAAACACAAACATCACAAGATAGGGAACACAACAAGAACATAAGCAAACTAGACTATACATAAACTAACCCGAAGAAACATTTCTCCTCCTAAATCAAAGGGGAAAACTAAACCATATTTTAATCCATGAGATGAAGGAGAGAATGAAGCAAGTTATCCTTTGAGCTTTATTTTTTATGTCCTCAACTCCTTCATGCTTGCCAATCTCTTTGGCATGATCTCAAATGTAATGCTGATAGCTACAAACATGTCACCTATGAAGATAAATTCATTTTGTATTTTAACATCCCTCTCATGATATTTCTTGATGATTGTACCAATCTTAACATGACCATCTCTTGGTTCATAGGGGCATCCTCTAACTTGGTACCTTAGAGAGTCTCACATTGTCCTTCAAGGAGTAAGGCAGTCTCAAAAACATCTTTAATTTGACTAACAGAGGGTGTATGCCCTTAAAGAGCCTCAAATTCATTGCACACCTCCCAAAAATTCTACTATAGGTTCCCTCAGTCCATGAAGGAAACAATAGCCTTAGTCTCTATTTCTTGTTCAAATCCAATCTCTTGCTTGCCTTGAAGAAAATTCTAATCATAGATTTATTCATTATGGTCTTGAAAACACATTGTCTGACTAGAAACCTTGCATTCTTCATCATCAACATGACCTTGTTCTCCTAGAGGTGATAACTTCTCTAAACCTTCATATTCTTTGAACATATGCAACTAAATCTTCCACATGTCCTTTTGAACCCACTCATTTGACTCAAAAATATCTTTCTTTCACCTCTTCACTAACTTCTTTATTGATCAAGGTAGCAACTTTAACACTCTTCTCATATGTATTTGCAACATCATTAAGATCACATTTTTATTCATTTGTGAAGGCTAATTTGTGTCTATTTTAATCAAGTGGAGTACCAATGGTGAATTACTCATCAAATACACTTGCATTGTCTTCTTCACATTTTATTTGAATCATACTTGCAGCTGCAATCTATTCTTCTTTAGACTCACATATGATAGGTTCCTCTTCAAGAAGGGATGTGGTGGGAGGGTGATGGGCATGTTCATGAGTTGGAGAGAGAGTATGAGGTATGGTGGATGATTCAAGGATAGATTTGGGAATGGAGGTAATACACTTGTAATTTGGGGGTTTAGAAGTGGAATATTCTTAAAGTAACTCTTGAAGGGAAAGCATGTTAAGTCACACAATGGAAGGAACATACTTTTTAACAAGAACTTCATTTCTCTTATAGCCTTCTTGAGGCTCTTAAATAGCTAAAACTTTATATTCCATGAACTTTATGTGTATTTCTCATGATGCATTTCAACATTGAAATTTGAATGGTATGTTATATTGAGGCTTAAGTGGTTTTGAAGGTGTTTAAGATCCAAAAATTTGAACTTTATGCATGTGTCCCATGATGCATCATAAATTTGAAATTTGAATGATTTGTAATACCAAATTATAAGTGGTTTTTAATGTGTTTAAGATATAAAGATTTGAACTTTATTCACATTTTTCATGATGCATCACAACTTTGAAATTTGAATGATATGTAATAATGAAGCTTAAGTGGTTTTGAATGTGTTTAATATCCAAATATTTAATTTTTATACACATTTCTCCGAATGCATTACAACTTTAAAATTTAAATGATATGTAATACTGAGCTTGAGTGGAGATTTTTGCATGTTTAATATCCAATGATTTGATCTTTATATGCATTTCTCATGATTCATTATAACTTTGAAATTTAAATGATATGTAATACTAAAGCTTGAGTGGTTTTGAATGTGTTTAAGAGCCAAAGATTAGAACTTTATGCATATTTATCAAGATGCATCATAACTTTTAAATATAAATGACATGTAATACCAAAGCTTGAGAGGTTTTGAATATTTTTATATCCAAAGATTCAAACTTTATGTGTATTTATCATGATAAATCATAACTTTAAAGTATGAATGATATGTAATACCAAAGCATTAGTGGTTTTGAACATGTTTAAGATCTAAATATTTGAAATTTATGCATGTTTGTCATGATGCATCACAATTTTGATGTTTGAATGACATGTAATATCAAAGTTTAAGTAGTTTTGAACATGTTTATAATCCTAAGACTCAAACTTTATATAGGTTTCTCATGATGAATCATAACTTTGAAATTTGAATGATATGTAATCCCAAAGCTTAAGTAGTTTTAAACGTGTTTAAGATCTAACGATTCAAAATTTATGCAAATTTCTCATGATGCATCACAACTTATAAATTTGAATGATATGCAATAACAAAGCTTAAGCGATTTTGAACATGTATAAAATCTAAATATTCAAACTTTATGCATATTAGTCACAATGCATCATAAATTTTAAATTTAAATGATATATAATACCGAAGTTGAAGTGATTTTTAAAGTGTTTAAGATCCAAATATTCAAGCTTTATGGGTGTTTCTCATGATGCATTGTAACTTTTAAATTTAAATGATATGTAATACCTGTTGACCAAATTTGACTTCAAGTTAAATTTGTCACCCCCTCCAATTTCAAACTTTTATGTGGTATTTTTGAGAGTCGTGCCTTTTTAATATTAATTTGATTATCATGGTTTAAAGTTTTAAATTGTTTGAACGTCTCAATGAGGTTTTTTTAAGAGGGTAAGATATTATGTGTGTCCGTATCAACTTGGAAAACACTTTTCAGGAGATATTTTGTAGGGATAAATCATGCTCTATTCTCTCCAAAACTTGTTTGATGGTAGTCAAATGTCAAATAAATATAATGGTAAATGTGGTTGTAGAGAATTATTATTCATGTGAAAATGTTATAGTCATGAAACTACCTAGTGCATAGATTTTTATTTGTTTTTAGGTGCCAAAGTACCATGTGCATCACTTTTCAAACACCATTTCGCAAAACCAAATTAATTTAAATCACCTTTAATTTTCATAATATGGTATGCAAATGTGGGAAGAATGTTCAGATCAAAATATTCATAGAACATTCACTCGCACATGTAAAATTTACAAGGTTAAAAATTGGCTTATGAGCTGATTTTTACTTGGTCAATTTTATGGGTTGTTTTCAATTTTTAGATCTGATCTATACACACATTTCAAGCTCACTTTTATAGTTGTAAAAGAGGTAAAATATTTTTTAAATTTATCATAGTGATATTCAAATGTCACTAAAGTGTAATGGGAAAGATAATGTGCACATATTACATACAATATGTAAAATATGTAGCTATCAAAATTAGCTTCTATGCTAATTTTTACTTAGTCATTTCTTGCATCTTTCAATTGCTAAATCTACCCAATGAGAACTTTTGAATCTTTTTTGTGTTGGATAAAATTAAGTTAAAATTCTATGAAATTTTTTATGATTGTACCTAGATGGAATGATAAGGTAATGCGCTTAGTTTCATAGCTATTGAAGTTTTCAGTGAAAAGTTATGATGGTGTGAAGTGACCCTCCTGAAAAGATTAATCACTTAACCAAATTTTCACTAGAAAACACTCAGAGGGTAGGCCATTGTGGTAAATTTGATTATTTCAAAAAACTAAAAATACATTTTTAAAAGTGTTGATGCGATTGTATGTTGATGTGACTATGTGTTGGTTTTTTTGCCACATCTTTTGAATCAAAAATCCATTTTCAATACCATTAGTTGTGTTGGAAATATGATTTATATTTATTTGTAATGATGTTGATTTTAAATTATAAAAATGTATATTTAAAATTAGTCAATGTTGCATCTAAAATGCTAGGTTATTAGCCCTCAAGAAGACTTTCGAGGTTATGTTGTTGGCAAAGCTAAAATTTATAGGTCTTATAGAGTTATAAAATAGTTGTAAGAGTGTTTTATAGGTCATTCCCCATCAATGGCTATTGAATAAGGTAATAAAACTCACCCTGAAGGTCTCCAAGATTTAAATGCTAAGGTGACAAGCCTTCACAAAGTGTCTAGAGGCCTAGAAGACCAAGTGGGAGATGTGACAAATTTGAAGTGGGAGACGCTAAGTAGAAAGAGGAGGCAACTCAAAGCCTTTAATAAGACTTATATAAGAATGAAAATTTTCTCCATGTAGAGGAGGATGACATCACTCAAGTCATTATCCATTTTTCCTTCTCTCTTTCATTTTCTTTTCTATATCTCTTCTTTTTTCTCATTGTAAGATACTTACTCTTATGGTATGGTCTAGCCCTACCAATATTGTAATGAAAAAACCTCTTGATAGTAATATAAGATTTTATTTACCTTCATCTATGCTTTCAACTTGTGTTTAGATGAGTTTGTGTATGAATACTTTGTGAATGATCCTTTTTTCTTGGTGTTTATCCTCTCTCTCTTACCTCTATGAAAGATAGTTTTATGTTTTTAGGTCCTAGGATGTACTATATCAATCATGAGGTGAACATAATATGTGGATATAATCATGAGTGTGTGTGTTCTTAGATATCAACCTTTTTTTATTTTTAGTCATCCCTTTCTCCTCTTCATAACCATTTTATTTAGCAATCAATGATTAGTTTGATAAGAGCCTAATTGATACACCTAGGGAGTTGGCCCATAACCCATAGGTTCACATCCATTACAAGATACCCACATGTTGGAGGTTTTCCCATTATGTGACTAGGTTAGAGAGAGCTTGAAGAACCCTCTCCAAGTGTTCAAATCTATGCCACAATGGTTTTTTGCATACACAATGGGACCTAAGTTTCAAAAGAGTGTAAGAATTTTTGGTGTATTCTTCTACCCATTAGCATTTAGAGGCATTCATCAAATACCAATGGTAACTTCAAATTTAATTAGCTAGTTATAAGCAACCTAAGTACTTACTATGAAAAAAATTGATCATATATTGTGTTCTCATTTAATTAATGAAGTTAGTATGGATGTATATGATGAAGTATTCTACTATACACCTCCCTATCAGCCTTGTCATGACCTCAATTATGTGTCTCAACATCTCTATCAAGATTATTATCAACCCTAAGAGTCATGGCAGTCCTATGGTCACTCTACTTCCCATTCATATGACCATGATGTTGTTGAGTAGCCTTACCAAGACTTTTATCAGTCATATTCTTCCCTTATAACTTCAATTCCATCTCAAAATTAAGTTTTCCCTACCATATCTTTGTTGGCACTCAATCCAAATCTACTAAAATCAGAAGAGGTGATGAGAAAATGGGATAAAGAACTTGATGTGATCCCTTTTCATATCATAGAGAAAGTCAGTTCAAATGTTGATGAGTAAGTGGATGTTATTTGGAGAGGAAACCCAATATGTTATCAATGATGAGTTGTATAAAATTATATTTTTTATCCAATGGTGGATAGATTTATTAGAGAAGCGGGAGAATCAAGAGACCCAATCCAAGTAAACTCAACCATCATATCTTATCCTTACTCTACCTCCTCTGATTCTAAGTATTCCTCAAGATACACCTAACCCTCTTCAAGAAAGCAAGATTTCATCATCTAGGAGGCCTTCTTATACTATGATTCCTAATTATACCATGCTAACTCTTGTAGAAGAATCTGAACCTATGCAAGTCTCTTCCTCCCTTCCTTAAGAGCCTCAAGATATTCCATCTTGTAGGTCTATCCAAGAAAATTTTCAATGTAAAAAAGAGGCCTTAGTTGAGAAGTTAGAAGATAAAGTTATAGTTGTTGAAGAGCCTCAAGAAGGCTATGAGAAAAATGAAGTTCTTATTGAAAAAGTTGTTCGTTACATTACCTAACTTAACATTCTTTCCCTTCAAGATTTCCTTCAATAATCTTACATTTCCAAACCCTCAAATTACAAGAGTATTCCCTCCATTCCCAAAGCCATCCATGAATCATCCACCATACCTCATACTCCCTCTCTAACTCATGAACATGGCCACCACCCTCCCACCACATCCCTTCTTGAAGAGGAACCTATCATATGGGGAAAAAGTAAAGAAGAAATTGCAGTTGTAAGTGTGATTCAAAGAAAATGTGAAGAAGATAATGCAAGTGTATATGATGACAAATTTGCCATTGATACTCCACTTAGTGAAAATAGACACAAGTTAAGTCTTCACAAATGAAGAAAAATGTGATCTTGATGATGTTGCAACTTCCTATGAGAAGAGTGATAATGTTGATACCATTGTCAATAAAGAAGTTTGTGAAGAGGTGAAAGAAGGATATTTTTATAAAGACATCATTTGACTAACCTTGTTGAGTCAAATGGCTAGGTTCATGGAGATTTGAAGGACAAGTGACTGATCTATTTGTGTATGTTTAAAGAATATGAAGGTTTTAAGAAGTTAGCATCTCTAGGAGAATAAGGTTAGGTTGATGATGAAGAATGCAAGGTTTATAGTGAGCCAATGTGTTTTACAGACCACAATGAAGAAATATATGATGAGGACATTTTTTAAGGCAAGCAAGATATTGGATTGGAATAACCAATAGAGCCTAAGGCTATTCACCTTCATGGACGAAGATAATTCATGGTAAAAGTTTTGGGAGGTGTGTAATTTGAGGCTCTTGAAAGGAATACACCCTTTGCTGGTCAGATTGAAGATCTTCTTGAAGTTGCTTTACTCCTTGAATGATAATGTGAAACTCTCTAAGGTACCAAGTGTGAGGTTACCCCTATAAAACATGAGATGGTCATGTTTGAGATTGGCACAAGCTTAAATGAAAACCATGATTTAACTATTTTCATGTTATTTCAATGTTGGGATGCATTTTGATAGATATGTATAAAATTTAAATATTTGGATATTAAACACATTCAAAATAACTTAAGCTTTGGAATTACATATCAGTCAAATTTCACAGTTGTGATGCATGATGAGCAACATGCGTAAAGTTTGAATCTTTGGTTCTTAAATAGTTAAAAATAGTATAATCTTAATTATTACTTATGATTAAAATATTTAAAACTTATGTGCATTTCTCATGATGCATCACAATTTTAAAATTTGAATGATATGTAATATCAAAGTTTAAGTAGATTTGAACGTGTTTAAAATATAATGATTCAAAATTTATGCATATTTATCATTATATATCACAACTTTGAAGTTTGAATGATATGTAATACTGAAGCTTCAATAATTTTGAACATGTTTAAGATCCAATGATTCAAATTTTGTTCACATTTTTCATAATACATCATAGCTTAAAATTTCAATGAATATGTAATAATAAAGTTTAAGTAGTTTTGAATGCATTTAACATCTAAAGATTCAATTTTTATGTGTTTCTCATAATGCATTAAAACTTTAACATTTGAATGATATGTAATACTAAAGCTTGATTAGTTTTGAACATGTTTAAAATATAAAGATTTGAATTTTATTCACATTGATCATGATGCATCATAACTTTTGAAATTTGAATGATATATAATTTTGAAGCTTAAATGGTTTTGAATGTTTTTAACATCTAAAGATTTAAACTTTATGCACATTTTTTTATGATGCATCATACTTTTAAATTTGAATGATAAGTAATAACGAAGATTAAGTGGTTTTGAGTATGTTGAAGATCCAAAGATTCAAACTTTATGCTCATTTATCACAATGCATTGTCACTTTAAAATTTGAATTATATGTAATACCAAAGCTAAAGTGGTTCTAAATGTGTTTGAGATTTAAAAATTCAAACTTTATGCACATTGCTCATGAAACATCGTAACTTTCAAATTTGAATGATATGTAATACTAAAGATTAAGTGGTTTTGAACATGTTTAAAATCCAAAGATTTGAGATTTATGCACATTTTACATAATATATCATAACTTTGAAATTTGAATGATATGTAATACTGAAGCTTAAAGAATTTTGAATGTATTTAAGATCCAGAGATATAAAACTTATGCACATTTCTTATGATGAATCATAACTTTGAAGTTTTATTGCTATAATACCAAAGCTTAAGCAATTTTGAACATGTTTAAATCTAAATATTCAAACTTTATGTGCATTTCTCATTATGCATCGCAACTTTAAAATTTGAATGATATGTAATTCTGAGGCTTAATTAATTTTGAATGTGCTTAAAATCTAAAGATTAAAACTTTATCTATATTTCTAATGATGCATTGTAACTTTTAAATTTAAATGATATGTAATACCAAAACTTATGTGGTTTTGAACATGTTTGAGTTAGAAAGATTTAAACTTTATGTTTGTTTCTTCTGATGTATCACAACTTTAAAATTTTAATGATATGTAATACTAAAGTTTGAGTGGATTTAAATGTGCTTAAGATCCAAAGATTCAAAAAATATATCCATTTTTCATGATGCACCATAACATTAAAATTTGAACGATATGTAATAAGTAAGTTTGAGTGGCTTTAAACATGTTTAAGATCCAAAGATTTGACAAGCTTTATACATGTTTTTTATGATGCATCACAAATTTTAAAATCTAATTGATATGTAATATAGAAGTATGAAAAAATTTGAACATGTTTAAGATCTAAAGATTTGAACTTTATTCACGTATGCCATGATACATCATGACATTGAAGTTTGAATGATATGTAATACTAAAGTTTCATTGGTTATAAACATGTTTAGAACCCAAAGATTCAATTTTTTTTGCATATTTATCATGATACATAAAAACTTTGAAATTTGAATGACATGTAATATCAAAACTTAATTGGTTTTAAACATGTTTAAGATCTAAAGATTCAAACTTTATGCTCATTTCTCATGATCCATCATAATTTTTAAATTTGAATAATATGTAATACTAAATCTTAAGTGGTTATGAATGTGTTTAAGATTAAATGATTCAAAATTTATGCATATTTCTCAAAATATATCACAATTTTAAAATTTGAATAATATGTAATTGTAATCACATAAAAATTAAATTTGTACAATTTGAGCATGACTTGTGAAATCCAAACCATAAGTCTTTCCTACTTGCTTGCACAACCTAATAGGCATGTTTTAACTACTTCCCAATCACCCAAAGCCTTCTTGAATCAACCCCAATTACCCTGGACTCCTCTATTAGGCACAAACTTATCCCCTAAGGTTGATGTTCCCTTGGACAATAGTGCCATAAGTTAGACTATAGCACTAGAACCTAGGGTGTCCACTTTCCAATGCTATTGTCCAAATCACTCTTAGCCTCAAATGATAAAATTTCCTCAAACCTTTATCTTTTTCCCTATTAACCTAACATGAAGTCATCTAATTTAGAATCATCAATTTCCCTATAAAATCCTATTCAAGGGTCATTTAGAAGGGTTGGAAATCATTCATAAGACATGAGCTAGAAATACACTAAGCACATTCAAGAAAATCTTCCTATTCTTTTCATACAACAAACCATTACTATTTCCAACCTACTCAATCTCTCGCACAAGTCACGAGTCATCTCAATATTTCCCAAATTCACATAATACTTACATTGCATACAAAAAATTTCATAATATAATCCTATTATCCTTGATCCCTCTTCAGAGTATTGGTATGTAGACAGTATGCCCACACATGGAGTGTGATCATATGTTCAATGCATAATACACACTAACCCCTTTTCTAGCTAATTCAAGACCACTTGTCAAGCGTAAGGAGGAACTAAGACCCTATAGGATAGAATTAGTTGCACACAAATCTTTGTGGATGATCAAGACCTGAGATTGTAGACATAATGCCTCTTGAAGTATCAGAATAAAACCCAAAAAACTTAGAAGAAGTAGATCATAGGGACTATAGTGCCAAAAATAGATCTATAGTGTTGGACCTCCAAGTGTCTAGTTTTTGGTGATACTATCTAGGTAGAAAATAGAGTTTAGGTTCATGTTTTTGATACTCTACCTAGTCAGCTCAATAATTTGTAATTCTATAATCCTCTGTCTTAGTCCGAAAATTAACTAAGTTCACTCTCTATCCCCTTGTTTTCTATTTTTAGTAATTAATTAATCTAATAAAAATTTACCAAATTAGTATGTTAATTTAATCATAATGTATTCACATATTTTCTATATTAATCTAGACCTCTTTACTAATTAGGTAATTAAACCCTTAGTTTCCTAGAAATAGTAAAACATTTGGTGAACTCGACTTACTACAATGGAAAGGGTGATCTAGAGACACATTTGAGAGCCTTTCGCATAGCATGTTTGGATCATGTACTAAATGACTAGCTATTAACTAAGTTATTTCTAAGGAGCCTCAAGGATTATGTACTACAATGGTTTTACAGTCTACTGAATCAATCAATCAATATATTTAATCTTCTTGCTGACATGTTCTTAGCATACTTTAGTATCAACATCGGTGATAAGGTGTCATATGCTCAAATTGCACAATAGAAATAGAAGTCAAATGAGCCTCTCACTGAGCATGTTCTTAGATATAAGACCATATTGGCTAAGATGACTAGCCCTATGGCAAATAAGGAGTTATAGGACCTCTTCAAATAGAGTCTTCTATCAGTTTTACATGAGATAATAATTTTCAAAAAATTCTCTTCTTTCACTGAATTGTGTCACACTTTTCAAAAATGAGAAATCAAACTCATATCAATGGGAAAAATCAAGTACATAAGTGTATTAGATACAACTAATAAGAGTAAAAAATAAGTCCCATATAAGGTCAAGTTTAATGACAATAAAGGAACAAAATCAACAAACAGTCAATGCAGCTTCAGATCCCCCATAGAGAGTCACATTATCAACACCTCCTTGATGACCTTATAAAAATCTACCAGTTTATCCAGCTAGAGTTCTACAACAGCTACTAGAATGTAATATCATTTCTCTACCTCCTATCAGAGATGTTGATCCAACAAAGCCTCTTCCATGGAATTATGATCAGAATGTATTTTGTGATTTGCATAAGGCACTAGGTCATACTAAAAATAAATTCATTAGTTTTAGGCATAAGATCTAAGATTTAATTGATGCCAACCAGATTGATCTAAGTACTTAAGTTGAGCCTCTTCAGGCCAAACCAACATAGGATAAGTCACTTAAAATCTTTTCAAATCTATTTCCATAGCATAACAAGTTAGGTGTAAGGGACACATCAGGCATACATCATGCATATTAGGCACATCGTCCACTAGCTACATATAAGGCACCAAAAGTTGAATCACATCCATTGAGCCACATGATTGGCACCTTTCATTCGAGCCTTCTAGTTCGGCCTTCTATCTCCTTTTTCAAGTAAGAGATTATCAAGAATGACACAGATTATCATGCACTCTTAATCAAAAAATTTATTCATAATCATCCCATTCATAGTGTTCTAATTGACAATGGATCCAAAGTTAGCAAGTGTACTATGACACTACTACAACACTTGGGGTATCAAAGTAGGATATCACTCTGACTAACATAGTTATCAGTAGATTTAGTGGACATAGTCAGACTACATTGGGTGAGATCCTCATTCCATTATAGGTTGGTCCTACATGCATGACCACCCCATTCACTATAGTTCTTAGCAGAAGAGTTTTTGACATGTCACTTGGCAGACCTTGGATACAGAAACTTACATAAATTCCATCTATAGTGCATCGATACATGAAATTCATTCACACAAATTAGGTTATTATAGCTATTAGAGTTCCATATGAGTTTCCACTTTTAGTTTCAGTTTCATCACCAATTCTAGCTCCATTACTAGTATAGAGGGTCCATACACCTCCATAGCTTCAAGATTTTAAATAGCTTCTAGTTATAATTTTCACACCTAGAGTAGTTTCATTAAGATCTCAGGTATATACACATCAAACACATTTTTAGAGAGATTCTCCTAATTACAAATGGGTCCTTAAGATCCCTAAAATTGCATCTACTTTTTAGGGTTATGAAGGATCCCTATAGTAGGTTTATACTTCACAAATCTCAGAGTATTTACAGTATATCCAACTTTCAGAGCCTCAGTCTCAGCACTTTCATTATGCCTCATGATCATGTAGGATTCCAATTTTTGATACTAAACACCATGATAGGGACTCTCATCTGAGACCCATCGATTAGTATCATTCCTATGTGGTATTTCTTGTACATAGTCTTTTTTTCTTGATTGTACATAACTTATTTCAAAAATACAAAAACAATACAAACTTAAAAAAAATATGTCAATTGTATGCATCATGTATGTTCTTACATTACTAAAACACTATGCTAGACTTACATTACATTGTTATATGCTACTTGTTTGTCAATTTATCTTTATTACCAAGCTTCACTTGATCTTATTTTAAGTGTGTGCAGTGCATCCAGATCCTTGATTTCTTTACTCCACCCATCGAGGGGGCATCTTACATCTACATTATAGCTATATATCAATACATCTACCCACTAGGGGTACACTCTACATGACTACACCATTCAGGTTATGTCATTCTTACACTACACACTTTAGACATCTTGTTATAGTATGTTCCTTAATTTCTTACACAAATATATCTTACATCGACATCCATTAGCATTTATCACACTTCTATATTTTATAGCATATACATTAGTCTTGCATTACATATCTTGTATACTCTTGCTTCTCACATTTTATAGTTAGATGCATGTTTACTTCTTAGAGTACTTTACTTTCTTCCATTATTTGCTTTAATTAGTTAGATGTGTTTGTATTTTCTAGTTCCTATTTGCTTCTTGTTTGTCTTTTAGGATATTTACCAAATGTCCTTTGCTCCTGTCTATATGCCTTTTTATGTGCTTGTGGCCCTTGTGCTAATATTTTCTTGTTCCTTTTGTGTGTATATGAAGTCATTTGAATATGCCTTATATACCTTGAATGCTTATTTGACCCCTTGGCCACCCTTGTGTGTTTCTTGCTTGTTGTTGTGTATGCTTGTCTGCTTGATCATTTCTCTTTCTATGCAATGCGATGTTTATAATCATGCATTTATCTTTCTTCTTAAATGCCATGATGGACATAATGCTCCATCCCTCCAAGCTAATAATAACTAACATCTTACATTCTAGCTTTATCTTATACACATGCTATTAAATTATTATATCTATCTAAGCATACCCCTGTGGATCTAACAATCTCTCTTTATAACTTTTGTTATATCTTGAGATCACGAATATCAATAGTATATTAAATGTTTTTGTAGCTTAACACACTTGCACGGCTTCTTCTTTTGAGGGCAGTCATTATAGGGTCTTCATTCCTACAAGTAAAAAATGTAGTTGAAAAAAAGTTTAGTCTAGATTCCAGAATTCATTAGAAGTAAGCTAGATCATGTAGAAAGTAGAGAACATAGTTTAATTTTTAGTTTTGGCTCTAGACAATAATGCTAGTGTCCAGTTTTAGTCCTAGTGTCCAAATAATAAAATTTGTAGTTTTTCTAGAATCAAGTAGAAGGGTGAGTTCAGTCATGATTTTGCCATAATAGTACAGTGTAAAATCTAGCAATATTTAGCACTTTTTTGCTTAGAGAATCTAGATATAGGGGGCATCATGCATGACATGAGGGTTTCCACTTATAGTTTAGATATGGAAGTTGATACAACTTTTAGTTTAGAATTTACGTTCTAGACACCAGTTATTAGGAGCAATGTATGTGGCACATGGGCATTCCTTTTTCTAAGTTTAGTACATTTTCTTGCATATTTTGAGCATTTACATGCCTTCCTCCATCTACAAGTAGTTGGCATCACTTTAAAGTACACTTTCATATAATTTTACTTCCTAATTAGCCAATTTCTCGATCTGATTCTATTTTTAGAGGAGATTTTTATATAATTTCCAATCTCCATCTTACAAAGTGGCCAACATTGGCCTAGTTTCTAGTTACATTCAACTATCCACACCAAAATTGTAAGATTACAACATGTTCATAGGCTTCATGAGCCATCTCATATGGCATTCAGTTTATACTAGTATCTTTCTACTCATCTTCACATCACAAGGTAATGATGGAGCCAAATATCTAGCTAACCTTTGTATTCTTGAGCCACCAATTCAAAGGGATTAGACACATAGTCCAGACATCAATTAGCACACGCATGATTCACTAACTTCACATAGTTGGTGACGATGGAGACAAAGAGCCTACCTTTGCATTCTTTAGACACCTTTTAGGGGATTGTTCACTCAGCTCATCTATTGATATAACTCTTCGTTTAGTATTCATCTAGCATCAATCAACATAACCTAGCAACATAAGAGGTTTTGTATTGGTTCATGTACTCGGTAAGGTGTATTCATTCCTTTCTCTTTCTTTCTCTCTTTACCTAGCTTTGTATGTTCTTATTTTAGATAAAGTGTATCTAGTAAGAAATGATCTACTTTCACTATCCTCATTTGAATATTCACATAGTATAATATGCTCTCACCACACATAAATCCAACATCACATAGCTTCTTGGGCTTAGCCCACAGGTAAGTTCACGTACGCTTTTATTTTTATTTGTCATCCTATTATTTCACTTAGATGCATACTTATAACAAAGGGGGGGCAAATTTAATCACATAAAACTGAAATTTTTATAACTTAAGCATGACTTGTGACATCCAAAGCATAGGTCTTTCCTGTTTGCTTACACAACCCACTAGGCATGTTTTCACCGCTTCCCAGTCACCTAAAACCTTCCTAAATCAGCCCCAACTATCCCAAACTCCTCTCCTAGGCACAAACCTATCCCATAAGGTACCTATCCCCTTAGATAATAGCACCATAATTTGGACTATAGCATTGGACCCTAGGGTGTCCACTTTCTAGTGCTATTGTCCAAGTCACTCTTAGCCTCAAATGGTCAAATTTCCCCATATCTTTATCTTTTTTCCTATCATCCTAACATGAAGTAATCTAACCTAGGATCATTATTTTCACTATAAAATCCTATTCAAGGGTCATTTAGAAGGGTTGGCAATCATTTAAAAAGCATGAGCTAGAAATACACTAAGTACACTCAAGCAAATCTTCCTATTATTTACATATAGCCGACCACTATTATTTATAGCCTACTCAAGCTCTCACACAAGTCATGACTCATCTCAAGCTTGCCTAGATTCACATAATACTTGCATTGCATACATAATATTGCATACTAAACATTTAATTTGGGAGAACTAAATTGGCCTTAATCCCTCTTCATGGTATTGGTATGTAGGCAATGTACCCACACATGGGGTGTGAATGTATGTTCAATTCATAATACACACTTACCCCTTTTTCTAGATGATTCAATACCACTTTTCAATCTTAAGGAAGAACTAAAATCTTAGAGGATAGAATCACTTGCACACGGAGCTTCACGAATGATCGAGACTTGAGATTCTAGACTTAGAGCCGCTTGAAGTATCAAAACATAACCCAAAAAGCTTATAAAAAGTAGATCAAATGGACTATAGTGACAAAAACAAGACTATAGTATTGGACCTCTAATTGTCTAGTTTTTTGCACTACTATACAAGTAGAAAATAGACTTTAGGGTCCTATTTATGATAGTCTTCCTAGTCAGCTTAGTAATTTATAGTTCCAAAATCCTCCGTTTCAGCCCAAAAATAAGCTAAGTTCACTCTTTATCCCCTTGTTTACTATTTTTAATAATTAATTGATGAAATCTAGATTTAGTAAATTAGTGGGTTAATTTAGGCATATTATATTCACATATTTTTTAGGTTAATCTAGACATCTATACTAATTAGAAAATTAAACCCTTAATTTTCTAAAAATAATAAAATAATATTATCAAATCTTAAGTGGTTTTGAATGTGTTTAATATCTAATGATTTGAATTTGATGCACATTTCTTATGATGCATCATAACCTTGCAATTCAAATGATATGTAATATACTTGAAACTATATGCATGTTTCTCATGATGCATTGGAACTTTGAATGATATATAATGTTGAAGCTCAAGCATTTTTTAACATGTTTATGATCAAATGATTCAAACTTTAAGCACATTTCTCATAATTCATTAAAAAATTTGATATTTCAATGATATGTAATATTGAAGCTTGAGCAGATTTGAACATGTTTAAGATCTAAAGATTTGAACTTTATGCACATTTTTCATGATGCATCATAAATTTAAAATTTGAACGATATGTAATACCAAAGCTTGAGTGGTTTTGAATGTATTTAATACCCAAAGATTCAAACGTTATGAATGCATACCACAATGCATTACAATTTTTAATTTTAAATGATATATAATATCAAGTATTAATTGGTTTTGAATGTATTTAAGATCCAAAGATTCAAAATTTATGCACATTTATAATGATGCATCAAAAATTTAATATTTGAATGATATGTAATACCAAAGATTAAATAATTTGAACTTTATTCACATTTCTCATAATTTATCATAGCTTTGAACTTTGAATGATGTGTAATACCAAAGCTTAAGTAGTCGTTAACATATTTAAGATACAAATATTTGAGTTTTTTGCATATTTTTCGTGATGCATCACAACTTTGAAATATAAATGATATGTAATACTGAAGTTTAAATGGTTTTGAACATGTTTGAGATTCAAAAATTTGAACTTTATGCATGTTTCACATGATATATCACAATTTTAAAATTTTAATAATATGTAATACCAAACTTCAAGTGATTTTGAACATATTTAAGATCCAAATATTCAAACTTTACGCATGTTTATCATAATAAATCATAATTTTGAAATTTGAATTATATGTAATACCAAAATTTAAGTAGTTTTGAATGTGTTCAAGATACAAGGATCCAAATTTTATGTGTGTTTTTCATAATCCATCAAAACTCTGAAATTTGAATGATATGTAATATCAAAGCTTAAGAAGATTTGAACACATTTAAGATTCAAATAATTAAACTTTATGCACATTTTTTTTATGCATTACAACTTTGAAATTTGACTAATATGTAATACTAAAGCTTAAGTGGTCTTTAACATGTTTAAGATCCTAAGATTTGAAATTTATACACATTTCTCATGATGCATCAAAAATATGAAATTTGTATGATATGTAATACCGTATCTTAAGCAATTTTAAACGTGATTGAGATCTTATATTACAAATTTATGCCCGTTTCTCATGATGCATCATAACTTTAAAATGTGAATGATATGTAATATCGAAGCTTAAGTAGTTTTAAAGATTTTTAAGATCTAAATATTTGAACTTTATGCATGTTTCTCATGATGCATTACAACTTTAAAATTTAAATGATATCCAATTCTAAAGATTAAAAGGTTTTAAACATGTTTAAAGTCTAAATATTTGAATTTTATGTGTGTTTCTCATCATGCATTGTAACTTTGATATTTGAAAGATATGTAATACTAAGGCTTAATTAGTTTTGAAAGTGTTTAAGATCTAAATATTTGAATTTTATGCACATTTATCATGATGCATCACAACTTTAAAATTTGAATGACATGTAATACCAAAACTTAAGTATTTTTTAACGTGTTTGAGATCTAAAGATTCAATCTTTATGAATATTTATTATGATGTATCACAATTTTGGAATTTGAATTATATGTAATAACTGAAGCTTGGGTAGATTTAAAAATGTTTGAGATCCAAAGATTTGAAATTAATGTGCATTTTTCATGATGCATTACAACTTTGAATTTTAAATGGTATGTAATGTTGAAGTTTGCGTGGTTTTGAACGTGTTTAAGATCTAAAGATTTAAATTTTATGCATATTTCTTGTGATGCATCACAACTTTGAATTTTCACTGATATGTAATACCAAAGCTTCAACATATTTGAATATGTTTAAGATCTAAAGATTCAAACTTTATGCACGTTTATCATTATGCATTGTAACTTTAATATTTAAACATGTAATACTAAAACTTAAGCAGTTTTGAATATTTTTAAAAGCTAAAGATTCAAACTTTATGCATGTTTTTCATGATGCATCACAAATTTAAAATTTTAATTATATGTAATATTGAAGCTTAAACAATTTTAAACATATTTAAAATCTAATGATTCAAACTTTATGCACATTTATCATGATGAATCATGACTTTCAAATTTGAATGATATGTAATATCGATGCTTAAGTGGTTTTGAACTTATTTAATATCTAAATATTTAAAATTTATTTGTATTTATAATGATGCATCACAACTTTAAATTTTAAATGATATATAATACTAAAGATTAAGTGATTTTGAATATGTTTAAGATCCAAAAATTAAAATTTTATGTACATTTCTCATGATGCATCACAACTTTGAAATCTAAA
Source organism: Torreya grandis (assembly GCA_037957365.1). Lineage (NCBI taxonomy): Eukaryota > Viridiplantae > Streptophyta > Pinopsida > Cupressales > Taxaceae > Torreya > Torreya grandis. The sequence goes on along the minus strand of JARHVA010000025.1, from coordinate 9,414,365 downwards.
TGATATGTAATACCCAAGCTTGACCAATTTTGAATATGTTTAAGATCAAAAAATTCAAACTTTATGTGCATTTTTCATGATGCATTATAACTTTTAAGTTTGAATGATATGTAATACCAAAACTTAAGTAATTTTAAATATGTTTAAGATCTAATAATTTGAATTTTATGTACATTTGTCATGATGAATCATAACTTTAATGTTTGAATGATATGTAGTACCAAAACTTAAGTGGTTGGAGTTTGTTTAAAATTTAAAGATTCAAACTTTGTATGAGTTTCTCATAAATTTTAGTGATATATAATACTGAAGCTTAAGTGGTTTTAAACATGTTTAAGATCTAATGATTCAAGATTTATATTCATTTTTCATGATGCATCACAACTTTAAAATTTGAGTGATATGTAATATCAAACTTTGAGTGGATTTGAACATGTTTAAGATCTAAAGATTCAAAATTTATGCATGTTTATCATGATGCATCATAACTTTAAAATTTGAACGTAATGTAAAATCTAAATATTCAAAATTTATGTGCATTTGTAATGATGCATTATAACTTTGAAGTTTGAATGATATATAATATCAAATTTTAAGAAATTTTGAATGTATTTAACATCTAATGATTTAAACTTTATGCACATTTCTCATAATGTATCACCACTTTGATATTTAAATGATATGTAATAATGAAGCTTGAGTAGATTTGAATGTGTTTAAGATATAAATATTTAAACTTTATGCACGTTTCACATGATGCATCACAACTTCAAATTTTGAAGGATATGTAATACCGAAACTTGAGTGGTTTTGAACATGTTTAAGATTCAACATTTATGCATGTTTTTTATGATGCATCACAACTTTATAATTTTAATGATATGTAATACTAAAGCTTGAGTAGTTTTGAATATGTTTAAGACCCAAAGATTCAAATTTTATGCATGTATATCATGATGCATTACAAATTTGAAATTTGAATGATATGTAATACCAAAGTTTAAATAGATTTTGAACATATTTAAGATTTAACGATTCAAATTTTATGTACATTTATAATGATGCATCACAAATTTAATATTTAAATGATATGTAATACCAAAGATTAAGCAATTTTTAAAGAGTTTAAAAGCTGATAATTCAAATTTTATGTAAATTTCTCGTGATCTATCATAACTTTGAAGTTTGAATGATATGTAATACCAAAACTTAAACAGTCTTTAACCTATTTAAGATCTAAAAATTTAAGCTTTTTGCATATTTTTTATGATGTATCACAACTTTGAAAGTTGAATGATATGTAAAACTTAAGCTTAAATGGTATTCATTCACAAACCCAAATAAATACAAGATGAAAGAATAAAGGAAGGTAAATGAGAAACACAAAGTTGTGATGCATTATGATAAACATGCATAAAGTTTAAATCTTTGGATCTTAAATATGTTCAAAACCATTTAATATTTTTTATTACATATCATTCAAATTTGAGAGTTGTGATGCATCATGAGATATGTGCATAAAATTTAAATATTTGGATCTCAAACACATTCAAAATAATTTAAGCTTTAGTATTACAAATCATTCAAATTTCAAAATTGTGATACATCATGATAAATGCATAAAAGTTTTGAATCTTTAGATTTTAAACACATTAAAAACTTATTAATCTTAAGTATTACATGTCATTCAAACTTCAAAGTTCTGATTCTTCATGATTAATGTGTATAAAGTTCAAACTTTTAGTTCTTAAATATGTTTAAAATTGGTTAAGCTTCGGTATTACATATAATTTAAAAATTCAAAGTTGTAATACATCATGACAAATGTGCACAAATTTTAAATATTTATATCTTATACATATTCAAAAATAATCAAGCTTCGCATCATGTTCTAGTGTGCATAAAAATTTAAATCTTTAGATCTTAACCACTTTCAAACTTGCTTAATCTTTAGTCTTAAATATAGTTCAAATTTAAAATTTATGATGCATCATGAGAAATTGACATAAAGTTCAATACTTTGGATCTTAAATTATTTTGAATCCACTCAAGCTTTAGTATTATAGATCATTCAAATTTCAAATTTGTGATGCATCATGAGAAATGAGAATAAAGTTCAAATCTTTAGATCCAAATCATGTTAAAAAATACTTAATCTTCAGTATTATATATCATTCAAAATTCAAAGTTGTGATGCATCATGATACATGTGCATAAATTTAAAATCTTTAGATCTTAAAAATATTCAAAACTGCTCAAAATTTGGTTTTACATATTATTAAAATATCAAAGTTATAATGCACCATGAGAAATGTGTATAAAATTTAAATCTTTAGATCTTAAACACATTTAAAACCACTCAAGTTTTAGTATTACATATCATTCAAATTTTAAAGTTGTGATGCATCATGAGAAATATGCACAAATTTTTAATATTTAGATATTAAATACACTCAAATCCACTCAAGCTTTGGTATTACATATCATTCAAATTTCAAATTTATCATTTATCATAAAAAGCATGCATAAATTTTGTATCATTGAATCTTAAACATGTTTAAAACGACTTAAAATTTGATATTGCATATCATTCAAATTTTAAATTAGTGATGCATCATGAAAATGTATCACAACTTTTTAAATTTGAATGATATGTAATACTAAAGCTTAAGTGGTTTCGAAGGTGTTTAAAATCAAAAGATTCAAATTTTATGCATGTCTCTCATGATGCATCACAAATTTTAAATTTGAATGATATGTAATACTGAAGTTTAAATAGTTTTAAACGTGTTTAAGATCTAAAAATTTAAATTTTATGTGCATTTATTATGATACATTGTAATTTTGAAATTTGAATGATATGTAGTACCAAAGCTTAAGAACTTTTGAATGTGTTTAACATTTAAAAATTCAAACTTTATGCACATTTTTTATAGTGAATCACAACTTAGAAGTCTAAATTATATGTAATACTGAAGCTTAAGTGGTTTTAAAAGTACTTAAAATTAAAAGATTTGAACTTTATGTGTATTTATTGATGCATCACAACTTTAAAGTTTTAATGATATGTAATAATAAAGCTTAAGCTTTGGTATTACATATCATTTAGATTTCAAATTTGTATTGTATCATGAGAAATATGCATAAAGTTTAAATAATTAGATTTTAATACTGAAGATTAAGCAGTTTTAAAGTTGTTTAAGATCTAAAAATTTGAGTTTTATGCATATTTTTCATGATGCATCGTAACATTGAAATTTGAATGATATGTAATACCAAAATTTAAATAGTTTTGAATGTATTTAAAATCTAAATATGTAAATTTTATGCACATTTCTCATGATGCATCACAACTTAAATTTTTTAATGACATGTTTAACATCTAAAGATTTTATCTTTATACTCATTATCATGATGCATCACAATTTTTAAATTTAAAAGGTATGTAATACTGAAGCTTATATAGTTTTTAATGTGTTTAAGATCCAAAAATTTAAAATTTATGAACATTTCTCATGATGTATCACCACTTTGAATGTTGAATGATATTTGATAGTAAAGCTTAAGCAATTTCAAAGGTGTTTAAAATACAAAAATTCAATTTTTTTGTTTGTTTCTCATAATGCATCATAACTTTAAAATTTAAATGATATGTAATACTAAATTTTAAATAATTTTTAATGTGTTAAGATCCATATATCACTAAAATTTTTAATACTAAAATTTAAATGATATGTAATACTAAATCTTAAATAATTTTGAATAATGTGCATAAAGTTTTAATCTTTAGATTTTAAACATGTTCAAATCCACCCTAGGTTTGATATTACATATCATTCAAATTTTATATTTCTGATAAATCATAAAAAATACACATAAAGTTTGAATCATTAGATATTAAACACATTCAAAACAACTTAAGTTTTGGTATTACATATAATTAAAATTTTAATGTTGTGATGCACCATGAGAAGCTTGCATAAAATTTGAATCTGTAAATCTTAACCATATTCCAAACCTCTTAAGCTTTGGTATTATATATCATTCAAACATCAAAGTTATGATGCATCATGACAAATATGTATAAATTTGGAATATTTAGATCTTAAACACATTCAAAACCACTTAAGCTTCAGTATTAGATATCATTCAAACTTCAAAGTTGCAGTGCATCAAGATAAATGTGCATAAAGTTTAAATATTTATATCTTAAAAATATTAAAAACTGCTCAAGCTTAGGCATTACATATCATTTAAATTTAAAAGTTGTGATGCATCATGAGAAATATGCATAAATTTTGAATTTTTAGATCTTAAACACGTTTAAAATTATTTAAGCTTAAGTATTACATATCGTTCAAATTTTAAAGTTGTGATGCATTATGAAAAATACACATAAAATTCAAATATTTGGATTTTTAACATGTTTAAAACCACTTAAGCTTTAGTATTACATATCATTCAAGTTTTAAAGTTGTGATACATCATGAAAAATGCACATAAAGTTTGAATCATTAGACATTAAACATGTTCAAAGCTGCTTAAACTTGAGTATGACATATCATTGAAATATTAAAAGTGTGATGCATTACGAGAAATGTGTATAAAATTTAAATCATTGAATCTTAAACATATTCAAAACCTTTTAAGTGTCAGTATTAAATGTCATTAAAATATCAAAGTTGCAATGCATCTTAACAAACATGTATAAAATTTGAATCTTTAGTTCTTAAACATATTTAAGACCACTAAAGCTTTAGTATTACATATCATTCAAATTTTAAAATTGTGATATAACATGATAAAAATTCATAAAATTCAAATATTTGGATTTTAAACACATTCAAAACCATTAAAGCTTTGGTATTACATATATTTCTGATTTCAAAGTTATCATGCATTGTGAGAAACATGTATAAAGTTCAAATCTTTGGATATTAAACACGTTCAAAACCACTCAAAATTTGGTATTACATATCATTAAAAATTCAAAGTTGTTATGCATTATGAGAAAAATATATAAAGTTTAAATCTTTAAATTTTAAATATGTTTAAATTTACTCAAGCTTCGGTATTACATATCATTCAAATTAAAAATTTGTGATACATCATGATAAATATGTATAAAGATCAAATCTTTAGATCTCAAACATGTTTAAAACCATTTAAATTTTTGTATTATATATCAATAATAGTTCAAATCTTTGGATCATAAACACTTTCAAACTTGATTAAACTTCAATATTACATATCATTCAACTTTCAAAGTTGTGATGCATCATGATAAATACACAAAGTTCAAATATTTAGACCTTAAACATGTTCAAAACTACTTAATATTTAGTATTACATATCTCATGATGCATCACAACTTTTAAGTTTGATTGATATATAATATCGATGCTTAAGCAATTTTAAATGTGTTTAAGATCCATAAATTCAAAACATTGTGCATGATTCACATGATGAATCATAACTTTGAAATTTGAATAATATGTAATATTGATGTTTAAATAGTTTTGAATGTAGTTAATTTTTAAAAAATTAAATTTTATACGTATCTCTCATGATGCATGGCAACTTTGAAATTTGAATGATATGTAATAAAAATGCTTAAATAGTTTTGAATGTGTTTAAAATTCAAAGATTTAAAATTTATGCACATCTCTCATAATGCATCACAATTTTAAAATTTGAATGATATGTAATATCGAAGCTTAAGTGATTTGGATCATGTTTAAACATTCAAAAATTTAAACTTTATGCATGATTCTCATGATGCATCACAATTTTAAAGTTTGAATTATATGTAATACCAAAACTCAAGTGATTTTAAACATGTTTAGAATCTAAATATTTAGCACTTCATATAATAAATTACATCTTCAAAATTTGAATGATATGTAATACATAAGATTAAGCAATTTTAAACATGTTTAAGATTCAAAGATTCAAATTTTATGTGTATTTTGTGTGATGCATCATAACTTTGAACAAAGAGTACTCAAGGTTCCCCTATAGTGGGAGTTCAAATTATTAATTCACTTTCCCTTTCTCCCACTTCTGCTTCCTCATTAAATCCACTCCCACTTTCTATTCCATTCATAATTCCTTCTATTTCATCATCATTGATCACCAACACCATTCAACAATATCTTGACCACCATCCTACAAGCCACTTTAACCTCTAGAGTGAGAAATATTACCTCTTCCTCTCAACCCACCATTTTCACCTCACCAACCCTGAGTAGCCCTAATCACCTAATCGAAACATTTAGTGCCTTGGCTTCCACTTTGCCACTAGTTCCTAAATTTTTGATCCTCACTTCTGTTGCTCTTATTTCCCCCATTTTCATTATTTTATCCATGCCATTATTTAATATTGGATCAACTCAAATAATTGGTATAATAACAAGTTTGTAAGATATCGATAATGAGAATCTTGAACAAACACCTCCTGAGTAGCCTACAATGTCATATTCTCAAGAGTCCTCCTTGGTCATAGTGTCAGTAAATGTAGCTACATCAGCTTTAGATTCTTTGGTGACCATGCCAAATACATAGAAGCCTACCCTTAGTTGGTTAGCCCAATTAGTAGGACAAAATAAAAAAATAATGATTGACCCCAGTACTTTGGACTTTGATATGTCAAAAGTCAAGAATAAGACAAAATCTACTCCCAAGACCCTCTCAAGAACATTCACTGATGATAAGGGAGAGAGATATGTTGAGATTATAGTTCCCCCACTAGAAAAATCAAAAGGATATCTTATGAAAATAGATTATCAGGTCTCTCATATACACCTTTATTGACAAATAAGAGAAGGGCTCAAGCATGATGTACATCGGGTATCAACTCTCTCTTGTAAATAATTGACTACAACAAAGCCACCAAGGATGAAATCAAAATGAAGGTTGATTAATTGACTGAATCACTCAACCAATTTATAAATCCTAGTGAAACATCGCAATAACCATAGGTAGTGTAGCCAATCAGTCCAGGCTAAGGTACAATTGGTTTCATACAAGAGATTGCTCATTTGGGAAGGGCTATGAAAGAATGGTCTAAGGATCTAATTACAAGTGGAAATAGGGCCCTCGCAATAATGTTGGAGCATTATCTCATCATCATAGATAGGAAGGAAATTATAAAATCACAGATCAATAGCTATGAAGAAGAGATCCAAACTCTGAACATGTATTCTAAATTGATAGCCATAAAGTCAATAGATATGGATACCCTCATCACTAAGAATATATTGAAGAAACTTTTTGAGCATGAGGAATTACATAGGGATTACCAATTCTAGATAAGGGTATTGATCGAGTGTCCTGAGCGAGCCAAGGAGGCTCGTGATAAATCCATTGATGTGTTCTATGAGATTGATGACATGATGATTTTAATGGCATGCCAACAACTAGATGATACCAGCTATCTCTTGTAGGTAGAAGAAGTTAAGGAACATTTTAAGAAAATAGTTTAAAAGGAGTTTGAAAAATATTTAGTCTTTGTTTTAAGTTCAATCCATTATGAGAAGGCAATTGATTGAATGAGAATTAAAATGTAAGGTATTAGGGATTTTAGAAGAGAGTTATTTGATGTACAGGTAGACTACAAAACTTCTAACATTTATTCTTATGGGTTAGATGAATAATGAATACAAGAAATATTCAAGGCCTTTGATGCATACTCAGAGAAGTTATGAGCAAAAAGTGAGAAGAAAGCTGAAGCAAGCCTGAAGATTGATTAATTTTCCCCCTCCTTCACATATTTTAAAATTTTACTATCATATGTATTTTCATTTTTAGGACATTATAATTTTAATTTGTAATTAATCTTTTGAAGAAAGAGAAGACATGTATTTTTCAATTTATATCTTTTAAATGGGGAAGTTGTAAAAATCAAGTCACAAATTGCCCTTTATATTTTAATTAATGTGACATGAAAAGGTGCAAAGTCATAAAGCAAATTACATGCTCTCTTTTTTTTGTAAAAAAGTGATAAAGGCTTCAATGTTGAAAAGTCTCACTTTATTTTTTGCACACTAGGGTTTACATGTAAAAGAGTTTTGAATTTTTTTTTCAATATTATCTTTTATTTTTGAAGACCAATTTATTTTGAGTGCCACTTCTTGCATAGAGAGTAATTTCCAGCTATCATCCAAGGAGCCTTACATGAATATTTCTATCTATGCCAAGAGCATTTCTAGATTAACACAAAACTCATGAATGCCATTTTCTAGCCATTTCATAAGTTTAAAAGTGCTAGAAATAGAGGAATTTGCCCTCTTTACATGAGGGTTTCATATTTGTATGATCTCCTTCAACTGGGCATTCAATTTTTTGTTAACTACATGTCATCTAAGGCATTTTTGTATAAATATGGGTAGACCCTATAGCCCAATCTATCTTTTATTGTTAGTAACATATTTTTTGCATTTTGAATTTATTCATTACAAGTTGTAGCATTTAAAGAAGAATAAAGTTGAGTTTTGCCTTTCTTGTCTTTGGAATCTCTGTCATACAAGTTATTTGATTCCTTGTGGATGTTTTTATATTTTATTTCAGTTTCAAGATAAATTATCTGTGGCATTTTCCCCTCTTGATAATATTGTTTGAAATAAAGATCTTTTTCTCTTTGTTGAAGAATAGATAAAATACTACCTTTGATTTAAAATTTGCATAAGTCTGTACTTAAAATAAACCCAATTTATTTTGTACCCTATTATGCTTTTTAAGCAAGAACCTAGATCCACTATATAAATTTGGTGCAATCACCACATTTTTAGTTTTCTACAAATTTCAATTCTTCAAACCTTTTTCGATTAAAACCCTAGTTTAGGATCCAAAAAGCACTAAAGAATGAGATTTTCACAAGGCTAATATCTTATTAGTTTGCGTCAGATTTTAGTGAAAGGAAGTCAGCCTTCTCCAGAGATTAAACTCAAAATTTCCAAGGTCCCAAGGCTTTGGAGATTTTTCTATTATTTGATTAGGCACTTACACAATAAGCTATAAAATCATGATAGGTACAATCCTATGTGATAAAAAAATTTAGCATGCCCAGTGGGAAACAAAAATAACATAGAGATCAGTGCTAGTCTCATCAACCATTGTATGAGTTTCATGCAAATATCAAAGGACCTAGGTGGTGACTCCATTGGCTTATAAAATCACAAGCTCAAGGTGACATATGCCAAGTAAACAAACAATATCATCTACCAAAGGTAAGAGGGCTGATTTTTTAGAATTATCATTTCCCTAAAAAAAGAAAACAAAAGCAATCACCCCTTCACTTATGGTATATCTTATAATTTGATTCACATCCCCTTTGGTCACCCCAATCAGATCTATATCCCCCACAATGGATAGAAATCATAATTTCATAGCTTTTAACATAGGTAGTCCACTTATTTTGTCCCACCATGATGATATTCTAGTCTCAGCCTTAAAAAGTCTATCATATTTTGCTGGTGAAACTTCCACCACCACTTTAAAACATATACAAGACATTGCTAACCTTTTCTTAATCCATAACATGGTCGAAGACAATGTTGCAATCAGACTCCTAGTCTCCTCTTTTAAGGGAAAAGCTTTATAATGATATATAAGTATTCTTCCTACCTCAATCTGATTTTGGGATGAACTAGGCATTGCAATATGTTCCCATTTTGAGGACAAGTGTGATCACCTTTCCTTGGTTTAACAGTTGATTATTATCCAATGAGCCCCTCATGAATAAATTAATGACTTCAATTACCACTTCTAGAAGACCTAGAATAGAATTCCAATCTTGGTTAAACCCACTACAAATAAAACCTTCTTATATTACTTAAAATCCCTTAATAGTGTTACATATCTATGATGATTTAATCAATGGATGGTAACACACCTCCTATGCCCTATGATACTATAATAAGGGCTGAGAATTATTTGATTCAAGTTGATAAAATTGTACCACATCCCCTAATTCCTCTATTTATATAAATAGCCCCTATTCCCTCACCTACACTTGCTCTAATACCCACCAAGAGTAAGGCACCTACTTTAACTCCCACAAATACAAATGATCTGCATGAGGGCAAGTCATACTCAAAAGTTTTGGAAATGAGATAGTGGTGATGAAAAGGCAACAAGCCCAAAACTGTAAAACTTTTAAGACATATAACCTTGTATGTCAAGGGAATAGGCAACCCTACCAAAGGGATAGGCAACCATATCAAGGCAAAAACTAATATAAAGGACATAATGCATAGCTGAGACCTCCAAACACTCATTCATTACTAGCACTGAGAGCTTCCAAAGCTATTATCCTTGTTCAAAAATAATTTGTCTCAAGAATATAATGGTGTTATCCATGTAATCTACCCCATAATTAGAATACTTGTCCCAATGTTTTTATTGGTTAAGCTCTGATGATGCAGGACATAAAAATTATGTAGGAGCAATAAGAAAGGTCTACTTCACAACAAGCAGAGACACAAGAACCTGCTCAAAATGAAGCAACTCCTATAAATTGGTAAGAGGATGATTTCATTTTAATAGACTAAGATGAAGCATTTTTTAGAAGTGGAGGCCCTATAGTATTTAATATACATTCCAATAAAAGAGTAATAGAAGCTAATCAACTCCCCAAAGTAGACTAGGATTCAACTTCCAAAGTAACAACAAAACCAACAAGGAGTAATACAGTGTAAAGACCACCCTTTGTACCTACCAATTGATTCAAGGTAAAGGTGTCTACTCTAAATATTTTAAAGGAAGATGTAGTTCTTACAAAATCACTGATAAAGGTTGGTAATATACCTTTTAGCAGTGTTGATCAATTGAAGAAGACTAATTTGAATGTCACTATGTGGCAAGCCCTATCTATACCAACACAAAGGGACATATTATAGGAGGCCTTGAAGAATTTCTAGATATTAAAGAAGGCTCTAGCCAAGGGGCCTAAGCCTATATTAAATTTATGTTAGCCTTAAACTGACAATAAAATAGGAAAATGCTGTAAGCCTCCTCATTTTTACCTTTCACTTGTAATAGGGAAGCATCTAGTACATAATTGCATGGTAGACTCAGGGGTTAGTAGTTACGTGATGCCTAAGAAAATAGCTGATGCTTTGGGAATAAAATATACACCTATTAATAAATGAGTAATACAACTAGATGGGACTATTGTTCAAATAGTAAGAATTATAAAAAGACTGGACCTAACTATTCATGCTTGTCCTAGTCTTTCAATCACTCAGGGCATTTTGGTCATAGACCTCCCCCATACTTTGCCATTTGTCTATCAAGAGATTTCACTACAAAAATAGCAAGATATTTATCTGTTGATTGGTGTCATATGCTACTTCAAACAAGATATGGAACTAGAGTTATAATAAGAGCTTAGTGAATCATGAAGTACCATATTGAACCGTATAATCCTACTCCTCCCATAGAGATGAATTGTACCTTGAAAGATCAAGAAGAGGAATAGGTGGATCAAGAGAATGCAACACCTATATAATAAATCTTGGACACTCACTTGGATGAGTGGGGTTTAGCCCTATAGTTTGATCCTTATGACTATGTATAAGAAATAGGGTTAAAGATGTATTGTATTCATGAGCAAGATGTAATCATCCCAAATTTAGTCAAACTAGTTGAGGATCTATAAGAGATGTAGCAGTTATATTTTTATGGTTCAAGAAGTAGAAATGGTGTAGGTCCAAGAGTTATATTGGTATCTCTACACAAAGAAAGTTACTTCTATTAATTTAGACTCTAATTCAGTTACACCAACAATGTAGTTGAATATGAAGCATTGATTTGAGGCCTCATGTTGGCCAAGGATAGAGGAATTAAGTTCTTATAGGTATTTGGGGATAGTGAACTCATCATTCACCTGGTTAGATCAAGAAGCATGACCAAAAACAATTTTCTAAGGTCATATAAGCATAGGGTTTGGGATCTAATGGAAGATTTCACTACCTTGAATATTGAAGCAGTACCAAGAATATAGAATAAGGGCATTGATCACATGGCTTCTATTGTGTCTAAGTATAATCTATTAGTTGAAATATAAAATGAAAATGGCTGACATATGAGACTGATTATAAGGCTTTCTATCCTTGATAACATTATTAAATAGTAGGTCTTTCATAGTGATAAGTAGATTATGAATTTTTAAGAGAAGAGGCTGAGTTTTTAGAAAGAAATCAATTAAGGTTGCAAGAAAAATATGGTGATCATATCATACAACTAAAAATAAATAAGATTCCCATGGGTCTTCTTATATCATTGGAAAATAATTTAACTTGGATGACCAATTGAAAAATGAGAAGAAGAATATTACCATTAATGAAGAAGATTGTGAACCTATCACTATATCAAAAGGCAAGTCACCCAAGATAGGTAAGGTATGTAATATTTTAAATAAGCATGATTTTGTTTAATTATGTCAGGAGTTTGATGATAATTTCACCTAGATTTATCATGATTTAAGAGGGTTTGACCCAAGTTTAACACAACATACTATCAAATTAGATCCAAATACAAAACCCTCAGGTAGAAATAGAGACCCATCAATCTAAAGATTTAACCCTTAATGAAGAAGAAACTCTCTAATTCGATAGAGGATAATATAATATTTCCAATCAAACACATCTTTGGTGGTGAATCTGGTTCTTGTAAAAAGTAGAAAGGTGAAATCTGTCTATACATGGATTTTAGAGACATAAACAAAGCATCACTAAAAGATCACTATCCTCTTCCTCTAATGGAAAAAATTCTATAAATAGTGTTAGGATCTAAGAGATTTTATCTTTTGGATGGTTATTTAGGTTACAATAAATTCTAGTACAAGAATTAGACCAATTTAAGACTACTTTTACCACTAAATGGGGCATGCACACGTATAGGATAATGCCGTTCAATTTGATAAACATAGGGGCAACTGTTTAGAGAGTTATGGATATGACATTCAAAGATCTGATAAATGATATAATCTTAGTATATCTAGATGATATCATAGTCTATTCAAAGCATGATGGTGCACATCTTGATCACCTAAGAAATCTTTTTGAAAGCTATAGAGAATTTAGTGTATCTCTTAATTCGAAGAAGTGCATGTTCACAGTACATTAAGGCAAGTTACTAGGACATATAGTGTCCAAAGAGGGTCTGGAAATAGACCCTGAGTGAGTTAGAGCCATATTTGCATTGGCATTATTGAGACATAAAAAGGTATTACAAAGCTTCCTTATGAAGATTAACTTCATCAGGAGATTTATATCAAATTTTGCCTCCTTGGCGAAACCCCTTACTACAATGTTAAAAAATGGAAATCTTTTTAGTTTGACATAGGAAGGGAAAGAGAGTTTTGAGGCTATCAAGTAAGCTATCTCCCAAGCCTGAACCATGGTTAACAAAAATTGTGAGAAGGATTTTATCCTCTATACATTTGGAGGGGAGGGGAGTATCTCAGTGATTTTGATTCAACACAATAATGAAGGATTGGAGTAGCCAATATCTTTCTTCAACCAATATTTGAAAGGTTATGAGGAGAATTAAGCTTAATGGAAAAACAAGTGTATGCGATACTCAAAGAACTTAATAAATTTAGGCACATGCTCTCCAAAAACAAAGTAAATATGATGGTTAGTCACCAGATTGTCAAAGAATTTCTACTAAGGATATAAATGAAAAATGAGCAGGATGGATTAATAAGGTCATGGAGTATGACATAGACATCATGATCATAAAGATGGTAAGAGGAAAAGGACTATGTGAGCAATTACCCATTGACATCAAAACTATTGAACCCATTTTCAACACAATATATGCTCAAAATATACATCATCCAAACAATCTACACTCTTTTAATAACTAGATTCAAGACATGACCCATTTCATATAGACTGGCAAATACCCCTATGACTTCTAGCAGTCAAAGAAGTATTTTTTACTCAAATCGATCCCTTATGTCCTTTTAAATGGAATTTTATTCCAAAAATATTTAAATTGAATCTTGTTAAGATGTATTGAACGTGAGCAAGCCCCCAAAGTGCTCAAATACTTTCATGATGGACCGTTAAGAGAACATTTTCTAGCAAGGACTATGGCCATTAAATTAATGAGAGGAAGATACTATTGGTTTAAGTTATTTAATTATGCTCATCAATGGGTAAGGAACTATGGAAAGTGTGCTTACCTCACTAGTAAGGAAAGGCTAACTACACTTACTCTCAAACTAATTCAAATAGATCAACCATTTACCCAATGGGGATTAGACTTCATCAGCATGATCAATTTATCATCAAGTACAAGTCACAATTGGGTTCTTATAATAATGAATTATTTCACATGATGTACTGAGGTAGTCACTCTAAAAGATGCCATAGAAACATCCAATTTAGATTTTATGGATAACATAGTTTCAAGGTTTGACATTCCTCACACCATCATATCTGATAACACAAGGGATTTTGTGGGCACTTAGGTCAGTGAATCAGCCATAAATAATAATGTGTACCTAAGTAAATCTTCAAATTATTACCCTCAAGGTAATGGCCTAGCTGAGTCCACCAACAAAAATTTAATTGGAATCATTAAATGAACTATGGAAGATAACTAAAGGATGTGGCATACAAAACTGAGATCAACATTATGGGCTAATATAAATACACTAAAGAGAGACATCGGTAATTATCCTTTTATTTTCATGTATGGAAGGGAAGCCCAAGTGCCACTATCAATCAAGCTACTATCCTTGGAGCTCAATCACCGGTTAGACCTGATTGATAATAATGAGATGATGGTAAGACTAGTTTAGGTCATGGAACTCAAATAAATTAAGTGTCAATCAATAAAAGTCTTGGATTTAAATTAGGCACAAGTCAAGAAGACTTTTAATATAAAGGCAACTATAGGAAGCTTCAATGATGGAGATATGGTCATGAACTGGGATGTAAATAAAGTAAAACTAGGCAGGCACACCAAATTTGATGCAATATGGAGCAATCCTTATGTCATCACTCAGTACAAAGGGCCCAACGCATTCCATCTCACTGAGTTTGATGGCAAAGAATTACCTATAGGATTGGTTCCAAGACTCCTAATTTTTTTGTAAATAGTAAGGTTAGTTTGTGTTTTTAATAAGTGCTTTTACACATATATTAGTCTTTAGGAGTTGTTCTTTGGTTTGTATTCCTATTTGGTTGTCTTTTGTTTTCCAGTCTTGGCAAACCCAACTCTTTTCTTTCTTTAAGTTATAGTTTTGTTAGAGTAGGGTTGAATCCATGCCCAATGTCTTAAAATGCTACTAGATTCTATGATTAGTAGGCAATCATCCCATAGAGGTCACCAAAAAAGTTGAAAAGTTTGTCTCAAAATCGTCATCTACATTTAGAACCCTAAACAAGAACCCCTTTGTTTTTTAGATAAAAACCTTAGCCCTAAAAAAATCCATTTTTCCTTACCTCATGGCATCCATAATTCTAGATGCAATTTGCACCACTAAAAATTTCTTCACATGTTCTAGGTCTTGTGAAGAACCAAAGCCCAAAAAAATTAGAATCAATAACTTCGCTTGCACTTTGCACGTTCTCATACATGAAAAATTCATGGCAAGATACAAACTCTACCACACACCCATTTGATAGAATCTGAAACTCAGTAAGCACATTGCACATTTTAATAATGTGAAAGTTCATGATGGGCTTCAAATCCCACTAACTAAGTAACCAAACCATGGAGAGTGGACCTACTTCGAGCAGGTCCAACCTCCACCATTCCACTTTTGCCTTTTCCCATTGGAGGCAGAGCCTAGAATGCACATTGCACATTTCCATAATGTGTAAAGTGTATATTGAACTTCACTCCCCACCAACTCATTATCCCAACCATGAACAACCCCTACCAAACTTATTAAGTCTTTTATATGGAAAGAGGAGATTAAAGTGCACGTTGCACATTTTCATGATTTACAAATTGCATAATGAACCCCACCTCCTATTGAACCCTTTCCAAGTTCGAAAGAGTGGACCTACTTCAAGAAGGTCCAACCTCTTCCACCTAACACCATTACTAACATTAATTATAGGGTTTTTTCTATATAGCAATGGTTTTTGTAAAACATTATCATTATTGAAGATTGTTAAACATGTTTTGGAGCTCTGGTTATCCTCATCCTAATAACTGAACCTCATGCTTTGTGTGTATGAACTATACACCAGGTGAAAGTGACTAAAAATTTTAAGCCATGTCACTTGTCCAAGTAAAACAATACCTCTTTGTCTTGATTTTTCTTCAAGCTTCCATTTTTGTAAAAATATTTCAAGTTATCAGGTTTTCTATTTTTATTTTGAGGTTTTCATTTGAAAGGTCTAGTTTGGGGTAGGTAAGGGGTCAGTTTGCATATTTACTACCTATTTTAGGGTTTGTCTATTACATAAGATCATTTTACATGTCTAGCATAGTTCAATTAATCAAGGGTTTTGTAAGTTTCACCTCGAGGGTGTTTTCATCCCGAGACTTTCATTTTCCCTCTTGATTTTTTGCAACTAAAATCTAAATTTTTTGCCTAACTAACCAAAATATTCCTTACATTATTCCATCCCCCCTAGTGTCCCTACAAACACTAGACATGTTCTAATCACCCTCAATCCCCATAGCTTCCCATTGCACCATTGATAATGGACATGCCTCAAGCACCTCCCACTTTCATCAAGAACTTAACATCCTTGAATTACTATTGAAGGTGGACCTACCTCAAGCATGTCTTACCTTCATCAGAGATTTTTTATCTCACACACACTACGAACACTGGACATGCTTCGACCACATCTAGGTTCCACTAGAGGGAACACATGCTCCATTCACCTGTAGCTTTTTCTAACTTTCATAGTTGGTTACTTAGAGGATTTTTCTATAATCCCCATACATCCCAAAGAGATGAAGTTCAAATCAAAGGGTCCTAAAGTAGATTCTTGTTTGGAATCCAACCTCATGAATTTTAGTGACATAGATTTAGATCATATTATCTTAGGAGACTTTTGGGCTAGAATAGGGGTAAAATTAAAAAATGATTGGATACAAAGTATTTATGACTCTAGAATTACACAAGCTATGGCCTTCCCCTTAACCATTCAAATCCCTAAATTGATTTTGACAATAGCTCAACATTATGACCTTGATAGGAGGCAAGTGTACAATGATAAGGGGGGAAATATTTGGAATTTGAAGATGACTACATTAATATGGTGTTTATCATTCTTGAATTTGAGAGTTATTTGGATATAACTCCCAAAACATCTTTAGAGTTATACAAAGAGAATAAATATGGATGCCATAAGATAATCAATAAACAATGGCTCAAGACCTCTAAATACTCTTTCACCAAATTTCTCAAGATAATGTATAGGTCTAATTTCATAAAAGGGGTGGGAGATGTTAGAACATTGATACATAGAGTCACTAGTAGTCCTGATTTAGTAATTCAAAAGAGTTAATGATGTTTTCATCTACAACAATATCACCATGTTTAATTCAAAACTTAAGAGGGATAGGTTCTCAAGAGAAGTAACAGATGAAATCACTAAATGGGGATCATTCTTCATATAATTCCCCACATATTCCTATATTAGGGTAGCAAGCTTCAGTGGCTATCCCTTCACCCTCCCATGATATGTAAGCAACAACTGGGCATTATTGGAGTTTATATGATAATTATCAAAAACCCATAAGATCCTCTTAGACAGACATAAGGAAAGGATTCGTTTACCTATTTATCTTGGCCGTTATACATGTCAAACTCTCTTGAAGGCTAAAGGTGTAGAATTAGAGATGAGCCAAGTAACATTGAGGAACCTATAGTCTAAGCCATATTTTGATCCATATGGTAAAATCACCCATGCATTAGAGTTAGTATCATATTAACATGTGCCATACTATGAATATTACTGGGAGGATTGTGATGATGAAGAGATGGTGAGAATGAAGGATTACTCAAGAATGTCCCTACAACAAATAAAGGATTATGATCTGGCTCCAGTCCTTGATGACTTGGAAGATAATACTTCTAGAGTGGATCCACTATACCTCACCTAGGTCATTATGAAACTCCTTCCACCATTTAGGTGGTCAGTTCTTGAGTCATTTTCTCGCTTTGATAGAACAACCCATGTCATCAATAATACTATTAATTAGATAAGGAGTAAAGGAGTTTAATTTATAAGAGAAACCATAAGAGTTAAGGAAAAGCTCCTAAACTTAAAATAATGGAGGGCATTACACTAATAGTAGAGGGCCTTGGTAAATCATCAGTAAGACCTAAATAGAAGAAGAAGAGGCAAATAAAGACTAAAGCTAGAAAAGGGTAAACAAGTAAGGAATGGGAAGCTGTAGATAAACCAATAAATCTTTCAATAGAAGAGATAACACTAGCAACACAAGGATCTAATACTTTGGATCCTATAACACTCACTGGCTCTTATAGATATTGTTCCCCCTTCTCCTACTCCTATAGTTTAAGAGGATTCAACACTTCCACTAGATACCTCTCCTCCTCAAGCACCCCAAGTTCTCATTGTATCACAAGTTTCAACTCCTCTCCCTCTATTCAACCCCACTTCATCTACCACTTTACTCACCTGAATAATCCAAGTGCCAATAACACAAATAGGTCTAGGGAGAACTTAGGGTCCCCCTATAGTGGGAGTCCAAATTCCTAGTTTACTTTCCCTTCCACCTACTTCTCCTTCCCCATTCGATCCACTCCCACTTTCTATTCCATTTATAATTCCTTTTGTTTCATCACCATTGATCCCCAACACCACTAACCAATACATTGCCTCAAAGTTAGTCATCTTGAATACCATCCTACAGGCCACTTCAACCTCTACAGTGAGTATTATTCCCTCTTCCTCTTAACCTACCATTTTCACCTCACTAACCTTGAGTGGCCCCTATGCACTTAATCAGCACATTTAGTGCCTTAGCTTCCACCCTCCCACTAGTTCCTAAATTCATGATCCCCACTTCCATTGCTCTTATTTACTCCATTTCCACTATTTTATCCATGCCATCAATTGAGCTTGAATCAACTCAAATAATTAGTACATCAATGGGTTTGTAAGATATTGGTAAGGAGAAGCTTACACAGACACCTCTTGATTAACCTATAGTGTCATCTTCCCAGGAGTCATCCTTGGTCATAATTTTAATAAGTGCAGCTACATCAGCTATAAATTCTATGGTGATCATGTTCGATACACAAAAGGCTACCCCTAGTTGGTTAGCCCAATTAGTAGGCAAAAAGAGGAAAATAATGATTGACCTTATCACTTTGGACCTCGATATGTCAGAAGTCAAGAAGAAGACAAAATATACTCCCAAGACCCTCTCAAGAACATTCACTAATGACAAGGGAGAGAGATATGTGGAGATTATAGTTCCCCCACTAGACAAATCAAAAGGAGATCTTATGGTAGTAGATTATCATGTCTCTCATATATACATTAGTTGACAAACAAGATAAGGGTTCAAACAGGATATACAATTGGGTATCAACTCTCTCTTATAGATAATTGACCAGGACAAAGCCACCAAGGATGAAATCAAAAGGATGGTTGATCAATTGACATAAGTAATCAACTAATTCATAAATACTAGTGAAATATCGCAACAACCATAGGTAGTGTAGCCAATCAGCCTGGATTAAGATATAATTGATTCTATATGAGAGCTTGCTCACATGGGAAGGGCTATGAAAGAATGGTATGAGGAGATAATTACAAGTGGGAATAGGGCCCTCATAGAAATTCTTGAGAATTATGGCATCATCATGGAGAGGAAGGAAATTCTAAATGCATAGATTAATAGCTACGAAGAGGAGATCTAAACTTTGAATGTGTACTATCCCAAATTGACAACCATAAAGTTAATTGATATAGATACCCTTATCATTGAGAATACATGGAAGAACTCTACTAAGCATGTTGAATTACATAGGGCTTCCTAATTTTGGATAAGGATATTGATCGAGTCTACTAAGTAGGCCAAGGAGGCTCATGATAAAGCCATTGATGTGTTGTATGCGATTGATGGCATGATGAATTTAATGTCATGCTGACCATTGGATGATACTAGCTATCTCTTCTAGGTACAATAGGGTAAGGAACATTTTAAGTCAATAGTTGAAAAGGAGTTTGGTAAAAATATAGTTTTTGTTTTAAGTTCAATCCATAGGTTTATCAATTATGACAAGGTAAGTAATCGAATGAGAATCAAAATGCAAGGTATCAAGGCTTTTTGAAGAGAGTTATTTAATGTACAGGTAGATTGAATAGCTTATAACATTTACTCTTTTAGATCAGATGAAGAATGAATATAGGAAATAGTCAAGGCCTTTGATACATACTTAGAGAAGCTGTGAGCATAAAGTGACAACAAAGATGAAGCAAGTCTAAAGATTGATTAATTTTCCCTCTCCTTCATATATATTTAAAAAAATTCTATCATGTGTATTTTCATTTTGAGGACATTATAATTGTAATTTGTAATTACAAAGTAGAGATATGCATTTTTTATAACTCTTTTGAAGAAAGAGAGGACATGTATTTTTCACTTTATATCTTTTAAATGTGGAAGTTGCAAATTGCACTTTCTATTTTAATTAATGTGAAATGAAAAGGTACAAAGTCAAAAAGAAAATTACACACTCTTTTTTGGATAAAAACGTGAAAAAAAGGCTTGAATGTTAAAAAGTCTCACTTTATTTTTTTCACCAAAAATAGAGGAAATCACCCCCTTTGCATGAGGGTTTTAGATTTGCATGATCTCCTTCAATTGGGCATTCAAAGTTTTGTTAACTACATGTCTTCTAAGACATTTTTGGTATAAATATGGGTAGACCTCATGGCCCAATCTATCTTTTGTTTTTAGTAATATATTTTCTATATTTTAAATGTATTCACTATAAGTTATAGCCTTTAGAGAGGAATAAAGTTGAGTTTTGCTTTTCTTGTCTTTGGAATTTTTGTGTCATAAAATTTATTTGATTATTTGTGGAAGATATTATCTTTTATTTTAGTTTCAAAATAAATCATCTATGGTATTTTGGCCATCTTGATAATATTATTTGGAATAAATATCTTTTTCCCTTTGTTGAAGAATAGCTAAAATACTACCTTTGATTTAAAATTTGCATAAGTCTGTGCTTAAAATAAACTCAATTTTTTTTCCCTATTGTGCTTTCCAAGAAAGCATCCAGATCCACTGTGTAAATTTGGTGTAATCACCACATTTTTAGTTTTCTACAAATTTTAATTCTTCAACCCTTCTCCTGTTAAAGTCCTAGTTTAGGATCTAAAAAGCAGTAAAGAGTGAGATTTTCACAAGGTTGATATCTTATCAATTTGCATTAGATTTTAGTGAAATAAAGTTGACCTTCTCTGGAGATTAACTTCAAAATTGCCAAGGTCCCACAGATTTGGAGGTTTCTTCATTGTTTCATTAGGCACTTGCATAACAAGCTACAAAATAAAGACATGCAATTCTATGTAATAATAGTAATACTAAAGCTTAAGTAGTTTTGAAGGTGTTTAATATCTAAATATTTAAATTTTATTCATGTTTCTCATGATGCATCATAACTTTGATGTTTGAATGATATGTAATACCAAAGCTTAATCAATTTTGAACATTTTTAAGATCTAAACATTAAAAAAATTTGCATATTTCTCATAATGTGTCACACCTTTGAAATTTAAATGATATGTAATACCAAAGCTTAAACAAATTTAAATATTTTTAATATCAAAAAATTCAAACTTTATGTATGTTTTTCATAATGCATTGCAACTTTTAAATCTGAATGATATGTAAATTGAAGCTTAAGTAGTTTTGGATGTGTTTAAGATCTAAAGATTTAAAAAAATTACATATTTTTCATAATACATCACAAATTAAAATTTTTAATGAAATGTACAACTAAAGATTAAGTAATTTCGAACATGTTTTAGATCCAAAGATTCAAACTTTATGCACATTTTTCATAATGTATAATAAGTTTAAAATTTGAATAATATGTAATACAAAATATTAAACACTATTAAACATGTTTAAAATCCAAAGATTCAAAATTTATTCACATTTATTATAATGCATCACAAATTTTGAAATTTAAATAATATATAATATCAAAGCTTAAGTAGTTTTGAAACTGTTTAAGATCTAATTATTTAAACTTTGTGTGTTTCTCATGATACATTACAACTTTGAAGTTTGAATAATATATAATACTGAATTTTAAAAAAAATTAATATGTTTAGGATCTAATGATTCAAAATATATACACATTTCTCATGATGCATCACAACTTTTAAATTCTAATGATATGTAATACCAAAACTTGAATGGTTTTAAATATTTTTAAGATCCAAAAATTTAAAATTTATGCATGTTTGTCATGATGCATTACAACTTTAAAATTTGAATGATTGTAATACTAAATCTTACTCAAATTTGAACATATTTAAGATATAAATATTTAAACTTTATGCATATTTGTTATGACGTATTACAACTTTGAAGTCTAATGGATATGTAATATTAAAGCTTGAGTAGTTTTGACTGTGTTTAAAATCCAAAGATTTGAATTTTATGTGCATTTCTTATGATACATCATAACTTTGAAATTTGAATGATATGTAATACTAAAGCTTAAGTTGGTTTTCATGTGTTTAAGATCCAAATATTCAAATTTTATAGATGTCTCGCATGATATACTATGACTTTAAAATTTGAATGATATGTAATAACGAAGATCAAGTGGTTTTGAATGTGTTGAAAATCTAAATATTTGAACCTTATGCATGTTTCTAATGATACATCATAACTATAAAGTTTTAATGATATGAAATACATAAGCTTAAGTGATTTTGAACATATTTAAGATACAAAGATTTGAACATTATGCATGTGTTTAAGATACAAATATTCAAACTTTATGCATGTCTCGCATGATATACTATGACTTTAAAATTTGAATGATATGTAATACCAAAGCTTAAGTGGTTTTTAATGTGTTTGAGATCTAAATATTTGAACCTTATGCATGTTTCTAATGATACATCATAAATCTAAAATTTTAATGATATGAAATACATAAGCTTATGTGATTTTGAACATATTTAAGATACACAAATTTGAACATTATGCACATTTGAATGATATGCAATACTAAAGATTAAGTAGTTTTGATGAAATTTAAGATCTAAAAATTCAAACTTTATATATGTTTGAAGTAATGAATCATAATTTTGAAATTTGAATGATATGTAATACGGAAGCTTAAGCAATTTTGAATTTGCTTAAGATCTAAAGATTCAAATTTTTTAAGCACATTTTTCATAATGCATGACAATTTTGAAATATGAATGATATGTAATACCAAATATTAAGTGGTTTTAAATGTGTTTAAGATCCAAAAATTTGAGTTTTAATTATATTTTTTATAGTGCATCTCAACTTTGAAATTTGAATGATATGTAATACAAAATCTTAAGTGGTTTTGAATGTATTTGAGATATAAAGATTCAAACTTTATGTACATTTTTTTTGATGTATCAAAACTTTGAAAGTTGAATGATATGTAATATCAAAGTCTAAATGGTTTTTAAGGTATTTAAGATCCAAAGATTCAATCTTTATATGTATTTCTCATGATGCATTGCAACTTTGAAGTTTGAATGATATGTAATACTGAGGCTTAAGAGGTTTTGAACATGTTTAATATTTAAAAATTTAATTTTTTTTTATGTTTATAATGATTCATCACAACTTTAAAATTTTAATGAAATGTAATACCAAAGCTTAAACAAATTTGAAGGTGTTTAAGATCTAAAAATTAAAACTTTATGCATATTCTTCATGATTCATCACAACTTTAAAATTTAAATGATATGTAATTCTAAAGTTTAAGTGGTTTTAAATATTTTTAAGGTCTAGAGATTTGAATTTTATGTGCATTTAGCATAATTCATAACAAATTTTAAATTTGAATGATATAATATTGAAGCTTAAATGGTCTTTAACATATTCAATATCTAAAGATTCAAACTTTATGAACGTTTCTCATGATGCATCAAAACTTTTAAATTTGAAAAATATGTAATACCAAAGGTCAAATAGTTATGAAAGTTTTTACAATATAAATATTTAAAATTATGCATGTTTTTCATGATGCATCACAACATTGACATTTTAATGATATGTAATACTAAAGCTTAAGCAGTTTTGAACATGTTTAAGATCTAAAGACTCAAAATTTATGCACATTTCTCATAATGCATCACAACTTTGAAATTTGAATGATATATAACACTAAATCTTAAGTGGTTTTTAAAGTATTTAAGATCTAAATATTTGATCTTTATGCATATTTATCATAATGAATCACAAATTTTAAATTTAAATGATATGTAATATCAAAGCTTAAGAAATTTTGAACGTGGTTAAGATACAAAGAATCAAAATTTATACATGTTTCTCATAATGCATCATAACTTTTAAAATAGAATGAAATGTATTACCAAAGTTCAAGTAGCCTAAATATGTTTGAAACTACTTAAGCTTTGGTAGTATATTTTTCATAATGCATTATAACTTTGAAATTTGAATGATATGTAATACCAAAGCTTAAGCAAATTTGAATATGTTTAAATCTAAAGATTTAAATTTTATGCACATTTCTCATAATGCATCACAAATTTAAAATTTAAATGATATGTAATACCAAAATTTAAACATTTTTTAATGTGTTTAACATCCAAAGATTTGAAATTTATGTAAATTTTATCATGATGCATCACAACTTTAAAATTTAAATGATATGTAATACCAAAGCTTCAAAAATTTTGAATGTATTTAAGATTTAAAGATTCAAATTTTATGCAAATTTTTAATGATGCATTAAGTGGTTTTAAATGTGTTTAAGATCTAAAGATTCAAACTTTATGTGGGTTTCTCATAATGCATTTTAACAGTAAAATTTGAATGACATGTAATATTAAAGCTTAAGCAATTTTAAACATAATTAATATCCATATATTCAAATTTTATAGACATTTATCATAATGCATCACAACTTTTAAATTTAAATGATTTACTATCGAAGCTTAAGTGGTTTTAAACATGTTCAAGATCCAAAGTTTAGAACTTTATGCAAGTTTTTCATAAAACATTTCAACTTTGAAATTTGAATGACATGTAATACTAAAGCGTAATTAGTTTGAACATGTTTATGATTCAAAAATTCAAACTTTATGTGTGTTTCTCATGATGTATGGTAAATTTTAAAATTGAATGACATGTAATACTGAAGCTTAAACAATTTTGAACATATTTAAGATCCAAAATTTATGCATGTTTACCATTATGTATCACAAATTTAAAATTTGAATGATATAATATCAAAACTTAAATAGTTTTGAATATGTTTAAGATCTAAAGATTTAAACTTTATACATATTTTTCATGATGCATCTAAACTTTAAAATTTGAATAATATGTAATATCAAAGCTTAAGTGGTTTAGAACATGTTTAAGATCAAAAGATTTAAATTTTATGTTTGTTTCTCATTATGTATCATAACTTTGAAGTTTGAATGATATATAATACTGAATCTTAAGTAGTTTTGAACATGTTCAAGATCTAACGATTCAAATTTAATGCATGTTTCTCATAATATATCACAACTTTAAAATTTGAATGATATGTAACACTTAAGTTTAAGTAGTTTTGAAAGTATTTATTATCTAAATATTTGAATTTTATGCATGTTTTTCATGATGCATATAAACATTAAAATTTGAATGATATGTAATACTAAAGATCAAGTGATTTTGAATGTGTTTAAGATCTAGAGAATCAAACTTTATGAATATTTCTCATGATCTATTATAATTTTTAAATTTGAATGATATGTAATACCTAAGCTTAAATGGATTTGAATGTGTTTAAGATCTAAAGATTCAAACTTTATGTGTATTTTTCATGATGCATCACAACTTCAAAATTCAAATGATATGTAATACTAAAGCTTAAGAGGTTTTGAATGTATTTAGGATCCAAAGATTTAAGATTTGTTCATGTTTTTCATGGTGCATCACAACATTGAAAATTTAATGATATAAAATCTTAAGCAGTTTTGAAAGTATTTAAGATTAAAAGATTCAAATTTTAAGCACATTTCTCATTATGCATTCCAACTATAAAATTTATATGATATGTAATATCGAATCTTAAGTGGTTTTAAATATGTTTAAGATTTAAAGATTTAAATCTTATGTGTATTTTTCATGATGCATCACAACTTTGAAATTTGAATGATATATAATAATAAAGCTTAAGTGGTTTTGAAAGTATTTAAAATCCAAATATTTGAAATTTATGCATATTTTTTATGATGCATCGTAACTTTAAAATTTGAATGATGTGCAATATTGAAGTTTAAATAGTTATAAATATGTTTAAGATATATAGATTTAAACTTTATGCACATTTCTCAAGATGCATCACTCTTTAAAATTTGAATGACATGTAATACCAAAGCTTAAATGGTTTTGAATGTGTTTAATATTTAAAGAGTGGAACATTATGCATATTTTTAATGATGCATCACAACTTTGAAATTTTAATGATATGTAATACTAAATTTTAAGCAATTTTAAATATATTTAATATCTAAAGACTTAAAATTTATGAATTTTTTTCACAATACATCTTAATTTTAAAATTTTAATGTTATGCAATACTAAAACATAAGTGGTTTTAAAAGTGTTTAGACCTAATATTTAAATTTTATGCTTGTTTCTTATGATGCATCATAAATTTAAAGTTTGAATGATATGTAATATCAAAGCTTAAATAGTTTTAAATGTATTTAAGATTTAAAGATTCAAACTTTATACACATTTTTCATGATTTATCACAACTTTGGAATTTAAATGATAAAAAATTAAAGCTTGAGTAGTTTTGAACATATTTAAAATCTAAATATTTGAACTTTGTGTGCATTTATTATAATGCATCACAAATTTAAAATTTAAATGATATTTAATACCAAAACTTAAATAATGTCGAATATTTTTAAGATCCAAAGATTTAAAATTTATGCATATTTATCGTAATGCATCATAAATTTGAAATTTGAATGATGCAATACCAAATTTTAAGGGGTTTTGAACATGTTTAAGATTTAAAAATTTGAACTATATTCAAGTTTCACATGATGCACCTCAACATTAAAATTTGAATGACATATAATACCAAAGATTAAGTAATTTTGAATAAATGTAATATCCAAAGATTTCAACTTTATACACATTTATCATGATGTATCATAAATTTAAATTTGAATAATATGTAATACTAAATATTAAATGGTTTTGAACATGTTTGAGATCTAAAGATTTGAATTTTATGGATATTTCTCATGATACATCGTAACTTTTAAATTTTAATGATATGTAATACTGAAGGTTAAGTAGTTTGAAATGTGTTTAAGATCCAAATATTCTAATTTTATGCTCATTTTTCATGATGCAATATTGAAGCTTAAGTAGTTTTAGATGTATTTAAGATCCAAAGATTTGAAATTTATGAGCATTTTTCATGATGTATCACAACTTTGAAAGTTGAATGGTATGTAATACCATAGCTTAAGTAGTTTTGAAGGTGTATAAGATCTAAATATTCAAACTTTATGTGCATTTCTAATGATGCATCATCACTTTGAAGTTTGAATGAGATGTGATACCAAAGCTTAATAGGATTTGAACATATTTAACATCCAAATATTAATATTTTTGTGTATTTCTCATGATGCGTCATAATGTTTAAATTTGAAGAATATGTAATACTAAAATTTAAATAATTTTGAAGGTCTTCAAAATATAAAAAATCAAAATTTATGCACATTTTTCATGATGCATCACAACTTTGATGCTTGAAAGATATATAATTTTGAAATTTAAGTGGTTTTAAATGTGTTTAAGGTCCAAAGATTTAAATTTTATGCATATTTATCATTATGCATCATAACTTTAAAATTTGAATGATATGTAAAATTAAAGCTTAAGTGGTTTTAAACGTGTTTAAGATCCAAAAAATCAAACTTTTTATTTATTTTTCATGATGCATTACAAATTTGAAATTTGAAGGATATGTAATATTAGATCTTAAATAGTTTTGAATGTGTATAACATCCAAAGATTTAAATTTCATGTGCATTTCTCATTATGCATTGTAACTTTGAAATTTGAATGATATATAATATCGAATTTTAAGCAATTTTGAACATGTTTAAGATTCAAAAATTCAAACTTTATGTATGTTTTTCATAGTGCATTTCAAATTTAAAGTTTGAATGATATATTATTAAACAATTTTAAATATGTTTAAGATCTAAAGGTTCAATATTTATGCGTGTTTTCTATAATACATGACAAATTTAAAATTTGAATGATATGTAATACCAAAGCTTAAGAGGTTTTAAATATATATAAAATCCAAAGATTCAAATTTTATCTATATTTTCCATAATTCTCATAACTTTAAAATTTTAATACTAAAATTTCATCATTTTAATATTGTATATATAAGCTTAAGTGGTTTTGAGCATGTTTATCATCCAATGGTTCAAACTTTATGTGCATTTAATATGATGCATCACAATATTAAATATGAATAATATGTAATACCAAAGCTTAAGTAGGTTTAAATGTGTTTAAAATCTAAAGATTTTTTTTATGCACATTTGTCACAATGCATTACAACTTTAAAATATGAATGATGGAATACTAAAACTTGAGTGGTTTTAAACATGTTTTGGATCCAAAGATTCTAAATTTACATGTGTTTCTAATAATGCATCACAAATTTTAAATTCAAATAATATAAAACCAAAGTTTGACTGATTTTGAATGTGTTTATCATACAAAGATTCAAACTTTATGCATGTTTGTCATAAATGCATTGCAACTTTGAAATTTGTATGACATGCAACATTGAAGCTTAAGTGGTTTTGAATGTGTTTAAGATTAAAAGATTTGAAATTTATATATGTTTATCATAATGCATCACAATTTCAAAATTTTAAGGAAGTAATATTAAAGCTTAAATGGTTTTGAACATATTTAATATCCAAAAATTCAAATTTTATGCAGGTTTTTAATGATGTATATCAACTTTGACATTTGAATGTCATGTAATATCAAAGTTTAAGTGGTTTTAAATGTGTTTAAGAATCAAGGATTTGAATTTTATGCACATTTTTTAAGATGCATCACAACTTTTAAATTTGAATGATATGTAATACTGATTTTTAAATAGTTTTGAATATTTTAAAAATTAAAAAATTCAAATTTTATACAGATTTCTCGTGATGCATCACAACTTTGAAATTTGAATGATATGTAATACTGAATCTTAAGTCATTTTAAATATGTTTAAGATCCAAATATTTGAACTTTATACACATTTATCATGATGCATCATTAATTTGAAATTTGAATTATATGTAATACCAAATCTTATTTTTAACATGTTTAATATATAAATATTCAAATTTTTTGTGCATTTCTCATGATGCATCGTACCATTGAATTTTGAATGATATATAATACTAAAGCTTAAGAAGTTTTAAAGGTGTGTAAGATCTAAAGATTTGAACTTTATTCACATTTCTCATGATGCATCATAACTTTGAAATTTAAATGATATGTAATACCAAATTTTAAGCAATTTTTAAATATGTTTAAGATCCAAATATTTAAAATTTATGCATGTTTCCAATATTGTATCACAACTTTGGAATCTTAATGATATGTAATACTAAAATTTAGGTGGTTTTAAACATATTTAAAATCCAAATATTTGAATTTTATGCACCTTTTATATGAATCATCATAACTTTGAAATTTGAATGATATGTAATATCAAAGCTTAAATGGTTTTGACAGTGTTTGAGATCCAAATATTCAAATTTTATGCACATTTATCATAATGCATTACAACTTTGAAATTTGAAAGAAGTAATACTAAAGCTTAAGTGGTTTTTGAACATGTTTAAAATCTAAAAATGTAAACTTTATGCAGGTTTATAATGATGTCTCTCAACTTTGAAATTTGAATGTCATGTAGTTTCAAAGTTTAAGTAGTTTTGAATGTGTTTAAGAATCAAAGATTTGAATTTTATACACATTTCTTAAGATGCATCACAACTTTTAAATTTGAATGATATAGAATACTGATGCTTAAATAGTTTTGAACATTTTTAAGTTCTAAATATTCAAAATTTATTCACATTTTTTATGATGCATCATAACTTTAAAATTTGAATGATATGTAATACCAAAACTTAAGTAATTTTGAATATGCTTAAGATTTAATTATTTAAAATTTATACACATTTCTCATGATGCATCATAAATTTGAAATTTGAATTATATGTAATACCAAAGCTTAAGTTGTTTTAAACATGTTTAATATTCAATTTTTTTATGTGTTTCTCATGATGCATCATAACTTTGAAATTTGAACGATATGTAATACTAAAGCTTAAAGAGTTTTGAATGTGTGTAAAATTCAAAGATTTGAATTTTATGAACATTTTCCATAATGCATTATAACTTTACATTTTGAATGATATGTAATACCAAATATTAAATCATTTTGAACGTGTTTAAGATCTAAATTTTTGAAATTTATATAATTTTTTTGTGATGTATTGATACTTCAAAATTTGAGTGATATGTAACATTGAATTTTAAGTAGTTTTAAACATATTTAAGATCGAAAGATTTTAACTTTATGTGAATTTATAATGATGTGTCGTAACTTTAAAATTTGAATGATTTATAATACCAAAGTTTAACAAATTTTGAGTGTGTATAATATTTAAAAATTAAAACTTATGTGTGTTTCATATAATGCATCGTAACTCTAAAATTTAAATGATATGTAATACCAAAGCTAAAGTAGTTTTTAACATGTTTAAGATCCAAATATTTAAACTTTATGTACATTTATTATGATGTATCACAACTTTGAAATTTGAATGATATGTAATATCAAATCTTAAGCAGTTTTTGAATGTGTTTAAGATCAAAATATTTAAAATTTATGCATGTTTCTAATAATGCATCGCAACTTTGAAATTTTAATGATATTTAATACTAAAACTTAAGTGGTTTTAAACGTGTCTAAGATCTAAATATTTGAATTTTATACATATTTTGTATGAAGCATCGTAACTTTGAAATTTGAATGGTATGTAATATCAAAGCTTAAATGATTTTGACGGTGTTTGAGATTCAAAGATTCAAAATTTATGCACATTTCTCATGATGCATTTCATATGATGTGTAACACCCCTTTATTGAACCATTGTAGGCACAATCATTTTATTATTTTTATCATTAGAGTGACCTTGCTAAGTGTGGATAGTCTTGACAAGAGACACTTTGGTTATCATAACCTTATTTGGATTCAGATAATATGATTACATTATGTGGACTAGATTATTTTTGATTGTTAGGTGATTTAATTTGACTAATCTAGGATTATGTTTCAGATTGTGTTATACTTTTATATGTATGACATTGTTGTATTTGTTAGCTAAGGATTATTTTTTGAGATGTTTTCAGCACATTGATTATATATATGTGAGGTTATCCATTCAAATCCTTATTTCAATAATTTTGGATTACAATATAATCTCATTATTAAATATAACTTTTATTATAATAATAATAATAATAGTTGAATCTCTTTATGTATGTGTGTTGAGTGATTGAGTAGAGGAGGGACATTTGGGTTTAGTCTATAGTCAACCAAGATGGTAGTGTGGTTTTTAAGATGCCCTTGGACTATGACATAGATTATTCTATTAAAATTATATTATTTGGTAGCAGACAAGTCTTAAACACCACTTTGAAACACATGTTTCACAATATTGTTCATCTTGATGGGTTTATATGGCCATATCAATATTGAGGTTCTTAGCTAAGAGGAATAAAATTAAAGTATATATGAATATTATTAAATAAGTAGTTTTGTAATCAAGAAAAAATACCTATTTTATTTTATAGGCCTTATCCTCCCTCTGTCACCACATTGAATAGGGTATTAATGGTTAAATGATGAATTTTTAATATTAAGATATTGGTTTTCAAACTACGTGGAAAATTAATTGATTTAATTTAATAAAATGATTTAAATTTCAAATTTCTTTTAATAATATAAAATTATTCCAAAGGAGAGTGGGGCATAGGAATCTATATTCATGGTTAGAATAAATGGGTGGTAGACAAAACCCACATGGGAGTGGGATGCCATAGCCATTAGGTTGGAGTATTTGGTTTTTAAAAATAATTATTATTAATTAATGATTACTTATGGAGTGCCACTAAAGGATATTGAGGACAAGACCAACAATCAGATGGTAGGTTCAATGCCATATTAAATGGAAGTCTAATCTCATAATTATATGGAAGTCCAATCTCATAATTATGTGGAAGTCCAATCTCATAATGGCATAAAACTCTAAATCTGTTAAAATATTTCAATTTGTTTTTAACTTGTGATGCACACCATCCCCTAAATGGAGGATCTTAGGGAGTAGTGTAGGTTGTATCTCATAGCTAGAGAAGCCATGTAAAATAGAATAATTAATTAGCGCTTAGTAAAGGAAACCAAGGTGGATCAATTGGTAGAATAATTGGGAAAGCTTTACCAAGCAAGTTATTCTCCTATGTTATATAATCAATCTGATAATTTTAGTTATTAACCAAGTTTCCTTTTAGGGGGATAATATTATAGTATAAGCAATTATAGCATACTCTAGTGCCTCATTAACGGAGCTATATTTCTCCTTGTATGTGGATTAAATTTAGAAGCAAGAATTTTATTATTCTTCTGCTATTTTTTGTCTCAGGACTGTGTAGAAATGGTTTATTTTCCGTGTATAGTGTTCTTGTTTCATCATGTTGTGTCTATACAGTTGTTTAAGTATGATCATACAAATAATGTTTTGTAGTATGGTTCCATATAGACAACTTGTAGGGAATTATATATTTCATGTCTGTTTGTGTTCACCTAAATAATTTTTATCATACTTTTAGTTGGCCAAAATGGTATTATTAAACCCGGTATTATGCCCAAATAATACTATCATAATTAGATTTTCTTTGGTTTAATCATTTGTTAAATGAGGTGTCTCAATTAGCTTAAACAAGCAGATTTCTTGGTGGGACATAGAGGTGGAATAAAGGCTGAAGTTGGAACAACATTTGAGCTGTGGCACCTCATGTTTTGTGATTGTATGGAGTTTTATTTTCATGGCTATAGATGGTGATTTTAGGATCTTAATTCTATGCTTACTCCTCAATGTGATTTTTTTTTTATTGGAAAAATCCCTTGATGAGTGTGGTGCCATTATTGGACAATATTAATTGGTTTGATGGTATCTGTAAGCCTACTAAAAATAAATTATCTATGGTGAATTATTTACACTTATAAAGTGTGGATAACATTATTTTAATTTTATTATTTATTAATTTTATTTAAATAATGAGTTAGAGTGGAGGCACAATTTTGGGCTTAGAATAGCTGTAATCTTTCATTTAAAAGGAAAGAGAGCTGAATTTATGTGCTTAGTTTCTTTATACATTGACATGTCCATTAGATTGAGTGATAAACCATATGATTTTTATAAATAAAGGATTGTAGGACCCAAATTTGTGGTGTTAGGATATTGGTTAAGCTTATCTTGTAAGTTACACATTATTATGTTAAATAATTCATGCCTCTAGATTTGTATGTGTTTCACATCTTACTTTTTATCAGGTTGTAATTCAGGGTATCTATTTCAAATTATAATGAATAATTTTGCTCTTTTCTTGGTCCAAGCCAAAAGATTTTTGTTAAATAGATTTATTTTGTTATTTATAGCCAAACTCTTTGTATGCTAGCTTGGAATTATTAATTAAATTGTTAGTAGTAAATAATATATTACTAATATGATCTCTTTGTTTGATTTTATCTCATTTCAGTTTAAATGAGCATACTGAACAATTCTTTATTCTATCTTGATTTTGTTGTTGCTTATCTAAAATTAGTTATGAATAGGTGAAGTGATTTGTTATAACATAGAAATTTTAAATTTGGTTAATATTGAAATGTTTGATGGATAATATTAGGGAAATTCTTATCAGTGTTAAGTTGATGTACTTAGTGTTGTACAAGTACATCAAGAGTTAAGGTTGTTAATAGATAAGCATGCATTAGAGGATATTTAGGATGTATTATCTAATAGATTTTAACTTTGATTATTGTAGTTAGATACACCATGTGTGGCCTCATCCTTGAATTAGGATTATTTTTTACTGTCATTATCATGAGAAGTTTTTTGTATTGTGATAGCCTTGAAATGGTATTGTAACCTTGAGTATTAGTTGGAAACATGATTTGAAACAATTTGGAACTTTTAATTTGATTTTAATGTTTTTTCTATCTTCATTGTAGAAGGTGTTAATTAAGTCATATTAACCTTCGTATTTTTCATTATAACTCTGAGAAATTTTATTGTTCATGACTATGTGAGTTAAGTGATCTTCATATTTTTTTAATATTATTATTTCAATGGATGTTACCATTGGTTAAGTGAACATTATGGATTAACCTATCTATTAGTAAGTTCTTGATGGAATAGATACTTGAAATGAGGAATTCGTCATCCATGAGCGTGTGGCATTATGACAACATAATCAAAGATTTTATGGTTTGTTTTTGGAACAAATAAGCTGATTTGTCAACTCTGAAAAATCAACATAAAATAACTCTAAGATGGGCTTGTAAAAAAATAAAAACTGATAATTTCCATGAATCTTATTATTGAAACCTTTTATCCTATCATGGGGAATATAAAAATGAAACCAGTATCATTGTACCTTGGATGGACATCTTTCAGTGGACCCACTCTGAGAGACACTTGCAAATATTTATGTGGTCTAGTTAGTTTCACCCAATGAAGCCATTTTGTAATCAACTTTTAAATTAGTAAAATATATTTTTTGTCAAAATTAAAAATTGAGATATCTTCCCCTATCATATGTTAATTAGTAGCAACAACCGTTTTATTCATTCCTTGTATATTCATCTTTCAGTGACCTCATTTCTAGATCCATTCATTCTTTATTCTTCTTTTACATTTATTCTTCTTTTCCAGCTCACAGAGTTACCTTCAAATCACCTTGCCAAAAATAGTTAAATGAAGTATATCAAGAAATAAATAGTTGTTAGTGTTTTATTTAACGTTTATATTAACTTTAAAACATTGTTTTAATTCTTTTGGAAATATTGTCTATTTTTGGCATGCCTATCTTGGAAGACTATTGTAGGATTTTTACACAATCTGAACCTTCTAGATTTCAAAGTCACCAAACAAGTGACCTTATTTTTATAACTGGATATTTAGTTTTTTTTTAAATAAAAAGTTGTTTATGTATTCCATGAGTTAATTTTTAGCCTAGAATTTTTTTAACCTTTGAAATAAAGTTATATTCTGTTTTTAGTAACATGATTTTAAACCCACTTTATTTAGAAAATTACTAGACAAAATAATTTAGTTGTGTAAAGTTAGTTTGAAATTGATTGACTAAAAATAGTTAGATGTAAACTTTACGTGCATTTTTCATAATGCACCACAAATTTAAAATTTCAATGATATGTAATTCCAAAGCTTAAACAGTTTTGAATGTGTTTAATATCTAAAATTCAAATTTTATGCATGTTTCTTACAATGCATTACAAATTTAAAATTTGAAATGATAAATACATATAAAGTTTGATTTATTAGATCTTAAATATGTTAAAAACCACTTAAGCTTAGGTATTACATATCATTCAAATTTAAAATTTATAATACATCATGAAAAAATGTAAATTTTGAATATTTAGATCTTAAACATGATCAAAGCTTCAATATTACATATCATTCAATTTTCAAAGTTGCAATGCATCATGATAAACACTCATAAAATTTGAATCTTTAGATTTTAAACACCTTCAAAACTACTTAAGCTTTAGTATTACATATAATTTAAATTTTTAAGTTGTGATTCATCATCAAAAATGCACATAAAATTTGAATCTTTATATCTTTCATATATTCCAAACTACTTAAGCTTTGGTATTCAATATCATTCAAATTTTAAAATTTTAATGCATCATGAGAGATATCCATAAAGTTTGAATCATTGGATTTTAAATACATTTAAAATTAGTTTAGCTTTGATATTACATATCAATAGAACTTTAAAGTTGTGATGCATCATGAGAAATATACATTACGTTCAAATCTTTTGATCTTAAATACTTTCAAAACCACTTAATTTTTAGTATTAAATATTATTCAAATTTTAATGTTATGATGCATCATATAAAATATGTATAAAGAAAAAATTATTGGATCTTAAACATGTTTACAACATCGTAAGCTTTAGTATTACATATCATTCAAACTTGAAATTTGTAATACATTATGATAAATGCACATAAAGTTTGAATCTTCAGATTTTAAACACATTCAAAACCATTTTAGTTTTGATATTATATATCATTCAAATTTAAAATTTATGATACATCATAAGAAAAATTCATAATGAATAAATATTTGGATTTTAAACACCTTCAAAGTAGCTCTAGCTTTGGTATTACATATCATTCACACTTTAAATTTGTGACGCATCATGTGAAAAGTGTAAAAAGTTTGAATTTTTAGATCTTAAATACATTCAAAATTGCTTAAGTTTCAGTATTACATATCATCATGAAAATATAAAACATTTCAAAATTTATGCATATTTGTCAAGATGCATCATAACTTTGAAGTTTTAGTGACATAATACTAAAGCTTAAATGACTTTGAACATTTTTAAGATCTAGAGATTTAAATTTTATGTGCATTTATCATGATGCATCACAATTTTGAAAGTTGAATAATATATAATGCAAAAGTTTAAGTGGTTTTAAATATGATTAAAATACAAGGATTAAATATTTATACATATTTATCATAATGCATCACAACTTTAAAATTTAAATGATATATAATACTAAATTTTAAGCAATTTTAAACATATTTAAGATCTAATGATTTAGACTTTACGCATATTTTTCATGATGCATCACAACTTTTAAACTAGAATGATATGCAATACCAAAAATTTAGAATTTTATAGTTTAAATGATATGAAATATACAATTAGCATGATGCATTAGAACTTTGTAGTTTGGATGATATGCAATGCTGAAGCTTAAATAGTTTTGAATGTATATCAGATCAAAATATTTAAATTTATGTGCATTTCTCATGATAGATCACAACTTTAAAATTAGAATGACATGTAATATAGAAGCTTAAGTGGCTTTGAACATGTTTAAGATCTAATGATTTGAACATTTTGTGCATTTCTCTTGATGCATTACAATTTCAAAATTTGAATGATATGTAATATCAAAGCTTAAGTTATTTTGAATGTATTTAAAATTCAACAATTCAAACTTTATATGTAGTTTTAATGATACATTATAACTTTGAATTTTGAATGATATATAATACTAAAAATTAAGTTTAAATATGTTTAAGATCTAAAAATTCAAAATTTATGTACATTTATCATGATGTAACAAATTTTAAATCTAAATGATGTCATACTAGAGCTTAATCAATTTTGACTGTGTTTGAGATCCAAAAATTTAAACATTGTGAGTATTTCTGATGATGCATCACAACTTTAAAAATTAAATGATATGTAATACTAAAGCTTAAATGGTGTTGAATGTATTTAAGATCTAAATATTTAAATTTTATATGTATTTATCATGATGAATCACAACTTTGAAGTTTGAATGATATGTAATACTAAATATTTGAGCTTTATGCATATTTATCATGATGCATCACAACTTTGAAATTTTAATGACATGTAATATTGAAGCTTAAATTGTTTTAAATATGTTTAAGATCCAAAAATTCAAACTTTATTTTTATTTATCATAATGTATTACAACTTTCAAATTTGAATTATATGTAATACTAAAGCTAAAATGGTTATGAACATGTTTGAGTTCTAAAAATTCAAACTTTATACTCATTTCTCATAAAGTATCAGAATTTTTAAATTTGAATGATATGTAATATCGAAGATTAAGTGGTCTTTAACATGTTTAAGATTTAAAGATTTGAAATTTGTGTATTTTATGTAATGCATTACAATTTTAAAATTTGAATGATATGTAATACCAAAGGTTAAGTGGTTTAAAACATGTTTAAGATCCAAAGATTTAAATTTTATGAATATTTCTCATGATGCATTTCAATTTTAAAGTTTGAATGATGTAATATCAAAGTTTAAATAGTTTTGAACATGTTTAAGATTTAAATATTTAAAATTTATCTATGTTTCTCATGATACATCATAAATTTTAAATTTAAGTCATATGTAATATTGAAGCTTAGTCAGTTTTGAACAGGTTTTTAAATTTAATTATTTAAATTTATGTGCATTTTTCATGATGCATCATAATGTTAAACTTTGAATGATATATAATACTGAAGCTTGAATTGTCTTGAACATGTTTGAGATAGAAATATTCAAAATTTATGTGTATTTCTCATGATGTATCATAATTTTAAAATTTTAATGATATGTAATATCAAATATTTAGTGGATTTAAACATGTTTAAGATCTAAAGATTCAAAATATATGCACATTTTTTATGATAAATCATAACTCTAAAATTTGAATGATATGTAATTCTTAAGTTTCAGTGGATTTAAATATGTTTAAGATCCAAACATTTGAACTTTATGTACATTTATTATGATATATCGTAACTTTGAAATTTGAATGATATGTAATACCAAAACATGAGAGATTTTAAACATGTTTAAGATCTAAATATTTAAAATTTATTCTCATATATCATGATGCATCACAACTTTAAAGTATGAATGATATGTAATATCAAAGATTTAATAGTTTTGAATGTGTTCAAGATCGAAAGATTTAAAATTTATATACATTTGTCATGATACATCACAACTTTAAAGTTTGAATGACATGTAATATGAAAGCTTAAGAAGTTTTGAATGTTTTTATAATCACATAATTTTAAAATTTTAAAACATAACTTTTAAAACTTTTGGGAGTCATAACTTTTGAACCATAACTCTATTTTACTCCCCATTTGAACTGTTGAAAATCTAAGAATGAGAAGAATGTGGTGAGATGGAACCAAGTTTGCATAAGTGGGTTTTGACCTCTTAAAATCCAATGAAAGTGCCTCAAATTTTAATTTTAGCAATCCAATCTAAAAATAGTAAGTTTTTAAAAATATTAATTTATTGAATTTTGTATTATTATAATTTGTGAAAGTTTAATTATTTCATCTCCCTCAAGATTTGTGACCTTCCACATCTTTTTTCTACTTTAAAAATAAGTATAAATAAAGATGTAACCTAAATCAAAAAGAAAATAGACATCTCTTTTTAGAGATAGGCATCTATTGTATCTATAATTTTGAGCAATAAAAAATCTCTTTTTAGAGATAACATATCATTTGTATCAACCAAGACTTTTGAGTTTTGAATCAAAATCATTGGATCTTAAACTTTGGTATTACATATCATTTTAATTTAAGAGTAAAAATACATCATATAAAACTTGCATAAATTTTAAATCTTTGGATCTTAAATATACTCAAAACTGCTTAAGCTTTGTTATTATATATCATTTAAATTTCAAAGTTGTGATGTATTATGAGAAATGTACATAAAATTTAAATTTTTGGATCTTAAACACATTTAAATCTATTTAGGTTTTGATATTACATATTATTTAAATTTTAAAGTTGTGATGAATCATGAGAAATATGTATAAATTTTAAATCTTTAGATCTTAAACATACTTAAAACTATTTAAGCTTTGATATTACATATCATTCAAATTTCAAAGTTGCGGGCATTATGAGAAATGTACATGTTCTAAAATTTTTCAACTTTGATATTACATATCACTCAAATTTTAAAGTTACAATGCATTATGAAAAATATGTATAAAATTTAAATCTTCAAATCTTAATCATATTTAAAATTCCTCAAGCTTTAGTATTAGATACCATTCAAACTTCAAAGTTGTGATGTGTCATGAAAAACATGCATAAATTTTGAATATTTAGATATTAAACACACTCAAAATCATTTAAGTTTTGATATTACATATTATTTAAATTTCAAAGTTATAATGCATCATGAGAGATTCACATAAAGTTTGAACCTTCGAATCTTAAACACATTGAAAACTGTTTAAGCTTCAATATTACATATCATTTAAATTTTAAAGTTGTGATGCATCATGATAAATATTCATAAATTTCAAATTTTTGGATTTCAAACGTATTAAAAAATACTTAAACTTTAATATTACATCTTTTAAATTTTAAATTTATGATGCATCATGAGAAATGGTCATAAAATTTAAATTTTTGGATATTAAACACATTTAAAACAACTTAAGCTTCATTATTACATATCATTTAAATTTTAAAGTTATGATACATAATGAGAAATGTATATAAATTTTGAATCTTTATATCTTTAAAATGTATAAAACTTCTTAATATTCAGTATTACATATCATTTAAATTTTAAATTTATATGCATCATGAAAAATGCTAATAAATTTGAAATATTTAGATCTTAAACACATTTAAAATTACTTAAACTTAGGTATTACATATCATTCAAATTTCAAAAGTTACGATGTATTACGAGAAACATGCATAATGTTTTAATATTTGGATCTTAAACACATTCAAAACCACTCAAATTTTGGTATTGCATGTCATTCGAATTTCAAAGTTACTATGCATCATGAAAAATGTGCATAAAGTTTAAATCTTTAGATCTTAAACATGTTTAAAATTTCTTAAGATTTGGTATTACACATCATTCAATTTTTAAAGTTGTGATGCATTATGAAAAACATGTATAAATTTTTAATCTTTGAATCTTAAAAATGTTTAAAACTACTTAAGCTTCAGTATTACATATCATTCAAATTTAAAAGTTTGTAGAGAAAAGAGCATGATTTAACCTTACAAAAATTTTCATATGGGAGCTAAGTTTTTAAGATTTTTTGACCTGCACATTTTTCTCATATTTGACTACCATCATATGAAAATTGAAAGTGATTAAAATTTATTTGTTTTTATGAAATGGTATTTGAAGAGTGCTACACAAATTGTTTTGGCACTTGAAAATACATAAAAATCTACACACTTAGTAGTTTTCATGAGTACAATATTTTTACGTGATGAATAATTCTCTATAACCACCTTCACCATTATATTATCTTAATATTTGACTACCATCAAAAAAGTTTTAGAGAGAAAATAACATGATTTAGCCCTACAAATTTATTCCTAAAAAATGTTGTGCAAGTTAATTTAGTCAAAAGACACACTATATCAAATCAATATTACCAAATCATGACTCCCGACAAGACCACATGAAAGTTTGAAATGGAACGTATATATAGAAAATGGATGATGACTTGAGTGATGTCTTCCTCCTCTACGTGAAGAAAGTTTTTATCTTTAGATATTAAACATGTTTGAAACTTCTTAAACCTTAGTATTACGTATCATTCAAAGTTAAAAGTTGTGATGCATCATGAGAAATGCACATAAAATTTGAATATTTGGATCTTAAATACATTTAAATCTTCTTAAAATTTAGTATTACATATCATTTAAATTTCAAAGTTGTGATGCATCATGAGAAACACTCATAAAATTTCAATCTTTAGATCTCAAACATGCTCAAAACCACTTAAGCTTTATATGACATCATTCAAAATTTAAATTTGCTATGCATCAAGACAAATGCACATAAAGATCAAATCTTTAGATACTAAACACGTTTAGAACTACTTAATATTTAGTATTACATATCATTCAAACTTTAAAGTTATGATGCATCATAAAAAATGACAATAAAGTTCAAATTTTTAGATATTAGACACCTTTAAAACCAATAAAGCTTATGTTATATAATTCAAATTTCAAAGTTATAATGAATTATGAAAAATGTGTATAAAGTTCAAATATTTGGATTTTATACACGTTAGAAACTACTTAAACTTTAGTATTATATATCATTCAAAATTTCAAAGTTGAAATGCATCATGAAAAATATGGATAAAATTTGAATATTTAGATGTTAAACATGTTCAAAACAGCTTAAATTTAGATATTATATATCATTTAAACTTTAAAGTTGTAATGTATCATGAGAAACACTTATAAATTTTAAATCTTTAGATCTTAAATACCTTCAAGATTGCTTAAGCTTTCGTATTACATATTATTCAAACTTCAAAGTTACGATCAACATGAAAAATACACATAAAGTTTGAATCTTTAGATCTTAAACACTTTCAAAATGGCTTAAACTTCAGTAAACATATCATTCAGATTTTAAATTTGTGATGCATCATATGAAATGTACATAAATTTTTAATATTTGGATATTAAACATGTTTAAAACCATTTAAATTTTAGTAATACATATAATTTAAATTTTAAAATTGTGATACATCATGAGCAATATGCATAAAATTTGAATGTTTAGATCTTAAACACATTTAAAACTACTTAAACTTTGATATTAAATATCATTCAAATTTGAAAGTTGTAATGCATCATAAAAATGTGTATGAAGTTTGAATCTTTGGATTTTAAACGACTTCAAAACCACTTAAGGTTTAGTATTACATATCATTTAAATTTCAAAGTTGTGATGTATCATGAGAAATGTTGTCAAAGTTTGAATCTTTAGATCTTAAACATGTGTAAAACCTCTTATGCTTAGGTGTTTTATATCATTCAAATTTTAAAGTTGTGATGCATTCTAAGAGACGTTCATAAAATTAAAATATTTAGATTTTAAACACATTTAAATTTGATTAAGCTTTGGTATTATATATCATTCAAATTTCAAAGTATAACATATACTTTATATTTCAAAATTGTGAGTCATTATGAGAAATACACAAAGATCAAATCTTTGGATCTTAAACATGTTCAAAACCACTTTAGCTTAAGTATTACATATCATTAAAATTTAAGAGTAGCAATCTATCAGACAAATTGCATATAAAATTTAAATATTTAGATCTTAAATATACTCAAAACTATTTAAGTTTTGGTATTACATATCATTTAAATTTTAAAGTTGCACTACAATAAGAGAAATATTCATAAAATTTAAATTTTGGATCTTAAACACATTCAAATCCACTTAAATTACAGTATTACATATCATTCAAATTTCCAAGTTGTGATGTGTTATGGGAAAGGTGCATATAGTTCAAATCATTGGATTTTAAATATTTCTTCTCAAAGATAACATTATTATTTGTATATTCTTAAAATATTCTTCAACTAAGATTTTTATGTTTTGGATTAATGGTATCAAAGCGATTTGTTTTAAGAGTGTATGATCTTGAGAATGAGGTCAGAATACAAAGACCTTGGGTGGAAAATACAACATTTAGTAGACTTTCCACCTGTTCACTCCAAATGACTTTAAATGGAAAACAACACTGAAACAAATGGTGAATGAAACCCTTTAGTAATAACGAATGTAGATGCTACAACAATTCACCTAAATTCTCTAAGAAATCTTGATGGAAAATTTTGGCTCCTAATTTGCACTCCCACATCCTTTCAGTGCCCCAACACCCTTCAAAGTTTAGGTAAATTTTTATATCCTTATATTTAAAGAAAAAATCAATGTTGATGCAGTAAAAAA
Organism: Torreya grandis; assembly: GCA_037957365.1. NCBI lineage: Eukaryota > Viridiplantae > Streptophyta > Pinopsida > Cupressales > Taxaceae > Torreya > Torreya grandis. The sequence goes on along the minus strand of JARHVA010000025.1, from coordinate 9,370,439 downwards.
TTGGTTAGATCAATTGTCTTCTTATTTTTCTATAGATAAATTCACTAATGAAAAAAAGATCATTTTTACTCTTTTGAAAGTATCATTGCCTATCAAAAATTGGTGGAAAAGTGTACAAGAAGAGGTTTAATATAGATGATATTGACCTTGAGATAGAACCTACTTATAATAATTTTAAAGAAGCTATAAAGAAAGAATATTACCCCATTAAAGCATATGATGATTTGTATATATAGTGGCAATAACTTCACCAAGGTAAGGAATAGTCTATTCAAGATTACACTGATATTTTTTATTCTCTATTTGTGAGAATGGGTATTCAAGAAAGTGAGAAACATAAAGTTATAAATACCATGGTGGACTACAATGGTACATGCCAGGGTGAAGCGTACAAGTTCATGGTGAAGATTGAATAGAAACATGAAATAAAGAATATCAAGAGTCAACCTTCGAAATGGAAAAGAGAATTCCAAGATAAGCAACCCCAAAAAGGAAAGACTAGAAAATGGTGTGAATACCAAAACAATGGAACTCACTCCAAAGAAGAATATTGAGCCATCAAGTCCCTACTTTCTAAGTCATAATTCTCAACATTTATTTTTTTGTCCCATACACACCCTATAATCGAAGAGGACAAAAAATATATTATAGATGCTAAGCCCAATACCATCATTATTTCATCACAGACCCAAGAAAAGGTTAGATGACAAGGAAATGTTATTTCACGTTAAGTTATAGGTGAAAGTTAAGCCTCTATATTTTATTCTTGATAGTGGGAGTCAAATGAATTTAAACTCTATTAATATTGTGAAAAGTCTAAATATGTCCATGAAGCCTCACCTAAAGCCATATAGTAATAAATGGTTGAGCCTAAGGAGAAACATTTATGTCACCCACCAATGTCTTTTTTATATGCAATAAAACCTTTCTAAAATAAAGTCTTGTGTGATGTGGTCAATCTAGATGTTTGTGATATACTCTTTGGTCAATCATTCATGTATGATCAACATGGTATCTATGAATCAAAAATCTAAAAGATCACCTTCACTCTTAGAATGTAGCATTATAAGGTACTAAAGGTACCACCTTCCACATCTGTCTCCCTTATTAGTGTCAAGAAATTCATTCTCATGGTATTCAAGTCATAAAAATCTAAAAGAGTTGATATTGCAACCCTAAGTACATAATCAACATAATAATAGAAGCAAATAAATACCAAGCTAAGGAAGTTCATGGCCTTCCATCCAAAAATTGATGGTTAGATAAGTGGCAAATAATCAAGCCTTGCATAACTCCATAAAGTACAATCTATTCCAAGTATGTGTCAGGTTCTAACCTATGACACCAAACTATGTAGCCATTCCATATCATCCATCTCTATTGAACACTTTAGTCATAGTAGAAAAACTAGACATTGGTGAGATTGACTCATAAAGGTTTTCTCTAGTGGAGGAGGATCAGATTGTAGATGCTTGGATGAAAACAATAAGAGGGCACTTTTCTCCACTTTATCTAGTGGTCACGAGAGGCAAGATTAGCCACCAAGGAGAGTGGCTCATAGGGAATTGAATCAAAATACAACTGGCATACTTGATGATGAATCTTGATACAATAGAGACCATTACTTCTCAAAGAGGGAGGAATGATCTAGGCAAACACTTTAGAAGATATTTTGGGTGATGGTTCTACCTCAATTACTAGTAAAACTTTTAGGAGTCATAACTTTTTAATCATAACTCTATTTTACTCCTCATTTGAACTATTGGAAAGCTAAGAGAATGTGGTGAGATTGCACCAAGTTTTGATAGGTGGAATTTGATCTTTAAAAACTCAATGAAAGTGCCCTAACTTATTATTTTAGTAATACATTATAAAAATAGTAATTTCTCAAATTTTGTATTATTATAATTCATGGAAGTTGAATCATTTCATCTCCCTCAAGATTGGTGACCTTTCACATCCTCCTACCTTAAAAATAGGTATAAATAAAGATGTCCTCTGAAAGAAAAGGAAAAGAGACATCTCTTCCTAGAGAGAGGTATCTGTAGTGTCTACAATTTTGAGCAATAAAACATATTTTTTTAGAGATAAAATTATTATTTGTATGTTTTTAAAATATTATTCAACCAAAAATTTTGAGTTTTGGATCAAAATCATTGGATCTTAAACTTTGATATTACATATCATTTAAATTTAAGAGTAAAAATATGTCATATGAAACTTGAATAAAGTTTAAATCTTTGGATCTTAAATATGCTTAAAACTAATTAAGCTTTGTTATTACATATCATTCAAATTTCAAATTTATGATGTATTATGAGAAATGTGCATAAATTTTGAATCTTTGAATCTTAAACACATTCAAATGTACTTAAATTTTGATATTACATATTATTCAAATTTCAAAGTTGTGATGAATAATAAGAAATATGTATAAATTTTGAATCTTTAGATCTTAAACATACTAAAAACTATTAAATCTTCAATATTACATATCCTTCAAATTTAAAAGTTGTGGACATTATGAAAAATATGCATAAAATTTAAATTTTTGAATCTTAAACATGTTCAAAAGCTCTTAAGCTTCGATATTATAAATTAATCAAATTTCAAAGTTGTAATCCATTATAAGAAATATGTATAAAGTTCAAATCTTGAGATCTTAATCACATTTAAAATCACTTAATATTTAGTATTAGATATCATTAAAACTTTAAAGTTGTGATGCATCATGAGAAACATGCATAAATTTTGAATCTTTTGATATTAAACACATTTAAAATCATTTAAATTTAGATATTACATATTATTTAAATTTCAAAGTTATAATGCATCATGAGAGATTCATATAAAATTTGAACCTTTAGATCTTAAATACAGTGAAAATTATTTAAGCTTCAATATTATATATCATTCAAATTTCAATGTTGTGATGCATCATGATAAATGCTCATAAAGTTCAAATATTTATATTTCAAACATGTTAAAAATTACTTAAACTTCAATATTACATCTTTTAAATTTCAAAGTTATAATGCATCATAAGAAATGGTCATAAAGTTTAAATTTTTGGATATTAGACACATTCAAAACCACTTAAGCTTCGGTATTACATATCATTCAAATTTAAAAGTTGTGACGCATCATGAGAAATATATATAAAAATTGAATCTTTATATCTTTAAAATATATAAAACCTTTTAAGATTTAGTATTACATATCATTCAAATTTTAAATTTGTGATGCATCATGAGAAATACTAATAAATTTGAAATCTTTGGATCTTAAATACATTCAAAATCACTTAAACTTAGGTATTACATATCATTCAAATTTTAAAAGTTATAATACATTATGAGAAACATTCATAATATTCTAATATTTGGATCTTAAATATATTCAAAACCACTCAAGATTTGGTATTACATGTCATTCAAATTTCAAAGTTATGATGCATCATGAAAAATGTGCATAAAGTTTGAATCTTTAGATTTTAACCACGTTCAAAATTACTTAAGATTTAGGATTACATATCATTCAATTTTTAAAGTTGTGATGCATCATGATAAACATGCATAAATTTTTAATCTTTGAATCTTAAAAATAATCAAAATTGCTTAAGCTTTGGTATTACATATCATTCAAATTTAAAGTTTGTAGAGAAAAGAACATGATTTAGCCCTACAAAATTATTCATGTGGAAGCTAAGTTTTTATGATTTTATTGATCTACACATTCTTCTCACATTTAGCTACCATCATGTGAAAATTAAAGGTGATTAAAATTTATTTGTTTTTAAGAAATGGTATTTAAAAAATGCTACATAGGTTGTTTTGGCACTTAAAAATACATAAAAATCTACACACTTGGTAGTTTTCATGAGTATGATATTTTTACATGATGAATAATTATCTGTAACCACCTTCACCATTATATTTTCTTAATATTTGACTACCATCAAACAAGTTTTGGAGAGAAAAGAGCATGATTTAACACTACACAATTGTTCCTAAAAAATCTTATGTAGACTAATTTAACCAAGACACACCATATCTTACCTTTTTAAGAAAACTTCACTGAGACCTTGAAATAATTTGATACTTAAAACCATGATAATTAAATAAATATTACCAAAGCATGACTCCTAACAAGACCACATGAAAATTTGAAATGGAACATATATATAGAAAAATAGATGATGACTTGAGTGATGTCATCCTCCTCTACATGGAGAAAGTCTTCATTCTTCTATAAGACTTATTAAATGATTTGAATTTTCTTCTCTTTCAACTTAGCCTCTCCCACTTTAAATTCATCACATCTCTCACTTGATCTTCTAGAAACCTCTTGATATTTTGTGAAAGCTTGTCACTTTAGAATTGAATGACTAAAGACCTTAAGGGTGACTTTGATTACCTTATTTAACCTCCTTTAATGATCAATTCCTTTAACAATACTCTTAAAACTATTTATAACTCTATTCAACCCATAACTTAAGGTTTTGCTCAAAACATAATCTAGAAAGGCTTTTTGTGGGTCAATAACCACCATTTCATATGTAAGATTGACTAATTTAAATATAAATTTATTCAATTTAAAATTAACATCATTACAAGGAGGGAGTAATCAAATTTCCAATGCAACCAATGGTATAAAAAATATATTTTTAGAGATATAAGGCTAAAAAACTAAGACACAGTCACATCAACATCTTTAAAACATGAAAAATAAAAAATTACAGAGCAAGATATGAGCAAAACTCATCATATCTTATATTTTTATAAAACTATTAAAAATAAAATCAAAAGAATATTTATCATTTTTTAAAATAATTAAATTAGCCCCTACAACCTTCCCTCTAAGTGTTTTATAGTGAAAAGTTAGCTGAGTGATAACTCTTTCAAAAAGGGTCACTTCACACCATCATAACTTTTCACTAAAAACTCTAATAGCTACGGAACCAAATCCATTACCTTATCATGCCATCTAGGTACAATCATACAAACTTTTATATAATTTAGACTTCATTTTTTGATGCATAAGTGGGATTTAAAAGTGCTTACTAGATAGATTAAGTAATTAAGAGATGCAAAAAATGACTAAGTAAAAATCAACACAAAAACTGATTTTGATAGATATGCATTTTATGTATTATATATAATATATGCATTTTTTTTTTTCATTGCACTCTAATTAAATTTAGCTATCAACAAAATAAATTTGAATAAAATTTGACCTCCTTTACTACAAAAATGAGTTCAAAACATAAGCATTGACCAAATCAAAAAATTGGAAACAACCCAGACAATTGACTAAGTAAAAATCAGCTTAGAAGCCAATTTTTAAACTTATGCATCTCACATATGCAAACTAATTTTTTGTGTCCTTTTTTAACTACATAATTTTCTCTTATTTTATACAATCATATGAAAATTAAAGGTTATTGAACTTTATTTGGTTATATGAAATGATGTTTGAAAAGTGTTGCATAAGCTGATTTAGCAATTGTAAATACACATAAATCTACGCACTGGGTAGTTTTCATGACAATGATATTTTCATGCTATGAATTTCTATGCAACCACCTCCACTATTATACTCTCCTAACATTTGACTACTATCAAATAAGTTTTAGAAAGAAAAAACATGATTTAGCCTTAAAAAATTATTCTTAAATAATATTGGGTAAGCTGACTTCGATAAGACACTTCATATCTTTTTCTCTTAAGAAAACATCACATTAACACCTTCAGAACATGAAAAAATAAAAAATTGTAGAGCAAGATATGAGCAAAACTCATAATATCTTATATATCTAGAAAGATATTGAAAATACACTCAAAAGAGTATTTTTCATTTTTTTAAATAATCAAATTAGCCCCTACAACCTTCCCTCCAAGTGTTTTATAGTGAAAAGTTGGCTGAGTGATAAATATTTTGAAAATGGTCACTTCACACCATCATAAATTTTTAGTAAAAACTCTAATAACTACAGAACCAAGTGCATTACCTTATCATGCCATTTAGGTACAATCATAAATACTTTCATAGAATTTAGACCTCATTTTTTGATGCATAAATGGGATTCAAAACTAAGAGATGTAGAAAATGATTAAATAAAAATCAACACAAAAGCTAATTTTGATAACTATGCATTTTACATATTATATATAATATGTGCACATTATCTTTTCTATTACACTCTAATAAAATTTATCTATCACCGTAATAAATTTAAATAAAATTAAACCTATTTTACTATAAAAATTAGTTTGAAACATATGCATTGATGGGATCAAAAAATTGAAAATAACCCAGATAATTGACTAAGTAAAAATTAGCTTAGAAGCCAATTTTTAAACCTATGCATTTCACACATGCAAATTAATTTTTTGTTCCTTTTTTTACATGCATAATCTTCTCACATTTTTATACCATCATATGAAAATTAAATGTGATTGGTCTTTTGTTTAGTTCTGTGAAATGGTGTTTGAAAAGTGTTGCATAAGCTAATTTAGTAATTGTAAATACACATAAATCTATGCACTAGGTATTTTTCATGACAATGATATTTTTATGTTATGAATTTTTATGTAAAACCTTCATTATTATACTCTCCTGACATCTAACTACTATCAAATAAGTTTTGAAAAGAAAAACATTATTTAACCCTACAAAATTATTCCCAAAAAATATTGGGAAAGCTGACTTGGATAAGACACCTCATATCTTTCTCTCTTGAGAAAACATCACTGAGACCTTGAAATAATTTTATACTTTTAACTTCATATGATAATAAAATCAATATTACCAAGGCATGACTCCTGACAAGACCACATGAAAGTTTGAAATGAAAGAGATGTATAAAAGAAACTGGAAGGAAGAGAGAAGAAAGGAAAATGGATGATGACTTGAATGATGTCATCCTCCTCTACATGGAGAAAGTATTCAATATTCTATAAGACTTATTAAATGATTTAGATATCACCATCATAAATTTGAATATATGCACATTAACTTTTTCATTGCAATCTAGTGAAATTTAGATATCACCATAATAAATTTGAATAAAATTTGAACTCATTTAATACAAAAATGAGTTTGAAATATATGCATTGACTAGATCAAAAATTTGGAAATAACCCAGATAAATGACTAAGTAAAAATCAGCTTAGAAGTTTAAACCTATGCATTTTGCACATACAAATTAATTTTTTGTGTCTCTTTTGACCTGCATAATCTTCTCACATTTTTATACGATCATATGAAAATTAAAAGTGATTGGACTTTATTTGGTTCTATAACATGGTGTTTGAAAAATGTTGCATAAGCTAATTTAGCAACAGTAAATACACATAAATCTACGCACTAGGTAGTTTTCATAACAATGATATTTTCATGTTATTAATTTTTATGCAACCACATTATCATTATATTCTCCTAACATTTAACTACTATCAAATAAGTTTTGGAAAGAAAAAAACATGATTTAACCTTACAAAATTATACCCAAAAATTCTCACATTTTTATACCATCATATGAAAATTAAAAGTGATTGGACTTTATTTGGTTCTATAAAATGGTGTTTGAAAAATGTTGCATAAGCTAATTTAGCAACTGTAAATACAAATAAATCTATGCACTAGGTAGTTTTCATAACAATGATATTTTCATGTTATTAATTTTTATGCAACCACATTTATCATTATATTCTCCTAACATTTAACTATATCAAATAAGTTTTGAAAAGAAAAAAACATGATTTAACCCTACAAAATTATTCCCAAAAATTATCAGGCAAGCTGATTTGGATAAGACACCTCATATCTTTCTCTCTTGAGAAAACATCACTGAGACCTTGAAATAATTTTACACTTTAATTAATGATAATAAAATATATATTACCAAGGCATGGCTCCTGACAAGACCACATGAAATTTTGAAATGCAAGAGATATATAAAAGAAATTGGGAGAGAGAAGAAAGAAAAATGGATGATGACTTGAGTGATGTCATACTCCTCTACATGGATAAAGTATTTATTCTTATATAATACTTATTAAATTATTTGATTTACTTCTTCTTTCCACTTCAAATTTATCACATCTCCCACTTGGTCTTCTAGAAGCCTCTAGATACTTTATGAAGGCTTGTCACCTTAGCATTTAATGCCTTAAGACCTTGAGGGTGACTTTGATTACCTTTTTATAACCTCCTTTAATGATCAATGAATTTAACAACACTCTTACAACTATTTATAACTTCATTAAACACTTAACTTAAATCTTTTCTTATAACATAACCTAGAAAGGCTTTTTGAGGGCCAATAACCTCCGTCTTATAGCTAACATTGACTAATTTTAAATATAAATTTATTCAATTTAAAATTAACATCATTAAAAATAAAGAAAAATCTAGTTTCCAATGTAACCAATGGTATCAAAAATAGAGTTTTAGATCAAAATGTATGGCTAAAAAACTAAGATACAATCACATCAACACCTTTAGAACATGAAAAAATAAAAAATTGTAGAGCAAGATATGAGCCAAACCCATTATATCTTATATTTCAAGAAAGATATCAAAAATACACTTAAAAGAGTATTTTTAATTTTTTTAAATAATTAAATTGGCCCCTAAAATATTTCCTCTAAATTTTTTATAGTGAAAAGTTGGCTGAGTGATAAATCTTTCAAAAAGGGTCACTTAACACCATCCTAAATTTTCACTAAAAACTCTAATAACTACAAAACCAAGTGCATTAACTTATCATGCCATCTAGGTACAAACATACAAACTTTCATAAAATTTATACTTCATTTTTTGATGCATAAATGGGATTCAAAAGTGCTTACTAGGTAGATTAAGCAACTAATAGATGTAGAAAATGACTAAATAAAAATTAACACAAAAGCTGATTTTGATAGCTGTGCATTTTATATATTATATATAATATGTGTACATTATCTTTTCCATTTTACTTTAATGAAATTTAGCTATCACCTTAATAAATTTGAATAAAATTTGACCTCTTTTACTAAAAAAATAAGTTTGAAACATACATATTGACTAGATCAGAAAATTGAAAACAACCCAGAAAATTAACTAAGTAAAAATTAGCTTAGAAGCCAATTTTTAAACCTATGAATTTTGCACATGCACACTAATTTTTTGTGCCTTTTTTGACCTACATAATCTTATCATATTTTTATAGCATCATATTAAAATGAAAGGTGATTGGACTTTATTTGGTTCTGTGAAATGGTGTTTGAAAAGTATTGCATAAGCTAATTTAACAACTGTAAATACACATAAATCTAAGCATTGAACAGTTTTCATGACAATGATATTTTCATGTTATTAATTTTTATGCAACCACCTTCACCATTATATTCTCCTAATATTTGACTACTATCAAATAAGTTTTGGAAAGAAAAAAATATGATTTAACCCTACAAAATTATTCCCAAAAAATATTGGGCAAGCTGATTTGGATAAGACACCTCATATCTTTTTCTCTTAAAAAAATATAGCTTAAACTTTGAAATAATATTAAACTTTAAACCATGATAATAAAATCAATATTAGGAAGGCATGACTCCTAACAAGACCACATGAAATTTTGAAATGGAATAAATATATAGAAGAAACTAGAAGAGAGAAGAAAGGAAAATGGATGATGACTTGAGTGATGTCATCCTCCTCTACATTGAGAAACTATTATTTTTATAGAAAGATTATTAAATGCTTTGAGTTCCCTCATATTTCCACTTAACCTCTTCCACTTTAAATATATTCACATTTTCCACTTGGTCTTCTATAAGCCTCTAGACACTTTGTGAAAACTTGTCACATTAGCATTTAATTCCTAAAGACTTCCAGGGTGAATTTGATTACCTTATTAAACATTCATTGATGAGTAATGAATTACCTTTAAAATACTCTTACAACTATTTCTAACTCTATTATACTTGTAACTTGAAGCTTTGCTCACAACATAGCCTAGAAAGGCTTCTTGAGGGCCACCATTTCAACTGTAATATTGATTAATTTTAAATATAGTTTTTTCTAATTTAAAATCCACATCATTATAAAGAGGGATAAATAATATTTCCAATGAAATCATTAGTATCAAAAATAGAGTTATGGATCAAAATATATTTTTTAAAAACTAACACACAGTCGCATCAACACCTTCAAAACATGGGAAAATAGAAAATCACAGACCAAGATATGAGTAAAATCTATAGTATCTTATATTTATAGAAATATATTGAAAAGACACTCAAAAAGGTAATTTTAGTTTTTTTAAATAATAAAATTAACCCATGAAACCTACCTTCTAAGTGTTTTCTAGTGAAAAAGTGGTTGAGTGATAAACCTTCCCAGAAGGATCACTTCGCACCATCATAACTTTTCATTGAAAAATCCAATAGCTATGAAACTAAGTGCATGTTATCATTCCATCTGAGTAAAATCATAAAACTTTGCATTGAATTTAGACTTCATTTATTCTTATATAAATAGGATTTAAAAGTGTTTATTGGGCATATTTAGCAACTACTAGATGCAAAAAATGACTAAGTAAAAATTGGTGTAGAAATTGATTTTCATAGCTACACATTTTACACATTAAATATAATATATGCACATTATATTTTAAATTAAACTCTAATGAAATTTATAAATCACTTTTACCACTACATAAATGAGCTTGAAATTTGTGCACTGATAAGATCTAAAAAGTGGAAATAACGCAAAAAATTGACCAAGTAAAAATTAGCTCAAAAGCTAATTTTAAACCCTATGGATTTCACAAGTGGGAGCTAATTTTTTATGTCTTTTTTGACCTACACATTATTCTCACATTTGGCTACCATAATATTAAAATTAAAGGTGATTAGACATTATTTGGTTCTACAAAATGGTATTTGAAAAGTGTTGCATAGGCTAAATTGGCATCTAAAAATACACAAAAATCTATGCATTGGGTAGTTTTAATGATTTTGATATTTTTTTGTGATGAATAATTCCCTACAACCACCATCATCATTATATTATTATAACATTTTAATACCATGAAATAAGTTTTGGAGAGAAAAGAACATGATTTATCACTATAAAAAAATTCTTAAAAAATGTTGTGCAGGTTGATTTGGACAAGACACATCATATCTTACCCTCTTCAGAAAACCTCACTAAGACCTTGAAATAATTTGACACTTGAAACTATTATAATTAAATCAATATTACCAAGACATAACTCCCGACAATACCACATGAAAAGTTGAAATGAAAGAGATATATAGAAGAAAATGGAAGAGAGAAGAAAGAAAAATGGATAATGACTTGAGTGATGTCATCCTCCTCTACATGGAAAAAGTCTTCATTCTTCTAAAAGTATTATTAAATGATTTGAATTGACTCTTATTTACACTTAGCCTTTCCCATTTCAAATTCATCACATCTCTCACTTGGTTTTCTAAAAACCTGCAGACACTTTGTGAAGGCTTGTCACCATAGCATTTAATGCATGAAAACTTTGAGGGTGACTTTGATTAAATTATTCAACCTCCATTTACGAACAATTATTTACAAAACACTCTTATAACCATTTATAACTTCATTATAGATGCAACTTGAAACTTTGCTCATGATATAGGGCCAATAACCACCATTTCAACTATGATATTGACTAATTTTAAATATAAATTTGTCTAATTTGAAATCAACATCATTACAAAGAGGGAGAAATCAAATTTCCAATGAAACTAGTGGTATAAAATATGAAATTGTAGGTCAAAATATATGGCTAAAAAATAACACACAATCGCACCCAATCGCATCAACACCTTCAAAACATGAAAAAATGAAAAATCACAGACCAAAATATAGTAAAACCCATCATATCTTATATTTACATAAACTTTTTGAAAAGACACTCAAAATAGTATTTTTATTTTTATAAAATAATCATATTAACCCCTTTAACCTACCTTATTAATTTTTTATTCTGAAAATTTGGCTGAGTGATAAATCTTCTCAAGAGATTCACTTCGCACCATCATAATATTTTGCTGGAAAATCCAATAACTACAAAAAATACATTACCTTATCATGCCATTTGGGTATAATCATAAAAATTTTCTTATAATTTGAAATTCATTTTATCCTACACAAATGAGATTCAAAAATATTTATTAGATAGATTTAACAATTGGGAGATGCAAAAAATATTAAGTAAAAATTAACATAGAAGCTAATTTTGATAGCTACATATTTTACACATTATATTTAATATGTGTAGATTATATTTCTTATTATATTATAATTTCATTTAGATTAATCTTCACTATTTGAACATTTTTAATATCCAAAAATTTAATCTTTATATGCATTTTTCATAATGCATCATAATTTTAAAATTTAAACTATATGTAATAGTGAAGATTAAGTGGTTTTGAACGTGTTTAAGATCCAAAGATTTGAACTTTATGTGAATTTTGTATGATGCATCACAACTCTTAAATTTAAATGATATGTAATATCAAAGCTTAAGTGATTTTGAATATTTTTAAGATCTAAAGATTTAAACTTTATGTAAATTTGTCACAATGCCTCAAAAATTTGAAATTTAAATGATGCAATACTGAAGCTTAAAAAGTTTTAAAGGTGTTTAAGATCTAAAAATTTGAATTTTATACACAATTATTATAATGCATCATAAATTTAAAATGTAAATGATAGAATATTGAAGCTTGAGTAGATTTGAACATGTTTTAGATGCAAAGATTTGAACCTTATGTGCATATCTCATGGAGAATTACAACTTTGAAATTTTGAAGTATATGTAATACCAAAGCTTAACTAATTTTAAAGATATTTTAGAAATAAATATTTGAATTTTGTGTATATTTTTCATGATGCATCGTAACTTTGAAATTTAAAATATCTATAATATCAAATTTTAAGCAATTTTGAACATGTTTAAGATCTAAAAATTCAATTTTTATGCACATTTTTCATTATGCACATAACTTTTAAATTTGAATGTTATGTAATACCAAAATTTAAGTAATTTTGAATGTATTTAAGATCCAAATTTTTGAATTTTGTGCACATTTTTCATGATGCATTACAAATTTGAAAGTTTAATGATATGTAATACAAATTTTGAACGTGTTTAAGATTTAAAGATTTGAACTTTGTGTGTATTTTTTAGATGCATTGTAACTTTAAAATTTGAATGATATGTAATACTGAAGATTAAGTGGTTTTGAAATGTTTAAGATCTAAAGATTAGAATCTTATGTTCATTTAATATGATGCATCACAAATTTAAAATTTCAATGATATGCAATACCAAAAATTAAGTGATTTTGAATGTGTTTAAGATCTAAATATTTAAATCTTATGCATATTTTTCATGATGCATCACAACTTTAAAATTTGAATGATATGTAATATTGAAGCTTAAGTGGTTTTGAATGTATTTAAGATCTAAAGATTCAAATTTTATGCATTTTTTCATGATGCATCACAACTTTAAAATTTGAATGATATATAATTCTAAAGTTTAAGTGATTTTGAACATGTTTAAGATCAAAAGATTTAAACTTTATGCATATTTCTTATGATGCATTACAACTTTAAAATTTAAATGATATGCAATATTGAAGTTTAAGTGGTTTTTAAGGTATTTAAGATCCAAGGATTAAAATGTTATTTGCATTTTTCATGATAAATCTGAATAATATGTAATACTAAAGCTTAAGTAGTTTTAAACATGTTTAAGATATAAAGAGTTAAAGTTTATGAGTGTTTTTAATGATGCATCATAACATTAAAATTTGAATGATATGTAATATCAAAGCTTAAATAGTTTTGAAGGTCTTTGAAATCTAAAGATTCAAACTTTATGTATATTTCTCATGATGTATCATAACTTTGAAATTTTTATGATATATAATACATAAGCTAAAATGATTTTAAGTGTGTGTAAGACCTAAATATTTGAACTTTATGCCATTTTTCATGATGCATCTCAAATTTAAAATTTTGAATGATATATAATATCAAATCTTCAGTAGTTTTGAATGTATTTAAGATTCAAAGATTTAAACTTTATACACATTTTTATTATGCATCATAAATATGAAATTTTAATTATGTAATATCAAAGCTTAAGTATTTTTAAATGTGTTTAAAATCTAAATATTTAATATTTATGCATGTTTTTCATAATGCATAGTAAATTTTAAAATCTAATGATGAAATACTAAAATTTGAAAGGTTTTGAATGTATATAATATCTAAAGATTTGAATTTTATGCACATTTATTATAATGAATCACAAATTTGAAATTTGAATAATTTGTATTACCAAAGCTTAAGTAGTTTTAAATGTGCTTAAGATCCAAAGATTCAAATTTTATGCACAACTATCATAATGCATCATAACATTGAAATTTAAATGATATAATACCAAAGTTTAAGTGGTTTTAAACATGTTTAATATCTAAATATTTGAATTTTATGTAAATTTCTCATGATGTATCTCAACTTAAAAAATTTAATTGACATGTAATACCAAAGAAAAGTGGTTTTAAACATGTTTAAGATCTAAAAATTCAAATTTTATTCACATTTATTAAGATGCATTGTAACATTGAAATTTGAATGATATGTAATAACAAAACTTAGGTGGTTTTGAATGTATTTAAGATCCAAAGATTCAAACTTTATATGTGTTTATCATAATGCATCATAACTTTGAAGTTTGAATGATATGTAATATCAAAGATTAAGTGGTTTTAAATATGTTTAATATCTTAAGATTCAAAATTTATAAGTATTTATCATGATGCATAGCAACTTTAAAATTTGAATGATATGTAATACTGAAGATTAAGAAATTTTGAAAGTGTTTAAGATCTAAAGATTCAAACTCTATACATATTTCTCTTGATGTATTACATCTTTAAAATTTGAATGATATGTAATATCCAAAGATTTGAATTTTTTTATCTATTTATAATAATGCATCTTAGCATTGAAATATAAATGACATGTACTACCAAATTTTAAGTAGTTTTGAAGGTGTTTAATATCCAAATATTCAAATTTTATGCACAGTTTTCATAATGCATCATAACTTTGATATTTAAATGATATGTAATACTGAAGCTTAAGCAATTTTGAACGTATTTAAGATCTAAAGATTCAAATTTTATATAAATTTATCATGGTGTATCACAAATTTAAAATTTGAATGATATGTATTACAAAATTTTAACCAATTTTGAACATGATAAAGATCTAAAGATTCAAAATTTATGAACATTTCTCACGATTCATCATAACTTTGAAATTTTAATGATGTAATACTGAAGCTTAGGTAGTTTTGAAGGTGTTTGAGATCAAAAGATTTAAACTTTACAAAAATTTCTCATGATACATCATAACTTTGAAATTTGAAGGATATGTAATACCAAAGCTTAAGCAATTTTGAACATATTTAAGATCTACATATTCAAATTTTATGTATATTTCTCATGATACAATGCAACATAAAAGTTTGAATGATAAGTAATATTGAAATTTAAGTGGTTTTGAATATTTTTAAGATCTTAGTATTAAAAATTTATGCATGTTTATAATGATGCATCATAACTTTGTAATTTAAATAAAATTTATATTGAAGCTTAAATGGTTTCGAACATGTTTAAGATTTAAAAATTCAAATTTTATGTAGGTTTTTCGTGATGCATATCAAATTTAAATTTAAATGACATACAATACTAAAACTTGAATGGTTTTTAATGTATTTAAGATCCAAAGATTCAAACTTGATACATATTTCTCATGATGCATCACAACTTTGAAATTTGAATGATATGTAATATTAAAGCTTAAGTGATTTTAAATATGTTTAATATCTAAATATTCAAATTTATTTATGTTTCTCATTATGCATCATAGATTTAAAGTTTGAATGATGTAATACTAAAGTTTAAATGGTTTTAAATGTATTTAACATTCAAAATTTTGAAATTTATATGTGTTTCTCATGATGCATTATAACCTTGAAATTTGAATAATAGTAATATCAAAACTTAAATGGTTTTAAATGTGATTAATATCTAAATATTTGAAATTTATGTGCATTTATCATGATGCATTACAATATTTAAGTTTGAACGATATATAATACTAAAATTTAAGTGGTTTAAAAAATGTTTAAGATTCAACAATTCAAACTTTAATCTCATTTCTCATATGAACTTCATGAGAATTTCTCATAATAGAATGCAACTTTTAATTTTGAATGATATGGAATGTTGAAGCTTGAGTATTTTTAAACATGTTAAAGATCTAAAGATTTGAACTTTATGCACATTTATTATGATGCATCATAAATTTGAATTTTGAATGATATGTAATACTGAAGTTTCAACAGATTTGAATGCGTTTAAGATGCAAAGATTCAATGTTTATGAATGTTTGTATGGATGCATTGCAACTTTGATATTTGAATTACATGTAATGCTAAAACTTAAATAATTTTGAATATGTTTAAGATCCAAAGATTAAAAGTTTATGAATATTTCTCATAATGCATCACACTTTTGAAATTTGAATGATATGTAATATCAAAACTTAAATTGTTTTGAACTTGTTTAAAATCTAAATATTTGAAATTTAAGTGCATTTCTAATGATGCATCATAAATTTAAAATTTAAATATGTAATATTGAAGCTTAAGTAGTTTTGAACATGTTCAAGATCTAAAAATTCAAAGTTTATACATGTTTCTCAAAATGCATCACAAATTAGAAATTTAAATGATATGTAATGCCTAGGCTTGAGCAGTTTTAAATGTATTTAAAATACAAATATTCAAAATTTACACATATTTTTTAATGATGAATTATAATTTTAAAGTTTGAATGATATGTAATATCAAAGCTTAAGCAGTTTTAAATGTGTTTAAGATCCAAAGATTCAAACTTTATGAACATTTGATATGATGTGTCATAGTTTTAATGTTTGAATGATATGTAATACCAAAGCTTAAGTGGTTTGAAATGTGTTTAAGATTTAAAGATTTAAACTTTATATGAGTTTTGTATGGTGCACCACAATTTTAAAATTTGAATGATATGTAATATTGAAGCTTAAGTGGGTTTGAATGTGTTTATTATCCAATGATTTAAGATTTATACTCATTTCTCATGATGCATCATAAATTTTTAATTTGAATGATATGTAATACCAAACCTTGAGTAGATTTGAATGTGTTTAAGATCTAAAAATTTAAATTTTATGCATATTTCTCATGATGCATCACAATTTTGAAATTTAAATGATATGTAAGATCTAAATATTCAAACTCTATGTGCATTTGTCATGATGCATCACAACTTTGAATTTTGAATGATATGTAATACTAAAATTTAAGTAGTTTTGAATGTATTTAAGATCTAAAGATTTGAATTTAATGTATGTTTGTCATAACTTTAAAGTTTGAATGATATCTAATATTGAATTTTAATTCACTTGCACATTATTCTTACATTTAGATACCATCAAACAAGTTTTGAAGAGAAAAGAGCATGATTTATCCCTACATAATTATTCTAAAAAAATGTTACGTAGGATGATTTGGACAAGACATGTTATATCTTACTCTCTTGAGAAAATCTCATTGAGACCTTGAAAAATTTTAACACTTGAAACTATAATAATCAAGTCAATATTACCAAGACGTGACTCCTGACAAGAGCACATGAAATTTTGAAACAAAAGAGATATCTAGAAAAAAATAGAAGAGAAGGGAAAATAGATGATGACTTGAGTTATATCATCCTCCTCTACATGGAGAAAGTCTTCATTCTTTTATAAGACTTATTAAATGCTTTGAGTTTTCTTATCTTTCCACTTAACCTCTTAAACTTCAAATTTGTCACATCTCCTATTTGGTCTTCTAGAAGCCTCTAGACACTTTATGAAGGCTTGTCACCTTAAAATTTGATACTTGGAGACCTTGAGGGTGATTTTGATTACCTTATTCAACCTTGGCTTGCAAAACACTCTTACAACCATTTCTAGTTTTATTAGACCTATAACTTGAACCTTTGCTCACAGCATTGCCTAAAAGGGTTTTTTAGGGCTAATAACCACCATTTTAACTTCAATATTGACTAATTTTGATTATAAATTTATCCAATTTGATATCAATATCATTACAAAGAGGGAGAAATCAGATTTTTAATACAATTAGTGGTATCAAAAACAGAGTTATGGATTAAAAGATATGGATAAAAAGCCAACAGACAATCATATCAATAACTTCAAAACATGGAAAAATGATAAATCATAAAGCAAGATATAAAGAAAAAAGAATCATATCTTATATTTTAAAAAAGTTGTTGAAAAGACACTCAAAAAGGTATTTTTAATTTTTTTAAATAATCAAATTAAACCCTTTGCCCTACCCTCTATGTGTTTTAAAGTGATAAATCTTCCCAAGAGGGTCACTTTGTACCATTGTAACATTTTGATGAAAACTTCAATAGCTTGGAAAACAAGTGTATTAGCTTATCATACCATTTGGGTACAATCATATAAATTTTCATGAAATTTGGACTTCATTTTATTTTACATAAAATATGGTTTAAAATTTCTAACTAGATATATTTAACAACTCAGAGATGTATAAAATGACTAAGTAAAAATTAAAACAAAAACTAATTTTGATAGCTACGTATTTTACATATTATGTCTAATATGTGTGCATTATATTTTCTATTATACTATAATAAAATTTATCTATCATGATGATAAATTTGAAAAATATTTGACCTCCTTTGCCACTATGAAAATGAGTTTGAAATGTGCACACTAACTAGATCTAAAAATTAGAAACAACCCAAAAAAATTGACTAAGTAAAAATAGTGTAGAAGCCAAATTTTAACCTTGTATATTTTATATGTGGTAGATAATTTTTTATGCCTTTTTTAACCTTCAATTTATTCTCACATTTATATATCATAATATAAAAATTAAATGTGATTGAAATTTATTTAGTTCTATGAAATGGTGTTTGAAAAGTGTTGCACTAGATGGTTTGGCACTTGAAAACACATAGAAATGTGGACACTGAGTAGTTTTCATTACTAAAATATTTTTACATGATGAATAATTCTATGCAACCACTTTCACCATTATATTATCTTGACATTTTAATACCATCAAAAAAAATTGGAGATAAAAAAACATGATTTAGACCTATAAAATTATTTTTAAAACATGATGCATAGGTTGATTTGGATAAGACACATCCTATCTTACCCTCTTGAAAAAACTTCACTGAGACCTTGAAACAATTTTATTATTGAAACCATGATAATCAAATCAATATTACTAAGGCATTACTCCCCATAAGACCACATAAAAGTTTTAAAATGGAAGAGATATGTAGAGGAAAATGGAAAAAACAAGGGAAAATAGATGATGAATTGAGTGTTATTATCTTCTTCTTCATGGAGAAAGTCTTCATTCTTATATAAGTATTATTAAATTATTTGAGTTGCCTCCTCTTTCCACTTAACCTCTCCTAGTTCAAATTCATCACATCTCCTACTTGATTTTCTAAAAGCTTTTAGACACTTTATGAAGGCTTATCACCTTAGCATTTAATACTTGGAGACCTAAAAATTGACTTTGATTACTTTATTCAACCTTCATTAATCAACAATGACCTAAAAATAGTTTTATAACTATTTTTAACTCTATTAGACCTACAACTTGAAGCTTTGCTCATAACATAGCCTAGAAAGATTTCTTGATGGCCAATAACCACCATTTTAGTTGTAACATTGACTAATTTTAAATATAAAATTTTCTAATTTAAAATGAACATCATTATAAAGAGGGAAAAATTAGCTTATCAACGCAACCAATAATATCAAAAATAGATTTTTAAATCAAAAGATAAGGCTAAAAACTCAATATAGCTGTATCAACACCTTTAGAAAATGGAAAAATGGAAAATCATAGAACAAGACATGGGCAAAACCCATCATATCTTATATTTATAGAAAAATCTTACAAAGACACTAAAATATGTATTTTTAGTTTTTTTAAATAGTTAAATTAACCTTTGTGACCTATCCTCTCAATGTTTTATAGTGAAAAGTTAGATGAGTGATAAATCTTATTAAGGGGGTCACTTTGCACCATCATAACTTTTCATTAAAAACTCTAATAACTGAAAAACTAAGTGCATTACCTTATTATTTCATATTTATAAAATCATATAAATTTTCATATAATTTATACTTCATTTACTTCTACACAAATGAGATTGAAAAGTGCTCACTTGGTAGATTTAATACACTAAGAGATGTAAAAAATGACTAAGTAAAAATTAGTGTAGAAGCCAATTTTGATATATGTGTATTTTATGCATTATATCTAATATGTGCACATTATCTTTTTCGTTATATTTTAATGACATTTAGATATCATCATAAAAAAATTGAATAATATTTGACCTCTTTACCACTACAAAAATGAACTTTAAAGATGTGCGCTAATCAGATCTAAAAATTAGAAACAACTTAAAAAATAGACAAAGTAAAAATTAGCTTAGAAGCCGATTTCTAAATCTGTGCATTTCATACATGGGAGCTAATTTTTTTTATTTTTTTGACTTACACATTCTTCTCATATTTAGATACCATCATATGAAAATTAAAGGTGATTGGACTTTATTTGGTTCCATAAAATGTTATTTAAAAGGTGCTACACAAGCTAATTTGGTACCTAAAAATACATATAAAATTATGCACTTGATAGTTTTCATGACTATAATATTTTTACATGATTAATAATTCTCGATAACCACCTTTACCATTCTATTTTCCTAACATTTTAATACAATCAAATAATTTTGTGAGAGAAAAGAGCATGATTTAACATTATAAAATTATTCCCAAAAAATATTACGTGAATTGATTTGAACAAGACATCATATCTTACTCTCTCGAGAAAACCTCACTGATATTTCAAAAAAAATTACACTTAAAATCATGATAAATAAATCAATATTACCAAGTCATGACTCTTGACAAGACCACATGAAAGTTGTAAATGAAAAATATATATAGAAAAAAATGAAAAAAAGAAGGAAAAATATATGCTAACTTGAATGAAGTCCTCCTCTACATGGATGAAGTCTTCATTATTATATAATTCTTATTAAATGCTTTGAGTTTTCTTCTCTTTCCATTTAACATCTCTCACTTCATGTTCATCACATCTACCACTTGGTATTTTAGAAGCCTTTATACACTTTTTGAAGGCTTATCACCTTAGTATTTAATGCTTAAAGACATTGAGGGTGACTTTGATTACCTTATTCAACCTTCATTAATGACCAATAACCTTTACAACACTTTTAAAATTATTTATAACTCCATTAGACTTTTAACTGGAACATAACTTAAAAAGGCTTCTTAAAGACCAATAATCACAATTTTAGTTGTAATATTGACTAATTTTAAATATACATTTCTTCAATTTGAAATCAATATCATTACAAAATTAAGAAACCAAAATTTTAATGCAACTATTGGTATCAAAAATAGAGTTATGGATCAAAAGATATGGCTAAAAAATAACATACAGTCACATCAACACCTTCAAAATAGAGAAAAATAAAAAATTACATAGCAAGATATGGTAAAACCCATCATATCTTAATTTATAAAACCATATTGAAAAAACACTTAAGCAAGGTATTTTTAGTTATTTTCAATAATCAAATTAACCCATGTGACCTACCCTTTGAGTGTTTTTAGTGAAAAATCAGTTGAGTGATAAATCTTTCCAAGAGGGTCACTTCACACCATTATAATATTTTACTATAAAATCTAATAGATACAAAACATAGTGCATTACCTTATCATTCCATCTAGGTACAATGATATAAACTTTCATGGAATTTAGACTTTATTTATCTATGCACAAATGGGATTCAGAAGTACTCACTAGATAAATTTAATAACTAAAAGATGCAAAGAACGATCAATTAAAAATCAACACAAAATTTGATTTTAATAGTTGCATATTTTACATATTATATATAATATGTGTGCATTATATTTTATATTTAACTCTAATTACATTTAGATTTGACCTCCTTTACTATTGTGAAAATGAGTTTGAAATGTACGCACTAATCAGATCTAAAAATTGAAAACAACCTAAAAATTTGACTAAGTATAAATTAGCTCAGAAATAATTTCTAACCTTATACATTTCATATATGGGAGATAATTTTATTTTATTTTTTTGACTTGCACATTCTTCTCATATTTGTCTAACATCATATTAAAATTAAATGTGATTGGAATTTATTTGGGTCTGTGAAATGGTATTTAAAAAGTGTTGCATAGGTATATTTGGCACTTGAAAATACATTAAAAAATTATGCAATTGTTAGTTTTCATGACTGTAATACTTTCATGTGATGAATAATTATTTGTAAACACCTTCATCATTGTATTTGACTGACATTTAACTACCATCAAACAAGTTTTAAAAATAAAAGAGTGATTTAATACAACAAAATTATTCTCAAAAAATGCTGTGAAGGTTTGCTGATTTAGATAAGACACATCATATCTTACCCTCTTGAGAAAACCTCACTAAGATCTTGAAACAATTTGACACTTGCAATCATAATAATCAAATCAATATTACCAAGGCATGACTCTTGACAAGACCATATGAAAGTTTGAAATGGAAGAGATATATCTAGAGCAAAATGGAAGAGAGAAAAAGGAAAAATAGATAATGACTTGAGTGATGTCATTTTCACTCATTTAATACTTATTAAATGCTTTGATTTTCCTCCTCTTTCCACTTAACCTCTATCACTTTAAATTTGTCACATCTCCCACTTGGTCTTCTAGAAGCCTCTAAACACTTTGTGAAAGCTTGTCACCTTTGTATTTAATGCCTACAGACCTTCAAGGTGAATTTGATTACATTATTCAACCTCTATTAATGAGAAATAACTTTAAAAAATATTATTATAACCATTTTTTATTTCCATTACACTTAAAAATTGAAGCTTTGCTCACAACATAGTTTATAAAAGCTTTTTGAGGGCCAATAACCATCATTTCAATTATGACATTGACTAATTTTAAATATAAATCTATTCAATTTAAAATAAACATCATTATAAAGAGAGAAAAATCATATTTTCAATACAACCAATGATCTCAAAAATAGACTTGAAAATTAAAAGATATGGCTAAAATACTAATACATAGATATACAATCATATCAACACCTTTAAAATATAGAAAATTAGAAAATTATAGAGTAAGATATAAGCAAAACTTATCATATCTTAGATTTCTAGAAAGATCTCGAAAATACACTCAAAAAGGTATTTTTAATTTCTTTTAAGTAATGAAATTACCCCCTACCCTACCCTCTATGTGTTTTATGATAAAAAGTTGGCTAAGTGATAAATCTTCTCAAGAGGATTCACTTCACACCATCATAACTTTTAACTGTAAACTCTAATAGTAGTAAAACAAAGTGCATTATCTTATCATACCATCTACGTAAAATCATTAAAAAAATTATAAAATTTTGACTTCATTTAGTCTTATAAAAATAAGATTCAAAAGTGCTTATTAGATAGATTTAGTAACTGGGAGATACAAAAAATGACTAAGTAAAAATCAATGTAGAAGCTAGTTTTAATAACTACATATTTTACACATTATATCTAATATGTGTACATTATCTTTCTTATTTCACTATAATGACATTTAGCTAACATCATGAGAAATTTAAATAATATTTTACCTCCCTTACCACTAAAAAAATGAGATTGAAACATGCATACTAACAAGATCTAAAAATTGGGTGGGGGCCCTAGCCTGGTTGGCTAAGTATTTCCGCTATGGCTCTACTGGTCTCAAGTTCTAGTCTCTACCCGCCCCGTGGTACCGGTATTAGGCATGTCTAGCTAGCACCGCCAATCACGTTAAAATTTTTACCAGGCTTTAAAAAAAAAAAAAAAAACGAAGCCCAGATCTAAAAATTAAAAATAACCCAAAAAATTGATTAAGTAAAAATCAGCTCATAAGCTAATTTTTAACTCTGCGCATTTTGCACAAGTTAAATTTTTATGTATTTTTTGACATAAAAATTATTCTTACATTCAACTACAATCATATGAAAATTAAAAATGAATATACTTTATTTCGTTCTACAAAATGGTATTTGAAAAGTGGTGGATAGGTTGATTTGACACTTTGAAATACATAAAAATTTACACATTAGGCAGTTTTTATAACTATCATATTTTCAAGTGATGAATAATTCTATATAAATACCTTCACCATTGTATTCTCTTGATATTTTTCTATCATCAAATAAATTTTAGAGATAAAAGAGCATGATTTAACCCTACAAAATTGTTCTCAAAAAATGTTGCACACGTTGATTTGAACAAGACATGTCATATCTAACCCTTTTGAGAAAACCTCACTAGGACTTTGAAACAATTTGACACTTAAAACTATTATAATAAATTGAATATTACCAAGGCATGACTCTCAAAAAGACCACATTAAAGTTTGAAATGAAAGAGATGTATTAAAAAAATGGAAAAGAGAGGGGAAAATAGATCATGACTTAAGTAATGTCATCCTCCTCTACATAGAAAAAGTCTTCATTATACTAGAATGCTTATTAAATGCTTTGATTTTCCTATTCTTTTCACTTAAACTCTCCCAATTCAAATTCATCACATCTTCCACTTGGTCTTCTAAAATCCTTTAAACACCCTGTGAAGGCTTGTCACCTTCACATTTAATGCTTAGAGACCTTAAGGTGACTTTTATTACCTTATTCAACATCTATTGATGATAAATAACTTATAAAAAAATCTTAAAATGATTTATAACTTTATTAGACATGTAACTTGAAGCTTTGCTAACAAGATAGCCTAGAAAGGCTTCTTGAGGACTAATAACCACCATTCTAGTTGTGACATTGACTAATTTTAAATATAAATTTCTCCAATTTGAAATCAATATCATTACAAAGAGGGATAAATCATATTTACAATACAACCGATGTTCTTAAAAATAATTTTTTAGATAAAAATATGGCTAAAAAACTAACACGTAGTCACACACAGTCACATCAACACTTTTAAAATATGGAAAAATAGAAAATCCTAGAGAAAGATATAAGTAAAAACCATCTTATCTTATATTTATAGAAAGCTCTTGAAAATGCAATCAAAATTATATTTTTAGTTTTTTTAAATAATTAAATTAACCCCTATGACCTATCCTTTGAGTGTTCGTTGCTAAAAAATGTGGCTGAGTGATAAATCTTCCTAAGAGGGTCAATTCACACCATCATAACTTTTTGCTAAAAACTTCAATAGTAATAAAATTAAGTGCATTACCTTATCATGCCATATATTTACAATCATAAAAACTTAAATGAAATTTATAATTCATTTTCTCTTAAATAAATGATATTTAAAAGTGTTTAGTATGTAGATTTAGCAACTGAGAGATGTAAAAAATGATTAAGTAAAAATCAATGTAGAAACTAATTTTGATAGATGTGCATTTCACACATTATATCTAATATATGCACATTATATTTTTCATTTCACTCTAATGACATTTATCTATCACAATAAAAAATTTGAACAAGATTTGACCTCTTTTATCATTAAAAAAATGAGCTTGAAACATATGCACTAACCATATCTAAAAACTAGAAACAACCTAAAAATTAACTAAATATAAATCAGCTCAACAACCAATTTTTAACTCTACAAATTTTATATGTTTTTATATATTTTTTGACCTACACATTATTCTCACATTTGGATACCATCATATGACTATTTAAATTTTTTATAATTTATTTGGTTCTACAAAATAGTATTAGAAAAGTGGTGCACAGAATGATTTAGCACCTTGAAATACATAGAAATCTACACACTATGTAGTTTTCATAACTATGATATTTTTAAGTGATAAATAATTATCTATAACCACCTTCACCATTGTATTATCTTAACATTTTACTACCATTAAACAAATTTTGAAGAGAAAAGAGCATAATTTATTCCTTCAAAATTATTATAAAAAAATAATGCACTAACTGATTTGGATAAGACATCATGTCTAAACTTTTTTAACAAAACCTCACTAAGACTTTGAAATAATTTGACACTTGAAACCATGATAATAAAATCAATATTACCATGGCATAACTCTAAAAACACCACATGAAAATTTGTAATGGAAGAGATATATAGAAGAAAATGGAAGAGAGAAGGGAAAATAAATGATGACTTGAGTGATGTCATCCTCATTTATATGGATAAATTCTTCACTCTTATATAAGTATTATTAAATTCTTTGAGTTTTCTCCTTTTTATACTTAACCTCTCCCATTTCAAATTCATCACATCTCTCACTTGGTCTTATAAAAGCCTCTAAACACTTTGTGAGGGCTTATCACCTTAAAATTTAATGTCTTGAGACCTTGAGGGTGACTTATATTACATTATTAAACCTCCATTGATGATAAATGACCTAAAAAATACTCTTAAAAATATTTATAACTCCATTAAACATGCATCTTAAAACTTTGCTCACAACATAACCTAGAAAGGCTACATGAGGGCCAATAACCACCTTTTTAGCTGTGACATTGACTAATTTTAAATATATATTTCTCTAATTTGAAATCAATATAATTATAAAGAGAGAGAAATCAAATTTTAAACATAACTAGTGGTATACAAAATAGAGTTGTGGATCAAAAGATACGACTAAAAAATAACATACAGTCACATCAACACCTTCAAAACATGGAAAAATAGAAAATCACAAAGTAAGATATGAGTAAAACCTATCATATCTTGTATTTCTAGAAATATCTTGAAAATAAACTCAAAATGATATTTTTAGTTTTTTTAAATAATTAAATTAACCCCTATAATCTACCCTCCAAGTGTTTTCTAGCGAAGAGTTAGTTGAGTGATAAATCTTCTCAAGAGGATCACTTCGCATAATCATAACATTTTACTGTAAACTCCAATAGCTATGAAACCTTGTGCATTACCTTGTCATGCCATCTAAGTACAATCATATAAACATTCATGGAATTTAGACTTCATTTTTTTCTACATAAATGGGATTTAAAAGTGTTCATTAGGTACATGTAAAAGCTGATTTTGATAGCTACATATTTTACACATTATATCTAATATATACGTATTATCTTTTTCATTTCACTCTAATGACATTTAGTTATTACCATGAAAATTTTGAATAATATTTTACCTCCTTTACTACTGCAAAAAATGATTTTGAAATGTGTGCAATGATCAAATCTAAAAATTGAAAACAACTCAAAAAATTGACTAAATACAAATCAACTCAGAAGCCAATTTCTAATCAGATGCATTTTTCATGTGGGAGCTAATTTTATTTTCCTTTTTTCACTTACACATTCCTCTCATATTTATCTATCATCATATTAAAATTAAAGGTGATAGGATTTTATTTGATTTTGAGAAATAGTATTTGAAAAGTGTTGCAAATGTTGATTTGGCACCTCTATAGAAATACACAAAAATTTATGCACTAAAATTTTTCATGATTATGATATTTTCATGTCAATAATAATTATCTATAACCACCTTCACCATTATATTCTCCTAATATTTTACTACCATCAACTAAGTTTTAGAGATAAAATAACATGATTTAGCACTGCAAAATTATTCTTGAAAAATGTTATGCAAGCTGAATTGGACAAGACACGTCATATCTTACCTTTTTTAAAAAAAATCACTGAGACTTTGAAAAAATTTAACACTTGAAATCATGATAATCAAATCAATATTATTAAGGCATGACTCCTGATAAGACCACATGAAAGTTTGAAATGGAAGAGATATATAAAATAAAATCAAAGATAGAAAGAAAAATAGATGATGAATTGAGTGATATCATCCTCCTTTACAAGGATGAAGTTTTCATTCTTATATAAGTATTATTAAATTTTTACTCCTCTTTCCACCTAACCTCTCCCACTTATAATTCCTTACATCTCCCATTTGGTCTTCTAGAAGCCTTGAGACACTTTATGAATGCTTGTCACTTTTGTATTTAATGCTTAGAGACCTTGAGGGTTATTTTGAATACCTTATTCAACCTTCATTGATAAGAAATTACCTAAAAAATACTTTTAAAACTATTTATAACTTTATTAGACATAGAACTTGAATCTTTGCTCAAACATAGCCTAGAAAGATTTTTTGAAAGTCAATAAGCACCATTTCAACTATAACATTGAGTAATTTTAAATATAAATTTATCCAATTTTAAATCAATATCATTACAAAGAGAGATAAATCATCTTTCTAATGAAACCAACGGTCTCAAAAATGGAGTTGTAGATCGAAATATATGGCTAAAAAACTAAAATACAGTCGCAAAATTCATCATATTTTATATTTCTAGAAATATTTTGAAAATACACTCAAAAGGGTATTTTTAATTTTTTTAAATAATGAAATATACCACTGCAACCTACCCTTTAAGTGTTTTCTAGTGAAAAATTGACTTTTGGATAAATCTTTTCAGGTGGGTCACTTTATACCATCATAGTTTTTTGGTAAAAACTTTAATAGTAGCGAAGCTAAGTGCATAATTACCTTATCATGTCATCTAGATATAATGGTAAATTTTTTTATGGAATTTAGACTTAATTTACTACTATACAAATGGGATTCAAAAATGCTCACTAGGTAGATTTAGTGATTGAGAGATACAGAGAATGACTAAGTAAAAATCAACGTAGAAACTGATTTTCATCACTGTGTATTTTACACATTATATCTAATATGTATGCATTATCTTTCCTTTTTCACTCTAATAACATTTAGTTATCACCATGTAAAATTTGAAAAAAAATTGATCTCCTTTACCACTATAAAAATGAGCTTGAAACATGTGTACTAACTAGATCTAAAAACTAGAAAATAACTCAGAAAATTGACTAAGTAAAAATCAATTTAGAAACCAATTTTTAACTCTACACATTCTGCACCAAGGAGCTAATTTTTTATGTATTTTTTGACCTACACATTCTTCTTACATTTGGATACAATCATATAAAAATAAAAAATGATTAGATTTTATTTGGTTTTATAAAATGATGTTTGAAAAGTGTTGTACAGATTGATTTGATACCTTGAAATAAATAAAAATCTACATACTGATCAGTTTTTATAACATAGATATTTTTAAGTAATGAATAATTCTTTCTAACCACCTTCACCATTATATTCTATTGACATTTGACTACCATCAAATAATTTTTGGAGATAAAAAAGTATGAGTTAGCTCTGCAAAATTGTTCCCAACGTGTCTTGTCTAAATCAGTCTACATAATATTTTTTGGAAACAATTTTGTAGGGCTAAATCATGATTTTTTCTCTCTAAATTTTTTTCATCATGTCAAAATATTGTAGTCATAAAAACTGCCAAATGTGTAGATTTCTATGTATTTTTAGGTGCCAAATCAGCCTATAGCACCTAAAAATACCTAGAAATCTGCACATTTGGCAAACACCATTTGATTTTCACAATGATCTTGGAAGGTTTGAATCTGCACACTTTTCAAACACCATTTCATAGAATCAAATAAATTTCAATCACTTTTAATTTTATTATGATGTTATCCAAATGTGGGAAGTATGTGTAAGTTACAAAAGACACAAAAAATTAACTTCCACGTGTGAAATGCACAGGGTTAAAAATTGACTTTTGAGCTAATTTTTACTTAGCCAATTTTTTGAGTTGTTTTTAGTTTTTAAATCTGGTCAGTACACACAGTTTAAGCTCATTTTTTCAATGTTAAATGAGGTCAAATCTTGTTAAAAATTATCATGATGATAGATAAATGTCATTACAGTGTAATGATAAATATAATGCACATATATTAGATAGAATGCAGAAGTAAATAAAATCTAAATTCTATGAAGGTTTGTCTAATTGTACCTAGATGGCATGTAATGCACTTGGTTTCATAACTATTGGAGTTTCTAATGAAAAGCTATGATGGTGCAAAGTGACCCTCCTGAAAAGATTTATCACTCAACCAATTTTTCACTAAAAAACACTTAAAGGGTAGGTCACAGTAGTTACTTTGATTGTTTCAAAAAAATAAAAACACTTTTTTGAGTGTTTTTTCAAGAACTTTATGTAAATATAAGATATGATGGATTTTTTTATATATTTCTCTATGATTTTTTCATTTTTTAATGTTTTGAAGGTGTTGATTTTTTAACTATATCTTTTGATCCGTAACTTCATTTTCAATGCTATTGGTTGTATTAGAAAGCTAATTTTTTCCTTTTTATAGTGATGTTTATTTTAAATTGAAGAAATTTATATTTAAAATTAGTCAATTTTGTAGATAAAATGGTGGTTATTGGCCCTCAAGAAGTCTTTTTAAGTTGTGTTATGAGCAAAGCTTCAAATTATAATTTTAATAGAGTTAGAAATGGTTATAAGAATGTTTTGTAGGTTATTGCTCATTAATGAAGGTTGAATAAGGTAGTCAACGTCACCCTTAAAGTCTCCAAATATTAAATTCTAAAGTTGAATTTGAAGTGGGAGAGATTAAGTGAAAAGAGGAAGCAACTCAAAGCATTTAATAAATCTTCTAGAATAATGAAAACTTTCACCATGTAGAAGAGGATGACATCACTCAAGCCATCATCCATTTTCCCTTCTTTTCTCTTCCATTTTATTTAATATATGTCTTTCATTTCAAATTTTCATGTGGTCTTGTTGGAAGTCATGTCTTGTTAATATTTATTCAATGTATCATGGTTTTAAGTGTCAAATTATTTTACGGTATTAGTGAGATTTTCTCAAGAGGGTATGATTCGACGTATCTTGTCAAAATCAACTTGTAGAACATTTTTTGAGAATAATTTTGTAAGGTTAAATAATGCCCTTTTCTCTCTAAATCTTATTTTATGGTATTCAAATGTTAAAAGAATACATTGGTAAAGTTGGTTATAGAGAATTATTCATCAAGTAAAAATATCGTATTTATAAAAATTGCCTAATGCATAGATTTTTTTGTATTTTTAGGTGCCAAATAAACCTATGTGTAGTCATACAAAATATGAAATTGGATAATTTAAGCATGGCTAATGACACCCAATCCATAGGTCTTCCTACTTGCTTACACAACCCTTAGAGGCTATTCTTTCACTAATTTGCAATCATCCATACTTAATCTTTATAGACCTAGGCAGTACTTTCAGGCCTAGATCCATTCCTCTAAGTCTCATTCCCTCTAGATAATAGCACCCAACTTGGATAGGAGCACAGAAACCTAAGGTGTCCTAATTTTTGTGTTGTTGTTCAGGTGCAAAATTGATCCTTATGATCAAATTCTTTTGGATCCTTATCATTTTTCTTGTCAGTCTAACATGAATTTATTTAAACTATGATCATTAATTTTCTTATAAAAAGCCATTTAAATTATAATTAGAAGGGTTGGTACTCATTTATAAGAGAGAAATAAAAATAAAAGTAAGTAAACTCAAACACTCTTCCCTATTCTCTACATACAACCTTTCAAGATCATTTCAAGTTTATTCAAACCTTTGCACTAGTCCTTAACCATTTGAAGTACATCTAGTTTTACATCTAGTTGCATTTATCATACATAATTGCACCAAGCACTTCAATAGGAGAGCTACATTAGTTGAATACCTCCTCAAAGTATTAGTATGTAAGCATTGTGCTCACACATAAGGTGTGAAGTGAATTCAATGTACCATTTACATACTAACCTCTTCTCTATCTTTTCTAAGTTTATATTCAAGTTCAAGTACAAAGAGTCATAGGGCTTTAAAAATTTAAAACAAATGCATAGTGAGCTTCGTAAGCTTCCAAGCTTCAATATTTCACTGATAGGGTAATAAAAGCTTGGAAAATAGAACTTAGAAAGCTCAGATCACTTGGAAAATAGTATTATAAAAGGACTATAATGCAAAAATGAACCTCAGGATCTAGTTTTTGATAGTTTTTTAGTCCTACTCTTTCAATATCAAACCCTGTCTTAATCTGGATCATTCAAAATACGCTAAATTAGATTTATCTTATTTATTATTATATTTATAAAATATAAAAATATAAATCTATTAACATATAATAGTATCTTAATTATTTCACATTATTTACTAATTTACTTTGCTCATACCCATTTATTTAATTAGGAATAAAACTTCATTATTCCCAAAAATAATAAAATATTTTCTAACGCTTTTCAAATAACGTCCAATCACATTTAATTTTTATATTATAGTATCCAAATATGTGAAGAATGTAATTGTTAAAAAAGACACAAAAAATTATCTCCACATGCAAAATGCATATGGTTAAAAATTGGTTTTTGCGTTGATTTTTATTAGGTCAAATTTTTGAGTTGTTTCCAATTTTCAAATTTATTTTTGTAATGGTAAAGGAGGTTAAATCTTGTTTAAATTTATCATGGTTATAGATAAAATTCATTAGAGTGCAATGGGAAAGATAATGTGCATATATAATATATAAAATGTGTAGCTATCAAAATTAGTTTCTACATAGATTTTTACTTGGTAATATTTTAAATCTCTCAATTATTAAATCTATCCAGTGAGCACTTTTAAATATTATTTATGTAGGAGAAAATAAAGTATAAATTCCATGAAATTTTATATGATTGTACCTAGATGGTAATTCACTTGGTTTCATAGCTATTAGATTTTTTAGTGAAAAGTTATGATAGTGTGAAGTAACCCTCCTAGAAAGATTTATTACTCAACCAACTTTTTACTAAAAACCCCTCATAAATTAGCTTGAAAGGATTAATTAATTATTTGAAAAAATTAAAAATATACTTTTGAGTGTCTTTTCAATATATTTATGAAAATACAAGATATGATGGGTTTTGATCATATTTTGAAGGTGTTGAAGTGACTATGTTAGATCGACAATTCAATTTTTGATACCATTGGTTGCATTGAAAAATTGATTTCTCGTTCTTTATAATGATGTTGATTTAAAATTGGATAAATTTATATTTGAAATTATTTAATGATGTAGCTAAAATGGTGGTTATTGGACCTCATAAAGCCTTTCTAGGCTATATTGTGAGCAAAGCTTTAAGTTATAGATCTAATGGAGTTTAAAATGATTATTAGAGTGTTTTGAAGGTTATTAATCATCAATGGAGATTGAATAAGATAATAAAATCCACCTTAAAGGTCTACAAGAATTAAATTTTAAGGTGATAATGGATGTTGAATAAGTTAATCAATGTCACTCTAAGGGTCTACAAGCATTAAATACTAAGGCTTCTAGAAGACCAAGTGGGAGAGGTGATGAATTTGAAGTGGGAGAGGTTAAATGGAAAGAGGAGGAAAATCAAAACATTTAAAATAAGCCTTTTTCTAGAATAATAAATATTTTTTTCATGTAGAGGAAGATGATATCACTCAAGTCATCATCCATTTTTCCTTCTCTCTTCCATTTTCTTCTATAAACCTCTTCCATTGAAAACTTTCATGTGGTCTTGTCAAGAGTCATTTCTTGATAATATTAATTTTATTATCATGGTTTCAAATATCAAATTATTTCAAGGTCTCAGTGAGGTTTTCTCAAGAGGGTAAGATATGATGTGTCTTATCTAAATCAGTGTGTACAATATTTTTTTAGAACAATTTTATAGAGTTAAATCATGATCTTTTCTATCTAAAACTTATTTGATGGTATACAAATATCATGAGAATACAATGATGAAGATGATTGTAGAGAATTATTCATCATGTGAAAATATCATAGTTATGAAAAGTACCTAGTACGTATATTTCTATGTATTTTCAGGTGTCAAATCAGCGTGTACAATAGTTTTTAAAGACTATTTCATAAAACTAAATAAAGTCTAATCACCTTTAAATTTCATATGATGGTATCCAAATGTAAGAAAAATGTGTAGGTTAAAAAAATCATAAAAAATTAGTTCTCACATGCGAAATATGTAGGGTTAAAACTTGTTTTTTGAGCTAATATTTACTTAATATTTTTTTGGGGTTATTTCTAGTTTTTAGATCTGTTCACTGTGCACATTTCAAACTTATTTTTGTAGTGGTAAAGGAGGTCAATTTTTATTTAAATTTTTCATGGTGATAGCTAAATAAAATTAAAGTGCAATGGTAAATATAATGCACACATATTAGATATAATATGTAAAATGTATAGTTATCAAAATTAGTTTTTGTATTGATTTTTACTTGGTCATTTTTTGTATTTATCAGTTTTTAAATCTATCTAGTGAGCACTTTTGAACACCACTTTTCAAGAGCAAATGAAGTCTAAATTATATGAAATTTTATGTGATTGTACTTAGATGGTATGATAAAGTAATGCACTTAGTTTCATAGCTATTTGAGTTTTCTAAAAAAAGTTATGAGCTAATTTGATTATTTTAAAAAGTTAAAAATACTTTTTTTAGAGTATTTTTAAGAATTTTTTGTAAACATAAGATATTATGGGTTTTATCGATATCTTGCACTACAATTTTCCATTTTTCTATGTTTTGAATGTGTCGATGCAGCTATGTGTTGATTTATTAGTCATATCTTTTAATCTTTAACTCTATTTTTGATACCATTAGTTGCATTAAAATTTTGATTTTTCCCCCCTTTGTATCAATGTTTATTTCAAATTGGATAAATTTATGTTTAAAATTAGTCAATGTCATAACTAAAATGGTGGTTATTGGCTCTCAAAAAGCCTTACTAGACTATGTTATGAGTAAAGCTTCAAGTTGCAAGTCTAATGGAGTTAGAAATGCTTTTAAGAGTATTTTTTAGGTCATTAATCATCAATAGAGGTTGAATAAGGTAATCAATGTCACCTTGAAGCTCTCTAGGTATTAAATGTGAACGTGACAAGTCTTCAAAAAATGTCTAGAGGCTTTTATAAGACCAAGTACAAGATGTGATAAATTTAAAGGGGAGAGGTTAAGTGGAAAGAGGAGGCAACTCAAATCATTTACTAATTCTTAGAGAATAATGAAGACTTTCTCCATGTAGAGGAGGATGACATCACTCAAGTCATCATCTATTTTTCCTTCTTCTCTCTTCCATTTTATTTTATATATCTCTTCCATTTCAAACTTTCATGTGGTCTTGTCAGGAGTCATGCCTTGGTAATATTGATTTGATTATCATGGTTTCAAGTGTCAAATTATTTCAAAGTCTCAATGATATTTTATTAAGAGGGTAAGATATGACATGTTATGTCCAAATCAACTTGCACAACATTTTTTGGGAATAATTTTTTAGGCTCAAATCATAATCTTTTCTCTTAAAAACTTATTTCATGGTAGTCAAATATCAGGATAATATAATGGTGAAGGTGGATATAGAGTATTACTCGTCATGTGAAAATATTGTAGTAATGAAAACTATCTAGTGTGTAGATTTCTATGTATTTTTAGGTGCTAAGTCAGCCTATGTAGGTAGCATTTTTCAAACACTATTTTTCAAAACCAAATAAAGTCCAATCACCTTTAATTTTCATATGATGTTATCAAAATGTGAAAAAAATGTGCAAGTTTAAAAAAGCATAAAAAAATTATTTCCCACGTGTGAAATGTGCAAGGTTAAAACTTGGTTTTTGAGCTAACTTTTTCTTTGTCAAATTTTTGGGTTATTTTTCAGTTTTCAAATTTGGTCAGTGTGCATGTTTTAAACTCATTCTCATAGTGGTAAAGGAGGTTAAATATTATTCAAATTTATCATGGTGATATCTAAATGTCATTAGAGTGAAATGGAAAATATAGCACATACATATTAGATATAATGTGTAAAATGTATAGCTATCAAAATTATATCATACACTGATTTTTAATTAGTCATTTTTTACATCTCCCAATTGCTAAATCTACCCTATGATAACTTTTGGATCTTATTTGTTCAATAAAAAATGAAGCCCAAATTTTATGAAAATTTCTATGATTGTATTAAGATGGCACGATAAGGTATACACTTGGTTTTACATCAATTGGAGTTTCTAGTGAAAATTTATGATGGTACAAAGTGACCTTCCTGAGAAGATTTATCACTTAGCTAGCTTTTCACTAGAAATTACTATGAGGGTAGGTCATAGGAGTTAATTTAATTATCTAAAAAAACTAAAAATATCCTTTTTAGTATATTTTCAAGATATTTTTGTAAATATTAGATATAACGAGTTTTGCTCATATCTTGCTTTACGATTTTCTATTTTCCCATATTTTGAAGGTGTTGATGTGAATGTGTATGACTATGTATTAGTTTTTTAGACATATCTTTTGATCCACAACTCCATTTTTGTTACTATATGTTGAAATAAAAATTTTATTTCTTCCACTTTGTAATGATATTGATTGAAAATTAAAGAAATGTATATTTGAAATTAGTTAATATCATAGTTGAAATGATGGTTTTAGGCCCTCAAGAAGCCTTTCTAGATTATGTTGTGAGCAAAGTTTTAATTTCTAGGTCTAATAGAGTTAAAAATGGTTGCAATAATATTTTTTAATTTATTTCTCATTAATGGAGGTTGAACAAGTTAATCAAAGTCACCCTCAAGGTCTCTAGGCATTAAATGCTAAGGTGACAAGCCTTCACAAAGTATTTAGAGGTTTTTAGAAGACCAATTGAGAGATGTGATGAATTTGAAGTGGGAGAGGTTAAGTGGAAAGAGGAGGCAACTCAAAGTATTTAATAATCCTTTTAGAATAATGATAAATTTATCCATGTAGAGGAGGATGATATCACTCAAGTCATCATTCATTTTCCCTTCTTCTTTCTTCCATTTTCTTCTATATATCTCTTTCATTTCAAACTTTCATGTGTTCTTATCAAGAGTTATGCCTTTCTAATATTGATTTGATTATAAATATTTCAAGTTTCAAAATTTTTCAATATCTCATTGATATTTTTTCAAGAGGATAAGATATGGTCTTGTCTAAATTAGCTTACACAATATTTTTCAACAATAATTTTATAAGGATAAATCATGTTCTTTTCTCTCCAAAAATTATTTGATGGTAGTGAAATGTCATGGAAATATAATGTTGAAGGTGGTTATATAGAATTATTTATCATGTAAAAATATCATAACCATGAAAATTACCTAATGCATAGATTTTTATGTATTTATAGGTGTTAAATCAACTTGTGTATCACTTTTCAAATACTATTTCATAGAACCAAATAAAGTCCAATCACCTTTAATTTTTATATGATGGTATCTAAATGTGAGAAAATTTTTAAGGTTATAAAATGTATAAAAAATTAGTTCCCACTTGTGAAATGTGTAGGGTTAATACTTGGTTTTTGCACTGATTTTTACTTTGTCAAATTTTTGGGTTATTTTTCAGTTTTCAAATTTGGTTAGTGTGCATATTTTAAGCTCATTCTTGTAGTGATAAAGGAGGTTAATTTTTTTTCAAATTTCTTATTGTGATAACTAAATTTCATTATAGTGTAAAGGGAAATAATATAATGCACACATATTAGATATAATATGTAAAATGCATATCTATCAAAATCATCTTCTACACTAATTTCTACTCAGTCATTTTTTGCATCTCTTAAGTGCTAAATATGCCCTATGAGCACTTTTGAATCCTATTTATCTAGGGAAAAATAAATTTCAAGTTCCATGAAAGTTTATATGATTGTATTTATATGTCATGATAAGGTAATACACTTGGTTTTACAAATATTATATTTTCTAGTAAAAAGTTATTATGGTTCGAAGTGATGAAAAGATTTATCATAGCCAAATTTTCACTAGAAAATACTAAGAGAGTAGATCACAAAGGTTAATTTGATTATTTAAAAAAACTAAAAATACTCTTTTGACTGTATTTTTAAGAGAATTTTATAAATATAAGATATGATAGGTTTTGCTCATATCTTGCTTTGTGATTTTTTATTTTCTTATGTTTTGAAGGTATTGGTTTTTTAGCCATATCTTTTGATCTATAAGTCTATTTTTGATACCACTAGTTGCATTAGAAATTTTATTTCTTCCACTTTGTAATGATATTGATTTGAAATTAAAAAAATGTATATTTGAAATTAGTCAATATCACAGTTGAAATAGTGGTTTTAGGCCCTTAAAAAGCCTTTCTAGACTATGTTGTAAGGAAAGCATCAACTTGTAGGTCTAACATAGTTAAAAATAGTTGTAAGAATATTTTTTAGTTCATTACTCATCAATGGAGGTTGAATAAGGTAATCAAAGTCACCTTCAAGGTCTCTAGGCATTAAATGTTAAGGTGACAAGCCTTCATAAAGTGTTTAGAGGCTTCTAGCAGACCAAAAGAGAGATGTGATCAATATGAAGTGGGAGAGGTTAAGTTGAAGGAGGAGAAAAATTAAAAAATTTAATAGTCCTAGAAGAATGAAGACTCTATCTATGTAGGATGATATCACTCAAATCATCATTCATTTTCCCTTCTTTTTTCTTCCATTTTTTTCTATATATCTGTTCTATATATTTTTTTCATTTTCCCTTCTTTTTTCTTCTTTTTTATTCCATTTTATTTTATATATCTCTTCTATGAAGACTCTATCCATGTAGGATGATATCACTCAAGTCATCATTCTTTTTTTTTTCTTTTTTTCTTCCATTTCAAACTTTTATGTAGTCTTATCACGAGTCATGCATTTGTAATATTGATTTGATTATAAAAGTTTCAAGTGTCAAATTGTTTTATATTCTCATTGAGAATTTCTCAAGAGGGTAAAATATGACGTGTCTTGTCTAAATCAGCCTTCACAATATTTTTTAAAAATAATTTTATCTGGCTAAATCATATTCTTTTTTCTCCAAAAATTATTTTATGGTATTCTTATGTTAGGGGAATACAATGGTGAAGGTGGTTGTAGAGAATTATATATCACATAAAATATCATAGTCATGAAAATTGCTCAATGCATAGATTTCTATGTATTTATAGGTGCTAAATTAGCCTATATAGCACTTTTCAAACACCATTTTATAAAACTAAATAAATTTCAATCACCTTTAATTTTTATATGATGGTATCCAAATGTAAGAAAAATGTGTTAATTAAAAAAGGTATAAAAAAATAGTTTTCACATGTGAAATGTGTTGATGCGAATGTGTGTGACCATTTGTTGGGTTTTAAGCCATATCTGTTGATTCACATATCCATTTTAGATTTTTTTGTTGTATTAAAAATATTATTTCTCCCTATTTTTAACTATGTTTATTTTAAATTAGGTAAATGTATATTTAAAATTAGTTAATGTCATATTTGAAATGGTGGTTATTGGCCCTCAAAAAGCCTTTCTAAGTTTTGTTGTGAGTAAAACTTCAAGTTACAAATCTAATGGAGTTATAAATGATTGTAAGAGTGTTTTATAAAGCATTGATCATCAATGGAAGTTGAATAAGGTAATAAAAGTCACCCTTAAAAATATTCAAAACTATTTAAATTTTGGTGTTAAAATATTCAAATTTAAAATTTACAATGTATTATGAGAAAAGTGCATAAAATTTAAATCTTTAGATCTTAAATACATTCAAAACTACTTAATATTCAATATTACATATCATTTATACTTTAAAATTTGGATACATCATAAAAAATACACATAAAGTTTAAATATTTGGATCTTAAACACATTCAAAATTGCTTAAACTTTGGTATTACATATCATTCAAAATTTAAAATTGTGATGCATAATGATAAAAATGCATAAAATTATAATATTTAGATCTTAAACACTTTTAAATTACTTAATCTTTGGTATTATACATCATTAAAACTTTATAGTTGTGTTGCATCATGAAAAACATGCATAAAATTTGAATATTTAGATCTCAAATAAGTTTAAAATTGCTTAAGATTTTATATTAAA
Organism: Torreya grandis; assembly: GCA_037957365.1. NCBI lineage: Eukaryota > Viridiplantae > Streptophyta > Pinopsida > Cupressales > Taxaceae > Torreya > Torreya grandis. Next base: position 9,330,342 of record JARHVA010000025.1, on the reverse strand, counting down.
TATTATTCAAATTTTAAAATTGTGATGCATCATGATAAACACACAAATTTTAAATATTTAGATCTTAAACACATTTAAAATGATTTAAACTTTGGTATTATATATCACTTAAATTATAAAGTTATAGTGCATCAAAACTACTTAAGCTTTAGTATTACATCATTCAAATTTTAAATTTGTAATGCATCATGAAAAACACACATAAAGTTTAAATATTTTTATCTTAAACATGTATAAATATATAATATTTAGATCTTTAATATTTTAAAAAATGTTTAAGCTTTAATATTACATATTATTAAAATTTCAAAGTTGTGACACATCATAAGAAACACTCATAAGGTTCAAATTTTTAGATCTAAAACACATTTAAAATAATTTAAGCTAATTTATTATATATCATTCACATTTAATAGTTACAATGCAACAAACAAAATGTGTATAAATTTTAAATCTTTCGATATTAGACATGTTTAAAGCTTTTTAAGCTTTGGTATTACACATCATTCAGAAATCAAAGATATGATGCCTTATGATAAATATGCATAAATTTTGAATTTTTAGATCTTAAACACTACTTAAATTTCTATTTTATGTATCATTTAAAATTCAATGTTATGATATATTATATGAAATTCATATAAATTTTGAATCTTTAGATCGTAAATACGTTTAAAATCACTTAAAATTTGATATTACATATCATTCAAACATCAAAGTATTGATGCATCATATGAAAAACATATAAATTTCAAATCTTTAGATCTAAAAAATATTTAAAACTATTTAAACTTCAATATTATATGTTATTCAAATTTCAAAGTTGTGATGCATTATGAAAAATGCACATAAAATTTGAATATTTAGATATCAAAGACCTTGAAAATTACATAAAATTATGTATTAATAAATTCAATCTTCAAATTTATGATAAATCATACCAATTTTACATAAAATTCAAATCTTTAGATCTTAAAGACGTTCAAACCACTTAAATTTATGTTTTGCATATCATTGAAATTTTAAAGGTTTAATGCAATATGAGAAATACTCATAAAATTTATGTCTTTAGATCTTAAACATATTTAAAATTATTTAAGCTTCTATATTACATATCATTCAAATATAAAAGCTACATTACATCATGAAAAATATGTATAAAATTTAAATCTTTGAATCTTAAACACATTCAAAACTGCTTAAGCTTTGGTATTACATATTATTTAAATTTCAAAATTGTGACACATCATAAGAAATGTGTATAAAATTAAAAAAATTTAATTTCAAACACCTTCAAAAGCACTTAAGCTTTGGTATTACATATCATTCAATTTTTAAATTTGTGATGTATAAATTTTTAAAAAACATGAATAAAATTTAAATGTTAGGATCTCAAACATACTCAAAACTACTTATGCTATGATATTACATATCATTCAAACTTTACAGTTGCAATACATAATTAAAAACATGAATAAAGTTCAATATTTAATTTTTAAACACCTTCAAAATTACTTAAGCTTCAGTATTACATATCATTTAAATTTCAATGTTATGATGCATCATAAATAATGTCTATAAAATTTGAATCTTTAGTTCTCAAACACATTCAAAACTACTTAAGCTTTGATATTACATATTATATAAAATTCAAAGTTATGATGCACCATAAGAAACATTCATAAAATTTGAATATTTAGATTTAAGGCATGTTTAAAATTGCTTAAGATTTGATATTACACATCATTTAAATTTGAGAGTTGCAATGTATTATGATAAATGCACATAAAGTTTAAAATTTTAGATTTTAAACACATTTAAAACTACTCAAGCTTTAGTATTACATATCATTCAAATTTTAAATTTGTGATACATCATGAAAAATATGTATAAAATTTAAATCTTTAGATCTTAAACATGTTTAAAACTGTTTAAGCTTAAATATTACATATCATTCAAATTTCAAAATTTTGATGCATCATACAAAATATGTATAGATTTTTAATCTTTGGATCTTAAATGCCTTCAAAATTGCTTAAACTTTGGTATTATTACATATCATTCAAATTTCAAAATTATAATACATAATGAGAAACACTTATAAATTTTGAATCTTTGAAGCTCAAACACATTCAAAACTAAAGCTCAAGCTTTAGTATTATAAATCATTCAAATTTTAAATTTATAATGCATAATATTAAATGCACATAAATTTCAAATTTTTAATTCTTAAATACTTTTAAAATACTTAAACTTTAGTATTACATATAATTCAAATTTAAAAGTTATGACGCATCATGAAAAACACTCATAAAATTTTAATTTTTAGATCTTAAACATGTCCAAAACTACTTAATCTTTCGTATTACATGTCATTCAAAATTTAAAGGTGTGATGCATCATAAGAAACATGCACAAAATTTAAATTTTTAGATTTTAAAATTGTGATACATAAAAAATATGCATAAATTTCAAATGTTTGGATCTTAAACACATTAAAAATATCTTAATTTTTATATTACATATCATTTAAATTATAAAAAATGCTCCTAAAATTTGAATTTTTAGTTACTAAACACATTTGAAACTGCATCATGAAAAACATGCATAAAATTCAAGTCTTTGAATTTTAAGCACATTCAAAACTACTTAAACTTTGATATTACATGTTCATATTTTAAATTTAGATCCAAAAATTTAAATTATATATATATATATATATATATATATATATATATATATATATATATATAATTTAAATTTTTGGATCTTAAACATGTTTAAAACTACTTAAACTTGAATATTATATATCATTCAAATTTACAATTTATAATGCAACATGAGAAATATATATAAATATTGAATTTGTAGATCTTAAACACTTAAAAACTACTTAAATTTTAATATTATATATTATTCAAATTTCAAAATTGTGATGCATCATGAGAAACATGAATCAAGTTTAAATCCTTAGATCTTAAACACATTCAAAACTATTTAAACTTTATTATTACATATCATTCAAATTTTAAATTTGTGATACATCATGAAAAATATGTATAAAATTTAAATCTTTAGATCTTAAACATGTTTAAAACTGTTTAAGCTTAAATATTACATATCATTCAAATTTCAAAATTTTGATGCATCATACAAAATATGTATAGATTTTTAATCTTTGGATCTTAAATGCCTTCAAAATTGCTTAAACTTTGGTATTATTACATATCATTCAAATTTCAAAATTATAATACATAATGAGAAACACTTATAAATTTTGAATCTTTGAAGCTCAAACACATTCAAAACTAAAGCTCAAGCTTTAGTATTATAAATCATTCAAATTTTAAATTTATAATGCATAATATTAAATGCACATAAATTTCAAATTTTTAATTCTTAAATACTTTTAAAATACTTAAACTTTAGTATTACATATAATTCAAATTTAAAAGTTATGACGCATCATGAAAAACACTCATAAAATTTTAATTTTTAGATCTTAAACATGTCCAAAACTACTTAATCTTTCGTATTACATGTCATTCAAAATTTAAAGGTGTGATGCATCATAAGAAACATGCACAAAATTTAAATTTTTAGATTTTAAAATTGTGATACATAAAAAATATGCATAAATTTCAAATGTTTGGATCTTAAACACATTAAAAATATCTTAATTTTTATATTACATATCATTTAAATTATAAAAAATGCTCCTAAAATTTGAATTTTTAGTTACTAAACACATTTGAAACTGCATCATGAAAAACATGCATAAAATTCAAGTCTTTGAATTTTAAGCACATTCAAAACTACTTAAACTTTGATATTACATGTTCATATTTTAAATTTAGATCCAAAAATTTAAATTATATATATATATATATATATATATATATATATATATATATATATATATATATATAATTTAAATTTTTGGATCTTAAACATGTTTAAAACTACTTAAACTTGAATATTATATATCATTCAAATTTACAATTTATAATGCAACATGAGAAATATATATAAATATTGAATTTGTAGATCTTAAACACTTAAAAACTACTTAAATTTTAATATTATATATTATTCAAATTTCAAAATTGTGATGCATCATGAGAAACATGAATCAAGTTTAAATCCTTAGATCTTAAACACATTCAAAACTATTTAAACTTTATTATTACATATCATTCAAATTTTAAATTTGTGATACATCATGAAAAATATGTATAAAATTTAAATCTTTAGATCTTAAACATGTTTAAAACTGTTTAAGCTTAAATATTACATATCATTCAAATTTCAAAATTTTGATGCATCATACAAAATATGTATAGATTTTTAATCTTTGGATCTTAAATGCCTTCAAAATTGCTTAAACTTTGGTATTATTACATATCATTCAAATTTCAAAATTATAATACATAATGAGAAACACTTATAAATTTTGAATCTTTGAAGCTCAAACACATTCAAAACTAAAGCTCAAGCTTTAGTATTATAAATCATTCAAATTTTAAATTTATAATGCATAATATTAAATGCACATAAATTTCAAATTTTTAATTCTTAAATACTTTTAAAATACTTAAACTTTAGTATTACATATAATTCAAATTTAAAAGTTATGACGCATCATGAAAAACACTCATAAAATTTTAATTTTTAGATCTTAAACATGTCCAAAACTACTTAATCTTTCGTATTACATGTCATTCAAAATTTAAAGGTGTGATGCATCATAAGAAACATGCACAAAATTTAAATTTTTAGATTTTAAAATTGTGATACATAAAAAATATGCATAAATTTCAAATGTTTGGATCTTAAACACATTAAAAATATCTTAATTTTTATATTACATATCATTTAAATTATAAAAAATGCTCTTAAAATTTGAATTTTTAGTTACTAAACACATTTGAAACTGCATCATGAAAAACATGCATAAAATTCAAGTCTTTGAATTTTAAGCACATTCAAAACTACTTAAACTTTGATATTACATGTTCATATTTTAAATTTAGATCCAAAAATTTAAATTATATAAATATATATAATTTAAATTTTTGGATCTTAAACATGTTTAAAACTACTTAAACTTGAATATTATATATCATTCAAATTTACAATTTATAATGCAACATGAGAAATATATATAAATATTGAATTTGTAGATCTTAAACACTTAAAAACTACTTAAATTTTAATATTATATATTATTCAAATTTCAAAATTGTGATGCATCATGAGAAACATGAATCAAGTTTAAATCTTTAGATCTTAAACACATTCAAAACTATTTAAACTTTATTATTACATATCATTCAAATTTTAAATTTGTGATACATCATGAAAAATATGTATAAAATTTAAATCTTTAGATCTTAAACATGTTTAAAACTGTTTAAGCTTAAATATTACATATCATTCAAATTTCAAAATTTTGATGCATCATACAAAATATGTATAGATTTTTAATCTTTGGATCTTAAATGCCTTCAAAATTGCTTAAACTTTGGTATTATTACATATCATTCAAATTTCAAAATTATAATACATAATGAGAAACACTTATAAATTTTGAATCTTTGAAGCTCAAACACATTCAAAACTAAAGCTCAAGCTTTAGTATTATAAATCATTCAAATTTTAAATTTATAATGCATAATATTAAATGCACATAAATTTCAAATTTTTAATTCTTAAATACTTTTAAAATACTTAAACTTTAGTATTACATATAATTCAAATTTAAAAGTTATGACGCATCATGAAAAACACTCATAAAATTTTAATTTTTAGATCTTAAACATGTCCAAAACTACTTAATCTTTCGTATTACATGTCATTCAAAATTTAAAGGTGTGATGCATCATAAGAAACATGCACAAAATTTAAATTTTTAGATTTTAAAATTGTGATACATAAAAAATATGCATAAATTTCAAATGTTTGGATCTTAAACACATTAAAAATATCTTAATTTTTATATTACATATCATTTAAATTATAAAAAATGCTCCTAAAATTTGAATTTTTAGTTACTAAACACATTTGAAACTGCATCATGAAAAATATGCATAAAATTCAAGTCTTTGAATTTTAAGCACATTCAAAACTACTTAAACTTTGATATTACATGTTCATATTTTAAATTTAGATCCAAAAATTTAAATTATATATATATATATATATATATATATATATATATATATATATATATATATATAATTTAAATTTTTGGATCTTAAACATGTTTAAAACTACTTAAACTTGAATATTATATATCATTCAAATTTACAATTTATAATGCAACATGAGAAATACATATAAATATTGAATTTGTAGATCTTAAACACTTAAAAACTACTTAAATTTTAATATTATATATTATTCAAATTTCAAAATTGTGATGCATCATGAGAAACATGAATCAAGTTTAAATCTTTAGATCTTAAACACATTCAAAACTATTTAAACTTTATTATTACATATCATTCAAATTTTTAAGTTATGATGCATCATGATAAATACAAATAGTATTCTAATTTTTGGATCTCAAACATGTTCAACACCACGTAATGATTGGTATTACATATCACTCAAAAATTTAAATTTGGTATACATCATAAAAAATGTGCATAAAATTTGAATTATTAAATTTTAAGCACTTGCAAAATTATTTAAATTTTAGTATTACATATCATTTAAATTTTGAAATTATTATGCATCATTATAAACGATTACAAAATTTAAATTTTTAGATCTTAAATATACTTGAAACCACTTAAGCTTCAATATTACTTATTATTTAAATTTTAAAGCTATGATGCATCATGTAAAATATGTATAAATTTTGAATCTTTGGATCTAAAATATATTCAAAACTACTTTAGCTTTGATAATAATATCATTTAAATTTTAAAATTATGATGTATCATGAAAAATATGCATAAAATTTTAATATTTGAATCTTAAACATGTTCAAAACCACATAATCTTCATTATTACATACCATTTAAATTTAAAAGTTGTGATGCATTATAAAAAATGCTTACCAAATTCAAATATTTAGATCTTAAACATGTTCAAATTAATTTAAGCTTTGCTATCATATATCATTCAAACTAATAATTCTCTACAACCACTTTCACCATTATAATTCCCCAACATTTTACTACCATCAAACAAGTTTTGTAGAGAAAAATTATGATTTAGCTTTACAAAATTACTTTAAAAAAGTGTTGTGTAGACTAATTTAGACACATCATATCTTACCCTCTTGAAAAAATCTCATTAAGATCTTGAAAATTTTTGACACTTGAAACCATGATAATCAAATCAATATTACCAAGGCATGGCTCCTCACAAAAACACATGAAAAATTGAAATTAAAGTGGTGATAAATTTGATTTGGAGTTAAATTTGGTCAATATGTATTACATATCATTCAAATTTAAAAGTTAAAATGTATTATTAAAAATGTTTATAAAGTTTGAATATTTGGACCTTAGACATTTTAAAAACTATTTCAACTTTGATATTACATATCATTCAAATTTGAAAGTTACAATGCATTATAATAAATGTGCATAAATTTTGAATCATTGAATCTTAAACACATTAAAAATTACTTAAATTTTATTATTACATATCACTAAAATTTCAAAGTTGTGATGCATCATGAGAAATGCACATAAAGTTTAAATCATTAAATTTTAAACATGTTCAAAACCACTTAAATTTTGATATAATATATCATTTCAATTTTAAAGTTGTGATGCATGATCAATCCGTATAAATTTTTAATCTTTAAATCTTAAATACATTCAAAACCACTTAAATTTTAATATATTATGTTATTCAAACTTCAAAGTTATGATGCATTATGATAAACATGCATAAAGTTTAAATCTTTAGATCTTAAACACATTCAAAATCATTGAAGTTTCTATATTACATATAATTCAAACTTCAAATTTAAGATTAGACATGACAAATATGTATAAATTTTAAATTTTTGGATCTTAACATGTTTAAAGCTATTTAAAATTTAATATTACATATCATTCAAATTTAAAAGTTATAATATATTATGAAAAATATGCATAAAATTTGAATCTTTCAATCTTAAACATGTTCAAAACCACTCAAATTTTGGTATTACATATCATTCAAAATCATTAAACATGTATAATAATAAATATGCATAAATTTTAAATCTTTGGATTTTAAATATGTTCAAATCCATTCAAACTTTAGAGTTACACATCATTCAAATTTTAAAATTATGATAGATCATGAAAAAATTATAAAAGTTAAATCTTTGAATCTCAAACATATTTAAAACTACTTAAGCTTTAGTATTATATATCATTCAAATTTAAAAGTTGCGATGCATCATAATAAATTTGCATAATATTTGAATCTTTAGATCTTAAATATGTTCAAAACCACTTAAGATTTGATATTACAAATCATTTAAATTTTAAAGTTATGATGCATCATGAAAATAATGTATAAAATTTAAATTTTTAGATCTTAACCACCTTCAAAACCATTTAAACTTCGATATTACATATCATTCAAATTTTAAAGTTGTGATGCATCATGAAAAATAGACATAAAATTTGAATCTTTATATTTTATACACATTCAAAACTACTTATACTTATATATTACATATCATTTAAATCTTAAAGTTATAGTACATCCTGAGAAACATGCTGAAACTTAGAATCTTTAAATCTTAAACATGTCTAAAAGCACTTAAACTTTAGTATTACATATTATTCAAATTTTAAACTTGAAATGCATCATGAAAAAGTGTACATAAAATTAGATGTTAAATACAATTAAAACCACTTAAGCTTTGGGATTACATATCATTCAAATTTTAAAGTTTTGATGTATCATGTAAAATGCACATAAAATTTAAATCTTTAAATATTAAAAACTTATAAAAACTATTTAAGCTTTAGAATTACATATCATTTAAATTTGAAAGTTTCAATGTATTATGAGAAACATGCATAAAATTTTTATATTTATATGTTAAATACATTCAAAACAACTTAATCTTCATTATTACATATCATTCAAATTTTAAAGTTGTGATGTATTATGAAAAACATACATAAAATTCAAAATTTTGGGTTTTAAATAACTTTAAAATCACTTAAACTTCGGTATTAGATATCATTCAAATTTAAAAGTTATGATGAATCATGAGAAATACACATAAAGTTTAAATCTTTGAATCTTGAACAAGTTCAAAATAACTTAAGTTTTAGTATTACATATCATTTTAATTTTAAAATTGTGATGTATTATGAAAAATACATAAAAATTCAAATATTTAGATCTTAAACACATTCAAAACTACTCAATCTTTGGTATTATATATCGTACAAATTTTAAAGTAATAATACATCATTAAAAATATGTAAATTTTTGAATCTTTAGATCTTAAATACATTCAAATAAACTCAATTGAGTTTCAATATTACATATCATTCAATTTTCAAAGTTGTGATATATCATAAGAAGTGCATATAAAATTTGAATCTTTGTATTTTAAAAATGTTCAAATCAACTTAAGCTTCGGTATTTCATATCATTCAATTTTCAAAGTTGTGATGCATCATGAGAAATGCTTAATTTTATTGAATCTTTTGATCTTAAATACGTTTAAAATTGCTTAAATTTCTATATTACATATCATTCAAACTTTAAAGCTATGATGCATCATGACAAATGTGCATAAACTTCAAATATTTAGATCTTAAATACATTTAAAACTACTTAAAATTTGATATTACATATCATTTAAACTTTAAAAATATGATGCATCATGACAAATATGCATAAATTTTAAATCATTAGATTTTAACCACCTTCAAAACCACTTAAGCTTCGATATTACATATCATTCAAATTTTAAAGTTAAGATACATCATAAAAAATGCACATAAAGTTTGAGTATTTATATTTTATACACATTCAAAACTACTTAAACTTATGTATTACATATCATTCAAATTTTAAATTTGTAATACATCATGAAAAATATGCTTAAACTTAAAATCTTTAGATCTTAAATATGTTTAAAAGCACTTAAGCTTTGGTATTACATATTATTCAAATTTTAAAGTTGAGATGCATCTTAAAAACTATACATAAAATTGAATGTTAAATACAATCAAAACCACTTAAGTTTTGCTATTACATATAATTTAAATTTTAAAGTTTCAATGTATAATGTAAAATTCACATAAAGTTCAAATCTTTAAATATTAAATATTTATAAAAACTATTTAAGCTTCAGCATTACATATCATTCAAATATCAAACTTTCAATGTATGAAAAAGTTGTATAAATTTATGTATTTGTATCTTAAACACGTTCAAAACAATTTAAGGTTTCTTATTACATATCATTTAAATTTCAAAGTTGTGATGTATTATGAGAAACATGCATAAATTTCAAAATTTTAAGTCTTAAACAACTTTAAAATTACTTAAGCATCAGTATTACATATCATTCAAATTTAAAAGTTGTGGTGAATTATGAGAAATACACATAAAGTTTGATTCTTTGGATCTTAAATACGTTCAAAATAACTTAAAGTTTAGCATTACATATAATATTAAAGTTTTGATGCATCATGAAAAATATATAGAAAGTTTAAATATTTAGATCTTAAATATGTTAAAAAATATTACATATCATTCAGACTTAAAAATTATAATGCATCATGACAAACTTACATAAATTTTAAATCCTTAGATCTTAAATATGTTAAAAACTACTTAAATTTGGTATTACATATCATTTAAAATTTTAAAGTTGTAATACATCATGAGAAACATGTAAAAAATTTAAATTTTTAGATTTCAAACACATTCAAAACTACTCAATTTTTGGTATTATATATCGTATAAATTTTAAATTTATGATGCACCATTAAAAATATGTAAAATTTTTAAATCTTTAAAGCTTAAATACATTCAAATGCACTCAATTGAGCTTCGATGTTATATATCATTCAATTTTCAAAGTTATGATGCATCATAAGAAATGCATATAAAATTTAAATCTTTGCATCTTGAATACATTCAAATCAACTTAAGATTCATCATTACATATCACTCAATTTTTAAAGTTATGGTGTATCATGAGAAATATTTAAAATTTTTAAATTTTTTAATCTTAAATATATTTAAAATTACTTAACCTATATTACATATCATTCAAATTTCAAAGTTATGATGCATCTTGACAAATGTGCATAAATTTTAAATATTTAGATCTTAAATATGTTCAAAATTACTTAAGATTTGATATTACATATCATTAAAACTTAAAAGATGTGATGCATCATGACAAATATGCATAAATTTCAAATTTCTAGATTCTAAACATGTTCAAAACCATTCAAGCTTTGGTATTATATATCTTTCAAATTTTAAAGTTGTGATGTATTATAAAAAAACACACATAAAGTTCAAATATTTAGATCTTAAACACTTTAATTTTTTTTCAATTTTTAGTAAAAATTTCAAATTTATAATGCATCATGAGAAATATGCATAAAGTTTAAATCTTTAGATCTTAAACATATTCAATCTGCTTAAAATTTGATATTATCTATCCTTAAAATTTTAAATTTATGATGCATCATGAGAAATATGTATAAAATTTAAATTGTTAAATGTTAAGTATGTTTAAAATCACTTAAACATCAATATTACATATAGTGAAATTTTAAATTTATGATGCATAATAAGAAATATGCATAAATTTTGAATCTTTCAATCTTAAACAACTTCAAAATCATTTAAGCTTTGGTATTACATATCATTCAAATATAAAATTTGTCATGCATCATGATAAATATGCATAAGTTTTAAATCTTTGGATCTTAAATACTTTTAAAATTGATTAGGTTTTGACCTATATATCATTTAAATTTCAAATTTGTTATAAATCATGAAAAATTTGCATAAATTTTAGATTTCAAACACATTCAAAATTGTTTAAACATTGATATTACATATTATTCAAATTTTAAAGTTATGATGCATCATGAGAAATGCATATAAAGATTGAATATTTGGATCTCAAACTCATTTAAAACCACTTAAGCTTATGCATTACACACTATTCAAATTTTAAAGTTGTGATATATCATGAAAAATAGACATAAAATTTGAATCTTTAAATTTTAAACACATTCAAAATTGATTAAACTTTGATATTACATATTATTCAAATTTTAAATTTGTGATGTATCATGAAAAACACACATAAATTTTAAATATTTGAATGTTAAAAATATTCAAAACCACTTAAGTTTTGGTATTACATGTCAATAAAATTTTAAAGTTATGACGCATCATGATAAATGTGTATAAAATTTAAATTTTTAAATTATAAATATATTTAAAATAACTTAAACTTTGGTATTACATATCATTTAAATTTTAAAATTATGATGCATCATGAGAAATATGCATAAAGTATAAATATTTAGACATTAAACATATTCAAAAAAATTTATGTTTTAGTATTACATATCATTCAAAATTTAATGTTGTGATGCATCATGATAAACTCATATGAATTTTAAATATTTATATCTTAAATATGTTAAAAACAATTTAAACTTTAGTATTATATATCATTCAAATTTAAAAGTTATGATGCATCATGAGAAATATGCATAAACTTTAATTATTTAGATCTTAAACACGTTTAAAACTACTTATATTTTAGTATTACATATTATTTAAATTTTAAAAAATTTATGTATCTTGAGAAATATACATAAATTTTAAATATTTATATCTTAAATGCATTTAAAACATCGATATTACACATAGTTCAAATTTTAAAGTTTTAATGCATTATGATAGATGTGCATAAAATTCAAATTTTAAAAATTTAAACATGTTTAAAACTGTTAAATATTTGATATTACATGTCATTCAAATTTCAAAGTTTTCATGTATTATGAGAAATATGCATAAAATTTAAATCTTTAAATCTTAAACACTTTCAAATCCACTTAAACTTTGGTATTATATATCATTTAAATTTAAAATTTATGATGCATCATGAGAACTACAAATAAAGTTTAAATATTTAGATCTTGAATATATTCAAAACAACTTAAGATTCAGTATTACATATGAATCAAATTTAAAAGTTACGAACATCATGAAAAATATTTAAAAAGTTCAAATCTTTAGATTTTAAATATTTTTAAAACTACTTAAGTTTTAACACTAAATATCACTCAAACTTCAAAGTTGTGATATATCATGAAAAAACAACATAAAGTTTAAATTTTTAAATATTAAATATGTTTAAAACTATTTGAGATTTAGTATTACATATCATTCAAATTTTAAAGTTGTGATGTATCATGACAAATACACCTAAAATTTAAATATTTGAATTTTACATATCATTTAAATTTTAAACTTATGATGTATCATGAAAAATATGCACAAAATTTAAATGTTTAGATCTTAAATACATTCAAATCAATTTAAAGTTTGATATTACATATTATTCAAATTTTAAAGTTGTGATGCATCATGAGAAAACTATGCATAAAGTTTAAATCATTAAAACTTAAACATGTTCAAAATCAATTAAGCTTCGATATTACATATGATTCAAATTTTAAAAGTTATGATGTATTATGAGAAATTTACATAAATTTTGAATCTTTAGTATTACATATTATTCAAACGTCAAAGTTGTGATGCATCATGACAAATGTGCATAAAATTTGAATACTTGGATCGTAAGCACATTCAAAATCACTTAATTTTTAGTATTACATATCATTCAAACTTCAAAGTTGCCATGCATCATTAAAAATACACAAAACTTTAATTTTTAGATCTTAAACACATTAAAAATTACTTCAGCGTGGGTATTACATATCATTTAAGTTTTATAGTTATGATGCATCATAAGAAATATGCATAAAATTTAAATTTTTAGATTTTAAATAAATTCAAAATTACTTCAACTTCAATATTACATATTAGTTAAATTTTAAAGTTACAATACATTATGAGAAATTCACATGAAATTTAAATGTTTTGATCTTAAATATGTTTAAAACTACTTAAGCTTCGATATTACATATCATTTAAATTTTAAATTTATGATGTATCATGAAAAATATACATAAAATTTAAATATTTGAATCTTAAATATGTTAATAAATACTTAGGCTTCTATATTACATATCATTCAACTTTTAAATTTATGAATGCATTTTGAATCTTTAGATTTTAAACACTTTCAAAACTACAAAAATTTTGATATTACATATCATTCAAACTTTAAAATTATGATTCTTCAAAAATTTGGATCTTAAACACTGTCAAATCTACTCAAACTTCAATATTACATATCATTCAAATATAAAAATTGTTATGCATCATGAAAAATATGTATAAAGTTTAAATCATTGGATCTTAAACATATTCAAAACTATTTAAACTTCAACATAAGATATCATTTAAACTCTAAAGTTTTAATGCATAATGAGAAACATGAATAAAGTTTGAATCTTTAGATCTTAAAAATATTTAAAACTATTTAATCTTTGGTATGACATATCATTTAAATTTTAAATTTGTGATGCGTCATGAAAAATATGATAAAGTTTAAATTTTTAGATCTTAAACACATTCAAAACTACTCAAACTTTGATATTGCATATTATTTAGATTTTAAAGTTGTAATACATCATGAAAAATATGCATAAAATTCAAATCTTTAGATCTTAAATATATTCAAAACCCCTCAAACTTAAGTATTACATATTATTCAAATTTTAAAATTATGATAGATCATGAAAAATGCACATAAAATTTGAATCTTTAGATCCTAAACACATTTAAAAATACTTAAATTTCAATATTACATGTTATTCAAACTTTAAAATTGTGATGCATCATGACAAATGTGCATTAATTTTGAATCTTTAAATCTTAAACACATTCAAAATTATTGAATTTTTAGTATTTCATATCATTCAAAATTTAAAGTTATGCATCATGACATATGCAAATAAATTTTAAATATTTAGATCTTAAACATGTTGAAAACCACTCATGCTTAAGTATTACATATTATTCAAATTTCAAAGTTACTTACATCATGACATATGTGAATAGATTTTAAATCTTTAGATCTTAAACATGTTTAAAATTGCTCATGTTTTGGTATTACATATAATTCAGATTTCAAAATTGTAATACAACATAAGAAATATGCATAAATTTTAAGTATATGAATCTTAAACATATTTAAAACCATTTAATCTTAAGTATTACATATTATTCAAATTTTAAAATTATGATACATCGTAAAAAATACACATAAATTTTAAATTTTTGGATCTTAAATACATTTAAATCTACTCAAATTTTAGTATTACATATCATTAAAATTTTAAAGTTACGATATATTATAAGAGATATGCATAAAGTTTGAATCATTCTATCTCAAACATGTTTAAAACCACTTAAGTTTGATATTGCATATCATTTAAATTTTAAAGTTATGATGCATCATGAAATATATATATATATATATATAATTTAAATTTTTAGATCTTAAACACATTCAAAACTAATTAAATTTTAGTATTACATATCATTTAAATTTTAAAGTTACGATGCATCAAGATAAATGCACATAAAGTTCAAATATTTAGATCTTAAACATGTTCAAAACTGCTTAAGTTTTGGTATTACATCATTCAAACTTTAAAGTTTGGATGCATTATGAAAAATGTGCATAAATTTTAAATCTTTAGATCTTAAACACGTTCAAAACTATTAAAGCTTCAACATTACATATCATTCAAATTTCAAATTTATGATACATTATAAAAAATATACATAAATTTCAAAGCATTAAATCTTAAACACATTCAAAACCACTTAAGCTTCAATATTACATATTATTCAAATTTAAAAGTTATAATGCTTCATAAAAAATATGCATAAAGTTTAAATCTTTGGATCTTAAACATATTTAAAACCACTTACTCTTTTATATTACATATTAGTCAAATTTTAAAATTATGATCTATCCTGAAAAATGCATATAAAATTTGAGTCTTTGGATCTTAAACACATTTAAAACCACTTAAACTTTGGTATTATATATCATTTAAATTTTAAAGTTGTGATGCATCATGAAAAACATGAATAAAATTTAAATCTTTAGATCTTAAATACATTTAAAATCACTTAAATTTCAGTATTACATATCATTCAAAATTTAAAATTATAATGAATTATGATAAACACTAATAAATTTTGAATTTTTGAATCTTAAATATGTTCAAAATTGGTTAAGCTTCATTATTATATATCATTTAAATTTTAAAATTATGATGTATCATGAGAAATGCACACAAAATTTGAATTTTTAGATCTTCACACATTCAAAACTATTAAAAATTTGGTATCATATGTCATTCAAACATTAAAGTTTTGATGCATTATGATAAATGCACATAAAGTTTAAATATTTGGATCTTAAAAATATTTAAAACTACTTAAGATTAGATATTACATATCATTAAAACTTTAAAGTTTTGATGTATTATGAAAAATATACATAAAATTTGAATTTTTGAATCTTCAACATATATAAAAACACTTAAAATTTGGTATTATATATCATTTAAATTTTAAATTTGTGATGTCTTATAATAAATATGCATAACATTTGAATCATTAGAACTTAAACATGTTCAAAACCACTTAAAATTTAGTATTATATATTATTCAAATTTTAAAATTATGATAGATCATGAGAAATACACATAGAATTTGAATTTTTAGATTTTAAATATATTTAAAACTATTTAAAATTAAGTATTACATGTCATTTAGACTTCAAAATTGTGACACATCATGAAAAATATGCATAAAGTTTAAATTTTTGGATCTTAAATACATTGCATCACAACATTAAAGTTTAAATGATATGTAATTATGAAGTTTAAGAAATTTTTAACATATTTAAAATATAAATATTCAAATTTTATGTGTGTTTTTCATAATACATTATAAATTTAAAATTTGAATGATATGTAATACTAAAGATTAATTAATTTTAAATATGTTTAATATTTAAAAAATTGAACTCTATCCAAATTTTTCATAATATTTTTCAACTTTGAAATTTTAAATGTAATACTGAAGCTTAAACAATTTTGAACATGTTTAAGATCTAAAGATTCAAAATTTGTGAGCATTTCTTATAATGCATCATAATTTTTAAATTTGAATGAAATGTAATGCAAAAGCTTAAGTGGTTTCAAATGTGTTTAAAATCTAAAAATTTAAATTTTATGCATATTTTTCATACATTCATTATAATTTTAAAATTTAAATGATATGTAATACTGAAGATTATGTGGTTTTGAACATATTGAAGATTCAAAGATTTAAATATTATATGCATTTCTCATAATACATCATAAATTTTTAATTTAAATGATATGTAATACCAAAACTTAAGTGGTTTTGAACGTGTTTAAGACTTAAACATAAAAATTTTATATGCATTTATTATAATACATTATAACTTTAAAATTTGAATAATATGTCATACCAAAGCTTAAGCATTTTTGAATGTGTTTAATATCTAAATATTTAAATTTTATGTACATTTTTTATGATGCATCACAACTTTAAAATTTTAATGATATGTAATATTAAAACTTAATTAATTTTGAATGTGTTTAAGATCTATATATTCAAACTTATAAGTATTTCTCATGATGCATCACAACTTTAATATTTTAAATGATATGTCATATCAAAATTTAAGAAGTTTTAAATATGTTGAAAATTTAAAGATTCAAATTTTTTTTCACATTTTTCACTATGAATTGTAACTTTAAAATTTAAATGACATGTAATACCAAAACTTAGATAATTTTGAATGTGTTTAAGATCTAAATATTCAGTTTTTATGCATATTTTTCATGATTCATTATAACTTTAAAATTTTAATGATATGTAATACCAAAGCTTAAACGATTTAAAATGTGTTTAAGATCTAATGATTTGAAATTTATGTGTATTTTTTATTATGTAGTTTTAAACATGTTTAATATCTAAATATTAAAATTTTAAACAAATTTTTAAAAATACATCATAAATTTTAAATTTGAATTATATATAATATCAAAGCTTAAATAGTTTTGAAGGTGTTTAAAATTTAAATTTTATGTGTATTTCTCATAGTTTTGAAGGTGTTTAAGGTATTTAAGATTAAAATATTTAAACTTTATATATATTTTTCATGATATAACACAAATTTAAAATTTGAATGATATGTAATATTAAAGTTTAATTAGTTTTAAACATGTTTAAGATCTAAATATTTCAATTTTATATGCATTTCTCATGATGTATCACAACTTTAAAATTTAAATAATATAATATTGATACTTAAATAATTTTGGACTTTACATAAATTTTAAATATTTATACTTTATGCATGTTTCTCATAATGCACGTAATTTTTAAATTTAAATAATATGTAATATCAAAAATTAATAAATTATAAAAGTGTTTCAGAAATAAATATTTAAATTTTATGTGTGTTTCTCGTGATATATTACAACTTTAAAGTTTTAATAAAATGTAATATTAAAGCTTAAGAAATTTTGAATGTGTTTAAGATATAAAGATTTAAAATTTATGCATGTTTTTTTTGATTCATAGAAACATTCAAATTTGAATTATATGTAATATTGATAATTAAATAGTTTTAAATGAATTTAAGATCTAAAGATTCAAATTTTTTAAATATTTTGTGTGATGCATCATAACTTTAAAATTTAAATGATATGTAATATTAAAGGTTAAGAAATTTTAAAAGTGTTTAATATGCAATTATTTAAATTTTATACATTTTTTATATAATGTATCACAACATTAAAATTTATGAATGATAAGTAATACCGAAGCTTAAGTAGTTTTGAACATGTTTAAGATCTAAAGATTTGAACTTTATGCACATTTTTTATGATGCATTTTAAAATTTAAATGATATGTAATAACAAAAATTAAGTGGTTTTGAATGTGTTTAAAATTCAAAGATTCAAATTTTATTTGAGTTTTTCATGATGCATCCCCACTTTAAAATTTGAATGATATGTAATATCAAAAATTAAGTAATTTTGAAAATATTAAAAATCCAAACTTGCATTTTATACATGTTTCTCATGATGTATTTCAACTTTAAAATTTAAATGATATGTAATAACCAAGCTTAAGTAGTTTTTAATATATTTAAGATCTAAAAATTTAAAATTTATACATATTTATCATAATCCATCATAACCTTAAAATTTCATTGATATAATATTAAAGCTTAAGCAATTTTGATCATGTTTAAGATCTAAAAATTTGAATTTTATGTACATTTATTATAATAGATTACAAGTGATTTTGAACATGTTTGAAATATAAAAATTTAAAATTTATGCATATTTTTCATAATGTATTACAGATTTAAAATTTGAATGGTATATAATACCAAAGCTTATGTGATTTTAAATGTATTTAAAATCAAAAAAATTGAACTTTATGTATGTTTTTCACGATGCATCACATCTTTAAAATTTAGATTATTTTTAATCTCAAAGCTTAGATCATTTTGAACATGTTTAAGATCCAAAAATTTAAAATTTATACATATTTCTCATAATATATCACAACTTTGAACTTTGAATTATATATAATACCAAAGCTTAAGTGGTTCTAAACCTATTTAAGATCTAATAATTTAAAATTTATGAATATTTTTTATGATGCATCATAATTTTAAAATTTGAATGATATGTAATATCAAAGTTTATGTAGTTTTAAAAGTGTTTGAAATTCAAAAATTTAAACTTTATTTGCATTTATCATAATGAATCATAACTTTAAAGTTTGAATATATAATATCAAAGCTTAAAAGGTGTTAAACATCTTTAATATACAAAGATTAAAAAAAATTATGTATTTTTCATGATGTGTCATAATTTTAAAATTTCAACAATATATACTATCAAAACTTAAGAATTGTTGAATGTGTTTAAGATCTAAAAATTCAAACTTTATGCATATATTTTAGAATTCATCCGACCTATAAAATTAGAATTATATGTAATACTAAAGCTTAAATAATTTTGAATATATTTAAGATCTAAAGATTTGACCTTTATACATGTTTATCATGATACATCACAACTTTAAAAATTTAAATATATGTAATACTAAAGTTTAAGTAGTTTTAAACATGCTTAATATCTAAAAATTTGAATTTTATGCACATTTCTCATAATGCCATGCAAATTTAAAATTTTAATGATATGTAATACCAAAGCTTAAGTGATTTTAAACGTGTTTAAAATTTAAATATTTAAATTTTATACATATTTTTTAGGTACATTACAACTTAAAATTTTGAATGATATGTAGATCTAAACATTCAAATTTTATGCACATATTTTAGATTTCATTAGAACTATAAAATTAGAATTATATGTAATACTAAAGCTTAAATAATTTTGAATATATTTAAGATCTAAAAATTTGACTTTTATGCATGTTTATCATGATGCATTACAACTTTAAAATTTTAAAGATATGTAATACTAAAGTTTAAGTAGTTTTAAACATATTTAAGATCTAAAAATTTAAACTTTATGCATATTTTTTGTGGTGTCATGCAAATTTAAAATGTGAATGATATGTAATATCAAAGCTTAAATGGTTTTAAACGTGTTTAAAATTTAAATATTTAAATTTTATACATATTTTTTAGATGCATCACAACTTAAAAATTTGAATAATATGTAATACTAAAACTTAATTAGTTTTAAACATGTCCAAGATCTAAAGATTTGATTTTTATGATTGTTTCTCATAATATATCACAACTTTGAAATGTAAATGATATGTAATACAAAATTTTAATAGGTTTTGACCGTGTTTAAGATCTAAAGATTTGAACTTTAATTATATTTTTCATAATACTTTCAACTTTAAAATTTGAAAGGTATGTAATACTAAAGCTTATATGATTTTGAATGTGTTTAAGATCTAAAAATTAAATTTTTATATGCATTTTTTATAATTTATTACAATTTTAAAATTTGAATGATATGTAATACCTAAATTTAAATGATTTTGAATATATTTAAGATTTAAATATTTAAAATTTGAATGATATGTATCATAAATTTGAAATTTAAATGATATAATATCGAAGATCGAGTAGTTTTTAATGTGTTTAAGATCTAAATATTAAAATTTTATGAAAGTTTCTAATGATGCATTTCAACTTTAAAATTTGAATGATATGTAATACTAAACTTTAAGTAATGTTAAATGTATTTAATAATAAAAAATTATAACTTTATGCATATTTTTAAAAATAAATCATAAATTTAAAATTTGAATGATATATAATTTTGAAGCTTAAATGGTTTTGAACATGTTTAAGATCAAAATATTTGAATTTTATATACATTTTTCATGATGCATCGTATCTTTGAAATTTGAATGATACGTAATACCAAAGCTTAAATAGTTTGAAATGTGTTTAATATCTAAATATTTGAATTTTATACACATTTTTTATGCATCACAACTTTAAAATTTTAATGATATGTAATACTGAAGCTTAAGTAATTTTGAATGTATTTAAGATCTAAAAATCTAAATATTCAAACTTTATACATATTTATCATGATACATTACAACTTTAAAGTTTGAACGATATGTAATACTGAAGTTTAAGTAGTTTCAAATATATTTAAGATCTAAAGATTTAAAATTTATGAGCATTTTTAAAAATGCATCATAATTTTACAATTTGAATGATATGTAATACTGAAATTTAAGTTTTCAATGTGTTTAAGATCTAAATATTCAAATATATATTTTTTTTAATAATGCTTACAAATTTAAAATTTTAATGATATTTAATAATGAAATAAGTACTTTTCAATGTGTTTAACATCCAATGATTTGAATTTTATACATATTTTTTTATGATATATTACAAATTTAAAATTTGAATGATATGTAATAGCAAAATTTAAGTAAATTTAAATGTGTTTAAAATCTAAAGATTAAAACTTTATACATATATAATACCAAAGCTTAATGAATGACATGAAATGCCAAAGTTTAATTAGTTTTAAACATGTTTAAGAATCAATTATTTGAACTTTATGCATATTTCTTAAAATGTATTGTAACTTTGAAATTTGAATATGTAATTTTGAATCTTAGGTAGCTTTGAATATATTTAAGATCCAAATATTGAAATTTTATGTACATTTATCATGATACATCACAAGTTTAAAATTTGAATGATACATAATACCAAAGTTTAATTGGTTTTAAATATGTTTAAGATCTAAATATTTAAATTTGATACATATTTTTTATGATGTATCACAAATTTTAAATTTGAATGATATGTAATATCAAAATTTAATTAATTTTAAATTTTTAACTTTGAATGCCATGAAATACTAAAATTTAAATAGTTTTGAATATGTTTAAGATCGAAAGATTCAAAATTTGTAAGCATTTTCTATGATGCATCGTAACTTCTATATTTGAATGATATATAATATCAAATCAATTTGAGTAATTTTGAAGGTGTTTAAGATTCAATGATTCAAATTTTATGTATGTTTTTCATGATGCATCACAGCTTTGAATTTGTTTTAGATCTAAAGATTCAAATTGTATACACATTTTTCATAATATATCAAAATTATAATGTTTGAATATGCAATACTAGAATTTAAGCAATTTTAAATATTTTTAATATCTAAAAATTCAAATTTTATATATATTTTTTATGGTACATTAAAAGTTTAAAATTTAAATGATATGTAATATTGAAGCTTAAGTGGTTTTTTAATGTGTTTAAGATTCAAATATTCAAATTTTATATGCATTTTTCATGATATATCACAACGCTAAAATTTAAATGATATGTAATACTAAAATTTAAGTAGTTTTCAACATATTTAAGATTTAAAAATTTAAATTTTTTGCATGTTTCATGTGATGTAATGTAACACTAAAATTTGAATGATATGCAATACCAAAATTTAAGTTATTTTTAACATGTTTAACATCTAAAAATTTTAATAATTTTAAAGTTTGAATAATATGTAATACCAAATCTTAAAAATTTTGTAACATGTTTAAGATCTAAATATTTAAAATTTATGTGCATTTCTCATAATGCATTATGACTTTAAAATTTGAATTATATGTAATACTAAAATTTAGGTAGTTTTAAATATGTTTAAAATTTAAATATTAAAACTTTAAATATATTTTTCATGATACATCACAATTTTAAAATTTGAATGTTATGAAATATGAAAGCTTAAATAGTTTTGAATATGTATAAATCCAAAGATTTAAATTTTATGCACATTTTTTATGATGCATCACAACTCTAAAATTTGAATAAAATTTGAAATTTAAGTGGTTTTGAGTGTGTTTAAGATCTAAATGTTTAAACTTTATGTATGTTTCATATGATGTAATGCAACTCTAAAATTTAAATTATATGTAATATTGAAAGTTAAATTGTTTTAAACATGTTTAAGATCTAAATATTAAAACTTTATACATATTTTTTATAATACATCACATCGTTAAAATTTGAATGATATGTAATATCAAAACTTAAGTAGTTTTGAACATGTTTAATATCTAAATATTTGAATTTTATACATATTTATCATGATATATCATAACTTTAAAGTTTGAATGATATAAAATATCAAAATTTAAATGGTTTTAAATATGTTTAAGATTCAAATATTGAAATTTTTTTCATATTTCTCATGATACATTAAAACTTTGAAATTCAAATGGTATATACCAAAGTTTAAGTGGTTTTTAACATTTTTAAGATGTAAATATTCAAATTTTATGTATTTTTCTCAAAATGCATCATAACATTAAAATTTAAATGACATAATTACATGTGATATGTAATACCAAAACTTAAGTGGTTTTCAATATGTTTAAGATCAAATAATTCAATATTTACACGTGTTTATCATAATGCATTACAACTTTGAAATTTGAATGATAGAATACTAAGGCTTGAGTGGTTTTGAATGTATCTAAGATCCAAGGATTCAAATTTTTTATGCATTTATCATAATGCATAATAAATTTAAAATTTGAATAATATGTAATACTGAAGTTTAAGTGATTTTGAACGTATTTAATATTAAAAAATTGAATTCTATGCATGTCTATCATAATTCATCACAAATAAAAAGTTTTAATAATGTAATACCAAATTTTAAGTGGTTTTAAATGTATTTAAGATCTAAAAATTCAAATTTTACATAAGTTTTTTATAATACAATTTTAACTTTGAAATTTGAATGACATAATATCGAATCTTAAAATGTTTTGAATGTGTTTATAATCCAAAAATTTTAAATTTATGTGTGTTTATCAATATGTATCATAATTTTAAAATTTGAATGATATGTAATATTGAAGCTAAAGCAGTTTTAAATATGTCTAAGATCCAAACATTCAAATTGTATGTATGTTTTTCATAATGCATCACAACTTTGAAATTTGAATGATATGTCATACTAAACCTTAAGTGGTTTTAAACATGTTTAAGATCTAAAGATTTAAAATTTATGAGTATTTTTTAAATGTATCACAACTTTGAAATTTAAATGATATGTAATACTGAATCTTAAATTATTTTGAATGTGTTTAAAATATAAATATTCAAACTTTATGTGCATTTCTCATGATATATTATAGATTTTAAATTTAAATGATATGTAATACCAAAGCTTAAGCATGTTTTGAACATATTTAATATCTAAGATTTGAATTTTATACATATCTCTCATGATGCATCACAACTTTAAAATTTGAAAGATATTTAATACCAAAATTTACGCAATTTTAAAAGTGTTTAAGATCTAAAGATTTATATTTTATGCATATTTCTCATGATGTATCACAATTTTCAAGTTTGAATAAGTTTAAGAGGTTTTGAACATGTTTAATATCTAAAAATTTAAATTTTTTACATATTTTTCATGATGCATCATAACTATAAAATTTGAATGATATGTAATATTGAAGTTTAAGTAATTTTGAATGATATGTAATTTTGAAGGTATTTTAGATCTAAATATTTAAACTTTATAGATTTCTCTTATAATGCATCATAACTATGAAAGTTTTAATAATATGTAATATCAATGCTTAAGTGATTTTGAATTTTTTTGAAATCTAAAAATTCAAATTTTATGTGCATTTTCCATGATGCATCACTACTATAAAATTTGAATGATATATAATACTAAAATTTAATTAGTTTTGAATGTATTTAAATCTAAAAATTTAAATTTTTAGCATGTTTCATATGATGCAATAAAAATCTAAAATTTGAATGATATGTAATATTGAAGCTTAAGTAAATTTTGAATATATTTAATATCTAGAGATTCAAACTTCATGTGTGTTTCTTATAATTTTTTATAATTTTAAAATTTGAATGGTATGTAATACCAAATTTTAAGAGGTTTTAAACTTATTTTAGATTTAAAGATTTGAACTTTATACACATTTTTCATTATGCATCACAACTTTAAAGTTTGAATGATATGTAATATTCAAGCTTAAATATTTTTGAATATGTTTAAGATCCAAAGATTTAAATTTTATTCGCATTTTTCATGATGCATCATAACTTTTAAATTTAAATTGTATATAATATTAAAGCTTAAGTGGTTTTGAATGTGTTTAAGATCAAAATATTTAATTTTTATAAATATTTTTCATAATGCATCACAGCTTTAAATTTTGAATGATAGAATACTTAATCTTATGTGGGTTTAAACATGTTTAAGATTAAAAGATTTAATTTTTATACATATTTATCATAATACATCACAACTTTAAAATTTAAATGATATATAATACAGAAGCTTAATTGATTTAAGTGTGTTTAAGATCAAAAAATTCAAACTCTATGCATTTATCATAAAATATCACAAATTTAAAATTTGAATGATGTAATATTGAAGCTTCATTAGTTTTTAACATGTTTAAGATCTAAAGATTTAAACTTTGAGTGAGTTTCTCATGATGTATCTCAACCTTTAAATGTGATTGACATGTAAAAACTAAAATTAAGTGGTTTTAAATGTGTTCAAGATCCAAAAATTTAAACTTTATGTGTGTTTCTCAAGATGTATCACAATCTTGAAATTTAAATAATATTTAATATTGAAGTTTAAATAATTTTGAATGTTTTAAAAATATAAACATTCAATTTTATGTGTATTTATCATAATGCATCACATCTTAAAAATTTGAATGATATGTAATATTGAAGCTTAAGCAATTTTAAATATATTTAAAATCTATGAGCATTTTTCATGATGCATCACATTTTAAAAGTTCAAATGATATATAATAATAGAGATTAAAATGTTTTGAACATGTTTAATATCTAAAGATTCAAAAATTTTACATGTTTCTTATGATTTAAACTTTATGCATATTTTTTATGATGCATCACAAATTTAATGTTTGAATGATATGTAACATGACTTTGAATATGTTTAAGATCTAATAATTTAAATTGTATGCATATTTATCATAATGCATTATAACTTTAAAATTTGAATGATATATAATATGAAAGTTTAAGAAGTTTTCAACGTGTTTCTCATAATATATCAAAATTATGAAATTTAAATAATATATAATACTAAATTTTAAATGGTTTTGAATATGTTTAAGATCTAAATATTTAAATTTTACGTAAATTTGTTATGATGCATTATAACTTTAAAATTTGAATGATGTAATACCAAATCTTAAGTGGTTTTAAACATGTTTGAGATTCAAATATTTAAAATTTATAAATATTTTTCATGATGCATTATAAGTTTAATGTTTGAAGGATATGTAATACTGAATCTTAAAATTTTTTGAATGTGTTTAAGATCTAAATATTTAAACATTATAAAAAAAAATTCATAATGCATCACAACTTTAAAATTTAAATAATATGTAATATCAAAGATTAAGTAATTTTGAATGTGTTTAAGACCTAAAAATTAAATTTTTATGCATATTTCTCATAATGCATCATAACTTTAAAGTTTGAATCATATGTAATACAAAAGCTTAAATAGTTTTCAATGTGTTTAAGATCTAGTGATTTGACCTTTATACATATTTTCTATAATGCATCATAACATTAAAATTTGAATAATATGTAATACTAAAATTTAAGAGATTTTAAATATGTTTAAGATCTAAATATTTAAAATTTATGTGTATTTCTCATAGTGCTCACAACTTTAAAATTTGAATGATATGTAAGACCAAAGCTTAAGTGGTTTTGATCATATTTAAGATTCAAAAATTTAAAATTTATGCATGCTTCTCATGATGTATTACAAATTTGAAATTTAAATGATATATAATATAAAAATTTAAGCAAATTTAAATATTTTTAAGATCCAAAAATTTTAATTTTATTCACATTTATCATAATGCATCATAACTTTAAAGTTTGAATGATATATAACACTAAAGCTGAATCAATTTTAAGTGTGTTTAAGATCTAAAGATTTAAATTTTATGCATATTTTGTATTATTCATCATAATAATTAAATTTAATTAATATGTAATATCAAATCTTAAGTAGTTTTGAAAGTGTTTAAAATCTAAAGATTTGAACTATATGCATGTTTCTTATAATACACTACAACTTTGAAGATTAAATGATATGTAATAACTAAGCTTAAGAAGTTTTAAATGTGCTTAATATGTAAAGATTCAAAAATTTTGCATATTTTTTATGATGCATCATAATTTTTAAATTTAAATGATATGTAATATGGAAGCTTAAATAGTTTTGAAGGTATTTAATATTTAAATATTTAAAATTTATGCATGTTTCTCATGATGCATCATAATTTTGTTGTTTGAATGATATGTAATACTAAAATTTAAGTGATTTTAAATGTGTTTAAGATCTAAATATTTGAACTTTATACCTATTTTTATAATGCATTACAATTTTAAAATTTGAATAATATGTAATACTAAAGCTTAAGTGGTTTTAAACATTTTTAATATCTAAAAATTTAAATTTTATGAATATTTTTCCTGATGCATCACAACTTTTAAATTTAAATGATATGTAATATCGAAGCTTAAGTAATTTTAAACATGTTTAAGATCTAAAAAATTAAATTTTATACATGTTTCTCATGATGCATCACAAAATTAAAATTTGAATGGCATGTAATACCAAAACTTAAGTGATTTTAAACATATTTAAGATTAGAGGATTATAACATTATGCATATTTTTCATGTTGCATTGCAACTTTAAATTTGAATGATATGTAATAACAAAGATTAAGTGGTTTTAAATGTGTTTAAAATCTAAAAATTCAAATTTTATAAATATTTATAATGTTGCATCACAACTTTAAAATTTAAATCAAATGTAATACTAAAACTTAAATAATTTTAAATATTTTTAATGTCTAAAAATTCAAACTTTATATATATTTCTCATGATATTTCACAACTTTGAAATTTGAATGATATATAATATCGAAGCTTAAGCAGTTTTAAATGTGTTTAAGATCTAAAGAATCAAATTTTATGTGTATTTATCATGATGCATCATAACTTTAAAATTTTAAAGTTGTAATACTAAAGCTTAAATAGTTTTGAACATGTATGAGATCTAAAGATTCAAATTTTAAAAGTATTTCTCATAATGCATCTAAACTTTAAAATTTTAATGATATCTAGTAATGAAGTTTAAGCATTTTTCAATATGTTTAATATTTAAAGATTCAAATTTTATGCATAATTTATCACGATGCATTATAAATTTTAAATTTGAATGATATGTAATTCCAAAGCTTACATGATTTTGAATGTATTTAAGATTCAAAGATTTAAATTTTTTGCATGGTTCTCATAATATATCATAACTTTGAGGTCTGAATAATATGTAATACTAAAACTTAAGATATTTTGAATGTATTTAAGATCCAAATATTTGAAATTTATGCTCATTTTTTGTAATGTATCACAACTTTAAAATTTAAATGATATGTTTAAGACTGTATTTAAAATTTAAAGATTTAAAATTTATGCATATTTTTCATGATGCATTACAACTTTGAATTCTGAGTGATATGTAATATTGAAACTTAAATGGATTTAAATTTGTTTAAGAATCTAAAGATTCAAACTTTATGCATATTTTTTGTAATGCATTGAAACTTTGAAATTTATATGATATGTAATTCTAAAAATTAAGCAATTTTGATAATATTTAAGATCTAAATATTTGCATTTATGCATATTTCATATAATGTCTTGTTACTCTTAAATTTAAATGATATGTAATATCAAAGTTTAAATTTTTTTGAATGTGTTTAAAATTCAAATATTTAAATTTTATGTAAATTTCTCATAATATATCATAACATTAAATTTAAATGATAGAATAATAAAGATTAAATAGTTTTGAACATATTTAAGATCTAAAGATTTAGACTTTATGCATTATCATCATAATGCATCATAACTTTGAGATTTAAATGATATTTAATATAGAAGCTTATGTGATTTTGAATGTATTTAAGATCCAAAGATTTGAAATTTACATGCATTTATCATAATACATCACAAATTTGAAATTTGATTGATATAATATCAAAATTTAAGTAGTTTTAAATATGGTTTAGATTCAAATATTTGAATTTTATGTATATTTTTTATAATGCATTACAACTTTCAAATTTGAATGATATGTAATATCAAAATTTAAGTAGTTTTAAATAAATTTAAGATCTAAAGATTTAAATTTTATGTGTATTTCTCATGATACATCATAATATTTAAATTTAAATTGTGTGTAATACCAAAGTTTAAATAGTTTTGAACATGTTTAATATGCAAATATTAAAAATTTATGTGCATTTTCTATGATACATCACAATTTTAAAATTTGAATGATATGTAATACCAAAATTTAAATGGTTTTTAAGGTGTTTAAAATTCAAATATTTTAATTTTATGTAAATTTTTTATGATGCATCATAACTTTGAAGGTTGAATAATATGTAATATAGAAGCTTAAGTAGTTTTGAAAGTGTTTAAGATCTAAAGATTCAAATTTTATGTGTTTCTCATGATACATTATAACTTTGAAATTCAATTGATATGTAATACCAAATCTTAAATAGTTTTATAAGTGTTTAAGATCCAAAGATTTTAAATTTATGTATATTTCTCATGATATTTCACAACTTAAAAATTTGAATGATATGTAATACCAAAAACTAAGTAGTTTTAAAGGTGTTTATGATTCAAAGAGTCAAATTTTATGCATATTTTTTATGATGTATCACAATTTTAAATTTTGAATTATGTGTAATATCAAAAATTAAGTGGTTTTTAAAGCGTTTAAAATTCAAAAATTTAAATTTTATACATATTTCTCATGATGCATCATAAATTTAAAGTTTGAATGATATGTTATACTAAAACTTAAGCGATTCTAAATTAGTTTAAGATTTAAATATTCAAAATTTATGTGCATATGTCTTGATGCATAGCAAATTTTAAATATAAATGATATCATACTAAAGCTTAAGTGGTGTTGAGTGTATTTTAAATTAAAATATTCTAATTTTGTGAGTGTTTTTTATGATGCATCATAACTTTGAAATTGAAATTATATATAATATTAATGTTTAAATAGTTTTAAACATGTTTAAGATCTAAATATTTAAATTTTATATGCATTTATTATTATGCATTTTAATTTTAAAGTTTGAATGATATCTAATACTGAAGACTAAGTAGTTTTAAACTATTTAATATCTAAAAATTTAAATTTTATGCATATTTTTCATTATGTAACTCAACTTTGAAATTTGAATGATATATAATACCAAAATTTAAGCAGTTTTAAACGTGTTTGAGATCTAAAGATTCAAATTTTATGCATGTTTCTTATAATACATTATAATTTTAAACTTATAATGATATGTAATATTAAATTTCAAGTAGTTTTGAACATGTTTAAGATCTAAATATTTAAATTTTATGCATATTTCTAATAATGCATCATAAATTTCAAATTTGAATGATATATAATATTAAAAATTAAGTAGTTTTAAACGTGTTTAAGATCCAAAAAAATTAATTTTACGTATATTTCTATAATGCATTGAAAATTTAAAATCTAAATGATATGTAGTACTGAATATTTTTATAATGCATTAAAAATTTGAATGATATGTAATACTAGAATTTAAGTAGTTTTTAATGTGTTTAAGATACAAAGATTTGAACTTTATAAACATTTCTCATGATGCATCACAATTTTAATGTTTGAATGACGCATAACTTTAAAATTTAAATGATATGTAATACCAAAGCTTAAGTGGTTTTAAACTTGTTTAAGATCTAAAAATTCAAAGTTTATGCACATTTTTCATGATTCATCACAACTTTGAAATTTGAATGATATATTTTTTTTTTAATTTGATAAGGTAAAACTAGGTTTTACAAAAACTTAAAACCATGAAAATGAAATACAATAGTTTAAATAGGCATTCTATAGTCAAATGAATAAAAAGAAAGACTAGTACCTAGAGAAAAACAAAACTAGAAATAAAAAATTAACTAAATTATGAGGGACCCTCTTGGGTGTCTTTAGTAACAAACAATCCTTTATCAGATGTTGGGTTTGTTTTTTGAGACCTTGGCTTGGGTGTGATTCCTAGGGCCTTCAGCCACTTCCCTAAGGAATATCTTCTTAGGTCACTTCCTAGCTTTCACTTGTAAACGAGTTTGCTTTTGGGGGACCCCTCTAAAGGAACCCAAGGTGGGGATTTCAAGACATTGGGGGATTTTATAGCAAGGGATTAGGGAGGAGGTTGGGTAGAATGAATAAAATTTTGAATAGTGGTCTCTATCACTTGATAAAGTTTATTTTAGTCCTGTATAAGCTTTGTAAAGCCAAATCCTACCTGTTGAACTTTTGAATTGAAATTTTTCAAAATTAATTTTAGTTTTTTTAAATTCCTCCATTATAATGGCCTTACCCTTCTAGTTTGAGGTAGAGAGAGACCCAATTTTTATGGGTTTGGGTTTGGGGATGAATAATAGCTTAAGTGGAAGGTCATCTGGGGGGATTAAGATAAGTTATTTTTAAGGGAACATTCAAGAGGTGGGTGGGATCCCTCTGTAAGATCCTCCTCCAGGGTGTCCTAAGAATCCTTCTTGGAAGGGGATCCTTTTAGGGGAACCTTTCAACCTAAAAGGGTCTAGCCATGTTTTACAAGTAAAAGGATAAGACCTTGATGGAGGATGGGGTTAGTGTCATTAACTTGGTGGAGTAGGATAGTGTTTTTTAGAGACTTAAAATTGAAATAAGGGAGACTAATTTTAAAACCAATGAATTGATTAAGCAGAATAATGTAATATCGAAGCTTAAGTAGTTTTGAACTTTATATAAATTTTAAAGATTTAAACTTTATGCATATTTTTCATAATTCATCACAACTTTAAAATTTGAATGATATGTAATACTGAAGTTGAAGCACTTTTGAAAGCATTTCTCATGATGCATTACAACTGTCAAATTTAAGTGGTTCTGAACATGTTTAAGATCTAAAGATTTGAAATTTATGCATTTTTTTATAATATATTATAAATTTAAAATTTGAATGATATGTAATACCAAATTTAAGCAGTTATGAACATGTTTAATATTCAAATATTAGAACTTTATACACATTTTATCATAATGAATGCATCAAAACTTTGAAATTTGAAAGATATGTAATACATTTTAAATAGTTTTAAATGTGTTTAAGATCTAAATATTAAGATTTTATGCATATTTCTCATAATTTATTAAATTTTTAAAATTTGAATGACATGTAATACTGAAGCTTAAGTAATTTTGAATGCATTTAATATCAAAATATTAAAACCATATACATGTTTCTCATAATTCATCACAACTTTGAAATTTGAATGACATGCAATACTAAAGATTAAGCAATTTTGAACATGTTTAAGATTCAAATCTTCAAAATTTATACGTATTTCTCATAATGCATCACAACTTTCAAATTTAAATAAAATGTAATATTGAAGCTTAAGTGGTTTTGAACATATTTAAGATCTAAAGATTTAAATTTTATGTATAATTCTTATAATAAATTTAATTTTAAAATTTGAATGATATGTATTACCAAAGCTTAAGTAGTTTTAAACATATTTAAAATATAAATATTTGAAATTTAGAATTATTATGAAAAATGTGCATAAATTTTAAATTTTTAGATTTTAAACACATTCAAAACCACTTAAGCTTTGGTATTAAATATTATTCAAATTTCAAAATTATGATGCATTATAAAAAATATGAATGAATTTTAAATCTTTATATCTTAAACATGTTTGAAAGCACTTAAGCTTTAATATTACATTTCATTTAAATATAAAAATTATGATGCATTATGAGAAATGCACATAAATTTTAAATATTTGAATCTTAAACACGTTCAAAACTATTTAGGTTTTAGTATTATATATTATTTTAATTTTAAAGTTATGATGCATTATGATAAATACACATAAAGATCTAATATTTAGATATTAAACATGTTTAAAACCACTTAAATTTTGGTATAACATATCATATAAATTACAAATTTGTGATGTATTATGAGAAACATGTATAAATATTGAATTTTTAGATCTTAAATATATTCAAAACCACATAAGCCTTAGTATTACATATCATTAAAATTTTAAATTTATGATGTATTATGAGAAACACAGTTTAAATTTTTTGATCTTAAACAGGTAAAAAATTACTTTGTATTTTGGTATTACATATCATTATAACTTTAAAGTTGTGATGCATCCATGAAAAACATGTATAAATTTTTAATCTTTGAATCTTAAACACATTTAAAACTATTTAAGATACATTATTACATATCATTATAATTTCAAAGTTAAGATGTATCATAAGAAATGTGCATAAAGCTTGAATCTTTTGATCTTAAACACATTTAAAACCATAGATCTTTGGTATTACATATCATTTAAACTTCAAAGTTGAGATGTGTCATGAGAAACACTTACAAAATTTGAATCTTTGGATCCAAATCATGTTTAAAACTACTTAAATTTTAGTGTTACATGTCATTAAAATTTCAAAGTTATGATTTATCATGAAAAACATGCATAAAATTTAAATATTTATATCTTAAACACGCTAAAAACTCACTTAAACTTCTATATTACATATCATTCAAATTTTAAAATTGTAATATATAATGAGAAACACACATATTATTCAAAGATTTAGATTTTAAATACCTTCAAAATTTTATAAACTTTGGTATTACATATAATTTACATTTTAAATTTTTAATACATCATTTGAAACACACATAAAATTTACATCTTTGGATCTTAATCATATTCAAAAGCACTTAAGCTTTTGTATTATATATCATATAAATTTTAAAATTGTGATGCATCTTGATCATGCATAAAGTTTGAATATTTGGATTTTAAATATTTTCAAAATAACTTAAGCTTTGAATTACATATCATTCAAATTTGTGATGCATGATAAGAAATATGCATAAAATTTGAATCTTTATATTTTAACTAGTTTAAGCTTCATTATTACTCATTATGAAAATATTTAAAATTTATGTGCATTTCTCATGATGCATTACAACTTTGAAATTTGAATGATACATAATACCAAAGTTTAAGCAATTTTAAATATTTTTAAGATATAACGATTCAAATTTTATGTGTATTTATCATGATGCATCACAACTTTAAAGTTTGAATGATATTAAATACCAAAGATTTAATGGTTTTGAAGTTGTTTAAGATCTAAAGATTCAAATTTTGTGTGCATTTTTAATGATATGTCACAACTTGAAATTTTAATGATTTGTAATAATGAGGTTTAAGAAATTTTGAATGTGTTTAAGATCTAAAGATTCAAAGTTTATGCATGTTTTTTATAATGCATCACAACTTTAAAATTTGAATAATATATAATACTGAAGCTTGATCAATTTTGAACATGTTTATGATCCAAAGATTTGAATTTTATTCACATTACTCATAATGCATTATAACTTTGAAATTTTAATGATATATAATAATGAAGCTTAAATGGTTTTGAACATGTTTAAAATCCAAATATTCATATTTTATGCATATTTTTTATGATATATTATAACTTTAAAATTTGATTGATATGTATTGACGATGTTGAAGTGGTTTTAAACATGATTAAGATCTAAAGATTTAAAATTTATGCCTATTTATCAAAATATACTATAACTTTAAAATTTAAATGATATGTAATACCAAATCTAAAGTGGTTCTAAATGTGTATGAGATCTAAAGATTCAAATTTATGCACATTTCTATGAAGCATCACAACTTTCAAATTTAAATGATATGTAATGATAAAATTTAAATAGTTTTGAATGTATTTAAGCTCTAAACATTTAAATTTATATGCACATGTTGTATAATGCATTGCAACTTTGAAATTTGAATGATATATAATACTGAAGCTTAAGTAATTTTGATCTTATTCAAGATCTAAAGATTTGAATTTTATGCGTATTTTTAATGATGCATCGTAACTTTAAAGTTTAAATGATGTAATACCAAAGCTTAAGTAGTTTTAAACATGTTTAAGATCTAAATATTTGATTTTTATGTATGTTTATCATGATGCATCTCAACTTTAAAATTTAAATGATATGTAATACTGAAGCTTAATTAATTTTAAACGTGCTTAAAATCCAAAGATTTAAATTTTATCCACATATCTCATGATGCATCACAACTTTGAAATTTAAATGATATGTAATACCAAATTTTAAATAGTTTTAAACATGTTTCAGATAGAAAGATTCAAATTTTATGTGTATTTCTCATGATATATCACAACTTTGAAATTTTAATGATATGTAATATATAATTTTGACTAGATTTAAATGTGTTTAAGATCCAAATATTTAAAATTTATGTGTATTTTTTATGATGCATTGTAATATTAAAATTTAAATGATATATAATACGTAAGTTTGAGTAGTTTTAAACATATTTAAGATCTGAAAGTTTGAAATTTATACATGTTTCTTACGATGCATCACAACTTTGAAATATAAAAGATATGTAATATCAAATCATGAATAATTTTAAACATGTTTAAAATCTAAAGATTCAAAATTTATTTGCATATGCTATGATGTATTATAATTTTTAAGTTTGAATGATATGTAATACTGAAGCTTCAATGGTTTTTAATGTGTTTAAAATCTAGAGATTTAAATTTTATGCACATTTGTCATGATGCATCATAACTTAAAAATTTTAATGGCATGTAATACTGAAGTTTAAACAATTTTGAACATATTTAAGATTTAAAATATCAAACTTTATATATATTTATCATGATCCAACATAATTTTAAAATTTAAATAATATGTAATACCAAATTTTAAGTAGTTTTGAATGTGTTTAAGATCCAACGAAATCTTTAAATGATATGGAATATTGAAGCTTAAGCAATTTTAAACATATTTAAGATCTAATGAT
This sequence comes from Torreya grandis, assembly GCA_037957365.1. Taxonomy (NCBI): domain Eukaryota; kingdom Viridiplantae; phylum Streptophyta; class Pinopsida; order Cupressales; family Taxaceae; genus Torreya; species Torreya grandis. Next base: position 9,293,523 of record JARHVA010000025.1, on the reverse strand, counting down.
TTAAATTTTATGTACATTTCTCATGATGCATCACAAATTTAAAATTTGAACGATATGTAATACCAAAGATTGAGTATTTTTTAACATGTTTAAGATCTAAATATTAAAATTTGATGCATATTTTTTATGATGAATTAGAAATTTATGTTTAAATGATATATAATGCCAAAGCTTAAGCAATATTGAACATCTTTAAAATCTAATGATTCAAACTTTATGTACATTTTTCATGATGCATCACAACTTTTATATTTGAATGATATGTAATACTAAAACTTAGGTATATTTGAACGTGTTTAAGATCTAAATATTTGAACTTTATGCACATTTATTATGATGCATCACAAATTTAAATTTTGATTGATATGTAATATCAAAGCTTGAAATTTTTTGAACATATTTAAGATCTAAAGATTCAAAGTTTATGCATGTTTTTCTTGATGCATCACAACTTTGAAATATGAATGATATGTAATACTAAAACTTGAATAGTTTTTAATATGTATAAAATCTAAAAATTCAAATTTTATGTGTATATCATGATGCATTACAACTTTAAAATTTGGATGATAAGTAAAACCAAAGCATGAATGGTTTTGAACGTGTTGAAGATCTAAAGATTCAATTTTTATGCATGTTTATATTAATGCATCACAAATTTAATATTTAAATAACATGTAATATCAAAACTTAATTAGTTTTGAATGTGTTTATGATCTAAGAATTCAAATTTTATGTGAATTTTTCATGATGTATCATAACTTTGATTTTTGAAATATATGTAATACCAAAGTTTAAGTAGTTTTTAACTTATTTAAGATCTAAATATTTGAGTCGTTTTCATGTTTATCAAAATGCATCACAACTTTGAAATTTGAATGATATGTAATAATGAAGTTTAAATTGTTTTCAACATGTTTGAGATTTAAATATTCAAACTTTATGCATGTTTTTTATGATGCATCACAACTTTGAAATTTTAATGATATGTAATATTAAAGATTAAATAGTTTTGAACATATTTAAGATCTAAATATTCAAACTTTATGTATATTTCTCATAATACATCACAATTTTGAAAATTGAATTATATGTAATACTAAAACTTAAATGGTTTTGAACATATTTAAGATACAAAGATTCAAATTTTATGTGTGTTTCTCTTGATGCATTGATACTTTGAAATTTGAATGATATGTAATATAGAAGCTTAAGTAGTTTTGAATGTGTTTAAAATCTATAGATTCAAACTTTATGCACATTTTTCATCATGCATTGCACTTTTGAAACTTTATGCACATTTTTCATAATACTGAAGCTTAAGCAATTTTAAACATGTTTGAGATCTAAAGATTCAAACTTTATATACATTTTTTATGATGCATCATAACTTTAAAATTTGAATGATATGTAATATCAAATCTTAAGTGGTATTGAAGATGTTTAATATCCAAAAACTCAAACTTTATGTATGTTTTTCATGATGCATTGCAACTATAAAATTTGAATGATATGTAATTTTGAATCTTAAAAAGTTTTGAACATGTTTAATGTACAAATATTTGAATTTTATATTTATTTTTGATGATGCATCATTTATACACCCTAAATTGGTTAAGAAACTTCATATATCATATCATTTCATAATTATTTCATAGGAGACTTTGAATATAAAATATAAGTATTATTCACATTAGCCATGTCTTTTATTTTAATTATCTTGGTCTTATTTCATGCTTGAGTCACCTTTTTGTCGATAATCAATCATTTGTAACCTTTTAGATGGTCATTTTAGCTCATCCAAACTATATTTCCCATGTTAATTCCATCCCCCTAGGTCTCGAGCCTATAAGATAGGAGTGTTGGGATTGGATTATAGTGTTGGACCCTAGGTGTCCCATTTTTAGTGTTTTGTCTAATTGTATTTTGATTCCCAATAGTCACATTTCCTCACTTAATAATCCCAATCCCTTCTTAGCTTCATCCTTAATTTTTGTTTGTTTTTTTAATGTCATTCAAATGTGAATAAAGTTTCATAATTTAAAATAAAGAGTCTCGTATATAAAGGAATTCATAAGACATTTTATATCTAGCACTTACTACTTTGGCAAAATACATAACTAAAAATTAGTCAATAGTATAGCTTAGTATTTTGCATCACATTACATGCTCGATTAAAGAGGCTAGGTAAAAGTTCATTCTTGTATATATCATGTGCATTGATTATGCATGCTCTCTAAGGGAAAACCTCATTTGATCTGAGACCCTAGCTTGAAAGTTAATGTAGGCAATGATCAAGATAGTAGGGGTTCTATATCTTGCGATCATACTTTCCCTAACATAATTTTCCCCCCTTTTGCTTTTGATATATTTATTATTTTGTGTGTATATGGACCCAAGGTTTTTGAAGATTCAAACAAATCTACAAGGAGCTCCATTGACTTTCAAGATTCAAAATTTCATAGGTAAGATCACATAGCAAAAATGGACAAAACCCAGAAAACTCATATATCTATGACTAGTTTGGATAATAGCGACAAGACCTAGACTATAGCATCAGACCTTGAGGTGTCTTATTTTTTCTTCTCCTATCCTTTTATTGAATGAAAGATATTTCTAAATTTTTGACATCTTCCCAATCTTATGCAGTAGTTTTTAGGCTTTGAAATAGTCATCTCAATCTACTCTTCTAGATAAGTTATTTCTCTTCCCTATATAATTAATTTGATCAAAATCTATATTTTACCATACTAGATTAGATTTTTCCCCTTACTTTAGACCTTTTATTGTTTAGGAACTAAACACTAGTTTCTCAAAAATAATAAAACATTTGGTGAATATAACTTACTTGGAACAAATTTCAAACCCTAGGTACCCTTAAGGTTTTTATTTCATATTTTGTGAAAAAATTCAACTTCAAAATTATGATTTTTGATTAAATTTTTGTGCATTCATTTTATTCAAATATTGTTTTAAATTTTAATTATTTATATAATTTTAAAAAATTCTAAAAACCCAACCCAAAACTTTAGATTTCCAAACTAAGTCCTCAAACCCTAAGTCTTCCTTACAATTTTTAGATAAAAATCTTGAAATTTTTGCAAATTATTTGGAGTGTCAAAAATAATTTCAAAATCTCTATGTTAGTAGTTATTATGGCATTTATTGCTTAATAGTACTTTTACATTTTATATTTGGTGAAAGAAATAAAATGGCCACTAAGAAACTTCTTCCCTCTCATCCCATAGATCAATTTCTAAATTTTTATCAAAATTATGACAATGAATAGACAAAATTGCACATTAGCTAAAAATATGGAAAATGATTTCATTTACAATGAAGATTATTACTATTATTGTAATGAGTAATATGATGATACATGTGAAAGTGATAGTGAATAAAAATTAGATGCATCTTCTTCTCTCAAACCTATTTCTATTATTCCCTCTTCTAAGAAAAATATTTTTAATAAATGTGAAAGATACTTTTCACCTCATTCTCTTATGTACAATGCACTTCTAAGTGAACCTCTTATTGATGATAATTTTCTTCCATGTGAGTCTCTCTCTCTCTCTCTCTCTCTCTCTCTCTCTCTCTCTCTCTCTCTCTCTCTCTCTCTCTCTCTCAATACTTCTATGTTCAAATTACAATAATATAAATGCAATAAAATCAAATTGCCAATGCATATTTAAAATGATCCATCTCATGCTCTCAGCTCTACTTTATCAAAATAATGTCTAAATGATAACTCTCTTACTCTTACTTCTCATATTTCAAATGGAAAGAGTGTTTACACTTCAAACATGGATAACATAGATGTACATAATATTCCAATTTAACATGATAGTTTATTGCATAGTAAAAAAGAATTAAATTCTTCTCTTACACCTCTCCCTAGTGACAATGGAACTGGTAATGAGTATGATAGTGAACATGCAAACGAATATAAAAATAAGAGTGATTATGAAAAAAAAAATTGATTATGATAATGAATGTAATAATGATGATTATTATGTACATAGTGAAGAATAAAATGCATCTCATGTTTCTAACTCTTCTCTCACTCCTCTCAAATATCATGCACTACAAAATATTGTTTCTAATTTTATACATGATTCAATATCAAATGATTCAAATCTTAATGATAACATCACATCCTCTAATGAATTTCCCAAGCCACCTCCTACTATAGTAGAACCTAGTTTTCACTCTTCACCTAAAGAGAATGGGATCCCTCATCCCTGTACTAAGGTCCAAGTTACCATTCTTCCAAAGGTTCAAGTGAGCATACCCACTTTTTATGATCTAATTACTAAATGTAGCATTCCTATGGCTAAAATTAATTATCAAATTTAATGATTAAATGAACCAATTTAAGATGCTAATATACCATACCAAGAGATTATTTCTTTGATGAATGTAGTTGGTGAATTACAACATCAAGTACATCTCCATACCTTGGAAAATGAGGCTTATAAGTCTTGGATGGATGCCAATGATTTACATGATAACCCTCTCTTGAAGATATTTATAAAAGCTTCATTGCCTAAGTATTTTTAGATAACATCATTGACTCACTTTGATGGAACTGGAGATCCATTAATATACCTTCAAGCCTTTCAAAAGGCTTTACCATCTCATGTAATTCCTTTGATTCTACTCAAGTTGTTCTAGTAGACACTAGTGGGTAATGCACAGACTTGGTTATTTCATCTACTCCCTATTGGTTCTTTGCATACATATGATGATTTAAAGGAGGAATTTCTCAAATATTACATAGAAAGTATAGGCCCTCATTTTACATATGAGAAACTTACCACATTACATCAGAATACTTTAGAGCCAATTAGTGATTATATCTTATGATTCAAGATGCACATGTTAAAATTGATCTATAAACCAATAGATTTAGAGATTCAACATATATTTATTAAGGGGATTCACCAACCTCTCCTCAAACATCTTTTATATCAGGCATATTCTTATTTCAGGCAATTATGCTATACATTTATATCCTTGAAAAAGAAATTGGGATTAATTGAGGTAGATTCAGTTGATTGAATTTCTATAGATTTTATATAAGTACCTCTATCTATATCTTTTAACACGTAAAATAAACCATGTCCTAAACAAGGTAGGAGACATCAACCAAAAAAGCAACTAGTTAAGAATAGAGAGCCAATTTCTAAAGCACAACCTATAATATGCACTACGCATAATATCAACAAAGAACCACTAGAGTTTGATTCAGAGCAAGATAACACATGTGTCATATAATTAGCACTACTATTTAAGAGGTTAATCACATTACCTTCTACTCATCGATGAGATCCACATCTCTTACATAGACATCCACATCGGCCCTTTTGGTAACTATTATCATATCCATGGACATAGAGATAATGATTGTTATAGACTCAGAGATTATATTAATAGATGTGTTGGTAATGGAATCATTACATTCACATAGGGACATCGAGATTTCCTCCATCATGGAACCATAGACCTCATTCATCCATGTTTGATTCATCCTAAGACATTCCACTATAGAAATAATTGGTCACTCATTATGAGATTAATGTGGGTTCTAGGACAAAGCTTCATAGGAAATATCACTATAGTTAGAATACCATCTATATACATATCCAACATAGTCACATGCACCCCAATAAAGTACTACTCTAGAGAGATATTCACTATGACTTTGTTTTCTAGGTCCTATCTCATGTAACAACCCATTATAGTTAAGATTCGATGAACCTACACATAGAATACTACTCCAAAAATATATTCACTATATCTGAGCTTTTAGGGACCCATTTCATGTAAAAAATTGCTATTATTAAGATTAGATGAGCCCCCATCATAGGTTATAATTCTATCTTGATTTATTGATCAGTCATATGCATCACAAAAGAGGCCACAAGGTATTATTTCATGCAACAATCCACTGTGATTATAGATAGATGAGCCTTCTTCACAACACATAGTTTCAATTACACATACAATAAGGTTACATTTGGCAAATTCTCTATGCACAACTACATTTAGTATACAATAGACAATACTAGATATAGTGAATGTTCCTACATAGCATGAGCAGTATGGTCACTTGTTCAGTTGGCCATTAGGGTTTAGATAGTGATATGACACACATTCATACCAGTATCAGTTCATAGATTCACTTTACAGGGTAATGATAGTGTCAAAGGGATAGCCTTTGTATTCTTGAGACACCTACTTAGAGGGATTGGACACATAGTCCAAACATTGATTAATACATGCATGATTACATAGCTTCACTTAGTAGGTGATAATGGAGCCAAAGTGTCAGTCTTTACATTCTTGAGCCACTCTCGATGAATTGATATGCACAAAACATCCCATTTTACTAATAAACTAACATTTATAGTTTTAAATAGCCATCCCTAGCCAAACCATATTAGCCAAATCTTGATCTTACCAATATCCCATTTTACCAATCTTAAACTAACTCACTTTATCAAATCAATTTAGAAATTACAAAAGAACAAATTTTTACTCACATATAATTCAAAATCAAAACTAACATCACACTTACCAACAAAAATTAAATAACATATCCTAAATACCATTTAACCAAAACATATGCAACCTCAACATAAATGTTAAATCAACCATTTACAATAAATATACAAATCTATTCCAAAATCAAAATAATATGTGTGTGTGTGTGTGTGTGTGTGTGTGTGTGTGTGTGTGTGTGTGTGTGTGTGTGTGTGTGTGTGTGTGTGTGTGTGTGTGTGTGTGTATATGTGTATATATATATATGTGTGTGTATATATATATATATATATATATATATATATATATATTTCAAAAACATATACATCATATCAAGGTACAATCAATCATGAATGGGTATCATTCCCTCACTCTCAGTCTCACTCTCCCCACTAGTACTAGTCATATAATCCACTCTATCACTCGATGGCCCCAAACCTCCTCAAGCTCCTGAATGTCTCTTGTAATGACTCTTTCACTTCAGCAACTAACCATGCTCTTTACACAAGTTTTCATACTCTCTAAAGTTATGTGTACTCATCCATGATCGTCATGCTAATAAAACCATAATTAGGTGGAGGCATCTTATGCCTATCTAGCTCAACCCTCAGCTCATCTCTCTCTCCCACTACCTTAACATATACAATTTTCAATATAACATCCCTATCAAAATAGATGAGCATGAATACCAACCATAACCATCACTCACTCTATCAATCCCTCCTTCACCACACCATCAAGAACATGTTGTGTGAGCCCTCAAAGTGTAGACTCAATGATGGTCTCCTAAAAATCATCATCTCCACTCCCCATCGTAGCATGTGCCTCATCTTGTGCACCTCCCACTCCACCTACACACAAATTAGGGTATTAAATTAGCTATATACTTTATAAAACAAACTAAAAGCATAAATTTGTACACAATTCAAATGAAATTGTTGTTTACCTCCCATCATCTAGATCGATTGAGGATACTCATACTCTAAAGCATCCCCTCTATTAATAGGGTGAAATGGAGCCCACTAATGCCTTATCCACCATGAAATATATTCATCTATACATCTAACATCATCGACATCAAGAATTTCTATAGCTCTATCCCATACATTTAAAGGTAACGGTGCTAGCTCAGCGTTTGTGGGCCTCACATGAGCTCCTACCCTTGTTGGTGCCCGTGCACTCCTCACCCACACCCATGCTATTAGGGGTGCATCCTTTGGTACCCCAAACTATTGAGAGTATATACTAAGATGGGGGGATTAATCAGTAGATGACAATGTATATTCAATTCTAAAACCCCTTCATCATTCACTAATCTGATCTAGCAACATAAACATGAAAGCTTAAACATCCAAAGCATGAACAAGAGCAAACATCATATGAACACATAATTTATATGAGAAACCCTCTAAGGGGAGAAAACACACTCTCAATATTGAAAACCAATGGACTATAGTTGTATAAGGATAATATAAACATGAGACTTTAGACCAGCTTCAACTAATCAAGGAACTTCCACCCCTCAATTTAGTCCAACTCCAACTAGACCTTTAACTAGCTCCAACTAGCAAGGAGGATTCAACCCCATAGGTAATTAAGCACCTAATAAACCACCTTTGGTATAATTTCCACCATTTCTCTGATGTATTCTACACTTGATGATGACCTTCTCTTTTTCTAACACTTGTAAGATTGTTTCTCTTCTCAAGGTAAGCACACCTACTTCATTCACTCAACCAAGTCACCCTTTAGATTATTAGCTCTAATGGCTTGTTAGCTCATGAATCTGATTATAAAAACATGATTTAATACACCCTCTCATGTTCCTTAATTACCCATATTTTCTTCTTGAATAAGCTTTCCCCTTTGCTTGAATACACTCTACTCTTACACCTACACAAATAGGCTAATTTGACCTTGTATATATATCACTCCATCATATAACCCATCTTGGTTAGCCAAGAGAAACTTCAAATACTTGTATTAACATTATAAAATATCTTCATACATGTCATCAATCCAACTCAAACACTCCATAGGTCATCCATACTTCAAAATAAGCTCAATCCTCCTTTAGATCTCAATTAGGCCTAATGCATTAGCCCTTATAGGTCATTCACCACATATGACCATCTCCATGAATAATAGCCTTCACAAATGATTAAAAACATCAAAAATACCTCAAATATATAATTTTTAACTCCCACATGGGTCTAAAACATATATAACTCTAATTCATACCTTGAACCAAGCCTTTTAGACTAGTTGCTAATAGTCCTAAAAACCCAAAAAACATAGTCATATGGAATTGAAACATAAAGAAGATTTTATCAAACAACAACCTAAAAAAAACACATGGATAGGTCTTCCATGACTTGAAAACCACCTCCAAATCCATTTTTCACCTTCACATATCTCACACAGGTCCAAACCAACTCAAACAAATTGATTACTCAAACTGGTAATGCACACCAGAAACTCAGTCAAAGATCTTTGACTACTCTGACCAAAATAGAGATAAAGTATAAATTAAAAAACCATGTAATAAATATATGAAAATCATATAGTATCACAAATGTATTTATCACCTCAAACTCTACTCATAATAGCTCAAACTAGCCTCTCCAAATAGGCCACTTCAGACTACCTACAATCTCCAAAAACTAGTCATGATGAACACATAACATCTAACACTTGTGAAGACACTTCTTTGATATTAAAATGAATTCATATGATCCTAAAAAAAAATTATAAAATTTCCAATAAAAAAATTCATATGATTCAATGGACACTTTTATACTAAAAACCATTCTCACTGTCATGGGTTCCAATATCTTGTCTTACATAGACTAGTCATTTTGTGAGCTCCTTCTAGCTATTTTATAAGCACCATCAACACTTACACATAAGTAAAATAGGAGTAATAGGTCTTTAAATAATACCCCAAACCATTTTTTCCATCCCTAAACACCTAAAATCAATCCTTAAATAGGTTCTCACTTTGATTGGCTTTTGTTCACTGTTTGCTCCATTTCCACTCTAGCGACTAGTCAACTTAATTAACTAAGATAATTGAAATAGTGATTGTTTCTTACCAAAAAAAATCTATGGACTTCAATAACAAGTCATGTCCTTAAATATACAATAAATCTTATGTGTTGACTCAGTCAACCCTACTAATAACACTAAAATTTTCAAAAACAAGAATATTTTTGTATCTTTTGCTCATTGCCCTGACACACTACTGCCACCTAGAGATGCATAGAGGAGTCATATATACCTTATAATATTTGAACTTAATCAACCAATATATTCTAGTTTAATTCTAGAAATATCTCTCTAATCACTCCATTATGAGGGTTTATAAAGGGTTTCTGACCAGTTTACATTCTTAACGAATGTTCATAAAGCTCTGTCCCTCAATCCACTAAAAAATACTTGGAAAGGATTATTAGGTCCATGTTCCACCTCTCCAAAAATTATCCACTTTTAAGGCTCCCCCTTAGTCTATATAACCCATGCATATCTATAGGACCTCCAAGAATAGCTACCATTACTTTAAATAGCAATAAGAGCACTATAACACTATACAAGATCACATACCTTTGCACTCAAGGCACCTTGTAGACCAAAAAAAGCACTTAAAGTATAAAAACATACCTAAATAATGCTTATAATACAACAAAATACTCATTTGAAACCAAAAAATCCAACTGTCTTTGTAAATATATCACAAAATTGCTCGATTTCTCCACTAGGCCTACTTAGACCTCTTGTAGCCCTATCTAGCCACTACAGACCTCATAACTATGTATGTGTGCACTTTCAAATCATGGAACTCTATATCTGAAGTCCATTACCATTCCCCCTTATACATTCTAATAATGAACTCCCAACTCATCCTCCTTAGTAGACTTCCTTCTTTAGCCTACTAGCTAATTAAGCCTCCTAGAAGACCAAAACTTGAATAAATTGAAAAATGCTTAATTTCAGACCACTGTAAAACTTTTTCCAGCTACCCATTTGTTTCATTCAGTTTATTTTAAGCTTATATCCTCCAAATAGAAAGATAGACCACTTTTTTAATCATGCCTAAATGACTAGGCCTTCAAAGTAAACCTTAGTCAAAGGTCAACCTCTGATCAAAGCAAACACCTGAGCTAGATACCACACCTAGAGACCATTAAAAATCAGTTCCATTCCAAATTTAAAGCCTCCAAACCTTTGGGAACCATGACTTACTTCAAGCCACCAAACACATGTTCTTGATAAGAGAAGCTAGTGACCACATAAAATGCTCCACCTAGCACAAAATGATTCAACAACCTAAGAAACCACCTATATCATGTCTCAACCATATGTTCATACCTTATTGATCATAAAATACTTCATGACACATCTCCAAACTTCAAGTGACCATTGCAATCAAGCAATGTATGTATACATGACATAACTTACAACAGTCATCTTGACCAAATGGTCAAACACATACCTGAGCACCTCATGGACATCATCAAAACCTCTTATTATGATTTGACATGTCAAACCCAAATTTAATAAACTTTATCCAACCTTTTATCCCCAAGAAAACATTAGAAGAGCACATTGGACACACTTTAGGTAGTCATCACTGCCAAAATTTGTCAACTCTAAATTTTGACCATAAAATACACATTTGAGCACCATAGAAGCTCAAACCACCTGGAAATGACTCATGACTATCTTTCTCATGATCTCAAAAAAACTATTATTCAACTCACTACTCAACCAAGGTATAAAAAATTGATCAAAAATGCACTTTAGGACCAAGAAACATGAACATACCTTTTGAACAATCATCCTTACTTATTTTCTCTTCATTGACATATAGGATCAATTAGACCTCCTCAAGTAGGCTTGAACATCTGATGAAATCAATAATATATCCCATATGATCAACCATCTATCCTTCAGACACCAGAAACTATTATGGTTAAGAACTCTTCAAAGCATTTCATGGAAACACATAGTCATAAATTTTTGTATATACACCTACTATCTATCAAACATCTAATAAATAATATTTCTTTCAAAAAACTCAACATAAGATACCAAAACAATCAAACTCATGCTACATGACTTTAAGGTCATAACCAACCTCTTAGTCCATTGATCTCTTTATGAAATCCCTTCAAATTGACTCAAAGATGATTAAGACCCTATTATAAAACCTTAAAATTCTAACAAGAAACTCAAAAATGACTATACAAATTTCAAAGTATTACATTATGATAAATGCATATAAAGTTCAAATCTTTAGATCTTAAACATGTTCAAAATTATATACGCTTTAGTATTACAAATCATTCAAATTTTCAAGTTGCAATGCATTATGAAAGATGTGCATAAAGTTTAAATCTTTAGATCTTAAACATAATCAAGACCACTTAAGCTTTAATATTACATATAATTCAAACATCAAAGTTATAATGCGTCATGAGAAACACTCATAAAATTTGAATCTTTAAATTTTAAACACAATAAAAATGCTTAAATTTTAATATTATATATCATTCAAAATTCAAAGTTATGATGCGTCATGAGAAACACGCATGAAGTTATTATCTTTGGATCTTAAATATGATCAAAATGGAGATGCATTATGAGAAAGACATATAAATTTAAAATATTTATATCATTGAAATTTGAATGATATGTAATATAGAACCTTAAATGGTTTTGAAGGTGTTTAAGATCCATATATTATAACTTTATGCATGTTTATCACGATACATCACAAATTTGATGTTTGAATAATATGTAATACCAAAGCTTAATCAATTTGGAACATGTTTAAGATCTAAAGATTCAAATTTTATGTTTATTTTTTATGATGCAACATAATTTTTAAATCTTAATTATATATAATACCAAAACTTAATTGGTTTTGAATATTTTTAAGATTTAAAGATTTGAACTTTATGCATATTTTTCATGATACATCAAAATCTTCAAATTTGAATGATATGTAATACCAAAGCTTAAGTGGTTTATCATGATGCATAACAACTTTGAAATTTGAATGATATGTAATACTAAAGCTTAAGTGGTTTTAAACATATTTAAGATCCAAAGATTTGAACTTTATGCATGTTTATCATGATGTATAACAACTTTAAAATTTAAATGATTTCTAATACCAAAGATTAAGTGGTTTTTAACATGTTTAAAATCCAAAGATTTTAACATTATGCATGTTTCTCATGATGCACACAAATTTAAAATTTGAATGATATGTAATACCAAAGCTTACGGTCTTTTGAATATGTTTAAGATCTAAATATTCAAACTCTATGCATGTTTCAAGGTATTTAAAATTTAAATATTCAAATTTAAATGATATGTAATACTAAATTTTTAGTCGTTTTAGAAATGTTTAAAATCCAAAGATTCAAACTTGATCTACATTTCTCATAATGCATTGTAGCTTAAAAATTTGAATAATATTAATACTAAAAATTAAGCAGTTTTGGATGTGTTTAAAATAATGGTATTAGGTCCTCAAGAAGCCTTTATAGGCTATGTTGTGAGAAAGACTTCATGTTATAAGTATAATAAAGTTAAAAATAGTTGTAAGAGTGCTTTTTAGGTCACTACTCATCAATGAAGGTTGAACAAGGTAATCAAAATCACCCCTAAGGTCTCTAGGCTTTAAATCTTAAGGTGACAAGCCTCCACAAAGTGTATAAAAGATTATAGAAGACCAAGTGGGAGAGGTTAAGTGGAAAGAGGAAGAACTCAAATCATTCAATAAGCCTTTTATTAGAATGAAGACTTTCTCCACGTAGAGGAGGATGACTTCACTCAAGTCATCATCCATTTTTCCTTCTCTCTTCCATTTCAATCTTTCATGGGGTATTGTTGAGTGAGAGTCATGGATTGGTAATATTGATTTGATTATAATGGGTTCAAGTTTAAAATTATTTCAAAGTCTCAGTGAGGTTTTCTTAAGAGGATAACATATGACGTGTCTTATCTAAATCACCCTGAGCAACATTTTTCAAAAATAATTTTGTGGTGCTAAATCATACTCTTTTCTATCCAATAATTGTTTGATGGTAATCAAATATTGAGATAATACAATGGCAAATGTGGTTTTAATGAATTATTCATCACATAAAAATATCAGTCATAAAAACTGCCTAGTGCACATATTATTGTGTATTTCCAAGTGCTAATTCAATTTATGCAGCACTTTTCGAATACCATTTCATAGAACCAAATAAAGTCTATTCACATTGAATTTTCATATGATGGTATCCAAATGTGAGAATAATGTGCAAGTTAAAAAAGTTCAAAATTTTATCTTCTATGTGCAAAATTCATAGGGTTAAAAATTAGCTTATGAGCTAATTTTTATTTTGTTAATTTTTTGGATGTTTTCAATTTTAAGATCTGGTCAGTGTGCATATTTAAAACTCATTTTTATATTAGTAATGGAGGTCAAATATTGTTCAAATTTTTTATGGTGATAGATAAATATCATTAGAGTGTAATGGAAAAGATTAATTTTTACTTAGTCATTTTCTACATTTCTTAGTTGCTAAATTTGTCTAGTGAGCACTTTTGAATCCCATTTATGTAATAGAAAATTACATAAAAATTCCATAAAAGTTTATATGATTGTATTAAAATTTAATAATAAGGTAATGCACCTGGTTTTTTAGCTATTGAAGTTTTCAACAAAAAGTTGTGAAGATTTATCACTCGGCCAACTTTTTACTAAACTCCTAAAGGGCAAGTCATAAGAGTTAATTTTATTATTTTAAAATAATAAAAATACCTTTTTAAGTATATTTTTAATATTTTTTTAGAAATAGAAGACATGATGGGTTTTACTCATATCTCATTTTGTGATTTTCCATTTTTCCATGTTCTAAAGGTGTTGATATGATTGTGTGTTGGTTTTTTAGCAATATCTTTTAATCCACAACTCTATTTTTGATACCATTTGTTTTATTGATAATATTATTTTCTCCTCTTTATAATGATGTTTATTTCAAGTTAGATAACTTTATATATAAAATTAATTAATATTGTAACTAAAATGATTGTTATTGGCCCTCAAAAAGTCTTTCTAGGTTATGTTGTGATCAAAGCTTCAATTTGTAGGCCTAATATAAGTTATAAATAGGTTTAAGAGTATTTTTCAAGTCATTGATCATTAATAGAGGTTGAATAAGGTAACCAGAATCACATTTTAGGTCTCCAATCATTAAATGTTAAGGTGACAAGCCTTCAAAAAGTGTCTAGAGGCTTCTAGAAGACCAAGTGGAAGATATGATGAATTTAAAGTGAGAGAGGTTAAGTGGAAAGAGGAGTCAACTCAAATTATTTAATAATATTTATAAAAGAATGAGGACTTTATTTATGTATATGATATTATCACTCAAGTCATCATCTATTTGTCTTTCTTCTCTCTTCCATTTTCTTCTATATACCTCTTTCATTTCAAAATTTCATGTGGTCTTGTCGAGAGTCATGTCTTTGTAATATTGATTTGATTAAAATAGTTTCAAGTGTCAAATTATTTTAATATATTTGTGAGGTTTTCTCAAGAGGGTAAGATATGACGTGACTTGTCCAAATCAACCTATGCAGTATTTGTCAAGAATAATTTTGTAGGGCTAAATCATACTCTTTTCTCTATAAAAATTCTTTGATGGTAGTCAAATGTCAAAATAATACAATAGTGAAGGTGTTTGTAGAGAATTATTCATCAGATAAAAATATTATAGTCATAAAAACTATCCAATGTATAAATTTTAGTGTATTTATAGGAGCTAAATCAACTTATGCAACTCTTTTCAAACACCATTATACAGAATTAAATAAATTCCAATCACTTTTAATTTTTATATGATGGTAGCCAAATGTGAGAATAATGTGTAGGTAAAATAATGTAAAAAAAATTATTTCTTACATGTGAAATGCACAAGATTAAAAATTGGCTTTTGAGTTGATTTTTACTTAATCAAATTTTTGGGTTGTTTCTAGTTTTTACATTTGGTCAGTCCACACATTTTAAGCTCATTTTATTAGTGGTAAATGAGGTCAAATATTTTTTAAATTTATTATCATGATATCTAAATATCATTAGAGTACAATGGGAAAGACAATGTTCACATATTAATCAAAATCAATTTTTGCATTAATTTTTATTTCATCATTTTCTACATCTCCCAGTTACTAAATCTACTAAAGGAGCACTTTTTAATCCCATATATGCGGGAGCAAATTAATTCTAAATTTCATGAAAGTTTTTGTGATTGTACCTAGATGGAATAAAAAGGTAATATACTTGGTTTTGTATCTATTAGAGTTTCCAACAAAACTTTATGATGGTGTGCAGTGACTCTCTTAGAAAGATTTATAATTTAGCCAACTTTTCACTAGAAAACACTTAGAAAGTAGGTCGTAGTGATTAATTTAATTAATTCAAAAAATTAAAAATACCTATGATAATATTGATTTGATTATGATTGTTTCAAGTATCAAATTATTTCAATATCTTAGTGAGGTTTTTAAAAAAGGGTAAGATATAACTTGTCTTGTCCAAATCAACCTACACAACATTTTTATAGAATAATTTTACAAGGCTAAATCATGCTTTTTTCTCTAAAAATTTATTTGATGGTAGTCAAATTTTAAGATAATATAATGGTGAAAGTGGTTGTAAATAATGATTCATCATTTGAAAATATCACCCATCATAAAAAACTACCTTATACACAATTTTTTGTGTATTTCTAGGTGTAAAATCAACCTATGCAACACTTTTTGAACACCATTTCGTAGAACCAAATAAAGTCCAATCACTTTTAATTTTTATATGATGGTAGATGTGAAGGTCAAAAAAGGTATTAAAAATTAGTTCTTATGTGCAAAATTCATAGGGTTAAAAATTAGTTTTTGAGTTTTTTTTTTTAAACAATTTTTTGGATTGTTTTTAAGTTTTTAGATCTGGTTAATGTACACATTTTAAGCTCATTTTCATAGTGTTAAAAGAGGTCAAATATTTTTTTAAATTTATCATGGTGATAGTTAAATTTCATTAGAATGTAATGAAAAATATAATTCACACATATCATGTATAATGTGTAAAATGCATAGCTATAGCAATCAGCGTCTACATTTATTTTTACTTAGTCATTTTTTGCATCTCTCAGTTACTAAATATAACCAATGAGCACTTTTGAATCTCATTTGTGTAGAAAAAAATAAAATAAAAATTCTATGAAAGTTTGTATGATTGTACCTAGATGACATAATAAGGTAATGTACTTAATTTTACAACTATTAGAGTTTCTAGTGAAAAGTTATGATGGTGAGAAGTAACCCTCTTGGGAAGATTTATCACTCAGCGAACTTTTTACTAGAAAACACTAAGAAGATAAGTCGTAGGGGTTAATTTTATTATTTAAAAAAAACTAAAAATATTTTTTTAAGTATATTTTTAAGATATTTTTATAACTATATTATATGATGGGTTTTGCTCATATCTTGCTCTATGATTTTCTATTTTTTCATGTTTTAAAGGTGTTGATGAGATTATGTATGATTATATGTTAGTTTTTTAGTCATATATTTTGATCCACAACTCTATTTTTGATACTGTTGGTTATGTTGGAAAGATGATTTCTTCTTCTTTATAATAATATTAATTTGAAATTAAATAAACATATATAAAAAATTAGTCAATGTCACAATTAAAATAGTGATTATTGGTTGTACAAAAGCCTTTCTAGGTTATGTTGTGAGCAAATATTCAAGTTTTAGGTCTAATAGAGTTATAAATAGTTTTTAGTGTGTTTTATAAGTCATTTATCATTAATGGAGGTTGAGTAAGTTAATCAAACTCATCCTCAAGATATCTAGGTATTAAATGCTAAGGTGACAAGCCTTCACAAAGTGTCTAGTGACTTGTAGAAGACCAAGTAGGAGATGTGATTAATTTGAAGTGAGAGAGGTTAAATGGAAAGTGGAGGCAACTCTAAGAATTAAATAAGCCTTCTAGAAGAATGAATACTTTTTCCATGTAGAAGAGGATGATATCACTCAATTCATCATCTATTTTTCTTTCTCTCTTTCATTTTCTTCTATATATCTCTTTTTTTTTAAACTTTCATGTGGTCTTGTCAAGAGTCATGCCATTGTAATATTGATTTTATTATCATGGTTTCAACTGTTAATTTTTTTTAACGTCTTAGTGAAGTTTTCTTAAGAGAGTAAGATATGATGTGTCTTATCCAAATCAATTTTGCTCATATCTTGCTCTATAATTTTCTATTTTTCCATGTTTTAAAGGCATTGATGTGATTATGTGCAACTGTGTGTTGGTTTCTTTGCTATATATTTTATTCTATAGCTCCATTTTTTATGTCATTTTTTGTGTTATAAAGATGATTTCTCCCTATTTTTAACTATGTTGATTCTAAATTAAAGACTTGTATATTTAAAATTAGTCAATATCACAACTAAAATGCTGGTTATTGGTCCTCAAGAAGCATTTCTACACTATGTTCTGAGCAAAGCTTCAAGTTAAAAAACCTATTGGAGTTATAAATAGTTGTAAGAGTGTTTTATAGGTCATTAATCATCAATTAAAGTTCAACAAGGTAATCAAAGTCACCCTCAAACATGTTTAAAATTGCTTAAGATTCAAAAAATTTAATTAATTAAATTCTAAGGTTGCAATGCATTATTATAAATGTGTTTAAAATTTGAATATTTAAACTTTAAAAATATTCAAAACTATTTAATCTTTGGTATCATATATCATTAAAATCTAAAATTTAGGATGCATCATGAGAAATACACATAAAGTTTGAATTTTTGCATTTTAAACACATTCAAAACTGCTTAAGCTTCAATATTTTATATCATTCAAATTTTAAAGTTGAGGTGCATAATGATAAATACACATAAAATTAGAATATTTAAATCCTAAACACATTATAAAATACATAATTTTTGGTATTACACATCATTCAAAATTCAAAGTTGTGATACATTATGAGAAATATGTATAAAATTCAAATCTTTGGATCTCAAACACATTCAAACCTGCTTAAACATTAGTATTGCATATTATTCAAATTTGAAATTTGTGATGCATCATGATAAATACACATAAAATTTAAATATTTAGATCTTGAACACATTTAAAACCACTTAAACTTTGGTATTACATATCATTCAAATTTCAAAGTTTTGATGCATCAAATCTACTTAAGCTTCAATATTTTATCATTCAAACCTCAAAATTGTGATGCATCAAGAGAAACACATATAAATTTCAATTAAATATTTAGATCTTAAACATGTATAAAGTTAGAATATTTAAATCTTCAACACATTGAAAACTATTTAAGCTTTGATATTATATATCATTTAAATTTTAAAGTTGTAATGCATCATAAGAAACACTCATAATGTTCATTTTTAAAATTTGAAACTTATTTAAAATCGTTTAATATTTGATATTACATATCATTTAAATTTTAGAGTTGTTATGCATCATATGAAATGTGTATAAAGTTTGAATCTTTCAATCTTAAACAAGTTCAAAACCTCTTAAAATTCGGTATTACATATCATTCAAAATTTAAAATTGTGATGCATTGAGATAAATATATATAAAATTTGAATGTTTGGATATTAAAAACATTCAAAATTACTTAAGTTTTTGTTTGACATATAATTTAAATTTCAAAATTGTAATGCATCATATGAAATGCACATAAAATTTGAATTTTTAAATCTTAAACACGTTCAAAATCACTTAAGCTTCAGTATTACATATTATTCAAATATTAAAGTTATGATACACCATATAAAATGTGAGTAAAATTTGAATATTTAGATCTAAAATATGCTTAAAATTGCTTAAAATTTGGTATTAGCTATCATTCATATTTTAGAGTTGTGATGTATTATGAAAAATGCAAATAAAATTTGAATCTTTGGATCTCAAACACCATCAAAACCACTTAAGCTTTCATATTACATATCATTCAGACTTAAAATATATAAAGCTCAAATCTTTGGATCTTAAACATGTTTAAATCACTTAAAATTATGTATTACATCTAATTAAAGCTTCAAATTTGAGATGCATTATGAGAAATGCTCATAAAATTCATATATTTGTATTTTAAACATAGTGAAAATCACTTAATCTTTGGTATTATATATCATTCAAACTTCAAAGTTATGATGTATCATGAAAAACATGTATAAAGTTTTAATATTTTGATTTTAAATATATTAAAAACCACATATTTTTTGGCATTACATATCATTTAAATTTTAAATTTGCAATGCATCATTAGAAACATTTATAAAATTCAAATCTTTAAACGTCAAACACTTTCAAAACCACTTAAGCTTTGATATTACATATCATTCAAATTTAAAAATTATGATGCATCATGAAAAACATGCATAAAATTTAAATCTTTGGATCTCAAATATATTTAAAACTAATTAAGCTTCAATATTACATATCATTCATACTTCAAAATTACATTGCATAATTAGAAACATGCATAAAGTTTGATCTTTAGATCTTAAATACCTTCAAAACTATTGAATCTTTAATATTACCTATCATTCATTCAAAGTTATGATGCATCATAAGTAATGTGCATAAATTTTAAATCTTTTTGATCTCAAATACATTCTAAACTACTTAAGCTTCAGTATTATATATCAGACAAACTTACAAGTTGTGATGCATCATAAGAAATATGCATAAAATTTGAATCTTTGGATCTCAAGTATGTTCAAAATATTTTAAAGTTTAGTATATATATCATTTAAATTTTAGAGTTATCATGCATCATGAAAAATGGACATAAAATTTAAAATTTTGGATATTAAATATATTAAAAACTACTTAGTATTTGGTATTACATATCATTAAAATTTCAAAGTTGTGATGCATCATGAGAAACATGCATAAATTTTGAATATTTGGATTTTAAACATGTATAAAACTACTTAAGCTTTAGTATTACATATAATTTAAATTTTAGAGATGATACATCATACGAAATATGTATAAAGATTGAATCTTTAGATTTTAAACACATATAAAATTGCTTAATCTTGGGCATTCAAATTTTAAATTTATAATGAATCATGAAAAACAATCCCAAATTTTGAATCTTTAAAGTTGAAACATGTTTAAAATTGAAGCTTAAGCTTGCTTTAATATTACAAATCACTCAAATTTTAAAGTTATGATGCATAATATGAAATTCACATAAATTTCAAATTTTTAGATCATAAATACTTTTAAAACTAAATATAATTTAATATTACATATCATTTAAATTTCAAAGTTATGATGCATCATGAAAAACACTCATAAATTTCTAATCTTTAGATCTTAAACATGTTTAAAAATATTTAAGATTCAATATTATATATCATTCAGATTCAAGCATCATGAGAAACATACATAAATTAGAAATCTTTAAATCTTAAACATGTTAAATTTTTTTAAAACTTAAGTATTACATATCATTTAGATTTCAAATTTGTGATGCATCATAAATAATGTGCATTAATTTGGAATGTTTGGATCTTAAATAAATTAAAAACTACTTAATTTTTTATATTACATATCATTAAAATTTTAAAGTTATGATTCATCATGAGAAATGCTCCTAAAATTTGAATCTTTGGTTCTTAAACATGTTCAAAACTGCTTAAGTTTTGATATTTTATATCATTAAAATTTCAAATTTAAGATGCATCATGAAAAATATGCATAAATTTTGAGTCTTTATATATTAAACACATTCAAAACCACTTGGGCTTCAGTATTACATATTGTTCAAACTTTAAACTTACAATGAATCATGAGAAATGCACATAAAATTAAAACCTTAAAAATTACTTAAGTTTTGGTATTACATATCATTCAAATTTGAAAGTTATGATGCATCACGAAAAATATGAATAAATTTTGAATCTTTAGATCTTAAATATTTTCAAAACCACTTAAGTTTTGGTATTACATATCATTCAAATTTTAAAGTTATGATGCATCATAAAAAAAATGCACAAAAAATTTTAATCTTTGAATCTCAAATATATTCAACACTGCTTAATGTTCAATATTGCATATCATTTAAAACTCAAAATTGAGATGCATCATAAAAAATATGCATAAAATTTTAATCTTTGGATCTTAAACACTTTTAAAATCACTTAAGCTTCAATATTACATATCGTTCAGATTTCAAAGTTACAAAGCATCATGAAAAACATGCATAAAATTTAAATTTTTAGATATTAAATACATTTGAAACCACTTGAGCTTCAAAATTATATATCATTCAAATTTTAAATATACAACACATCATGAGAAATGCATATAAAGTTCAAATCTTTAGATCTCAAACATGTTTAAAACTATTTAAGATTTGATATTACATATCATTTAAATTTTAAAGTAGTGATGCATGATGAAAAATACATATAAAATTTTAATATTTAGATGTTAAACACATTCAAAACCACTTAAGCTTAAGTATTACATATCATTCAAATTTAAAAATTGTTATGCATTATGATAAATACTCAAAAAGTTCAAATATTTAAATTTTAAATATGTTTAAAATCACTTAAGTTTTGGTATTACATATCATTTAAACTAATAATTCTCTACGATCACCTTCACCATTATATTTTTTGACATTTGACTACCATCACACAAGTTCTATAGCAAAAAAAATATGATTTAGCCCTATAAAATTGCTCTTAAAAAGTGTTGTGTAGTTTGATTTGAAAACACATTATATCTTACTCTCTTGAAATAACCTCACTAAGACATTGAAATGATTTCACACTTGAAACCATGATAGTCAAATCAATATTACCAAGGCATGAATCTTGAAAAGACCATATGAAATTTTGAAATTAGAAGGGGTGACAAATTTGATTTGAACTCAAATTTGGTCAATAAATATTAAATATCATTTAAATTTAAAATTTGTAATGCATCATGAGAAATGTGCATAAATTTTGAATCATTAGATTTTAATCACATTCAACATCATTTAAGCTTCGATACTACATATAATTTAAATTTTAAATTTAGAATTTATTATTATAAATTTAGATAAAGTTTTATTATTTAAATCTTAAATCTATTTAAAATTATTTAATCTTTGGTATTACATGTCATTCAAATTTTAAATTATGATGCATCATGACACATGCATAAAGTTTGAATCTTTAGATCTTAAACATGTTAAAAACTATTGAAGTTTTAGTATTATATATTGTTCAAATTTTAAAATTATGATGCATCATGATAAATATGCATAAAGTTCAAATCTTTAGATCTTAAACATGTTCAAATCTCCTTAAATATTGATATTACATATCATTTAATTTTTAAAGTTGTGATGCATCATGAGAAATGTGTATGAACATCAAATCTTTAGATCTTAAACATGTTCAAAACTACCTAAATTTTAGTATTATATATTATTCAAATTTTAAATTTATAATTCATCATGAGAAATATGCATAAATTTTTAATCTTTTAATAATAAATATAATCAAAACTACTTAAGATTTGGTATTACAAATCATTTAAATTTTAAAGTTATGATGTCTCATGAAAAATAAGCATAAATTTAAATCTTTTAATCTTAAAAACATTCAAAATAAATAAAAAGCTTAAATCTTTGAATCTTTAACATGTTCAAATCCATTTAAACTTTGATATTACATATCATTCAAATTTCAAATTTGTGATACATCATGAGAAATACTAAAAAATCTTAAATCTTTAAATCTTACATATTCAAAATTACTTAATATTTTTTTATTACACCTCATCCAAACTTTAAAGTTATAATCTATCATGATAAATATGCATAACATTTAAATATTTAAATATTAAACATGTTCAAAACTATTTATGCTTTGATATTACATATCATTCAAATTTCAAAGTTGTGATACATCTGGTAAATATGATTGAAGTTTAAATCATTGAATCTTCAACATGTTAAAAATTTATTTATATTTGGTATTACATATAGTTCAAATTTTAAAGTTGTAATGCATCATGAAAAATATGCATAAAATTTGAATCATTAGATCTTAAACACATTCTAATCCACTAAAACTTTAGTATTACATATTATTCAAATTATAAAGTTATGATGTATCATGAAAAATGTGCATAAAGTTCAAATTATTAGAAGTTAAATACATTTAAAATCACTTAAGCTTTTAGTATTTTATATCATTAAAATTGATTAATTTTTTAGTATTTTGTACTACATATCATATAAATTTGTATAAAGTTTGAATCTTTAAATCCCAAACAAATTAAAAATTACTTAAGCATCAGTACTACATATCATTAAACTTTTACTGTTTTGATGCATAATGAAAAATGTGCATAAAAATTGAATCTTTAGATCTCAAACTCATTCAAAACCACTTGAGCTCATGTATTATATATAATTCAAATTT
This sequence comes from Torreya grandis, assembly GCA_037957365.1. NCBI lineage: Eukaryota > Viridiplantae > Streptophyta > Pinopsida > Cupressales > Taxaceae > Torreya > Torreya grandis. The sequence continues at coordinate 9,269,433 of JARHVA010000025.1, read as the reverse complement.
CAAACTTGTGATACTTTATCATAAACACACATAAAATTCAAATATTTAGACCTTTAAAATGTTCAAAACCACTTACGCTTTGATATTATATCATTCAAATTTTAAATTTATAATGCATCATGAAAAATGTGCATAAATATCAATTTTTAACTTCAACGCATTCAAAACCGTTAAGCTTCAATATTACATATCATTAAAACTTCAAAGTTATAATGTATTAGGAGAAACATGCATAAAATTTGAATATTTTGATCTTAAACATTTTTAAAATAATTTAAACTTTGATATTACATATCATTTAAATTTTAAAGTTATTATTCATTATGAAAAATATGCATAAAATTTAAATCATTAGATCTCAAACACATTTAAAACCATCTAAGCTTCGGTATTATATATCATTCAAATTTTAAAATTATAATGCATCATGATAAATGCATATAAATTCCAAATTAGATCTTAAACATGTTCAAAACCAATTAGGCTTTGATATTACATATCAATCAAATTTCATAGTTATGACGCATTATCAAAAATATAGATAAATTTAGAAATTTAAGATCTTAAACATGTTCAAAATTGCTTAAGATTCGGTATTATATATCATTCAAATTTTAAAATTGTGATGCATTATGAGAAATGCTCAATTTTTTTAATCTTTTAATTTTAAACACATTAAAAAATTCTTCAACTTTAGTATTACATATCACTTAAACTTCAAAGATATGATGCATCATGACAAATATGCATAAATATTAAATTTTTGAATTTTAAAAATATTTAAAATTTATTAAGCTTCAGATTACATATCATTTAAATTATAAAGTTATAATGCATCATGAAAAATGCACATAAATTTCAAATCTTTGAATCTAACATATTGGTTAAATTTCAAAGTTGTCATATATCATGAAAAATATGCATAAAATTTGAATATTTGGATCTTAAATATGTTTAAATTTGCTTAAAATATGGTATTATATATATCATTTAAATTCTAAATTTATGATGCATCATGAAAAATACGTATAAAATTTGACTCATTAGATATTAAACATATTCAAAACTAGTTAAGCTTCGATATTAGATATCATTAAAATTTTAATGTTACAATGCATCATGAAAAACTTGCATAAAATTCGAATCTTTAAATCTTAAAAATATTTTAAACCACTTAAACTTTGGTATTACATATCATTCAAACAAAAAAAATGTAATGCATCATAATAAATATCAATAAAGTTTGAATCTTTAGATCTTAAACAAATTCAAAATCACTTGAGTTTCAATATTACATATCATTCAAATTGTAAGTTTGTAATGCATCATAACAAATGCAGGTAAAGTTTGAATATTTAGATCTTAAACACATTTAAAACTAGTCAAGCTTGGATATTACATACTATTTAGATTTCAAAGTTGTGATACATCATAAGAAATATGCATAAACTTAAAATTTTTAGATCTTAAACATGTTCAAAACCACTTAAGCTTCAATGTTACATATATTTTAAATTTTAAAGATGCAACGTATCATAAGAAATGCACATAAAGTTCAAATCTTTACATCTTAAACACGTTCAAAAAAATTTAAGCTTCAATATTACATATCATTTAAATTTAGAAGTTGCAATGCATCATAAGAAATGCACATTAATTTTAAATATTTTGATCTTAAACACATTAAAAAATGCTTAAATTTCAATATTATATATCATTCAAATTTTAAATTTATGATGCATCATGAGAAATATGAATAAAATTTGAATCATTCGATCTTAAATATATTAAAAAAATGCTTAATATTTTATATTACATATCATTTATATTTTAAATTTGTGATACATTATAAAAAATATGCACAAAGTTTGAATATTTGAATTTTAAATACGTTTAAAACCTCTTAATCTATAGTATTACATGTCATTCAAATATCAAAGTTACGATGCATCATGATAAATATGTATAAATTTTGATTTTTTAGATTTGAAACACATTTAAAACCATTGAAGGTTTGGTGTTATATATCATTAAAATTTTAAAATTGTGACTCATCATGACAAACATGAATAAAATTTGAATCTTTAGATCTTAAAAGCATTCAAAACCATTCAAGCTTGAGTATTACATGTTATTTAGATTTAAAATTTGCAATGCATCTTGAGAAATATTTATAAAATTTAAATCTTTGGATTTTAAACATGTTCAAAACTACTCAAGCTTCGCTATTACATATTATTAAAAATTCAAAGTTGTTATGTATTATGAGAAATGTAGATAAAGTTCAAATCTTTGAATCTTAAATACATTAAAATTTTCTCAAGTTTTGGCATTACATATAATTCAAATTTAAAATTTATAAAAATCATAATAAATACACATAAATATCAAATATTTGGATCTCAAATATGTTCAAAAATTCTTAAGCTTCAGTATTACATATCAATCAATTTTTAAAATTAAAATGCATCATGATAAATATGCATAGAGTTCAAATATTTAGATCTTAAACACTTTCAAAATTGATTAAGCTTTAGTATTATATATCATTCAACTTTCAAATTTGGGATGTATCATGAAAAATTCAAATAAAGTTAGAATATTTTGACCATAAAAATATTCAAAACTACTTAGACTTCGATATTACATATCTCATGATGCATAACAACTTTGAAATTTGAATGATATGTAATAATGAAGCTTATGTAGTTTTGAATGTATTTAAGATCCAAAGATTCAAACTTTGTGTGTTTTGTATGATGAATTGTAACATTAAAATTTGAATAATATATAATATCGAAGCTTAAATAATTTTAAATGTGTTTAAAATTTTAAAAATCAAAATTTATGCATATTTCTCATGATATATGAAAACTTTGAAATTTGAATGATATGTTCAAAATTGTAAGCTTAAATAGTTTTGAACATGTTCAAAATCTAAAGGTACAAATTTTATGCATATCTCTCACGATGCATTACAAATTTAAATGATAATAATACCAAAGTTTAAGTAGTTTTGATCATGTTTAACATCCAAAAATTTAAATTGTATTCATGTTTCTCATAATATATCGCAACTTTAAAATTTAAATTATATATAATACTAAAACATAAATAGTTTTGAATGTGTTTATGATCCAAAGATTTAACACTTTATATAATGCATTGTAATTTTGAAATTTGAATAATATGTAACAACAAACATGCTTAAGTGGTTTGAACTTGTTTAAGATTCAAAAATTCTAAACTTATGTATATTTTATATGATGCATCATAGTTTAATGTTTAAATTATATGTAATACTGAAGCTTAAACAATTTTGAAGGTGTCTAAGATCAAAATATCTGAACTTGATGTGCATTTCTTAATATGCATTACAATTTATAAGTTTGAATTCTATTTAATACTAAAGCTTAAACAATTTTAAAGATGTTTAAGATCTAAAGATTGAAACTTTATCCACATTTCTCATAATGCATCATAACTTTGAAATTTGAATGATAAGTAATACTGAAGCTTAAAGTATTTTTAAGGTGTTTAAAATATAAAAATTTAAATTTTATGTGCATCTCTCATGATGCATCATAACTTTGAAATTTGAATGCTATGTAATACAGAAGCTTAAATAGTTTTGAAATTGTTTAAAATCCAAAGATTTGAATTTTATTTGCATTTTTCATGATGCATAGCAAATTTTAAGTTTTAATGATATCATACTAAACCTTAAGACATTTTGAGTTTGTTTGAAAACTAATAATTTAAAATTTGTGTGAGTTTTTCGCGATGCATCACAACTTTAAAATTTGAATGATATATAATATCAGAGTTTAAGAGGTTTTGAACATGTTTAAGATCTAAAAATTTAAAATTTATATATATTTATCATGATACATAGCACTATTGAAGTTTAAATGATATAAAATACTAAAGCTTAAATGGTTTTAAATGTTTTTAAAATACAAAGATTCAAACTTTATGTGCATTTCTCATGATGCATAGCAAATTTGAAGTTTTAATGATATCATACCAAACTTTAAATAGTTTTGAGCATATTTGAGAACTAAATATTTGAAATTTATGAGTGTTTCTCATGATGCATCACACCTTTAAAATTTGAATGATACATAATATCAAATTTTAAGAGGTTTCGAACATATTTAAGATCCAAAAATTTGAAATGTATACATGTTTATCATGATGTATTACACCATTGAAGTTTGAATGATATCTAATACCGAAGCTTAAGTAGTCTACAACATGTTTAAAATCCAAAGATTCAAACTTTATATATGTTTATCATGATGCAATGAAACTTTGAAATTTGAATGATATGTGTAATCATATAAAATTTTAAAATTAGCCACTTGAATGTGGCTCATGACACCCATAGGTCCCTCTTACTTATTTTCATAACCATCATAGGCAGATTTCCACTAATTTTCAATCATTTATAGCCTTATAGACTTAATCCTTACTCAACCAGACTGATCTTTCCAAGATAAATCAATCCCCTTAGGTCCCATTTGGTCAGGATAGTAGTGCTACACTTGGACTATAACATTGGTACCACTCATGTCCACTTTTAGCACTCTTATCCAAGTGCAATTTTGGCCCTAATAGTCAAATCCTTTTGATTTCCCATCCTTATCCTTGTCAACCTAATTCAAGCACATTCGACTCATGACTAATAAGTCCTCATAAAATCTTATTCAAAAATTATTCGGAAAGGGTTGGCAAATATCACTAAGAAAATAAGAATACAAGCAAGACTACTCAAGCAATCTTCCCTATTCTCTGCATGTAGCTAGCCAATATACTGAAAAACTTTTTAAAATCCTTACACTAATCCTTATCCACCTTAAGCACAAATAGTTTAATATTTTAGATTTTCTTAAAAACTATTAATAACATAAAGTACATCAAGTAGGAGAACTATATGCCCACACAAGGGGTGTGGATACACATTCAATGAATTTTACACACAGTAACCCTCCATTTTCTTAAAATTAGTCAAAGCATAGGGTTTGAAGAAAAAATATACATTATAAGGAGCTCTACAAAATTTTGGCTACTAAAACTTTATAAATAAGGTCACACAGACATAGCAAACAAAACCCAAAAAGATTAGATCTTTAAGAAAATAGAAGTAGAGGTGGACTAATCCAATGGTGCCACTCTTATCCACTTTTGATGCTCTTATCCAATCATAAAATGAATGTAAAATTTTAGTTTGTGATAGTGTTTTAGTCCTGCATAGTGAATATTAGACCCTGTCTCAGCTATATCAACTTATTTTTAGCTAAGTCTTCTTTTTTAATCTCTTATTGCTATTTTTAAAAAGGTCAAAATTATAGTCTAATTTACGCAAATTAGTAGCTTAATTATTGCATATTTATTTACTAATTTTACTATTTAGACCCTTTAACTAAATTAAAAATAATACACCAATATTCTCAAAAATTATTAAATCAATATGTAATACTGAAGCTTAAGTAATTCTCAATGCGTTTGAGATCTAAAGATTTAAATTTTTTACAAATTTCTTATGATGCTTCATAATTTTGAAATTTAAATGATATGTAATACTAAATCTTAAGTGGTGTTGAATGTGTTTGAGATTTAAATATTCAAACTTTATGCATGTTTTTCATGATGTATCACAACTTTAAAATTTTAGTGATATGTAATATCATAGCTTAAGTATTTTTTATCATGTTTAAGATCTAAATATTCAAATTTTATGTATATTTTTCATAATAAATCACAAATTTCAAATTTGAATGATATGTAATACTGAAGTTTAAGTAATTTTGAATGTATTTAGGATCTAAAAATTCAAACCTTATGCATGTTTCTTATGTTGCATCATAAATTTAAAATTTGAATGATATCATTATAAGAAATGCATATAAAGTTTAAATATTTGGATCTTATAAATGTTTAAATCCACTCGAGATTTGATATTACATATCATTCAAATTTTAAAGTTGGGATGAACCATGAGAAATATAAATAAAGTTCAAATTATTGGATATTAAACACATTTAAAACCACTTAAACTTTAGTATTACATATCATTCAAATTTTAAAGTTGTGATGCATCATAAAAAATACACATAAAATTTGAATCATTAGTTCTTAAACATATTCAAAACCACTTAAGCTTCAGTATTATATGTCATTCAAATTTTAAAATTGTGATGTATCATGATAAATGCTATTAAAATTTAAATAATTAGATCTTAAACACATTTAAAACCATTTAATTTTTAGTGTTATATATTAGTAAAATTTCAAATCTATGATGCATTATCAAAAATATGCATAAATTTTAAATCTTTGGATCTTAAACACCTTCAAAACCACTTAATCTTTGGTATTAAGATCCATAAATTCTATTTTTTTCATGTTTCTCATCATGCATCATAATTGTGAAGTTTGAATGTAAAGCCTTTGGTATTACATATCATTTAAACTTTGAAGTTATGATGAATCATGAGAAATACACATAATATTCAAATCTTTTGATATTAAAATCTTTCAAAACCACTTAAGTTTTGGTATTACATATCATTCAAAATTTTATGTTATGATGCATAATTAGAAATGTGCTTAATGTTTGAACATTTAGATCTTAAACATATTTAGAACTAATTAAGATTAGTATTATAGATCATTCAAATTTAAAATTTGTGATTCATTATAAGAGATGTGCATAAAATTTAAATTTTTTGATCTTAAATACTATTTAAACTCTTAAGTTTTGATATTACATATCATTCAAATTTAAAAGTTGTGATGCATCATGAAAAACACTGCTAAATTTTACATCTTTAGATCTTAAATACATTAAAAATACTTAAGCTTTAGTATTACATATCCTTCAAATTTTAAAATTATGATGAATCATGAGAAATGAGTATAAAATTGAAATCTTTGAATCTTAAATACATTTAAAACTACTTAAGCTTCAGTATTACATATCATTCAAATTTGAAAGTTGTGATGCATCATGAAAAATATGCATAAATTTCAAAGCTTTGAATCTTAAACACATTCAAATTGGCTTAAACTTCAGTATTACATTTCATTTAAATTTAAAATTTGTGATGCATCATAATAAACACATAAACATTTAAAACCATTTAAACTTCGATATTACATATCATTTAAAATATGTAATATTGCATCATGAAAAATATGCACAAATTTTAAATTATAAGATCTTAAAAATATTTAAAACCACTTAATATTCAATATTATGATTTAAACATTAAAATTTATGCATATTTTTCATGATGCATCATAACTATGAAGTTTAAATGATATGTAATATCGAAGCTTAATATTTAATATTACATATCATTTTCACTTCAAAGTTGTGATGCATCATGAAAAATATGCATAAAGTTTAAATCTTATAATCTTAAACACTTTTGAAACCTTTTAAGCGTTGATATTACATATCATTCAAATTTTTAAATTATGATGTGTATTGAGAAATTTGCATATTTAAAATATTTAGATCTTAATCACATTTGAAATTGTTTAATCTTTGCTATTACATATCATTAAAAATTTAAATTTGTGATGCATTATGAGAGATGTGCATAAAGTTTAAATTTTTTATTCTTAAATAACTTTGAAACCACTTTAGATTCAATATTACATATTTAAATTTTTGATGCATCATACAAAATGTGCATAAAATTTGAATATTTGGATCTTAAACACCTTCAAACTACTTAATGTTTGATATTACATAATTAAAATTTTAAAATTATGATGCATATTGAAAAACATGCATAAAGTTTAAATTTTTAGATGTTCAACATGTTCAAAACCACTTAAAGTTACGATGCATCATGAGAAATGCACATAAAATTTTAATCTTTGGATCTTAAACACATGTAAAATAGCTTAAGCTTCAGTATTACATATCATTCAAATATAAAATTTGCAATGCATCATGAGAGACACACAAATTTTAAATATTTGGATTTTAAACACCTTTGAAACCACTTAAGCTTCAGTATTATATATCATTCAAATTTTAAAGTTATGATGCATCATACAAAATATACATAAAATTTGAATATTTGACATGTTTAAAACTATTTAAGCTTCAATATTATAGATCATTAAAATCTTAAAGTTATGATGCATCATTATAAATGTGCATAACTTTTAAATTTTTGGATCTTAAATGCCTTCAAAACTATTTAAGCTTCGATATTAAATATCATACAAACTTCAAAGTTATGATGCATCATGAGAAACCTTCATAAACTTTGAATCTTGGGATTTTAACACTTTTAAAACTACTTAACCTTTGGTATCACATATATTTTAAATTTCAATATAATGATGCATCATGAAAAAAATAAAAAAAATTAATATTTGTATATTAAAGACATTAAAACATCTTAAGCTTCTATATTATATATCACTCAAAATTCAAAGATTCGATGTATCATGAAAAATACATATACAATTTGAATCTTTAAATCTTAAACACCTTTAAAACCTCTTAAGCTTTAGTATTACATATTAGTTAACTTTCAAAGTTGTGATGCATCATAAAAAACACTCATAAATTTTAAATCTTTAAATCTTAAATATGTTCAAAATTACTTAAGCTTTGGTATTACATATCTTTAAAATTTCAAAGTTATGATGCATCATGAGAAATAAGCATAAAATTAAAATCTATGGATTTTAAACATATTTAAAATTATTTAAACTTTGATATTACATATCGTTTAAATTTTAATTTTGTGATGCATCATAAAAAATTCATATAAAATTTGAATCTTGAGATCTTAAATACATTTAAAACTACTTAAGCTTCAGTATTACATGTTACTAAAATTTTAAATTTATGATACATTGTGATAAATGTGTATAAAGTTTGAATCTTTGAATCTTAAACACTTTTATATCTACTTAAGATTTAGTATTATATATCATTCAAATTTCAAAGTTGCAATGTATCATAGAAAATATGCATAAATTTCAAATCATTAAATCTTAAACATATTTAAAACCACTTAAGCTTCATTATTACATATCATACAAATTTCAAAGTATTGCATCATGATAAATATGCATAAAGTTTAAATCTTTGAATTTTAAATACATTCAAAATCATTTAAGCTTCAGTATTACATATCATTCAAATTTTAAAATTGTGATACATCATGAAAAATGTGCATAAATTCTAAATATTTAGATCTTAAACATAATCAAAACCACTTAAGCTTTAATATTACATATAATTCAAACATCAAAGTTATAATGCATCATGAGAAATGCTCTAAAAGTTTAAATTTTTAGATCTTAAACACATTCAAAACTACTTAAATTTTAGTATTATATATCATTCAAATTTCAAAGTTATGATGCATTATGAGAAACATGCATAAAATTTTTATTTTTAGCTCTTAAATATGCTCTAATTAGCAATGCATTATGAAAAATTCACATAAAATTCAAATATTTATATATTTGAAATTTGAATGATATGTAATATAAAACTTTAAGCAATTTTAAAGGTATTTAAGATCTATAGATTCTAACTTTATGCATGTTTATCATAATACATCACAACTTTGAAATTTGAATAATATGTAATACTAAAGCTTAAACAATTTAGAATTTGTTTAAGATTCAAAGATTTAATTTTTTTTGTATATTTCTCATGATAAATCACAATATTTAAATTTGAATGATATGTAATACCAAAACTTAATTAGTTTTGGACATGTTTAAGATTTAAAAATTTAAAATTTATACAAATTTATCATAATGCATCACAAATTTTAAATTTTAATAATATGTAATACCAAAGCTTAAGTGGTTTTTCACATGTTTAAGATCTAAAGATTTGAATTTTATGTACTTTTAAATTTGAACTTTATGCATGTTTATCATGATGCATAACAACTTGTAAATTTGAATAATATTTAATATCGAAGCTGAAGTGGTTTCTAATGTGTTTAAGATCCAAATATTTAAATTTTATGCATGTTTCTCATGATACACATTAATTTGAAATTTAAATGGTATGTAATACCTAAGCTTAAGTTATTTTGATGGTGTTTAAGATCCAAATATTCAAACTTCATGCATGTTTCAAGGTGTTTAAGATTCAAATATTCAAATTTGAATGATATGTAATACTAAAGCTTGAGTGATTTTAAACATGTTTAAAATCTAAAAGATTCAAATTTCATCTACATTTCTTATGATGTATTACAACTTCAAAATTTGAATGATATTAATACTAAAAATTAAGTGGTTTTAAATATGTTTAAAATGGTGGTTATTATCTTTAAAGAAGTCTTTATAAGCTATGTTGTGAGTAAAACTTTAAGTTACAAATCTAATAGAGTTAAAAATAATTGTAATAGAGTTTTACAAGGCATTACTCATCAATAGAAGTTAAACAAGGTAATCAAAGTTACCTTCAAGGTATCTATAAATTAAATTCTAAGGTGATAAGCTTTCACAAAGTGTCTAAAGGATTATAAAATACCAAGTGGGAGAGGTTATGTGGAAAGAGTAAGCAACTCAAATTATTTAATAAGCATTTTATAAGAATGAAGACTTTCTCCATGTAGAGGAGGATGACATCACTCAAGTCACCATCCATTTTACCTTCTCTCTTCCATTTCAAACTTTCATGGGGTCTTTTCGAGAGTCATGCCTTTGTAATATTGATTTGATTATCATAGTTTAAACTTTAAAATTATTTTAAAGTTTCAGTGAGGTTTTCTCAAGAGGTTAAGATATGACGTGTCTTATCTAGATCAACATGCACAACATTTTTTAAGAACAATTTTGTAGTGCTAAATCATGCTCTTTTATAACCAAAAATTGTTTGATGGTAATCAAATATCAAGAAAATATAATGGTAAAGGTGGTTGTAGAGAATTATTCATCATATAAAAATATTGTAGTCATAAAAATTGCCTAGTGCACATATTTTTGTGTATTTTCAAGTGCCAAATCTGCAACACTTTTCAAATATTATTTTATAGAACCAAATAAAGTTTAATTACCTTTAATTTTTATATTATGGTATATAAATGTGAGAAGAATGTAAAATTCAAAAAAGTAAAAAAAAATTAGCTCTCGTGTGAAATTCATAGGGTTAAAAATTGGCTTTTGAGCTAATTTTTACTTTGTTAATTTTTTGGGTTGTTTTCAATTTTTAGATCTGGTCAATACACATATTTAAAGCTCATTTTTATAGTAATAAATGAGTTAAAATATTATTTAAATTTCTCATGGTGATAGATAAATATTATTATAGTGTAATAAAAAAGATAATTCACACATATTAGATCTACTTAAAAAAGATAATTCCATTTAAAACTTTCATGTGGTCTTGTTAAGATTTATGTCTTTATGATATTGATTTAATTATCATAATTTTAAGTGTCAAATTATTTTAAGATCTTAGTGAGGTTTTCTCAAGAGGATAAGATATGATGTGACTTGTCTAAATCAACCTACTCTGTATTTTTTGAGAATAATTTTGTAAGGCTAAATCATACTCTTTTTTCTCTAAAAATTATTTGATGGTAGCTAAATGTCAGAAGAATACAATGGTGAAGGTGGATGTAGATAATTATTCATCACATAAAAATACTTCAATCATAAAAACTACCCAATGTATATATTTTAGTGTATTTATAAGTGCTAAATCAACCTATGCAACACTTTTCAAACATGATTTCATAAAACCAAATAAATTACTATCACCTTTAATTTTTATATGATGGTTTCAAAATGTGAGAAGAATTTGTAGGTAAAATAAGGTAAAAAAATTAGCTCCCACATGTAAAAGATAGAGGGTTAAAAATTGGCTTCTGAGTTCATTTTTATTTAGTCAATTTTTTGTGTTATTTTCAATTTTTAGATTTGATCATTGTACACATCTTAAGATTATTTTATTAGTGGTAAAGGAGATCAAATCTTGTTTAAATTTATCATCATGATATCTTAATGTCATTATAGTGTAATGGAAAAGATAATGTTCACATATTAATTAAAATCAACTTTTGCACTTATTTTTATTTCATCATTTTCTACATCTCTCAGTTGCTAAAAATATATAAGGAGCACTTTTTATTCCCATTTATGCAAGAGAAAATTAATTATAAATTTCATAAAATTTTGTATGATTGTACCTAAATGGCATGAAAATTATTATGATGGTGTGAAGTGACCCTCCTAAAAAGATTTATCACTCAACAAAATTTCACTAGAAAACACTTAGAGGGAAGGTTACAAGGGTTCGATTAATTAATTCAAAAACCTATAAATACCCTTGGTAATATTGATTTTATTATCATGGTTTCAAGTATCAAATTATTTCAAAATCTCATTGAGGTTTTCTTAAAAGGGTAAGATATGATGTGTCTTGTCCAAATCAACCTATACAATATTTTTCTAGAATAATTTTGTAGGACTAAATCATGCTCTTTTCTCTAAAAATCTTATTTGATGGTATTCAAATGTCAGGATAATACAATGGTGAAGGTAACCTTGTAAATAATTATTCATCATTTGAAAATATCATAGTCATGAAAATTATCTTGTACATAGATTTTTTTATATTTTTAGGTGCCAAATCAACCTATGCAACATTTTTCAAACTCCATTTCATAGAACTAAATAAAGTCTTATCACCTTTAATTTTTATATGATAGTAGATAAATATAATAAGAATGTGTAGGTCAAAAAAGGCACAAAAAAATAGTTCCCATGTGCAAAATTCATAGGGTTAAAAATTGGTTTATGAGCTTTTTCTTTAATCAATTTGTAGGTTGTTATCAAGTTTTCAGATCCGATTAGTGTAAACATTTTAAGTTCATTTTCATAATGGTAAAGGAGGTCAAATATTTTTCAAATTTATCATGGTGATACCGAAATATCATTAGAGTGCAATAGAAAATATAATTCACACATATCAAATATAATGTGTAAAATACATAGCTATCAAAATTAGCTTCTATGTTGATTTTTACTTAGTCATTTTTTGCATCTTCCAGTTACTAATTCTAGCCAATGAGAACTTTTGAATCCCATTTGTATAGGAGAAAATGAAGTAAAAATTCTATAAAAATTTGTTTGATTATACCTAGATGGCATGATAAGGTAATGTACTTAGTTTTGCATCTATTGGAGTTTCTATTGAAAAGTTATGATGGTGAGAAGTAACCCTCTTGGGAAGATTTATCACTCAGCTAATTTTCCACCAAAAAATATTAAGAAGACAAGTCGTAGAGGTTAATTTGATTATTTCAAAAAACTAAAAATATTTTTTTGAGTATATTTAAAATATTTTTTTATAAATATATTATATGATGGGTTTTCCTTATATCTTGCTCTGTAATTTTTTTTTTTTCATGTTTTGAAGGTGTTGATGTGATTGTGTATGATTATGTGTTGGTCTTTTAGCCATATATTTTGATCTGTAACTCCATTTTTGATACTATTGGTTGTGTTGAAATTTTGATTTCTTCCTCTTTGTAATGAAATTAATTTAAAATTAAAGAAATGTATATTTAAAATTAGTCAATGTCATAACTAAAATGGTGGTTATTGGTCCTCAAAAAACTTTTTGAGGCTATGTTGTGAGAAAAGCTTCAAATTTTAGGTCTAATAGAGTTATAAATAGTTTTAAGTGTGTTTTATAAATTATTGTTCATCGATGGAGGTTGAATAAGTTAATCAAAGTCATCTTCAAGGTATTTAGGTATTAAATTCTAAGGTGACAAGCCTTCACAATGTGTCTAGAGGTTTCTAAAAGACCAAGTAAGAGATGTGATGAATTTAAAGTGGGAGAGGTTAAGTGGAAAGTGAAGGTAAATCAAAGCATTTAATAAACCTTCTAGAAGAATGAATATTTTTTTTGTGTAGAGGAGGATGATATCACTCAGGTTATCATCTATTTTATATATATATATATATATATATATATATATATATATATATATATATATATATATATATATATATATATATATATATATATATATATATATATATATCTTCCACTTAAAAAATTTATGTGATCTTATCAAGAGTCATGTCTTTGTAATATTGATTTGATTATAATAGTTTCAAGTGCCAATTTTTTTAAGGTATCAGTGAGATTTTCTTAAGAGGGTAAGATATGACATGTCTTATCCAAATCAGCTTGCACAATATTTTTTAGAAACAATTTTGTAGGGCTAAATCCTACTTTTTTATCTCCAAATTTTTTTTGGTGGTAGTCAAATGTCAAGAGAATAAAATGGTGAAGGTAGTTGTAAATAATTATTCATCCAATGAAAATATCACAATCATGAAAACTTCCTAGTGCATAGAGTTTTATGTATCTATAGGTGGTAAATCAGCTTGTGCTACACTTTAAAAACACCATTTCACTTAACCAAATAAATTCTAATCACATTTAGTTTTCATATGATGGTATTAAAATATGAGAAAAATGTGTAGGTTAAAAAAGGCATAAAAAATTAGCTCCCATGTGCAAAATATGTAAGGTTAAAAATTGGTTTTTGAATTGATTTTTACTTTGTTAAATTTTTAGGTTGTTTTCAGTTTTCAAATATGGTCATGCAAATATTTCAAGTTCATTTTCACAATGGTCAAATATTTTTCAAGTTTATCATGATGATAGATAAATGTCATTGGAGTAGTTTATCAAAATTAACTTATATGCTAATTTTTACTTAATCATTTTTTGCATTTCTTAATTGTTTTTAATTAAGGTGGCAAACTAGGGGCTGAACCTTATATAGTAAAAAAAGACAAGAAGGCAAACAAACAAAAAATGCCTTCAGAGAGACAACGGCACAGCTGAGAATAACAGACAAAAACAAAACACAAGCCACAGGAAGACCAAAGTTAGAGAAGTCTCCCCTTACATAACTATTGATTTGATAAGATCATTGAGTTTCTCATTCTCTGCACTGTCAACATACCCAGTATTACCCACCACTTCCAGCATAGACATGTTCAATAGAATTGTATTACGAAGCCCTTTGACGAAGACCTTCTCCAGCTTCTAAATGCAGTCCTTCAGGGCCCCAATTTCAATTTTCCAATCAATCTCATTCTCAGTGCCCTCACCAGCTTCCTCGATAGACATTTTCCCCTTATTGTCAATAATACTCATAGTGTCAGCACCCTAATCCTCAGTAACCTCAAAATCTCTAGTAGCCTGCTTCCCTCCAGTGTCCTCCAAAATTTATTGGATTTCTAGCTCCTAAGACTCTTCCTCTTGGGTTGCTTCTTCCAAAGCACTTTTTGAATAATCAATTAGTCTGGCTTTTAGGGATGGTTTACCAGCAATCCACCCCGACCTTCGCACTCTGGAGGGGAATCCTTCCTTATTAATTTTGGAAGGCTTGTGAGATTTGCCACCTTGGCCCCCCGTGGCCCTATCTTAATTCCTGTGGGTCCCTTCCGTAGTCTCTTTAATATTTTCTTCCTCTTCATCAACCTTTCTCTTCTTGCCCTTCTTGCTCACAAAAGAGTTGGGGGCATCAACAAGGGTCTTTTTAGGGTCATCAATACGCCTCATTCCTGACAAGTCATCTCTTTTTGAATGATCTCCTTAATGTTTAAGGGAATATGAACACCTTTTCACCACATCCTCCAACCTAAAAATTGCTGCCTAAAGTTGGCACAAGCATCAACGACCCTATTGCCTTCTTTGTAGGTATGGGAAATCTCAACTTCAAAAAACTTTTGTAAAAAAAATTGGATATCAGTAATGATGTATTTTAGCTTGATTCCCACATTTGAAGCTTTATTAACGACATCTATGACCATCTTAGAGTCTCCTTGTATATTCAAGTTCCTTATTCCTAGGGATATAGCTAACTTTGATCCCCATAGAAAAGCCATTGCTTCAGCATAGTTGTTACTCTGACATCTAATTCTACCGGCATAGACAGCAGACATCCATCCTTTATCATTCCTTATAATTCCTCCTCCAACTTGGATGCCCCATCAAAGGGCCCTCCATGGCCCTGTCTTAATTCTTGTGGGTCCCTTCTGTAGTCTCTTTAATATTTTTTTCCTCTTCATCAACCTTTCTCTTCTTTCCCTTCTTGCTAGCAAAAGAGCTGGGGGTATCAACAGGGGTCTTTTTAGGGTCATCAATACACCTCATTCTTGACAAGTCATCTCTTTTTGAATGATCTCCCTAATGTTTAAGGGAATATGAACACCTTTTCACCACACCCTCCAACCTAAAAATTGTTGCCCAAGGTTGGCACAAGTATCAGCGACCCTGTTGCCTTCTCTGTAGGTATGGGAAATCTCAACTTCAAAAAAATTTTGTAAAAAAAATTGGATATCAGTAATGATGTATTTTAGCTTGATTCCTACATTTGAATCTTTATTAACAGCATCTATGACCATCTTAGAGTCTCCTTGTATATTCAAGTTCCTTATTCCTAGGGATATAGCTAACTTTAATCCCCATAGTAAAGCCATTGCTTCAGCATAGTTGTTACTCTAACATCTAATTCCACCAACATAGATAGCAGACATCCATCCTTTATCATTATTTATAATTCCTCCTCCAACTTGGATGCCCCATCAAATTTGAGTTTCATCCAGTTAGGTTTAGGGGGGATTCATTTAGTATTAAGTCTCTGTAGTATTTTAGAGTTATTATACCTAGGGATCTGGTTTAAAACCTTCCATTTGGTTGTAATTTGGCTTTCAATTTGAGATAGGGGTTTTTCCACAACATAAATATGAGTTGTTGTAACACTTTCCATAATGGTCTTAGCAAAAGAGTTAAACACTTGAGAAGCATTTCTAGCATTGTCCTTGAAAATTTTGTGATTGCGTTCTTTTTATAAAGTCCAACTCAAACATGGCAGAGCTTGCTTTCATAATTCCATAGGCCAGGGATGTGTGAAAGTTGGGTTTCAGTTGAGAATTACTTCTTTAAGGTCAGGATTGTAGACCCATTCAATACCAAAGTTGTTAAGTATTGTGCCCCATAATTTTTGGGTAAACTCACAGTGGATAAAGAGGTGTGAAACTGATTCCTCTTTTAAACCACACAAAAAACATATGTTAACCAAAGTAAACCCTCTCTTTTGAAGGTTATCCTGAGTAAGGATTTTGTTATGAGCAACAGCCCACCAAAACATGTTAATTTTTGGAATAAGTTTATGATTCCAAACCTTTTTCCATACATCTTTACTCTGACCTTCAGGAATGAGCAAATGGTAAGCAAATTTGATAGAGAATGATCCTTTCTTATTTGGCCACCAGTATTGTTCATCCTCCCAAGAAAAGAGAGGGATTATAATCTCCTAAATGCACTATTAGATCTCTCAAACTCTTGAGAAAAGCTCAGGCCGATGCACACAACAATCTAGAAGATGTTTCCAGCTCCTCATCCCATTGTTATTTTCCATATAATCACTAACCTTATCTCCAAAAAATTGTGTAGTCAAGTCAATAATCTCTCCATAGTTTCCCTATGTGATGAGAGCCTTATCCTTTAACCAGATATCATCCTAGAATTTAATATGCTGGCCATTTCCAAGTTTCCATCTAATTCCCTGTTTGAGAAGTCTTCTACTTTTTAGCATTTTATTCCATATCACAGATCCCTGGGGTAATCCTATCTATTGAAAAAAGTTAGAATCATCAATGCTATGCATGTATTTGGTATATATTATTTCTCCTCAATCATTATTTTTATGGATCAGGTTCCAACTAACTTTTGAGAGAAGGGCTTTGTTCATATTCCTGATGGACCTAATATTGAGTCCACCATGAGATTTTAGAAGACACTTTTCCCATCTGACTAAAGACATTCTCTATTTATCTTCCACTCCCATCCATAAAAATTTCTTTTGGATCTATTCCAATTTCTTAGCAAAATATGCAAGAATTTTAAAAAGAGACAGGAAGTACGTAGAAATACCTTAAAATGAAGCATGAAGAAGTTGCAGTTTACCAGCACTACTGAGTAGTTTCCCCTTCCAACCAAGAAGTTTTCTCTGCATTTTTTCCACAATTTTGTTCCAAAATCTAGGAGATACCTCTTTGATCAAGAGTGGGAGACCTAGATAGGTAGCTGGTAGGCCAGCTTCAGCACATTCTAATATATCAATGATTTTATGTCTAAGTTCATTAGGAGTGTTGAAGAAATACACATTATTTTTTTGGAAATTTATCCTTTGTCCTGACTCTCTAGCATAATTATTTAATATATTCTTCCATCTTCTAGCTTCAATCATCGATGATATGCCAAAGAAGATGGTATCATCCACAAACTGTTGTACCACCATAGGATGAAGGGAGGAGGTAGGTTTGATGCCCACTAGCTTTTTTGAGGCTATATCTGCTTGTATGTATCTTTCTAGTGCCTCAGCCATAATGATGAATAAGTATGGGGAGAGAGGGTTTTCCTGATGAATTCTTCTTGAGGATGAGAAAAACCCTCTAAAAACACCATCAACCAGCACTAAAAATTTTGTAGAAGAGACTGCGTTCCATAACAATCGAGACATTTTATCATTAAACCCAATTTTTTTGATCACTTAGAACAGAAAAGTCCATGAGACTCTGTCATAAGCTTTAGAAATATCAAGTTTGAGAGCCATCCTAGGGATTCTACTCTTATCCATGAAGTGAATAGTCTCATGTGTGGTGATCATAGCATCAAGAATCTGCCTGCCTGGGATGAAACCTTTTTGAGCAGGAGAAATAATTTTGTCTAGCATCTCTTAATCGTTAAATTTATCAAGTGAGCACTTTTAAATCCCATTTTGACTAAATTAAATGAATTCCAAATTCTATAAAATTTTGTATTATTACATCATGATGTCATGATAAGTTAATGTACTTGGTTTCATAGCTGTTGAGTTTATAGTAGAAAGTTATGATGGTGCAAAGTGACCCTCTTGAGAATATTTATCACTTAGCCAAATTTTTATCAAAAAAACTTAGAGAGAAAGTTTTAGGGTTTAATTTGATCATTTAAAAAAATTAAAAATCTATTTTTGAGTGTATTTTCGGTAGCTTTTTATAAATATAATATATTATGGATTTTGCTCAAATCTTGCTTTACAATTTTCTATTTTTCTATGTTCTGAAGGCATTGATGTGATTGTGTAAAATTATGTGTTGGTTTCTTAGCTATATATTTTTATTTATAGATTTATTTTTAATGTCATTGGTTGTGTTATAAATATGATTTATCCATATTTGTAACTATTTCTAGGTTATGTTGTGAGCAAAACTTCAAGTTGAAAAGTTAATGGAGTTAGAAATAATTATAAGAGTGTTTTACAAGTCATTGATAATAAATATAAGAAGAATAAGATGATCAAATTCACTCTTTAAAATGTTCAAAATTTCTTAAGCTTTAATATTAAAACATTTAAATTTCAAAGTTACAATGCATATGAGAAACATGTATAAAATTTAAATATTTAGACCTTAAACATATTTAAAATTATTTAAGTTTTGATATTACATATCATTCAAATTTAAAATTTAGGTTGCATCATATACACATAAAATTTGCATCTCTAAATCTTAAATACATTCAAAATCACTTAAGCTTCAATAGTATATATCACTCAAATTTTAATTTTGAGATGCATAATGATAAATGCACATACATTTAAAATATTTAGATCTTAAAATATTAAAAACTAATTAAATTTTGGTATTACACATCATTCAAACTTCAAAGTTGTGATGCATTATGAGAACCATGCATAAAATTCAAATCTTTGGATCTCAAACATGTTCAAAATTACTTAAAATTCAAGATTATCTATTTTTTAAATTTTAAATTTGTGATGCATCATAAGAAATGCACACAAAATTTAAATATTTAGAACTTAAACACGTTCAAAACTGTTTAAATTTGGCATTACATATCATTCAAATTTTAAAGTTATGATGCATTAAAATCACTTAAGCTTTAGTATTTAAATCATCATTTAAACTTCAAAGTTGTAATGCATCATGAAAAATGCACATAAAATTTAAATATTTAGATCTTAAACACGTATAAAGTTATAATCTTTAGATCTTCAATACGTTTAAAACCATTTAAGCTTCGGTAATATATATCATTTAAATTTTAAAGTTGTAATGCATCATGAAAAACACTCATAATGTTCAATTTTTTAATCTAAAACATGTTTAAAACTGATTAATATTTTATATTACATATCTTTTAAATTTTAGTGTGATGCATCATATGAAATGTGTATAAAATTCAAATCTTTCAATTTTAAATAGGTTCAAAACCTCTTAAGATTCTGTATTACATATTATTTAAATTTTAAAGTTGTAATGCATTGAGATAAATACATAAAGTTTGAATTTTTAGATCTTAAAAACTTTCAAAAAATTTTAAGTTTTAGTTTTACATATAATTTAAAATTCAAATTTATAATGTATCATATGAAATGTACATAAAATTAAAATTTTTGGATCTTAAACACATTTAAAACTACTTAAAATTCAATATTACATATCATTAAAACATTAAATTTGTGATGTATCATATAAAATGTGCATAAAATTTGAATATTTAGATTTGAAATATGTTTAAAACTTCTTAAATTTCAGTATTAATTATCATTGAAATTTTAAAGTTGTGATGCATTATACATCTCAAACACTTTTAAAACCACTTAATATTATGTATTTCATATCATTCAAACTTTAAAATTATGACACATCATACCACATGCTTACAAAGTTCAAATCTTTGGATCTTAATTAAATATGTTCAAACCACTTAAGCTTATGTATTGTATATCATTGAAACTTCAAAGTTGTGATTCATCATGAGAAATGTTCATAAAGTTCATATATTTGGATCTTAAATATGTTTACAATTACTTAAGCTTTAGTATTACATATCATTCAAATTTTAAAGCTATGATACATCATGAAAAATGTGCACAAACTTTGAATCTCTTGATCTTAAACACATTCAAAACTACTTATTTTTTGGTAGTAGATATCATTTAAAATTTAAATTTGTAATGAATCATAAGAAATATTTATAAATTTTGAATATTTAGATCTCAAACATATTCAAAACCACTTAAGATTTGGTATTACATAGCATTAAAATTTTAAAGTTGTGATGCAAACATGCATAAAATTTAAATCTTTAGATCTCTTACATATTCAAAACTATTTAAGCTTCAATATTACATATCATTCAAACTTCAAAGTTACAATACATAATTAGAAACATGCATAAAATTTGATCTTTAGATCTTAAACACTTTCAAAACTACTAAAGCTTTAGTCTTATATATCATTCAAATTTCAAAGTTATGATGCATAATAAGTAACATGCATAAATTTTAAATCTTTGGATCTCAAACATGTTCCAAACAACTTAAGTTTCAGCATTATTTATTATGTAAACATCAAAATTTTGATGCATCATAAGAAACATGCATAAAGTTTAAATCTTTAGATCTCAAACACGTTTAAAACTGCTTAAAGTTTGGTATTACATATCATTCTAATTTCAAATTTGTGATGCATCATGAGAAATGCATATAAAATTTGAAACTTTAAATCTTAAACATATTAAAAACTAATCAATCTTTGGTTGGTATTACATATCATTCAAATTTCAAAGTTGTGATGTATCACAAAAAATATGCATAAAATTTTAATATTTGAATCTTAAACACATTTAAAACCACTTAAGCTTCAGTATACATATCATTCAAATTTTAGAGTTATGGTGCATCAAATGAAATGTGTATAAATATTGAATCTTTGGATTTTAAACACATTTAAAACTACTTAATCTTGAGTATTCAAATTTCAAAGTTATAATGAATCATGAAAAATAATCACAAAGTTTAACTCTTTAAAGTTGAAACATGTTCAAAACTGAAGCTTAAGCTTTGATATTACAAATCATTAAAATTTTAAAGTTATGATGTATAATATAAAATTTACATAAAATTTAAATCTTTAGATCTTAAATACTTTTTAAACCATTTAAACTTCAATATTACATATCATTTAAATTAAAAGTTGTGATACATCATGAAAAATACTCATAAATTTCTAATCTTTAAATCTTTAACATGTTTAAAACAATTTAATATTTGATATTATATATCATTTAAATTTCAAATTTATGATGTATCATGAAAAACATGCATAAATTTTGAATCTTTAGATTTTGAACACCGTAAAAACTATATAAACTTAAGAATTACATATTGTTTAAATTTTTATGTTGTGATGCATCATAAACATGTGCATAAATTTTGAATGTTTGGATCTTAAACATATTATAAACTACTTAAGTTTTTATATTACATATCATTGAAATTTTAAAGTTACAATGCATCATGAGAAATGATCTTAAAGTTTTTTTTAGTTCTTAAACACATTTAAAATTGCTTAAGTTTTGGTATTACATATCATTAAAATTTTAAATTTGAGATGCATCATGAAAAATATGTATAAAGTTTGAGTATTTATATCTTAAGTACATTCAAAACCACTTAAGATTTAATATTACATATTTTTAAGATTTCAAAGTTGTCATGCATCATGACAAATGTGCATAAAGTTTAAATCTTTAGATCGTAAACACCTTTAAAATTACTTAAATTTTGGTATTACATATCTTTCAAATTTTTAAGTTATGATGCATCATGAAAAATATGAATTAAGCTTGAATTTTTACATCTTAAACATGTTCAAAACCACTTAAGGTTTGGTATTACATATCATTCAATTTTAAAAGTTACGATGCATCATAATAAATGTACATAAAATTCTAATCTTTGAATTTTGAACATGTTTAACATTACTTAAGGTTCGGTATTACATATAATTTAAAATTCAAAGCTAGGATAAATCATAAAAAATATGCATAAACTTTGAATCTTTAAATATTAAACACCTTCAAAATCACTTAAGCTTTAGTATTACATATCATTCACATTTTAAAGTTATAATGCATCATGAAAAATGTGCATAAAGTCTAAATTTTTAGATCTTAAACACATTTGAAACTATTTAAGCTTCAAAATTACATATCATTCAAATTTTAAATATATGATATATCATGATATATGTACATAAAGTTCAAATATTTAGATTTTAAATACATTCAAAACTATTTAAGCTTAGATATTATATATCATTCAAATTTTCAAGTAGTGATGCATCATAAAAAATACACATAAAGCTTCAATTTTTAGATCGTAAACACATTTAAAACCACTTAATATTCAGATTACATATCATTCAAATTTCAAAGTTGTGATGCATTATGATATATGCTCATAATGTTCAAATATTTAAATCTTAAACACGTTCAAAATCACTTAACTTTTAATATTATATATCATTCAAATTAATAATTCTTTGTAATCACTTTCATCATTATATTTTCTTGATATTTGACTACCATCAAACAAGTTTTGGAGAGAAAAGAACATGATTTATCCTTGTAAAATTGCTCCTAAAAAGTGTTTCATAAGTTGATTTGGTAACACATCATATCTTACCCTCTTGAAAAAATCTAATTAAAAATTTGAAATAATTTGACACTTGAAACCATGATAATCAAATAAATATTACCAAGGCATGACTCTTGATAAGACCATATAAAAATTTGAAATTGGAGGGGGTGACAAATTTGACTTGGAGTCAAATTTGGTCAATTGGGATTACATATTATTCAAAGTTGAAATTTGTGATGCATCATGAGAAATGTGCATAAAGTTTGAATCATTAAATCTTAAACACATTTAAAACTTCTTAAGCTTTGATATTACATATAAATTAAATTTTAAATTTGTAATGTATTATTATAAATTTTTATAAACATTTAATCTTTAGATATTAAACATATTCAAGGCTACTTAAGCTTTGGTATTACACATTCAAACTTCAAATTTATGTTGCATCATGACAAACGTGCATAAAATTCAAATCATTGGATTTTAAACATATTCAAAACCATTAAAGCTTTAGTATTATATATTATTCAAATTTCAAAGTTGTGATTTGTCATGAGAAATATGCATAAATTTTAAATCTTTAGATCTTAAACATGTTTAAATATTCTCAATCATAAGTATTACATATCATTCAAATTTCAAAGTTATGATGCATCATGAGAAATGTGCATAAAGATCATATCTTTGGATCTCAAACATGTTCAAAACCACTCAAACTTTAATATTACATATTTAAATTTTAAAGTTGTGATGTATCTTAAGAAATATGTATTAAAATTGAATCTTTGGATCTTAAATATGATCAAAACCACTTAAGATTCGATATTATAAATCATTCAAATTTCAAATTTATGATGCATTATGAAAAATACACACAAAGTTAAAAAATTTAAATCTTAAATACCTTCAAAACCACTTAAGCATTCTATAAGAATGAATATTTTATCCATGTAGAGGAGGATGATATTACTCCAGTCATCATCCATTTTTTCTTCTTCTATCTTCTATCTTCTATTTTCTTCTATATATCTCTTCCATTTAAAACTTTCATGTGGTCTTGCTAGGAGTCATGTCTTGGTAATACTGATTTGATTATCATGTTTTTAAGTGTCAAATTGTTTTTAGGTCTTAGTGAGATTTTCTTAAGAGGATAAGATATGACGTGTCTTGTCTAGATCAGCCTACATAATAATTTTTAAGAATAATTTTACAAGGCTAAATCATGTTCTTTTCTATCTAAAAATTATTTGATGGTATAAAAATATCAAGAGAATATAATGGTGAAAGTGGTTTCAGAGAATTATTCATCATGTGAAAATATCATAGTCATAAAAACTATCTATTACACATATTTTTATGTATTTACAAGTGCCAAATCAACATGTACATCACTTTTTAAACACCATTTCGTAGAACAAAATAGATTCTAATCACCTTAAATTTCATATGAAAAATGTGTAGATCAAAAATGATATAAAAAATGATCTCCCACATATGAAATACACAGGGTTAAAAATTAGCTTCTAAGCTAATTTTTACTTAGTCAATTTTTTGAGTTGTTTCTAGTTTTTAGATCTGGTCAATGCACACATTTTAAAATCATTTTTTTAGTGGTAAAAGAGAAAATCATGTTAAATTTTATCATGGTGAAATATAAATATCATTAGAGTGCAAAAGTAAATATAATGCACACATATTAGATATAATTTATAAAATGTGCAGTTATCAAAATCAGCTTTTCTGCTGATTTTTACTTGGTCATTTTTTACATCTCCCATATATGCAAGAGCACTTTTTAATACCATTTATGCAAAAATAAATGAGGTCCAAATTTCATGAAAGTTTAGATAATTACATCTAGATGGCCTGATAAGGTAATACACTTGGTTTCGAAGCTATTAGAGTTTTCAGTGAAAAGTTATGATAGTACACAGTGAACCTCGTAAGAAGATTTATCACTCAGTCAAATTTTCACTAAAAAACACTTAAAGGGTACGACATAGGGGTTAAAATAATTATTTCAAAAAAATAAAAATACCTTTTTTAGAGTTTTTTTAAGAACTTTTTATAAATATAAGATATGATGGTTTTTATTGTTATCTTACTCTATAATTTTCTATTTTTCCATATTTTGAAGGTGTTGATGTGACTATGTATTATTTTTTAAACATATTTTTTGGTCCATAAATCTCTTTTTGTTACCGCTAGTTGCATTGAAAATTTGATTTCTCCCTCTTTTTAATGATGTTGATTTCAAATTGCATAATTTTATGTGTAAAATTAGTCAATGTCATAATTAAAATGGTGATTATTAGCCCTCAAAAAGTTTTTCTAGGTTATGTTGGTAGAAAAACTTCAAGTTGTAAGTTTAATGGAGTTATAAATGACTTTAAGAGTGTTTTTTATGTCACTGATCATTAATGGAGGTTGAATAAAATAATCAATGTCACCCTGAAGGTCTCTAACCATTAAATCCAAAGGTGGCAAACCTTCAAAAAGTGTCTAGAGGCTTCTAGAAGACCAAGTGAAAGATGTGATAAATTTAAAGTAAGAGAGGTCAAGTGGAAAGAGGAGGAGACTCAAATCATTTAATAATCCTTATATAAGAATGAAGACTTTCTCCATATAAAGGAGGAAGACATCACTCAAGTTATTATATAATTTTACTTCTTTTTTCTTCCATTTTCTTTTATATATATATTTCATTTTAAATTTTAATATGGTCTTGTCAAGAGCCATGCCTTAGTAATACTTATTTGATTATCATGGTTTCAAGTGTCAAATTGTTTCAAGGTTTGAGTGAGATTTTCTCAAGAGGGTAAGACATTTTTACTTTATAAAGGATTAACATTTTTGTCCAAATCAATCTGCATAACATTTTTTGAGAATAATTTTAAAGAATTAAATCATACTTTTTTTCTTTAAAACTTATTTAATGGTTATAAGAAGTTAATATAATATAATGGTGAAGGTAGTTTTAGAGTATTATTTATCACGTGAAAATATTGCAGTCATGAAAACTATTTAGTTTGTAGATTTTTGTATAATTTTAGGTGCCAAATCAACCTATATAGTACTTTTCAAACACCATTTTGTAAAACCAAATAAAGTCTAATCATATTTAATTTTTATATGATAGTAGCTAAATGTGAGAATAATGTGCAGGTCAAAAAAGGCAAAAAAAAATAATTTCCACTTACAAAATTTGTAGGGTTAAAAATGGGCTTCTAAGCTAATTTTTACTTTATCAAATTTTTAAGTTGTTTTCTAATTTTCAAAACTGATCAATATGCATGTTTTAAGCTCATTCTCATAGTGGTAAAGGAGGTAAAATTTTGTTCAAATTTCTCATGGTGATAAATAAATATTATTAGAGTGCAATGGAAAATATAATGCACACATATTAGAAATAATGTTTAAAATGTGTAGCTATCAAAATCATCTTCTGCATGAATTTTTTATTTAGTCATTTTTTGTATCTTTCAAATTCTAAATCTATCTTGTGAGCACTTTTGAATCCTATTTGTATAAGATAAAATGAAGTCTAAATTCCATAAAATTTTGTATGATTGTATTTATATGGCATGATAAGATAATACACCTGGGAAGATTTATTACTCAACCAACTTTTCACCAAAAAACACTTACAAGATAGGTCGTAGGGGTTAAATTTATTATTTCCAAAAACTAAAAATGCCCTTTTGAGTGTATTTTCAAGATCTTTTTATAAATATAAGATATGATGGGTTTTCTCTTATCTTTTTTTATGATATCATTTGATCCATAACTCCATTTTCAATACCATTGGTTGCATCGAAAATTTGATTTTTTTCACTTTGTAATGATGTTGATTTTAAATTAAATAAATGTATATTAAAAATTAGTCAATATCACAATTGAAATGGTGGTTTTAGGCCCTTAAAAAGCCTTTCTAGGTAATATTGTGAGCAAAGCTTCAAGTTTTAGGTCTAATGGAGTTAGAAATGTTTGTAAAAATGTTTTTTAGTTCATTTATCATCAACAGAGGTTGATTAAGGCAATAAAAGTCACCCTTAAGGTCTCTAAGCATTAAATGCTAAGGTGATAAGCCTTCAAAAAGTGTTTAGAGGCTTTTAAAAGACCAAGTGGGAGATGTGACAAATTTGAAGTGGGAAAGGTTAAGTGAAAGGAGGTGGAAACTCAAAGAATTCAATAAGCCTTCTAAATGAATGAAGAATTTATCTATTTTTCCTTCTTCATTCTTCTATTTTCTTCTATATATCCCTTCCATTTCAAACTTTCATGTGGTCTTATCAGGAGTCATACTTTGTCATATGATTTGAATATAATGGTTCCAAGTGTCAAAATATTTTAAGATCTCAGTAACAATTTTTTTAGAGGGTAAAATATGATGCGTCTTATCCAAATCAACCTACATAATACGTTTCAAGAATAATTTTATAGGGCTAAATCAAGTTCTTTTCTCTCCAAAAATTATTTTATATTATTCAAATGATAGGGGAATATAATGGTGAAAGTACTTGTAAGAAATTATTCATCACATAAAAATATCACAGTCATGAAATTATCTAGTGCATAGATTTCTATGTATATATAGGTGTTAAATCAATTTATGTAGCATTTTTCAAACACCATTTCATAAACTCAAATAAAGTCTAATCACCTCTAATTTTTATATGATGGTATTTAATTGTGAAAAAAATGTGCTAGTTAAAAAATATATAAAAAATTAGTTCTCATGTGTAAGATGTGCAGGGTTAGAACTTAGTTTTTGAGCTGATTTTTACTTTGTCAAATTTTTAGGTTATTTTTAGTTTTCAAACCTGGTCAATATACATGTTTCAAGCTCATTTTTATAGTAATAAATGAGGTCAAATATTGTTTAATTTTTTCATGGTGATATCTAAATGTCATGAGAGTATAATGAGAAAGATAGTGTGCACATAATAGATATAACGTGTAAAATGTGTAGCTATCAAAATTAACTTCTACGTTAAATTTTACTTAGTCATTTTTTGCATCTCTCAATTGCTAAATCTATCAAGTAAGCACTTTTGAATCCCATTTTCATAGAATAAAATGGAAGTCCAAATTCCATGTAATTTTGTTTGATTTTATCCTGATGTCATGATAAGTTAATGCACTTGGTTTCATAGCTATTGAGTTTTGGGTGACTTCAGTATTATATGTCATTCAAACTTCAAAGTTGAGATGCATTTTGACAAACATGCATAATGTTTGAATCTTTAGACCTTAAACATGATCAAAACCATTGAATATTTAGTATATTACATATCATTCAAACTTCAAAGTTATGATGCATCATGCAAAATATGCCATTCAAATTTTAAAGTTATAATGGATTATGATAATTATAAATAAAGTTCGAATATTTGGATATTGAACACATTCAAAACCCTTTAAGCTTTGGTATTATATATCATTTAAATTTTAAAGTTGTGTTATATTATAAAAATTTTAAAGTTGTGTTATATTATGAGAAACATGCATAAAGTTTGAATCTTTAGATCTTAAACACTTTCAAAACCACTTATATTTTGATGATACATATCATTAAATTTTCAAAGTTGTGATGTATCATATGAAATGCATGTAAATTTCAAAGTTGTGATGCATCATTCAAATATGATAAAAAAAGATGCATTATAAGAAATGCATATAAAGTTTGAATTTTTGAATATTAAATCCATTAAAAACCACATTAGATTTAGTATTACATCATTATAATTTCAAAGTTGTGATGCATTATGAGAAAAACTTATAAATTTCAAAGTTGTGATGTATTATGGGAAACGTGCATAAAGATCAAAGCCTTGAGCTTTATAGGAAATTTTCAATTTGAATGATTTGATAATGCATGCACATTTTCAAATTTTTAAACGTGTTTAAAATCCAGAGACTTGAACTTTATGTGCATTTCACATGATGCATCATAACTTTGAAATTTGAATAATATGTAATATTAAATCTTAAATCTTTTTTAACATGTTTAAGATCCAAAGATTCCAACTTTGTCTATGTTTCTCATGATGCATCACAAATTAAAATTTTGAATGATATGTAATACCAAAGCTTAAGCGGTTTGAATGTATTTTAGATCCAAAGATTTAAGATTTATGTGCATTTCTTATCATGCATCATAACTTTAAAATCTAAATGTTCTAATAATGAAGCTCAAGTGGTTTTAAATGTGTTTGAAAATGAAAGATTTAATTTTATGCATGTTTTGTATGTTGCATCATAACTTTAAAATCTTAATGATATGTAATACATAAGCTTAAGCATTTTTGAATGTGTTTGAGATCTAAACATTCAAACTTTATGCACATTTTTTATAATGTATTATAACTTTGAAAGTTAAATGATATATAATACTGAAGCTTAATCAATTTTAAACTTTGCATACATTTTAAATATTTGAATTTAATGCATATTTATCATAATGTGAGTTTAATAATCAAATTTTATCATAATGCATATTTAATATTTGAATTTTATATGCATTCCTCATGATGCATCACAACTTTGAAATTTAAATGATATGTAATACTGAAGATTAAGAGGTTTTAAACATGTTTAAGATCTAAAGATTTGAGATTTATGTGGATTTCTCATGATGCATAGCAAATTTGAAATTAAAATTATATATAATACCAAAAATTAAATGGTTTTGAATGTGTATGAGATCCAAAGATTCAAACTCTATGTGCATTTCTCATGATTCATCACAACTATGAAATTTGGATGATGTAATACCAAAGCTTAAGTGGTTTTGAATGTGTTTGAAAACCAAAGATTTGAATTTTATACACATTTCTCATAATGCATGGCAACTTTGAAATCTAATTGATATGTAATGCTGAAGCTTATGTGATTTTAAATGTGTTTGAGATCTAAATATTATAACTTTATATGGGTCTCTCATAATGCATCATAACTTTAAAATTTGAATTATATATAATACTAAATTTTTAACAGTTTTGAACATGTTTAAGATCTAAAGATTTGAAACTTATATGTATTTCATATGATGCATCAAATGTTTAAGTGTTATGTTTCGTATGTAATACCAAATATTAAGTGGCTTTGAACATGTTTAAGATCCAAATATTTAAAATTTATGTATATTTCTCATGATGAATCACAACTTTAAAATCTAAATGATATGTATTATGAAAGTTGAATCAGTTTTAAATGTGTTTAAAATACAAAGTTTTAAACTTTATGTGTATTTATTATGATGCATTGCACCTTTGAAATCTGATTGATATGTAATATCAAAGATTAAGTAGTTTTGAATGTGTTTTAGATCCAAAGATTTAATTTTTTTTAATTTACTCATGATGCATCGCAACTTTGAAATCTAAATGATATATAATATTGTAGAGATGCATCATTAGTAACATGATTTTTTTTGAATCTTTGGATTTAAAACACATTCAACACCACTTAATCTTTAGTATTACATATCAATCAAATTTAAAAGTTGTGATGCATCATATGAAATATGAATGATATGTAATACTTTATTGATGAATCATGAGAAACATGTAGAGAGTTTAAATCATTAGATCTTAAACATGTTAAAAAATTGCTTAAGATTTGGTATTAAATATTATTCAAACTTCAAAGCTGTGATGCATCATGATAAATGAAAATAAAATTTAAATTTTTGGATCTTAAACATATTTAGAACAATTTAAGTTTTTGTATTACATATCATTCAAATTTCAAAGTTGCAATGTATTATACAGAACATGCATAAATTTTAAATATTTGGATCTAAAATATATTCAAAACTTTTTAAGCTTTGGTATTATATATCTTTCAAATTTTAAAGTTGTGATGCATTATGAAAATGTACATAAAGTTCTAATCTTTAGATTTTAAATATGTTCAAAACTACTTAAGCTTGGTATTACATATCATTCAAACTTCAAAGTTGTGATACATCATGAGAAACATTCATAAAGTTCAAATATTTAGATCTTAAATAAGTTCAAAACCACTTAAGCTTTAGTATTATATATTCAAATTTTAAAGTTTTGATTCATATTGAAAAACATGCATAAAATTTGAATATTTGGATCTTAAATGCATTTAAACCACTTAAGATTTAGTATTACATATAATTTAAATTTTAAAGTTGTGATGCATCATCAAAATCATTCATAAATTTTAAATTTTTGGATCTTAAATATTTTCAAATTCGCTTAAGATTCAGTATTACATATCATTCAAATTTCAAAGTTGTGATGCATTATGAAAAACATGCATAAAGTTGATGGATCTTAAACACATTTAAAACTGTTTAAGCTTTTATATTACATATCATTTAAATTTAAAAGTTATAATTCATCATGAGAAATGATGCATAAAGTTTAAATCTTTAGATCTTAAACACATTTAAAACTATCTAAGTTTAGGTATTACATATCATTCAATTTTAAATTTGTGTTGCATCATGACAAATTCTCATAAAGTTTGACTATTTATATCTTAAACACATTCAAATTTTAAAATTATGATGCATCATGATAAATGCACATAAAGTTCAAATCATTAGATCTTAAACATGTTTAAAATTGCTTGAGTTTCTTTATGACATAACATTAAAATTTTAAAGTTGTAATGCATTATGTGAAATGTGCATAATTTTTTTTTTTTGATCTTAAACATGCTCAAAATTGATTAAAGTAATGCACTTGGTTTCACAATTATTAGAGTTTTCAATGAAAAGTTATGATGATACAAAGTGACTCTCTTGAGAAGATTTATCATTCACCCAACTTTTCACTATAAACACTTAGAGGGCAAGTGATAAAGGTTAATTTGATTATTTGAAAAAAACTAAAAATATTATTTTGAATGTATTTTAAAGATCTTTCTATAATATAAGATATGATGGGTTTTTGTCATATCTTGCTTTGTAATTTCTTATTTTTTCATGTTCTATAAGTGTTGATGCGACTATGTGATGGTTTTTATGCCATATCTTTTTATCTAAAACTCTTTTTTTGATACTATTTGTAATGATATTGATTTCAAATTGGAAAAAATTATATTTAATATTAGTCAATGTTGTAGCTGAAATGGTGGTTATTGGCCCTGAAAAGGCCTTTCTAGACTATGTTATGAGAATAGATTTAAATTGTAGATCTAATGGAGTTATAAATGGTTATAATAGTGTTTTTTATGTCATTTCTCATAAATAAAAGTTTAATAAGGTAATCAAAGTCACCCTTAAGGTCTCTAGGCATTACATGCTAAGGTGACAAACCGTCACAAAGTGTGTAAAGCTTCTAGAAGACCGAGTAGAAGATGTGATGAATTTGAAGTAGGAGAGGTTAAGTGGAAGGAGGAAAATAAAATCATTTAATAATCCTTTTATAATAATTAAGACTTCTTTCATGTAAAAGAGGATTTTCTTCTATATATCTATTCTATTTCAAACTTCCATGTAGTCATGTCGAGAGTCATGCCTTGGTAATATTTATTTTATTATCAAAGTTTCAATTGTCAAATTATTTCAAGGTCTTAGTGAGGTTTTCTCAAAAGGGTAAGATATGATGTGTCTTATCTAAATGAACATGCACAATATTTGTTTAGAATAATTTTGCAGGGCTAAATCATAATATTTTATCTCCAAAACATGTTTAATGGTAGTGTTATGAGAATATAATGATTAAGGTGGTTTTAGAGAATTTTTCATCATGTGAAAATATTGTAGTCATGAAAACTGCCCAATGCATAGTTTTCTATGTATTTCTAAGTGTTAAATCAGTTTGTGCAACAATTTTCAAACACCATTTCATAGAACCAAATAAAGTCCAATCACATTTAATTTTCATATGATGGTAGCTAAATGTGAGAATAATGTATAGGTCAAAAATTACACAAAAATTTATATTCTCATGTACAAAATATATAGGGTTAAAAACTAACTTTTGAGCTGATTTTTACTTTGTAATTTTTTGGGTTGTTTCCAGTTTATAGATCTGGTCAGTGTGCATGTTTCAAACTTATTTTAATAGTGGTAAAGAGGTTAAATATTGTTCAAATTTATCATGATGATAGATAAATGTCATTAAATTTCAATGGAAAATTTAATAAACTTTTTATAGATAAAATGTGTAAAATATGTAGCTATCAAAATCAGCTTTTATACTGATTTTTACTTGATCATTTTTTACATCTTCCAATTGCTATATCTACCCAGTGAGAACTTTTGAATCCCATTTGTACACAAGAAAATAAAGTCTAAATTTTAAAAAAGTTTTTATGATTATACTCAGATAGAATGATAAGGTAATGCACTTGGTTTTATAGCTATTGTACCCAAAGGGAAGGTCACAGGGGTTAATTTGATTATTTCAAAAAACTAAAAATATCATTTTAAGTATCTTCTCAATATATTTATGAAAATATAATATATGATGGGTTTTTATCATATCTTTATTTATTATTTTCTATTTTTTCATGTTCTAAAGTTGTGGATATGACTATGTGTTAATGTTTTAGCCATATATTTTGATCAGCAACTCCATTTTTTAATACCATTGGTTACATTGGAAAGCTTATTTCTCCCTCTTTGTAATGATGTTGATTTTAAATTAGATAAATTTATATTTAAAATTAGTCAATGTTGTAGCTAAAATGGTGGTTATTAGCCCTCAAAAAGCTTTTCTAGGCTATGTTGTGAGCAAAGCTTCAAGTTTTAGGTTTAATGAAGTTATAAATGGTTGTAAAAATGTTTTATAAGTCATTACTCATAAATTATGGTTGAATAAGGTAATCAAAGTTACCCTCAAAGTCTATAGGCATTAAATGCTAAGATAACAAGCTGTCGTAAAGTGTTTAGAGACTTTAAGAAGACCAAGTAGGAAATGTGTCAAATTTGAAGTGGGAGAGGTTAAGTTAAAATAGCAAGAAAATAAAATCATTTAATAAACCTTATAAAAGAATGAATATTTTCTCCATGTAGAGGAAGATGACATCACTTAAGTCATAATTTATTTTCCCTTCTTCTCTTTTCTATTTTTTTCATCTCTTCCATTTCAAACTTTCATGTGGCCTTATCAGGAGTCATACCTTGGTAATATTGATTTGATTATCATAGTTTCAATTGTTAAATTTTTTCAAGGTCTTGATGAGATTTTTTGAAAAGGGTAAATCATATGACATGTTTTATCCAAATCAACCTGTGCAACATTTTTTAGAAATAATTTTGTAGGGCTAAATCATGTTATTTTCTCTCTAAAACTTGTTTGATGGTAATCAAATGTTTGAAGAATATAATGGTGAAGGAGGTTATAGATGATTATTCATGATTTAAAATTTATGCATATTTTTCATGATGCATCACAATTGTTAAATATGAATGATATGTAATACCAAAGTTTGAGCAGTCTTGAACGTGTTTAAGATCAAAAGATTCAAACTTTATGCATATTTGTCATGATACATCACAACTTTGAAGTTTTAATTATTATAATATCAAACTTTAAATGGTTTTAAACATGTTTAAGATCTAAATATTTGAACTTTGTAGATGTTTTTCATGATGCATCTCAACTTTGAAATTTGAATAATATGTAATGCAAAAGCTTGAGCAAATTTGAACATGTTTGAGATCCAAAGATTTGAATTTTATACATGTTTCTCATGATACATCAAAACTTTGAAGCTAAATGATATGTAATACCAAAGCTTGAAAAAATTTTAACGTGTTTGAGATCCAAAAATTTAAACTTTGTGTATGTTACTCATAATGCATTGCAACTTTGAAATTTTAATGATATGTAATACCGATTCTTAAGTTATTTTAAAAGTGTTCAATTTTCAAAAATTCAAATTTTATGCATGTTTCACATGATGCATCACAACTTTCAAATATAAATGATATGTAATATCGAAGTTTAAATGATTTTGCACGTGTTAAGTATACAAAGATTCAAACTTTATGCATGTTTCTCATAATGCATCCTAATTTTGAAATTTGAATAATATGTAATACCAAAGATTAAGCAGTTTTAAAAGTCTTTAAGATCCAAAGATTCAAACTTTATGCATGTTTTTATGATATATCATAACTTTGAAATTTAAATAATATGTAATATAGAAGCTTAAGTGGTTTTGAATGTGTCTGTGATCCAAAGGTTTAAATTTTACACACATTTTGTATGATACATTACATCTTTAAAATTTGATTGATATGTAATACCAAAGTTTAAATAATTTTAAACATGTTTAAGATCTAAAGATTAAAATTTTATGCTCATTTATCATAATGAATTTTAACTTTCAAATTTGAATGATATGGAATACCAAAGTTGAAGTGGTTTTGAATGTGTTTGAGATCTAAAGATTCAAATTTTATACACATTTCTAGTGACATATCACAACTTTCAAATTTGAATGAATTGTAATACCAAAGCTTAGATGGTTTTTAATGTGTTTACGATCTAAAGAATTGAAATTTATGTATGTTTCTCATGTTGTATCAAAAATGTGAAGTTTGAATGATATGTAACACAAAAGTTTAATGGTTTTAAACGTGTTTAAGATCTAAATATTCAAATTTTTTATGCATTTCTCATGTTGCATAGAAAATTTAGAGTCTAAATGATGTCACATCAAAGCTTAAATGGTTTTGAGCATTTTTAATATCCAAAGATTCAAACTTGTGAGTGTTTTTCATGATGCATCTTAACTTTGAAATTTGAATGATATGTAATATCAAAATTTAAGTAGTTTTTAATGTGTTTAAGATCCAAAGATTTAAATTTTATGTTATTTTTTTATGATGCATCGTAACTTTGAAATTTGAATGATATGTAATATCGAAGTTTAAGTGGTTTTAAAAATATTTAAGATTTAAAGATTTAAATTTTATGCACATTTATCATGAGGAATCACAAATGTCAAATTTGAATGATATGTAATATTAAAGCTTAAGCAATTTTAAACGTGTTTAAGATCTAAAGATTTGAAATTTATGTATGTTTCTCCCAATGCATTACAAATTTAAAATTTAAATGATATGTAATACTAAAATTTAAGCAGTGTTAAACGTGTTTAAGATCTAAAGATTCAATTTTTATGTGCATTTCACATGATGCATCATAACATTTAAGTTTGAATGATATGCAATGCTAAAGCTTAAGCGGTTTTAAAAGTGTTTAAGATTTAAATATTCAAACTTTATGCATTTCTTTCATGATGTATTACAAATTTTAAGTTTAAATGATATGTAATACTAAAATTTAAGTGGGTTTTAATGTATTTAAGATGCAAAGATTCAAACCTTATGCATGTTTTTCATGATGCATCATAGCTTTGAAATTTTAATTATATGTAATACCAAAGATTAAGTGGTTTTAAATATGTTTAAGATATAAAAATTTGAACTTTATGTACAATTTTAATGAGGCATATAAATTTTGAAGTCTAAATGATGTGATATTGAAGCTTACATAGTTTTGAGCATGTTTAATATACAAAGATTCAAATTTTGTAAGTATTTTTAATGATGTATCATAACTTATAAATTTAAATGATATGTAATACCAAGCTTAAATGGTTTTGAATGTGTTTAATATATAAATATTCAAACTTTATACACTTTTTTCATGATGCATTATAACTTCAAAATTTGAATATGTAATTGATTTAATCTATTTAGGAATATTAGTGTATTACTTCTACTTTAGTTAAAGGGTCTGAGTAGTAAAATTAATAAATAAATATGAAATAATTAAGCTACTAATTTATGTAAATTAGATTACAATTTTGACCTTTTAAAAATAGTAATAAGGGGGAGAAAATAATATTTAGCTAAATAATTGACTGATACGATTGAGACATGATTTGAGATTCACTATGCAGGACTAGGACACTATCATAAACTAAGATATGACCTTTATTTTATGATTGGATAGGATCACCAAAAGTGGATAAGAGTGACACCAACATCGTAGTTCACCTCTATCATTGTTGTATAAGAGATTTGAGCTTTCTAAGTTTTATTTGCTATGCCTATGTGACCTTGTTTATGAAGTTTTAGTAGCTAAAAGTCTAGACATAGAGCTCCTTGTAGAGAAAATTTTATTTTCAAACCTTATACTCCTATGTACTTTAACTAATTTCAAAAAAGAGTGGGGGTTAGTGTGTGTAAGATTCACTGAATATATATCCACACCCCTTATGTGGGCACACTGCCTATATACCAATATTCCAAAGAGGAATCAAGGCATATGTAGTTCTTCCACTTGACGTGTTTTATGAAATAGTTTGTATGAAAATAGAAAATACTAAAATGAGTGTGCTTGATGTAACTAGGGACTATTGGAATAATTTGAATAAGCTAGAAATGGTATTGGATGGGTATATGCAGAGATTAGAAAAATATGCTTGAGTAGTCTTTCTTGTATTCTTGATTTTTTAATGATATTTGCCAACCCTTTCCAAATGATCTTTGAATGGAATTTTATAAGGATATATTGGTCATGGGTTGAATGTGCTCGTATTAGACCGATAAAGATAAAAATGGGGAAATGGAAGAAACTAACCATTAGAGACAAAAATAAATTTGGATAGGATCACCAAAAGTGGATAAGAGTGGTACCAATGTTGTAGTCCAAGTGTGGTGCTATTGTCCTAAGCTAACATGGCTTGAAAGATGGATTAGTCATGGAAAAAGTAGTCTAGCTGAGCTAAGATTAAGCTTAAAAGGCTATAAATGATTGAGAAGTAGTTAAATAATGCTTATGAGGGTCATGAGAGCAAGCAAGAGGGATCTATGAGTTGGGTGTCACAAGCCATACTCAATGATGTATAAAAATAGGCCAAACTTTTGAAGGCCATAACTTTTGACTCATAACTTCATTTGAGCTATTTCATGAACCAAAATGACTATATCAAAAAGTTTGATTATGTCTTAAGCCACTCCATATTTTTAGATTTGATTTTGATTTTTTTTGGAGGCCAAATGTGATCATGTAAGGGTCCAAAATTAATGTTTAATGATATTTTCAAGAATTTTGTATTTTTAAAAATTATATATTTTTAAAACCAGAAGTCAACTTCAGTTGAATTTTATTTCTTAGGCTAATTTTAGTATTTAAGTTATTTTGAGAAGTTTTTAGAGTCACATGAACTTTCATGCAAAACTTACTATAAATAGAGGCTGCTAAAAATAGACATTTTTTTAGATTTTAATTTTTTTTGAAGTTTGCATGTAGACTCTAATTTCTAAGTTTAAGTTTATTTAAGCATGGTTTGGGTTTGTAATTATTTAAAGCAATAAATATAAATAAATTTTAAGTATTGTTTCAAGATCTTGGCCTATTGGTAATTTTGTTGTTCTTGTTAGTTTTTGGATTCATTATCTAGTGTTAGAGCAAGTTTGAATTTTAGAGGAGTAAAGAATGGTGAGAGGATGAAGAGGTATGACACAAATGAACTAGACTATACAAGAGTTGTAGAGGTAAGTTCAACAATTAATAGAGGTTATCACCAATCAAGGAAGAAGACAAGGTGGTGATGAAGATAACATAGATCATGATGAAGAAGTTCAGCAAGAAGAAGAATAGTAAGAGTAGCCACCATCGATAGAAGAGAGGATGGTTCATGATTTAGAAGGAAGAGATGAAAGAATCAAGTTTGATGTTCTAAATTATGGAGGTAGTTTAAAACTAGAGGAGTTGATAGATTGGATGAATAGCATGGATAAGTTTTTTGAGTTGAAGACTATGCGAGAAGATAAGAAGGTAAAGTTTATATGTACAAAATTGAAATGTCATGCAAAAGGTAAAGAGAAGATTAATTCATGGAAAAAGATGAAGAAGAAGCTGAGGGAGAATTTTTTTCCTTTAGATTATACACAAACGCTATACAATTTTTTTAAAAATTTAAGGCAAAAAGATTACCGTATATAAAAGTATACTGATGAATTTTACAAGCTTTTCATATGAATAGATCATGATGAAATATAAGAGAAGATGGCTACAAGGTACTTAAATGGTTTGAAATTTTCTATTCAAGATGAATTAAGCATGCATAGAATACTTAACTAGAGGTGGCTTATCAATTAGCTTTGAAGATAAAAGAAAAATAAAATAGATGGAATTTTAGAAGGACATCTACTGGTCCAAAAAGAGGTAGATCCCCTCAAATAAGGGGATGACGTAGATTTAATACCACTAGAGGTGGATTTGATGCCAATAAAGGTGAATCATCATGTGGTGTAGAAAGGCAAGATGATAATTGGCAAGGGTTTCAATACCAACAAAGAGGAAGAGGATTTTAAAGAGGACAAGGTTATGGTGGTGTTAAAGGATGGTTTCTAAATCAATGTGGATGTGGAGAAGAAGGTCATAGAGAATTTGAGTGTCTAAACTATCAAGATCAAGAAATAAGGTAAGAAGAGCACCTACGAGTAAATCTAGTTGATGTTAAAATAGAAGAGCAAAATACTAAAGTTGCACTTGTAGATGTTGGATAGAATCTCATGATGAGAAGAACCATGATCGCTCTAAGGAAGGATCAAGTGTAGAATAAAGAAGGTGGTGATGCATGGCTATGATAAAATATTTGTCAAATAATATGTACTTTAGGTGAAAAGGTATGCAAAGTAATTATAAATGGTGATAGTTGTGAAAATATAGTTTCTAAAGAAATGATTGAGAAACTAAATTTGCAACATGAAAAGTATCATAATCTTTATCGAATTTCAAAGTTTAAGAAAGGGAATGAAGTTACAGTAGATAAAAGGTGTTTAATCAATTTTTTATAGAAAAATGTTATAATGATGAAATATGGTGTGATGTTAGTCTAAAGGATATATGTCATGTGTTATTGAGGAGACCATGGCAATTTTATAGGAAAGTAGTTCATGATGGAACAAAGAACACACACTTTTTAGAAAAGTGGTACAAAGGTAATTTTGTTACCTCTTAAAGAGGAAGAGAATATAAAAATCATGCTCTATACTAAATAATTTATCTAAGATATGAACGTAGAAGGTTGATATTATGCACTAGTAACAAAGAATGAAGAAATAAAAATGGTGTCAATATCAACAAAAGTATCAGAGTGTTGAAAGAATATCCAGATGGTATGCCTGATGAGTTACCAAATGATTTACCATTGAAGAGAGATATTCAACATCATATTGACTTGATTTTAGGATCATCTCTTCCCAATCAAGCAACTTATAAGATGAGTCTAATAGAACATGCAAAATTAAATAAACAAGTTACTAAATTATTAAGAAAAAAAGTGATAAGGGAGAATATGAGTTCATGTAGAACACCAAGATTTATAACTCCAAAGAAATATGGATTATAGAGAATGTGTGTGAATAGTAGTGTAATTAATAAAATTACAATAAAGTATTGGTTTCTTATAGGATCAAAATATTTTACCAAGATTGATCTAAAGAGTGATTATTTTCAGATTCAAATTCTTAAAGGAGATGAGTGGAAAACTACATTCAAAACTAGAGATGGCTTATATAGGTGGATGGTGATGCTATTAGGATTATCTAATACACCTAGCACATTTATGAGTGTGATGAATACAATGCTACGAGAATATATTGGTAAGTTTGTGGTTGTTTATTTTGATGATATTTTGATATTCATTAAAACTAAAGAAGAACACTTGCAACATTTGAGAATGGTAATGGATTTATTAAGAAAGAATATGTTTAGGCAAATCTAAAGAAGTGCAAGTTTATGTAGAATAGTTTGGTTTTTTAAGATTTGCAGTTTCAGTAGATGGTGTGAAAATGGATGAAGAAAAGATAAAGGTAATTGTTGAGTGGCTTATTCTAAAAAGTATTACAGAGATAAGAAGTTTCCATGGTTTAACAACTTTTTATAGAAATATTTTTAAAAAAAAATTAGTAGTATTGTGGCACCAATAACAGATTACATGAGAGGGAAAGAATTTGTATAGACTAGAGTAGCCATAAAAAGTTTCAAATTTTTGAAGAAAAAGATTATAGAAAGACCAATTTTAGCATTATCAAATTTTAACAAAGTGTTTTAGGTTAATTATGATACTTAATTTGTGGGAATTGGTGTTATGCTGAGTCAAGAAGGAAAGCCAATAATGTATTTCAATAAGAAATTGAATGAGTTAAGAAAAAATTATTCTACTTATGATGTTGAACTTTATGTAATTGTACAATCATTGAGACATTGAAGGCATTATTTGGTACCTAAGGAGTTTATACTATTTATATATCATGAGGCTTTGAAGTATGTGAATACACAAATAAAGTTGAATAATAAGCATGCAAAGTGGGTTTCTTTCTTACAAGGATATAATTTTGTGTTGAAGTATAAACCAGGAAAATAAAATTAAGTAGCTAATGCATTGAGTAGGAGGATAACTTTATTAACTACTATGGTGAGTGAAGTAGTTGGATTTGAAGCTATTAAATAATTATATGATATTGATTCAAATTTTAACAAGGTATTTAAGTAGTGTAAAAATCCATTAATAGGTAGGATAGATGTTATTCATAATGAGTATCTCATACAAAAAAGTTATCTCTTTAAAGGGAAACAATTATGCATTCCAGTTGGGTCTCTATGAGACACTATAATAAGACAATTACATAGTGGTGGTTTGGCTAGACATTTTGGTAAGATAAAGATAATAGCTTTAGTGGATTAAAAGTATTTTTATCCAAATATGAAGAGAGATGTGACAAGGTATGTTTCAAGGTGCAAAATATGTCAAGTGGATAAAGGACATGCACAAAATACTAGACTATACATGACATTACCAGTTTCAAGAGGACCATGGATAAATTTAAGTATGGACTTTGTGTTGAGATTGTCAAACACACAGAGAGATAACGATTCAATTTTTTTTGCTGTAGACAATTTTTTTAAAATGGTTCATTTCATTGCATGTAAGAAAACCAATGATGCCACTATAGTTGTAGAATTATTTTTTATGGATATTGTGAGATTGCATGGTGTTTTAAAAACTATTACTTCAAATAGGGACACAAAATTTCTAAGTCATTTTTGGAGGACTTTGTAGAAGAAGATGGGTACTAAGATACAATTCAGTAGTGCATATCACCCACAAATAGATGGATAGATAGAAGCTATGAATAGGAGCTTGAGAAATTTATTGAGATGCATAGTGGGAGAGAAGCCAAAGCAATAGGACTTAGCTTTACCAAGAGCTAAGTTTGCATATAATAGTTCAATGAATAGATCAATAGGAAAGTCATCTTTTCAAATTGTTTATGGGAGAAATCCTATGGGTATTTTAGATTTGGTATAATTAACAATTGAAAATCAAATTAGTGATGATGCAAAAATATTTGTAGAGCATATACAATAGTTGCAAGAAGTAAGAAGAAAGTTGTAAAAAAATAATGAGAAATATAAAGTACAATAAATGTCAAAAGAAGATCCAAATTATTTTAAAGAGAGCTGGTAATAGTTTACTTGAGAAAAGTTAGATTTACTAAAGGCATATCTAATAAATTGAAGTACAAGAAAATTGGGCCATATATAATTGTGAATAAAATCAATGATAACACATATGAGGTGAGTTTACCACAGTATTTTGATATATCTACAGTATTTAATGTTTTAACTTTATATGAATTCCATGGAGAAGATGGTGAAGGTGATGAAGATGAAGAAGAAAATTTGGAGCAACAAGTTCCAAAGAATAAGAAAGAAAAAATAGTGCAAGTTTTGGATATGAAGATAGTTAGCACAAGGCAAGGGAACTGTAAAAAATATTTGGTGTAGTGGGAAGGATTGTAGCAAGAAGACAACACTTGGAATATAGAATGAGAGCTGAAAAAGATTGACAAGGAAAAATGATAGTAGTACAATCAAGGCAACTCGTAAGAACTAAGTTGTTTTCAACTAGAGGAGAATAATGTAGAAAAATAGGCCAACTTTTTAGAGGTCATAAATTTTGACTCGTAACTTCATTTGATCTCTTTCACATTCCATAAATTATCATATCAAGAAATTAGATTTTGGCTTAATCTAATCTATCCACTTAGATTTAATTTTGATATTTTTTTGAGGCCAAACGTGATCATCTAAGGGTCCAAAATTAATGTTTAATGATTTTTTCAAGAATTTTTATTTTTAAAAATTATATATTTTTAGAACCAGAAGTCAAATTTAGTTGAATTTAATTTCATAAGATAATTTTCGTATTTAAGTTATTTCAAAAAAAATTAGAGTTGTGCACAATTGCATGTGAAA
The DNA here is from genome assembly GCA_037957365.1 of Torreya grandis. NCBI lineage: Eukaryota > Viridiplantae > Streptophyta > Pinopsida > Cupressales > Taxaceae > Torreya > Torreya grandis. The sequence continues at coordinate 9,225,614 of JARHVA010000025.1, read as the reverse complement.
CTTACTATAAATAGTGGCTACTAAAAATAGATGGTTTTTTAAATTTTAGTTTTTTTAAAATTTTGCATGTAGAATCTAATTTCTTAGTTTATGTTTATTTAAACACGGTTTGGGTTTGTAAATATTTCAATCAATCAATATGAATCAATTTTGAGCATTGTTTCAAGATCTTGGCTTATTAGTAATTTTTCTTTTCTTATTAATTTTTGGATTCATTACTCAAGTTACTAATTTTTGCATTTTATATGACTACATTTACTCCCCTTTATTCTAGTGATGTATCAAAAAAAATACTAGGATAAATGAAAAATATAAAGTGTACCTCAAATTATCTATACATGTGAAGCTCATGAAGCTATGTGATGATGGGTGTGCATAGAGAGAGCACATTGTGAAGTGTGAATCTGTAAGAGAAAATAGAGAGTAGATCAATTTTTATTAGTTATGTTATATCTAAATAAGAATGTACAGAGTTGGGTAAAAGAGAGAGGAAGAGAAAGGAATGAATATACCTCACCAAATATGTGGAACCAATATAAAACCTATTGTTATGTTGAATGATGCTGAGTAATGCTGGATGATGTTGTACCAAGAGTAATATCATGAATAGAGTTGAGCACTCAATTCCCTGATAGTGATCAAGAATGCAAAAGCTAGTCTTTTAGCTCCATCTTCACCCACTAAGTGAAGCTAGGTGGTCATAATTGTGTTGATCAATGTTTGGACTATGTGTCTAATCCCTTTAAATAGGTGGGTCAAGAATACAAAGGCTAGCTAGTCTTTTGGCCCCATCTTTGCTTCATGAATTGAAATTATAAATTGATATCAATATGAAATATGTGTCAAATGAGATGGATCCTAAATCCCATGAATTCTCTATAATCTAACATTTTTGGAATGGATAGTCGAACATATACTAAAAACTATGCCACTTTTGGCCATTCTAAAAGATCAGGATTAGACTTGTATGAAAGACACTCCAAAAATGGGGGACTAGGACTATATGAAAGCCACTCCAAAATGATACCAACCAATAAGTCATGAAACTACTAAGAATGCCTGATAATGTTGAATTTAAAAAGAATAAAAACAAATATGTCATGTACATTACCCCTAATCACTAGTGTCTGAAACATGGATTTTGATATAGAAGTTATACCAACTACCATATCTAAAACTGGAAGTGAGATCCATCATATCATGCATAATTCCCCTAATATCTGGATTCTTCAAGCAAAAGTGTACTAAAAACTATTAATTTTAAACTAGTCTAACTATGCAAAACTATAGTTGAACCTACTTTTTTGTTTGTAATTTTTTTTGTTTTTTTGCTATTTAGATAAGAGTGCTAAAAAAAATAGTAGTGGAACCAATGTTGTAGTCCAATCTTGGCACTATTATCCTTGGCTAAATCTATTGATTGTTTTGACATTTTCATTATCTACCTAGTTTTTTCTGACTGGTTTGGTGTTTGGTTGTTATTTTAGGTGTGTTAAAAGCTAATTTTTTTACTATTAGGAGCTCTGATCTCTATAACAAAACTTTTGTTTATTTCCCCCTCTATTGAGGGTATGAATGAAGACCCTACAATAATTTCTCTTAGAAGAAAGAGCTCTGAAAGTGTGTTATGTTGCAAAGATACTTGATATGACAATGATAATTGATAAGATTTCTTGATATATAACATAGCTTGTAATGAGAGATTTGTTAGATCAATAGGGGTATTCCCAGATAGATATAATAATGCAATAACATGTGTAATGTAATAAAATGGAACTGTAAGTCTGGTTAGTTATTAGTTATTAGTTTTTAGTTTCCAAGGAGGGATAGAGCATGACATCGATCATGACATGCAATTTAGTAAGATAATGCATGATGTGGATCATGGCATTGCAAACAATGAGAAGAAAATAAGTAACAACCACACAAGGCAAGATGCAAAAAGAATATAAGGGTGGTCAAGGGGCTAAACAAATAAGGTACATGGGCACATGTCACTCATACTAGAAATCAAACATACAAGACATGTTCAAATGCCACATACACATACAAGTGAAAAAGACAAGGTTAACATGAAAGCCATAATAATATAGAAGAGTACAAGCAAAGAAAATTGAAAAATGTCTTAAGGTACACAAATAATAGAATCAAAAGACATTGGTAAATGTCCGCACATATAGGAGAAAAAAATAGAATTGAAAAATGCAATCACATCTAACTACACAAAGTAAGAAAGAAAAGCATGTAAATACTAGAAAATATAATCGCATCTAACTAATCAAATAAAAAAGTGCAAGTATACAAGACATGATAATACAAGATTAGGTATATACCAATAAATATACAATTACTATATACTAGTAAATGTTGATAGAGTAATGTACATCAACATGATAACTAGAGTTTGTGATGTAGGAAAGACATAACCTGGATGGTTTAGTCATGTATAAGATGCCCCAAGTGGGTATATATATTGATGTGCATCTTAAACGTAGAATTAGGATTCCCCTTAAATGGATAGAGTGAAAAAATCAAGGATCTATATGTCACTACACACTCAAAGAAGATCAAATGAAACATGGTAATATAGATAAATTGATAAGAAATAACATAAAACAATATATGTAAGTCTAGCATGATAGTAAAAATGTAAAACATGGATGATATATACAATCAAAATATTTTTGGTATTTTTAAATTTTGTATTGTTTTTGTATTTTTTGACATATTTGAATGTTTTTTATATTTTGACTAGATCTATATGTAACATTACTTGCAACCAATTGACTAGGTGAATATGCATATACATGATTGATACTAGGGTGCCTTTGAGGCTTTTGTATTATAATATGATATTTTCATGTAATATCTAATTCTACATTTATAAATCTAAAATTAACTTGTTCATAGTTGTGATTTGATCCCTTAGAGTCTTACAAGTGTAAACCCTAGTTGCTTCCAATTGAGCATGTAAATAAATATGTTGAATAAGGTTTAAATAAGTTATAAGCTGAATGTATGCATTAGGAACAATAATATAGGATACCTCACCTTTTGGAAGAGTGATAGCATGGACTTGGTTAGAGGGAAAGTAGCTATCACCCTCTTTGGGAAGAGGAGGAGAAGGAATTTCTTGTCCTGTGCATAAAATATGACATTGAAACTTGACAAGTGGTAGTTAACTTATGTAAAAACCATGTAGCCAAGGATTTAGGTATATATAGGTAGAAACCATGTATATGGGATGAAATACATGTAAGTGGAGTTATAAACTATATAGAAATATCATTATAAATAATATTTTTCATGCGAGAGAGAAAACAAGGGATAAAGAGCATGAAATTGTGCACTAATGCATAAAGAACTTTTACATGTGCTATGATATGTCTAATATGTGTGGCGAGATAAACATGAATTTTTTTCCATATTAAAGTGCATGGAATTGTACATTAATGCATAAATAACTTTGATTTGTAACATAATATTTCTAACATGTTTAGCAAAATAGAGTTGGAAATAATTCCACATGAGAGAGAGAGAGAGAGTATGCAAAAGATTTATTGAAATATTGTGCATATTTAACAATAAATTTTGTAATATCATCCTTTATTATGAAAATTAAGTATGAAAAGGAAAGAATGAAACTTTGCATTAACATATGGTAAACTTTATCGTTCATGTACATGAAAGGACCAAGTATGGTCTCCTTATTATTTGTAAGAAATATAAGAAATATTTGGATATAAGTGAGATCCAGTTTTGTTTTAATGTGAAATTTGAGTTTAGATGTAAGATGATACCTGAAGAAGCAATAGGATCTAGTATATGCAACTAGGATTTGAAAGATGATTATTTGAGAAATTACTAGAAAATTTTGAAATTTAAAGTTAATTTTTGAGTTAAGTATGCAAGTAAAAAACAAAAAAAATTATTGAAAAATTTGTGATTTAGAGAGACCTAGTATATGCAACTAGGGTTTTGAAAATTAAATATTTTTGAAATTTATTTTTGAATTTTGAAATGTTGAATTGAATGTCTGATTTTAATATGCTAGTAAAAAAATAAAATTTTATTAAAAAATTATTGGAAAAATATTGGGACCTGGTATGGGCAACTAGGGTTTGAAAGAAAATTATTTTAAAATTTTTACAAAATTTTAGAATTTAATTTTAATTTATGATTTAATTATGTAGGTAAAAAATTAAAAAAATGTAGGATAACTTAGTAAGAAATTTATCCTAGGGTTTCTATGGTTTTTGTGCAGAATTGAAGTAAGTCAAGTTCATCAAATAATTTAACCTATTTAGGAATATTGGTGTATTTATTATTCTTAATTTAGTTAAATGATATGAGTAGTAAAATTAGTAAATAAATATGCAATAATTAAGCTATTAATTTGTGTAAATTATATTGTAATTTTAACCTTTCTAAAAATAGTAATAAGAGGGAAAATAAGACTTAGCTAAAAATTGATTGATATGACTGAGATAGGGTCTGAGATTCACTATGCAAAATTGGGCACTATTATAAACCAAAATTTGAATTTCTTTTTATGATTGGATAGGAGCATTGAAATTATATAAGAATGGCACTAGTGTTATAGTCCACCTCTACCACTTTTATATAGGAGATTTAAGCTTTTTGAGTTTTGTTCATTATGTCTGTGTGACCCTATCTATGAAGTTTCAGAAGTTGGAAGTCTATAGATCTCCTTGTAGATAAAATTTCATCTTCAAACCCTATACTTAATTGTGCTTTAACCGATTTCAATAGAGGAGGGATTAGTATGTGTAAGATTAACTAAATATGTATCCACACCCCTTGTGTGGGCACACTACCTACATACCAATATTCTGAAGAGGGATCAAGCCATATGTAGTTCTCCCACTTGATGTGATTTGTACAATAGTGTGTATGAAGATATAAAATACTAAATTGAATTTTGTCCAAATATTCAAAATTTATGCATATTTTTCATGATGTATTTCAACTTTGAAATTTGAATGATATGTAATAACTGAGCTTAAGCACTTTTCACCATGTTTAAGATCTAATGATTTGCATTTTAGGCACATTTTTCATGATGGATTCTAACTTTAAAATTTAAATGTTCTAATAATGAAGATAAAGCAATTTTGAATGTGTTTGACATCCAAAGATTTGATTTTATGTAGTTTTTGTATGATACATCATAACTTTGAAATTTTTATTATGTGTAATACTGAATCTTAAGTAGTTTTGAACATGTTTGAGATCTAAAGATTTTAACTTTATGCACATTTCTCATAATGTATCACAACTTTAAAATTTGAATGATATGTAATATCGAAGCATGAGCGATTTTGAACTTTGTATAAATTTTAAAACTTCAAATTTAATATAGGTTTCTCATAATGTATGTTTAAAATTTAAATTTTTTGTGCATTTTTCACGATGCATCATAACTTTGAAATTTGAATGATATGGAACACTGAAGCTTAAGTGGTTTTGAATTTGTTTAAGATACAATTATTTAAACTTTATGCTTATTTATCATGATGCATCACAACTTTAAAATTTGAATGATATGTTATACCAAAGCTTAAAAACTTTTGAACATGTTTAAGATCTAAATATTTGAACTTTATGTGGGTTTCTCATGATCCATCACAACTTTGAATTTAAATGATATTTAATACCAAAATTTAAGCAGTTTTGAATATATTTATTATCAAAATATTTGAACTTTATGCATCTCTCATGATGCATTACAACTTTGAAGTTTCATTGATATGTAATATTGAAGTTTAAGTAGTTTTGAACATGTTTAAAATTCAAAGATCCAAACTTTATGTACATTTTTCATGATGCATTGAAAATATGAAATTTGAATTATGTAATACTAAATTTTAAGTAGCTTTGAATGTAATTAAGATCCAAAGATTCAAATTTTATGCACATTTCTCATGATGCATCGCAATTTTGAAATTTGAATGATATGTAATACCAAAGCTTTAGATTATTTAAATATGTTTAAAATCTAAGGATTTGAACTCTATGTGCATTTCTTATGATGCATCACAACTTTGAATTTTGAAGGATATAAAATTTGCTATGCATTATAAAAAATGCATATAAATTTCAAATATTTGGTTATTAAATGCATTCAAAATTGTTTAAAATTCAGTATCACATATCATTAAAATTTTAAATTTACAATACATCATGAGAAACGTGGATAAAGTATAAATCTTTGGATCTTAAACACTTTAAAAACTAATTAAATTTTGGTGATATATTGAAAAATTCAAAGTTTTGGTGCATCATGAAAAATGCACATAAAGTTCAAATCTTTGGGTCTTAAACAACTTCAAAACCACTTAAACTTTGGTATTACATATCATTCAGAATTTTAAGTGGCTATGCATAATGAAAAACATGCATAAAGTTAAATTCTCTAGATCTTAAACATGTTTAAAACCACTTAAGCTTCAATATTACATATCATTCAAATTTCAAATTTATGATGCATTATGAGAGATGCACATAAAGTTTGAATCTTTAGATTTTAAACACTTTCAAAATTACTTAAGTTTCAGTATTACATATCTTTTAAATTTCAAAGTTGTGATACATCATACAAGATGCACATAAATTTTGAATCATTGGATCTTAGATACATTTAAAACCACTTAAACTTTAGTATTACATATCATGAAAATTTTAAAGTTATGATGCATCATAAAAATTTTGCATAGAATTCAAATCTTTGGATCTTAAACACCTTTAAAACCACTTAAGCTTTAATATTACATATCATTAAAATTTTAAAGTTGCAATGCATTATGAGAAATATGCATAAAGTTTGAATATTTATATTTTAAACACATAACATTCAAATTTTAAAGTTGCAATGCATCATGAGAAATGTGCATAAAGTTTAAATATTTGTATCTTAAAAATTCAAAATCATTTAAACTTTGATATTATATATCATTAAAGTTTTAAATTTGTGATGCATCATGATAAATGTGTATAAAGTTAAATTTTTTGGATCTTAAACACACTCAAAACTGCTTGAGCTTTAGTATGACACACCATTAAAGTTTTAGAGTTAAAATACATTGTGTGAAACATGCATAAACTTTTTATTTTTGGATCTTAAACACACTCAAAACCACTTAAAATTCAAATTTGTGATGCATTATAGGAAATGCACATAAATTTAAAATCTTTGGATCTTAAACATATTTAAAACAATTTAAAATTCGGTATTACATATCATTAAAATTTTAATTTGTAATGCATTATGATAAATGTACATAAATTTCAAATATTTAGATCTTAAACACATTCAAAATTCTGTAAGCTTTGGTATTACATATCATTCAAATTTGAAAGTTATAATGCATTATGAAAAATGCACATAAAATTTTTGTAATGCCTAAAATATTACCCAAATAAAACCGATAAAAACACTACATTTAAAAAATATATATATATTGCACGAAGTTAACTCCACACAAATACAAACACATTCAACTAAATACTTCATCAAATTAATGCAACTAAACTGATGTGTGTTAGGTTTAGACACATTAAAAAATATCACATCCAAAAGCAAGCAACTTGAAAGCACAATTAAATCCTTAGTTTGTTCCATCATAATTTAAACTCTACACTACCCATAAACATGTTAAATGAGGCAACCTACCCATATTGGGATAGAGTTTCCTAACACCTAGAATAACCCAAGGTTGACTAGCTTACCTCGTAACCAAGTCACACTTTTGTTAACTTGCCTAGTCTACTGAAGTTCCATTCCATTCTCCATTTTTCCTCCATCTCTCTTCCTCTTATAATTTTACTGACCTCTATATTTAAATTAATTGTACCCCTATTGAAAACATAATTTATAAAATTACCCATAAAATTGCCCATACACAATTAATGTGAACTTTCACTAAAACTTGTTAATAATTAACTATTTTCCCACTACCCACTTGAGGCCAAAAAGCTCAAAAACTAAAATGGTCAACTCAAAGAGTGCAAGGACCCCTAATTTAATAGTAAAAAAAACCCACCCTAAAGGGATCTAAATGAATGATTCACGTACTAGATTACAAGCTAAACCTCTAAGATTTCTTGCTTGGGATAGTCTATATTACAATTATAAAAGTATCCATTAATAAGAAGGTCACTACTTCACTCAACTATGTTTTACATGTTTCATGAGTGGTTAATTATCTTATATCATTTTTATTTTTTATTTTTTTATGTTATCTTATTTTACTTTTTAATGAACTGGTTTGAATGGCTATAAACAAGCTACCTAATAATTCATAGACTAATGATAACTCCAACCACAAAATTAAGAAATTTACATTAAGACAATTATTTTAAGATGGCTTTCAAGAGTAAAACCCAAATTACTACTGGTAAAAAAAATTACTGTAAACCTTTTCAAGAACATATATAGATATTAAAAGGAAAAAACACATTATATATACAGATAATTCCATTACAAACTTATTCAGATAAATTTTTAGCTATATAAAAATATTACAAAAATGGGTGTTTAAAATTAGAAAATGAAATATAAATATATATCCTTGTGAAATTGACCTAGGACTCTTTTTCCTGCATTATAAAATTAGACAACCAGGGGTCAGCTAAATGTTGAGCAAGTAAACAGTCCTCACAAAGATTTTACTTTCTTTTCCCAGAGTCATAATCACGATAACAATGAGACCAACATTCTTCTTAAACATGGTAATGTAAATATAGACATATAATCCTTTAATAAAATTAGCATTAAGAGGGTAATAAATAAAATCCACACAATAATAAAATAAAACTAGCTTCATCACAATATTCATTATAACACACTTTGTTATTATTGGTTCAATCAAATCAAATAATTTATTTTCAAGATATTCTTGTTTAGTCATTAAAAATAGTTTTGGCATAAGAGATATGTAAGGAAATCAACATTTCAATTACACCTCACTTCAATCACTGTCTCTATAAATTTATCATTCTTATGTTTGTGTCTTCACCAAAAGAATCTCACTCAAAGATTTTGAAAACACACACACAAACACACACACACACACACACAATTTATACCTAACAATAATAGAATAAACCCAAATACAAAAATAGTTTACAATAGGCCTCGCCTTCTTGTCTGTAATTACATATTATATCTATTCATCCCCTTTCGAACTAATCCTCCAGCTAAATATAAAAATTATGAGATTAATTTCTCAAATATACTAAGATATAATATCTATATGTAAAAACCAATGACTATAATATAAAATACTAATTTAGAAAACCAAAATTTAGAACAAATAATCAAAATTCTCATACATAAATATATAAATAATAAAATATAATATAATCTATAAATTATATCTTATGAATTTAAAAATAACAAAATACAAAATAAATGAACCTTATCAATACTTTAAATAAATTGTGAATTATAAATAATAATTTTTTATAAATCTAAAATTTTAAATCATAAAATATAAATATAATTTATAAACAATAAAATATAAATTAATTTTTATAAAATATAAATTAAATAATACAAATATTTCCCTTCCAGTTTATAAATCAAATTAAAAAAATGCCATGGTTCATATATCTGTGTGTGTGTGTGTGTGTGTGTGTGTGTTTGTTTTGTTTTAAAAAAAGATAAAGACAAACCCTAGGCCGATGGCGAGGGTGTCACGGAGGGTTTGAGGGGGAGGTTGGCTGGCCGACCCCTCCTCCCTCCCTACCATGGGAGGGGAGTAGGGGTCAGCTCAGATACCACCCCTACCTTCATATATATATATATATATATATATATATATATATATATATATATATATATATATATATATATATATATATATATATATATATAAAAAGGAACCCACGCTATGAAATATTAACAATGGTTTAATCATTTTTTAATTATTATTATTATTATTATTATTATTATTATTATTATTATTATTATTATTATTATTATTATTATTATTATTATTATTATTATTATTATTATTATCATCATCATCTTTGGTTTAATTTTCATTTGAGTATACACCGTCATACCCACATATTTTGGTTGTATATACATATATAAAATAAAAATATAATATATATATATATATATTCATATATTTATAAATATTTGTGTGTGTGTATTTGGTTTTATAAAATCAAACACATGTAAAGATGTATATACAATTAATATATACTCCATTTTCAAAATCCTATCCAATGGATAACTCCCAATAGAGTTTTTATTTTTTTATGTGTGATAAATTTTGAATGCAAATAAGCCAATAACAAAACCCCTGATTCAAAAATATAAGTGAAGTTAATTTCATTATTTTACCCATTTACAAAACTAAGAAAAGAGAAGATAGATCTAGGAAGGAATGTCTACTTGCCTAAAAATACTAGGATCTGCACATTCAACTAATCTTCATTCCTTGCTTCCTTCTTTCCTATGTGGCTCTCCTGGTAATAGCAACACCTATGGAACAAGGGATTGGAGGAAAAAAATGAGGCTCTATAACCCTAAAATTGGTTTTGACTTTTTCCATCATACTTTCGTTTTTATTTTATTATTGTTACTAGTTTGGTTACCCACTAAATGGGTTAAGTTATGACCTAATTTGATTTAAAGTTCACTAAAGTAATTTTTTTTTAATAATGCAACAAGTAATAATTAATCCATGAAATTTATTAATAAGAATAAATTAATCTCTCATCTATTAGGAAGCAAAATATAATACTTTGTTATTAACGTGTGTTACTAAATATTTTTGTATTTATTTATTTATTAACTCTGGTAAGATATTAAATATTTACGATAACTAGAAACATAAGTAGTTAAAACTTTATACATATATAGCCAATAATGTCAGTTTATTGAGACATAAATCGTAAACCTGGATTAGTTCAATAAGTTCTTCCAGTAATCACAAAATAATCCAGTCTAATGTAGAATAATGCATACAATCAGAATCAGATAATAACCAAGATAATACTAGACACCTCTCATTGAGATTTTCACACACCTAACAAGAGTCTCATCTTATGACAATGCAACAAGGATAAATTTGTTTATGGTGATTTAACATTGGGGTATTATATTATCCCCCTCTAATAAAAGCATCATCCTTTATGTAAAAATCATAAGGAATGATAGAACACTAATTACTCACCCTCAACAACTATAGAGTACTACCATAACCATCGATACTCAAGGTTCCAATAGAAAATCATTGCACCCAAATAATGACTGATACATGCATATGAATATAAGTATCAGTCCACGGTTAATAATACTGAGTACAATTGATCAAAGCTAAACAATACTAACCAATACTAATAATAATTAGCTGCCATAATCTAGCTAATATCACATAAATACATATATCAAAACTCTAAAATTACATGTACACCATGTGTCACTTCTATTGTATACTCATACTAAGCATTCAGTGTCATCTCAAGGTGATCATATCATGTAAAATAAGGTGCATTGTGTTAATATTAATGCCAATTAGGGAACCATGCACTGCAATACCTTGAATACTAAACCAAACACCCATACTAATTGATACTACCAAATTATGCTATACTGATCAATGTCATTAAGTGCCAACTAAATCAAAATTAGCCTCTGAAAAGAGTAAGTGAGAACAAATTTCATCCTAATATAAGTCATGTTATTTTCATCTATTACTAACTCAAGTATCCATCCAATGTCTAAATCATACTAAGAGAAGTGTAATGAGCATCAATCATAGTGAGGTTACACTACTAAGATATGCATACATCCATGGTAAATCTAATTGAATAACCCTAAACCATATTTAACCATGTTGAAATAACTAATCAAGTTATATGCCAAAATAATAAGTAGTTAATACATAACAAATCTTCTATCTAGGCCTCCTAAAAGAGTCATAACTCATGCAAGGATCACACACACACACATAATAACCACCACATTTAGTGGGGTGGGAAGGGTGATACTACAAACCAACATGATCAGTTCCCATCATGACCCACTAGTTATATTTCAAGATACATCTTCTCTGCCATACCATGCCATAGGTGTACTAGTTGTGCACATATGAACACATATGAAACCAGCACCAATAATCATCAAAAAAAATATACAAGAGAATTCAACCAGTCATATAAGGGTAAAAATAATAAAAATGAGAGTAAGTATTCTCAAAATAAAAGATAAACCCATAAATACAAAATAAATTTCAACAATAATGTCCATGATCGATCATTAAAAAAAATCAAAGATAATAAAATAAAATGTTGGTTTCTAGTCAACTTAAAAAAAAATCAATCAAATATAATAATTTCAGCAAAATATAAGTGAAAATTGATCATATTACAAACACTATATGACTTTTTTAAAGCACTAAAAGTCATCCAAGGGTAGAAGGAATAAAAATAATCTTGATTACCTCCTAGAGGTACGAGGCATCCTGATTACCTCCCAAGAGTTTGAGGCATCTCAATTACCTCTTAGAGGTATGAGGCATCTCAATTTCCTCCTAGAGGTATGAGGAACATTGTCTATTACCTCTTAGAGGTAAGATAAATACCTATAAATTACCTCTCAAGGTAATATAATAATTGTACGTCATCATATGTAATAGTGCCACCATAAAAATCAACTGAAAAACTTACACAATATCATACTACTATAAAAGTATCAAAAGTAATCATACTATCTCACATCTATGACTATAAAGTAATCAAAATGTTTTCAAATAGCATTAATTATAGAGAGTAGCCATGTCAAACATGCCAAAAAATAAATTACATAAGTCCAACTGATGCTACAACATCATCCCGAATGACATTTTTAACATATATCTATAACTTTAGTTAAAATTTGATGAGGAATATCTGACTCTCTTTGCATATAGTAATATAATTTCCCAAGGTAACATGTGGAAATTTTATCTATTTTCATCACTAATCACTAATAAAGAGACTGAATAACATCCATATCATAACAAAGTACTATTACAGATGAGGTATCCAATACCATTTGACCATAACTGACTATCATGATAACCAACTATCATGAATGAGAATAATAACTATCAATTGTTGCACATGGTATCCCAATACCACATAAATATACATGTAGACATGCTATCTCATATCTCTAACTATAAATACTCCTAAGTAACATATCTCAAAGGAAATATCATTGTCAAACATAGCTCAATAAAGTTTTGTCGAGTGAAAATTGTATGCATATTTATGTGTTGATAGCTAAAACTACTATTTTTTTTAAATACAAGAAGTATCCAAATAGCCTAACCAATAATTATTGAAATGAAATAGGACATTTACAACACTACTCATCAATCTATACCCCGAAATACCAAACTTTAATAATTCAAAACTAGGGTGTGATAAGATGAAGAAAACAAGATTCTATAGGTCCTAATGCAGGCATCAAATATTAATAGATTTTGCATTTGTTAGCATATCACAAACTATTTAAGTATGCAATGGTCAATGCAAAATATAAACATCACCTAAAAGGGTGAACATTCACAAAAGTTTAGAAACTACAACCAATGCTAACTATATGTTGTAGACAACTAACATATATACTACCAAATCAAAGTGTACTCGTATCAAAATCTTGTTGAACATATATACCAACATTTATGGTTACTATTACCTAAAGTTTCTAAATAAATTTCTTATGTTAATGTTATTAACACTCAAAGGCAATCTCTCATGACTAAAGGATAAGACTACTCTTAAACAAGTATTCCTTTGAAAAAAAATGCATAATAGTTCTATCATTACCACTTTTTTTTTAACACCATAAGGCTATTTATGATTTTAAAATTGGTTAAGCTGTATAAATCCAAGCTTGAATCTAAGAAGGAATCAATTCAATGCATTTACTTTAACATACAATCAATCGCTATACTTATTAAAGGTATATAACATTTCCTCACCACTAAATAACATTATTTTCACCAAACTACTATGGTAACACCATAGTTTTATACCTAAAATCAATAACATATCAAATTATTATTAAATAATTATACTTAAAATTAAGTCAATGAAAGGTAATTGTAACAACTCTAATCTTAACATCCAATAGAATTAATAAGTCTAAGCTAGAATGCACACACTTAATTCTTAACCAAAGGTAAACAATGTGTTTGGGTGTTGAAAACTAAAGCAAGATACTCCAAGGTAGGTTTGACATGCATACTTATATTCAAATCATAGTATAAACAAACATAATTTCTTATAGGAATGTATTCAAATCTAAGCAAGGGTTTATAGGAAACAAATATTCCAGACCATCTCTATAACAATGCCAATCAAATTACTAGAGTACGAAAGAAGTGTATTAAGATAAAATCCCACTTAAGTACATATATAAGTAATACACAATTTATATGCATCATAAAAAATCAATCATATATAAATAAATATATATCATACAATAAATATGATAAAAAATGTTAACATGAAGTATGCCAATTCAAACTTCACCCAAACACAAACAACATGGGCACACAACTTAATTTTTGATCTCCACTCACTGCAAGTACAATCAAACAAAGAAATATGATAAGTTCCACAAATTCATCATGAATACCAAATACAATCCCTAGAGTTCTTAGTGTGGAACCCAAGATCTGGTTCCAAAATGTAATGCCCAAAATATCACCTAAATAAAACCCATAAAAACATTACAATTTTTTTTATTAATCTTGCACAAAGCTAACTCCACACAACTACAAACACATTAAACTAAATGTAAGGGTCAGCCCAGCTGCCGCCCCTCCCTTCTATATATATATATATATATATATATATATATATATATATATATATATATATATATATATATATATATATATATATATATATATATATATATATATATATATATACCAACACTGTGTAATATTACCAGTGATTATTATTATTATTATTATTATTATTATTATTATTATTATTATTATTATCATCTTTGGCTTAATTTTTATTTAAGTATACACCCACATATTTTGATTGTATATATACATAAAATAAAAACAAAAAATATGTACAGAGTATACATCCATAAAATGTATAAAATAAATAAGAAATTAGATTTTGAGTATATAGATTCATATATTTGTATGTGTGTGTGTGTGTGTGTGTGTGTGTGTGTGTGTGTATATTTGGTTTTATAAAATCAAACACATGTAAGGATGTATATACAATAAATATATAATCCATTGTCAAAACCCTATCCAATGGATAACTCTGAATAGAAGTTTTTTTTTTTTGTGTGTGTGTGTGTTATAAATTTTGAATGCAAAGAAGCCAATAACAAAACCCCTAATTCAAAAATCTAAGAGAAGTTATTTTCATTATATTACCCATCTACAAAACTAAAAAAAGAATAGATATATTTAAGAAGGAATGTCTACTTGCCTAAAAATACTTGGATCTGCACATTCAACTGATCTTCATTCCTTGTTTATTTCTTTCTTGTGTGGCTCTCCCAGTAATAGCGACACCTATGGAGCCAGCTCTTGGAGGAAAAAATATGAGGCTTTACAACCCTAAAATTGGTTGACTTTTTCCTTCATACTTTTGTTTTTATTTTATTATTTTTATTCAAAGCCCTAACTACACCCACCACTAGTTTGGTTACCCACTAAATGGGTTAAGTTATGACCTAATTTGATTTAAAGTTCACTAAAGTTTTTTTTTTTAATAATGCAACAAGTAATAATTAATCCATGAAATTTATTAATAAGAATAAATTAATCTCTTATCTATTAGGAAGCAAAATATAATACTTTGTTATTAACACGTGTTACTAAATATTTTCTTATTTATTTATTTATTAACTCTGGTAAGATATTAAATATTTATGATAACTAGAAACACAAGTAATTAAATCTATATACATATATAGCCAATAATGTTATTTTATCGAGACATAAATCGTAAACCTATATTAGTTCAATAAGCTCTTCTAGTAATCACAAAATAATCTAGTCTAATGTAGAACAATGCATACAATTAGACTCAGATAACAACTAGGATAATACTAGGCATCATCATTGAGATTTTCACACACCTAGCAAGAGTCTCTTCCTACGATAATGCAACAAGGATAAGGTTGTTTATGGTGATTCAACATTGGAGTATTATAGTTTGAATCTTTTGATCTTAAACATGTTCAAAACCACTTAATCTTAGGTATTATATTTCATTAAAATTTGAAAGTTATGATACATTATAAGAAATTCACATAATTTTTGAATCTTTGAATCTTAAACATGTTCAAAATTGCTTAGGCTTCAATATTACATATCATTCAAATTTTAAAGTTACAATGCATTATGAGAAATGCACATAAAGTTCCAATCTTTGGATATCAAACACCTTCAAAACCATTTAATCTTTGATATTACAAACTTCAAATATTTAGATCTTAAACACGTTTAAAACCACTTAAGCTTTAGTATTACATATCATTAAAATTTTAAAATTATGATGCATTATGAGAAACATGCATAAAGTTTGAATCCTTAGATCTTAAACATTTTCAAAACTGTTAAAGGTTCATTATTACATATTATTCAAATTTCAAAATTGTGATGTATCATGAGAAATGTACACAAAGTTTGAGTCTTTAAATTTTAAACATGTTTAAAACTACTTAAGCTTCGGTATTACATATTATTTAAACTTCAAAGTTATGATACATCATGAGAAACATCTATAAAGTTGAATCTTTTGATTTAAAGTACATTCAAAATTGCTTAAGCTTCATTATTACATAACGTTCAAATTTTTAAATTGTGATGCATCATGAGAATCATGAATAAGGTTTGAATATTTGGATATGAAATATGTTTAAAAACACTTTAATATTTCATATTACATATCATTCAAATTTCAAGTTAAGATGCATCATGAAAAATATGCATAAAGTTTGAATCTTCTCATCTTAAACAAATTTAAAATTGCTTATGCTTTGATATTACATATCATTTATATTTCAAAGTTGCAATGCATCATGAAAAATATGCATAAAGTTGAATCTTTGGATCTTAAACACTTTTAAAACCACTTAAGCTTTGGTATTATATATCATTTAAATTTCAAAGTTGAGATGCATTATGAAAAATGGATATAAAATTCCAATCTTTAGTTCTTAAATACATTCAAAACTACCTAAGATTTTTTATTACATATCATTCATATTTTAAAGTTTCCATGTATATAAAAATTGTGTGTAAACTTTAAATCTTTGGATCTCAAACATGTTTAAAATTTCTTAGGCTTCGATATTACATATCATTAAAATTTCAAAATTATGATGCATCATGAGAAACACACATAAAGTTTGAATATTTTGATATCAAACATCATCAAAACCATTAAGCTTTAATGTTACATATCATTCAAATTTCAAAGTTATAATGCATCATGATAAATGTTTATATTATTTAACTATTTAGATCTTAAACACGTTTAAAATTGATTAAGTTTTAATATTATGTATCATTCAAATTTTAGATATGTGATGCATCATTAAAAATATACATAAAGTTTGAATATTTGAATCTTAAACACATTCAAAATTGTTTAAGCTTCAATATTAAATACGACTCAAATTTTAAAGTTGTGATTTATCTTGAGAGATGTGCATAAAGTTTAAATATTTAGATCTTAAATATGTTCAAAACAACTTAAGCTTTAGCATTACATATCATTCAAATTTTAAAGTTGTGATGAATGAGAAACATGTATAAAATTTCAATCTTTGTATTTTAAACACATTAAAAAATGCTTAAGCTTCATTATTACATATCACTCAAATTTTAGAGTTACAATGCATCTTTAGAAATGCACATAAAATTCAAATCTTTGGATATTAAACACATTCAAGACTTCTTAAGCTTTAATATTACAAACATATCATTCATACTTTAAAGTTTTGATGCATCAAATTAAATATGCATAAAATTCAAATATTTTGATCATAAATACGTTAAAAATTGCAAAAGCTTTGGTATTACTTATCATTTAAATTTCAAAGTTATAATGCATTATGAGATACTTGCATAAAGTTCAAATTTTTGGATCTTGAATATGTTTGAAACCATTTAAGATTCTGTATTATATATTATTCAAATTTTAAAGTTATGATACATTATAAAAAATGTGTATTATATTTGAATCTTTAAATCTCAAACATATTTAAAACCATTTAAGCTTAGGTATTACATCATTTAAATTTCATATATGTAATGCATCATGAGAAACACACATAAAATTTGAATATTTGAATATCAAATACATTCAAAACCACTTAAGTTTCATTATTACATATCATTCAAACATCAAAGTTATGATGCATTATAAAAAATATGTATAAAATTCAAATATTTTGATATTAAATAAATTTAAAACCACTTAAGTTTTGGTATTACATATCCTTCAAATTTTAAAGTTGTGATGCATAATGAAAAATTTATAAAAATATCAAACTTTTAGATCTTAAATATATTCAAAACTTTCTAAGCTTTGGTATTACATATCATTTAAATTTTAAAGTTGTTATGCACTATAAAAAATGTGCATAAATTTTAAATTTTTGTATCTTAAATATGTTCAAAACCACTTAAGCTTTGGTATTCTGTATCATTCAAATTTTAATCTTTTGATACATCATGATAGATACACATAAAATTTAAATCTTGAACATGCATTATGAGAAAGAAACGAATCTTAAACACATAATATGAAAAACCTACATTAAGTTTCAATCTTTAAAATTTATGCAAATTTTAAAACCACTTAAACTTCAATATTACATATCATTCAAATTTCAAAGTTGTAATGCATTATAAGAAACATGCATAATATTTGAATCTTTAGATCTCAAAAACATTCAAAAATGCTTATGATTATGTATTGCATAACATTTAAATTTCAAATTTATGATGCATCATACAAAATCTACACAAAATCGAATCTTTAATCTCAAACACATTCAAAAATGCTTAAGCTTTGTTATTAGAACATTTAAATTTCAAAGTTGTGATGCATCATGAATAAAGTGAATGAATCAAGAATGTTTAGATCTTAAACATGGTTAAAATTGCTTAAGATTTATTGTTACATATCATTAAAATTTTAAAATTCTGATGCATCATGAGAAATATGCATAAAATTTAAATTTTTATATCTTAAACATCTTCAAAACCATCTAAGCTTTGGTATTACATATCATTCAAACTTTAATGTTATGAAGCATTATATAAAATGTGGATAAAGTTTGAATCTTTGAATCTTAAACACATTCAAAACCATTTAAGCATTAGTATTACATATCATTCAAATTTTAAAGTTGTAATATCATTCAGATTTAAAATTTATGATGTATGAGAAATATTCATAAAATTTAAATCTTTGGATTTTAAACACATTCAAAATATTTTAATCTTTAATATTACATATCATTCAAATTTAAAATTTATTATGTCTAATGAGAAATGTGCATAAAATTTGAATCTTTGGATCTTAAATACGATCAAAACCACATAAGCTTCAGTATTACATATTATTCAAATTTTAAATTTATGATGCATCATAAAAAATACATAAAACTTAAATATTTAGATGTTAAACACATTCAAAACCACTTAAGCTTTGATATTATATATCATTAAAATTTTAAAGTTATGATGCGTCATAAAAAAATAATCCCAAAGTTTGAATCTTTGAATATTAAACACACTCAAAACTGCTTAAGTTTTGATATGACAGCATTCAAATTTTAAATTTGATATGCATCATGACAAATTTACATAAAGTTGATTCTTTGGATCTTAAACACATTTAAAACTTCTTAAACTTTGGTATTATATATCATTCAAATTTTAAAGTTACGTTACATCATGAGAAACATGCAAAAGTTTGAATCTTTAGATCTTAAACACATTAAAAATCACTTAAACTTCAGTATTATATACCATTTAAAATTTAAATTTACGATGCATTATGATAAATGTACATAAAATTTGAATCTTTAGATCTTAAACACCTTCAAAATTGCTTAAGCTTTGGTCTTACATATCATTTAGACTTTTAAGTTGCAATGCATAATAAAAAAATATGCATAAAATTCAGTTATTTAGGTCTTAAACACATTCAAAACCACTTAAGCTTTGGTATTACATATTATTAAAATTTTAATTTATAATACATCATGAGAAATGCACATAAATTTTTAATCTTAAAATTTAAAGAATCTTTGAAATTATTTAAACTTTGGTATTACATATCATTCAAATTTTAAAGTTGGTATTACATGTATAAAGTTAAAATATTTGGATCTTAGACATATTTAAAATCACTTAAACTCTGATATTACATATTATTTAAAATTCAAGATTACGATGTATCATAAGAAATATGTATAAAGTTTAAATCTTTGAATCTTAAACACTTCTAAAACTATTTAAGATTTGATATTACATATCATTTAAATTTTAAATTTATGAAACATTATGAGAAACATGCTCAAAATTAAAATATTTATATATTAAACACATTCAAAACTACTTAAATTTTAATATATATATCATTTAACTATCAAAGTTTTTATCCATCATGTGAAACATACATAAACCTTGAATATTTAGATTTTGAACACATTTAAAACCACTTAAAATTTGGTATTACATATCATCAAAATTTCAAAGTTGTGTTGTATCATGATCAATGTGCATAAAATTTGAATATTTAGATCTTAAACACATAAAAATTTTCTAAAGTTTTGGTAGTACATATCATTCAAATTTAAAATTGTGATTCATCATAAAAAATATGCATTAAAAGTGAATATTTAAATCTCAAATATGTTTAAAATTAGTTAAGCTTTGGTATTACATATTATTTAAATTTAAAAGTTAGGATGCATCATGATAAACATGCACAAAATTCAAATCTTTGGATCTTAATTTTTTTTAAAACCACTTAAACATTAGTATTACAATGATTCAAACTTCAAATTTATGATGCATCATGACAAATGTACATAAAATTTGAATATTTGAAACTTAAACACTTTCAAAACCACTCAAACTTTGGTATTACATGTCATTCATATATAAAAATAGTGATGCAATTTTAAATGTATTTAAGATCTAAAGATTAAAACTTTAAGTATTTTTTTGATAATGCATCGCAACTTTAAAGTTTGAATGATATGTAATACCGAAGATTAATAAATTTTTAGTGTGTTTAAGATCTAAAGATTTGAACTTTACGTGCATTTCATGTAATACATTGTAACTTTAAAATTTAAATAGTATGAAATACAAAAACTTGAGTGGGTTTGAAGGTGTTTAAGATGTAAAGATTTAAAACTTATGCACTTTTCTCATGATGCATCACAACTTTAAAGTTTGAACGATATGTAGTACTAAAGCTTAACCAGTTTTTAATGTATTTAATATCTAAAGATTCAAACTTTATCCACATTTGTTATGATTTATTCCAACTTTTAAATCTAAATGATATGTAATACCAAAGCTTTTGTGATTTTATATATGTTTAAGATCTAAAGACTCTAATTTTATGCATGTTTGTTATGATCTATCACAATTTTGAAGTTTGAATGATATGTAATACTGAAGCTTAATTAATTTTGAACATGTTTAACATCTAAATATTTGAAATTTATAGATGTTTGTCATAGTGCATCACAAATTTAAAGTTTAAATGATATGTAATATCGAAGCTTGAATAGTTTTGAACATGCTTAATATCCAAAGATTTAAACTTTATGTGCATATATTATGATGAATCATAACTTTTAAATTTCAATGATATGTAATACTAAAGCTTAAGTGGTTTTGAATGTGTTTAAGATCCAATAATTTTACCTTTATGCATATTTTTTATGATGCATCACAACTTTGAAGTTTTAATGATATGTAATATCAAAGATTAAGTAGTTTTAAATGTGTTTAAGATCTAAAAATTTGAATTTTATGCATGTTTCTCATGTTGCATCACAACTTTGAAGTTTGAATGATATTTAATACCAAAAATTTAATTAATTTTTAAATTTTAATGATATGTAATACCAAAGCTTAAGTGGTTTTTAATGTGTTCAAGATCTAAAGATTCAAAATTTATGCATGTTTCACATGATGCATCATAACTTTAAAATTTAAATGTATGTAATACTAAATCTTAAAAAGTTTTTAACATGTTTAAGATTCAAAAATTCAAACATTATGCATGTTTCTCATAATACATCATAACTTTGAAATTTGAAAGATATGTAATACCAAAGTTTGAGTGGTTTTAAACATTTTTAAGTTTTAAAGTTTCAAGTTTTATGTATCTTTCTCATGATCTATCACAACTTTAAAATTTGAATGATATATAATATCAAAGTTTAAAAAATTTTAAAAATTTAAACTTTATACATATTTTTCATGATGCATTATAACTTTAAAATTTAATTGAAATGTAAAATTAAAGCTTAAATAGTTTTAAACATATTTAAGATCTAAATATTTGAATTTTATACTCATTTATCACAATGCATTACAACTTTCAAATTTAAATGATATGTTATAACAAAGCTAAAATACTTTTAAATGTGTTTGAGATCCAAAATTTTGAAATTTAATCACATTTTTTATGAAGCATCGTAACTTTTAAATCTGAATGATATTTAATACCAAAGCTTAAACAATTTTGAACATGTTTAAGCTCTAAAGATTTAAAATTTATGCATATTCTGCATAATGCATGGTAAATTTGAAAATGAAATGATAAATAATATCAAAGCTTAAGCAATTTTAAACATGCTTAAGATCTAAAAATTTGAAATTTATACACATTTCTTATAATGCATCACAACTTTGAAGTTTGAATTTTGTGATACCAAAGTTTAAGTAGTTTTGAGCATGTTTAAGATCTAAATATTATAATTATATGTGTGTTTCTTATGTAATATAATATTAAAGCTTTATTAGTTTTAAATGTGTTTAATATCTAAAAATTTAAACTTTATGAATGTTTCTCATGATGAATCATAACTTTTAAATTTGAATGATACGTAATACTGAAGCTTAAGCAATTTTGAACATGTTTGAGATATAAAGATTCAAATTATATATATATTTTTCATGATATATCACAACGTTTAAATTTGAATGATATGTAATACCAGATTTTGAGTGGTTTTAACTGTGTTTAAGATCCAAATGTTAAAAATTCAAATTTTATACACATTTCTCATTATGCGTCAAAACTTTAAAATTTAAATGATATGTAATACCAAAGCTTAGATAGTTTTTAAGGTGTTTAAGATCAAAGATTCAAACTTTATGCATGATTCTAATAATGCATTGCAACTTTTAAATTTGAATGATATGTAGTACTGAAGCTTGAAAAAAAATTAATATATTTAAAATCCAAAAATTTAAACTTTATGTGCATTGAAACTTTGAAATTTAAATGATATGTAATATCAAAGTTTAAATAAGTTTTGAATATGTTTAAAATATAAAGATTCAAATTTTATGCACATTTCATATGATGCATCATAAATTTCAAATTTGAATGATATGTAATACTGAAGATTAAATAGTTTTGAAGGTGTTTAAGATATAAAGATTCAAAATTTATGACTATTTTTCATAATGCATCACAATTTTGAAATTTAAATGATATGTAATACTAAAAATTTAGTAGTTTTGAATGTGTTTAAGATGCAAAGATATGAACTGTATGCAAGATTCTCATGATGCATCATAACTATGAAATTTGAATGATATATAATACCAAAGATGAAGCCATTTTGAATGTGTTTAAGATCCAAAGATTCAAAATTTATGCACATTTATGAAATGACTTAATTCTTTTTAGCATCACTTTATTTAGAGTGCAAGCAAAATTAAGAACATAGTTCACTATGTATGGTTGGGATTTGTATAATGTACCCACAATCTATAATCAAAGTTACACATGTATAATTCTATTCATACAACATTTTTAATATTCAATAAATCAAAAAATACAACATTGCATTTAAAATTCAAGACTCATAATGTAAAAGAGTCATTGCACCAACAAATCTAGGTCTTAACCATAATTAGATCATCCAAGATAAAGCATGCCCACATCATTATATAGAAATGTATAAGCTTTCAAGAATATTTTTACTCATTTAAATTCATACATAAAAGATATATGCAATGGTACTATCCTATATAGATCTTTATACCAAATCTCATAAATATAAAGATCATTGCACCATATTTAATCTTTACACTTAATACTAGACATAAGATAAAATATGATTTAATAAAAAAATTCATTTCAAGTAGATGCTATAGGATTAGCAAACAAAAATGATAACTCTTAAAAATCATGTTGTAGGAAGAGCATTAAATTACTACAGGATATCTCTAATTTAAATAGCAAAATCTAGTCATTAAAATTTGAATTTTTCTCTTAATATTCAATAAAAAAAATACTTCAGATATGTATTTCAAAGGTTAAATTGAGGAGAATAAAACTCATAAATAATTTTAGATAAAAATCTATGAATTATGAGAAACAATTACATCAAATTTGAGTTTATACAAAAAATACAACATACTCTCTTACGTTGCAAGAAGTTATTACATCAATAATACATAAGAAGAGTAATTTTAAACATGCTACAACAATCATTTAATCACTAAAACTAAGTAAGACTAGTACCAAACACATCATGCAACTTTATAATGAAAGAGTAGCCACCAAATGATCTGTACACTATCCTAACCCATTCTATGAGCCCTCTAATTGATGGCCCTCATCACTCTAACCATTAGCTAGGTGGTGGAGTCAAGAATTTGAGCTTTGGGTAAAGGTGTGAGATATATATATCATTGAAAAATTTATAGCCATTACTGAACATCATCAAACATAATAAATTTAACATTATTTATTAACAGATCTAAAAACACTACAACAAAACCTTCACAAGATGCTTTTACAAAAATAGGTCTTTCAAATCTATCAAGCATTCAATCATAAAATATAACACCCAGATCTATATTTTTTTCTAAAAGCAAAGTAATGAGCTTAATCATATTTTAATTCCAACAAAAAAATATAAAAGATAAAATAAGGAAAGCAATACCTTTACACCAATACTTCAAAATGTACCAAAATCGTAGCAAAATGAGCTAAAATAAAAAATATACGACTTGACTATCATGTCATATTTTCACAAACTACCCATAAATATCAACAAGGTCAAATAAAAATAGAATAATAAAAACCTATTAGTTGTAAAATAAATACAATGAAAAAGAAACACCTACATGGCCATTAAATAATTATAACATAATAAAGAAAACACCAAACATGCCATTTTTAAGGCAATACTCCCAATCACGAATAAAATGAGTAGCTAGGTTTTTAATACCTTAACCACCATGAGATTTCAATAATAAATCTGATTTTTAAACCCTTTACATTGAATAAGATTTTTAACCCACAACCAGATATGAAGAGTCAATCCAACTATACATAGGCATGAAATACAAACTTTAACAAAAAATTTAAAAAATATCACTTGGCACAAATCTACCCTAAAGAGGAGCAACTAAAATTTTCCTTGGTTACTCTTCAGAAAAAATTATTACTTGGCTCCATCATTTTTTTCTTTTCCATGGCTTGCTCTCTTCTTTTTTTTCTCTATCCAGGCATGAATTTTTCCCAAGCCATTAAAGTCTGTTGAGATGAAATCTAAACCTGTATTATTTTTCATGGTTGTCATTTTCTATCTAAATTTTTCTCCATAAGCCAACACAATAAAAAGACATTTTTTTCCAAGTAAAATAATTTATTACTCTTTTTTGGGGTGAAAAGTCAACCCTTAAAAGTCGTGCTTTTAAAAGCCTTAATCAATAAACTTTTTTTTTTTAATTAATTTATTTTTTTGTTTTCCTTTTTTTTAAAATTTATCTATTTAAAAATAGATAAATTTTATTTTTATTTTAACTATAATGTATGGGAAAACTTGAGTGATTCGAATTGCAAGAAAAAATGCAGGTATGGAGTCTGTCACCGAGCTAGGGCAGCCATGCCCTGGCTCATTTTTTGTTGTGTTTGGGATCGCACGGGAGGGGAAGGGAGTCCATCTGCTAGTAGGGGGTAGAGTTGTCTGGAG
Organism: Torreya grandis; assembly: GCA_037957365.1. NCBI lineage: Eukaryota > Viridiplantae > Streptophyta > Pinopsida > Cupressales > Taxaceae > Torreya > Torreya grandis. The sequence goes on along the minus strand of JARHVA010000025.1, from coordinate 9,199,339 downwards.
CGAATCCATAGCTGGAGAAAATTTTTGGGCAGGCGCAGTCATGGCTAAGAGTATACCTTCCAGGACTGGTGCTGGTTTTAGCTTCAGCAAAGTGGTGGGCATGACTTTGCTAGGACAGGAAGTGCAAGGGTATGAAAATGCCCTTTTTTTCAGAATACAGGTGCCAATGAATCAAATTTTCCTAGAGAATCCAGGATCATGAAGATTAACGGATGTCTAGAGAGATGCAAAGAAAGACCAAAACTGGTAATTTCTTTTGAAATGATTGCTGAGGATGTAGAATACTATTCTAATCATTCCTTATTTTTCAAGTTCTTAGGTTTAAAAGTCTCCCTTCAATTCTTGGAGAGTTGGGCTCAGAGAGTATGGGAATCAAAGGGAGAAAATAGAGGTCATGATGCTTGCAAACAACTACTTCATGGTGACATTTCTCTGCCTGGCTGACCGCAATAAGGTCTTTGAAGGGGGGCCTTATTTTTATAATCAGGTGGGATTATTTGTAAAACCATGGCATGCAGGCTTTAACCCTTCTGAAGAGCTCCCAAATAGAGTGTCAGTGTGGGTTTGATTTCCCAAATTTCTAATAGAATGTTGTCGTGAGGATGTGCTCCATATGCTGGCATCGATGCTTGGAAGACCTGTAGTAAGAAGGTGATGACTTTTGCTCGTATTTGAGTGGAAATTGATTTAAGTAAACCATTGCCAGATGCAGTAGAGATGAGTGCAGGTTCATATTCCTGGGTATAGCAACAGGACTATGAGACTCTTCCATTCTGTTGCTGCCTTTGTCATGAATATGGCCACCTGGTGTGAAGATGTCTGAAAGCCAGGCCAGTGGAACAGCAATCTACACCTCCTAGCACCGTTCCCAACACTGACAAAGGGAAGAAGCCTATTGCTGGGGAGGGCAAGGATGCTGAGGGCTTTGTTTAGGTAAAATCCCAAACTCGTAGCAAAGGATTGAAAAGAACCCTAAGAGAACGTCAGGAGGAGGATACTTTCAACAAGTTTGAGGTCTTGGATGAGTTGGGGCAGCAAGAAATAAATCTGGATGTGAACAATTCTGATCACCTTGAGGGGGATTTGGGATTGGAGATTAGCTCTGCTAAGCCTCCCTGTACTATGTAAGAAGAATTCACCATGCCTATGCTCACGGATGGACAGTTGGGGGTGCAGGTGATAGTGGAGCCAAATGCTGATATGGGGCAGGGAGTAGAGGAAGTAGTGCCTATAGTATGGACTATGGCAGTAGAAATGGATAAAAAAGGTAAATCTACTCCTAATCTGAGCATCTTTCAAAAGGATGGGAAGAAAGGGGTTTCAAAGAAAAATACTAAAATAAGACGTAAGAAGGACCTAGAAAAGATTGAGTTGATTAGGGAGAACTTGGTGGAGTTAGGAGCTGTTAAGACCCTGGACTCCCACTTCTTGACTCCTCTCAAATGATCATTATCTCTTAGAATGTAAGGGGCTTGAACAACGGCCCCAGACAAAAAGCTGCTCATGAATTAGTTCATAGGCATTTGCCAGATGTTCTCTTTCTTTAGGAGACTAAGGTTATTGTTGATTATATGATGAGTATAGCGCCTAAGATATGGAGGCAAGGTCAATGTTAGTGCATTGGAGCCCAGGGATCTTTGGGGGGTGTGGCATGTCTATGGAATCCATGCAAGATCCATCTTGTGTCTTGGATTTCATTCAGGTTCTCCTTATCCATGGTTTCTTTGTGCATTGAATCTAGGGAAACTGTTGTTCTCTCTAATGTCTATGCTCCAATAGATTTCTGAGGTAAGCTTGAGGTATGAAACAATATTCATGAGGTGCGTAGTTTGTTTCCTTATTTACCATGGATTATTGCTGAAGACTTTAATGCCATCTTGGATTTATCTAAGAAATGGGGAGGTATTATGAGAACCGAACCCTCTTCCATTCTGCTTAGAAACAATATCTCGGCACTTAATCTAGTAGACATCAAGCCTAGCAATGGCTGCTTCACGTGGAACAATAGAAGGCTGGGAGACAGGAGTATTGCCGAGTGCCTGGACCAATTCATGGTGTCATGTTTTTGGGTGGGGGTTGTGGTCTTCCTCTTCCACTTCTGAGATACTTGATTAGAGGGGTTTGGATCACTGGCCCATAAAGCTCACTATTTTCTCAGCCAAGATGCCTTAGAGGCCACCTTTTAAATTCCAGCTCATGTGGCTCATGGACCCAGACCTGTATGGTTGTGTTGTTGATTGGTGGAAAAGAGGCAGACTGGGTTTTGGCACATCAATGTATATTTTTGTCAAGCTCTTACAATTTGTTAAGTATCAGCTTAAGCACTAGAACAGACAATGTTTCAGGAACATTTACTAGGATAAAAATGTGGCACAAACACAACTGAATGACGTTACCCAGATGATTAGGGAAGAAGGGGCATCTGAATTTCTGTTAAGAGAGGAAGCTAAAGCTCTAAAAGTTATGGAGGAGTGGGAGTTAAGGGAGGAAATCTTTTGGAAGTAAAAGGCGCAAAATGTTTGGCTTCAGAAGGGGGATAGGAATACTACATTCTTCTTCAACTTAGTGAAAGCCAGGCAACATGATAATACTATATCCTCTTTGGTGACGGATAGGGGAGAGATTATTCATTCCACCTAGGGTATTTGTAATGAGGCAGAGTAGTATTTTGCTTCTTTATTTTAGGAGGAAGCGCAAGGGGACTCGGTAGCTGAGGCTCAGGTTCTTTCCTGTATTCTCTCTTTGGTTTCTTTAGAAATGAATGAGCATCTTATGAGTGCCATTTCTATGGAGGAGTTAGAGAGGATTGTTTTCTAGATGCAAAAAGGTAAAGTGCTTGGACCAGATGGATTTCTAATAGAATTTTTCTAGGAGTTTTGGGACTATTAAAGTTGATCTTTTAGCTGTTGTTCACGAGTCACAGACAAATAAGCAGATGCTCAAGGCCTTGAACTCAACTTTCCTAGCTCTTATCCCTAAGGGGGAGGGAGCTGATTGATTAAGTCAATTTCATCCCATTTCCCTTTGCAATGTGATTTATAAAATTATTTCTAAGCTGATTGCTGAAAGATTAAAAAGGTGGCTTACATTGCTTATTTTTTAAGAGCAAAATGGATTCATGGAAGGTTATCAAATCTTGGATGGCATGGTTGCGGCTATAGAGGCTATCCATTCAATGGCCAATTCCAAAGAAAAGGCTATGTTCATCAAGTTGGATATGATTAAAGCTTATGACAAAGTTTGATGGTCCATCTTTTAGAAGGTTTTGGGTGCTTTTAGATTTAGAGAGGATTAGATTCGCTGGGTTATGAGCTGTGTGAATTCGACTTCCTTCTTAGTTTTGATAATGGAGAGCATTCTAATTTATTTGGGGCCTCTCAGGGCCTGCGGCAAGGTGATCCCCTCTCTCCTTATCTGTTTATTCTTCTGGTGAAAGGGTTGGGATGGTTGATCAAAAGAAATGTGGAAGGGGGATATATTCAAGGCTAGCAATGGGGAAGAGGTCTCCTGGCACTATCTCACCTATAGTTTGTGAATGATGCAGCTTTGATGGGCATGGCGACTGTTAGGGAGGCTTTTAACATGCACAAAGACTTGGATGTTTATCTTGAGGTGTCAAGGCAGCTAATTAATGAAGGTAAGTCTTCAATTTAATTCTTCAACACCCCACTTCCAATTCAATATAAAATTACTAATATCTTCAGGTTCCAAATTGGAAATCTTCCTCTGTTATACCTTAGTATCCCCATCTCGACTGACAGGCAGTCTAAGGAGACGTGGCAGGGTATTCTGAACAAGTTTCATGCTAAGGTAAATCATTAGACTAATCACTGGCTATCCTTTTCTGGTTGGGTTTAGATACTTCAATCGATTGTGCAGGTGCTCCCTATATACAAGTGTATGATACAGGTGGTGTCAGTGAATTTTGTGAGAGACCTTGATTCCTTAGCAAGGCAATTTTTATGAGCTGGTAATTTATTAGCAACTAAATTGAGTCTCATTAAATGGGAGGTAGTTTGTAGTCTAAAAAGGCTGAGAGGTCTTGGATTAAGACAGTCGCTACTCTCTGGTATAGCTTTGGTAGTGAAATTGTATTAGAAGTGGTGTGTTGAACAAGACCGGCTGTGGGCTATAATCTTATCCCATAAGTACCTGGTTGGGATTCCTCAGAGAGATACCCCTCAGCATAGCTTGGCAGGGCTTTAAGGGTTGGTGATTTGGTCTATGCTCAAGAAGGGGGCTGCGCTCATTAAGCATGGATTGTTCTGGATATGCAAAAATGTGATGGAGGCACGGATCTGGCAACACTCCTGGGATGGCTTTCTACCTTTAGTAATTCAATATCCTCAGTTAAATATATTAGCTCAGAGATTTTGTGAAGCTGGTTGGTCAAAGGTGGATGATTTTAAGGTGTTTTCCCGTCAGGGGCAGGTGGTAAAAGTGAGATGGAAAACACTAAAGGAGTGGATGATTGTTGGATTGGAGGCTGAGTGTGAGGAACTCCAATCTATACTTGATGGATGTAGTTGTAGTGCCCTTTTGGAAAGTGATGTTCTGGCATGGGCCCCCAATCTGAAGGGATCATACATGGTGTCTTCTTAGTACCAAGAGTTGATCTCTCAGTAGCTGGATGGCGGGAGGGAAGTTCCTTGGTGGAAAAAAGTCTGGAATAGTTTCTCTTAGCTGAAGTGTAAGTGTTTCATTTGAATTTTGGCCTAGAATAAATGATTGACGTGGGATAATATCCAGAAAAGAGAATTTACTAGCCCTTCGAGGTGTGCTTTATGCAGTAGTGAGGAGGAAGATTCTCAACATTTATTCTTCTGATGCCCCTTCTCAGTGTAATTATGGCACTTTTGGTGGGAAGCATGGAAATGCCAGTGTGCTCATGCATCCTCCTTGGCTGATTTTTGGGTGAGATTGGGGAGACCACCTTCACGAGCTTCATTTCTATAGGAGGTTTGGTATGCTAGTCCTATATTCCTTTTATTGCAAGTCTAGCTAGAAAGAAATCACAAGATTTTTTGAGGAGAAAATTTGGGAATTTAGCAGGTATGAAATAGAATATTGGGCATGGTTTGACAAACCGTTAGAGCTAAGAGCGAGATTATCCTGCCGCTGGCGATGAGCGATGATGAGATAGTGGAGAGGCTGGGCGTACAAGGGATTTCTCTAGTCTTAGCATGTGTTAGGAGAGGTAGGCAAGTGAAATAGAGAGTGAAAAGGATGGGGAAATGGATGCCACCTCCTGCTAGTTTTTTGAAACTTAATACGGATGGTTCATCTCATGGGAATCCAGGTTCGGTCGAGATTGGTGGGATTGGTAGATTCTGCTAGTTCAGTGGTTTTGATTTTTGTGGTTAACAAAAGAGTGTAAACCGTTAATCGGATGGAAGGCTGGGCAATTTTATATGCTTTGAGGTGAGATTATGATCTAGGATGGAGGAAAGTGATTTGTGAAGCTGATTCTCAAGTTTTGGTCAATTTGCTTCTTGAGAAGAAGACCTTTGATGTTTGCTAGCAGCTGTCACTGATTGTTCAGCAGATTCTTCAAGTCAATTTTTGTATGGATTCAGTGATTTTTGCCCATATTCCTAGGGAATGGAACAGGGCAGCCGATTGCCTGGCAAGATGGGGTTCAAAAGAATTTGAAGGCCAGAAGTTTGATGGTTGGGAGCAGATGCCCTACGCACTATGCCAGAATCTGAAGAGGATTATTGTTGAAGATGAGAGCAGAATTGGAGAGTAATTTTCTTGATCTTGGGGTTTTTAATAGTTTTGTTGGTTCCTGAGGCATTGCCCTCAGGCTATTCTATACTTTGGTATTCTATGATTTAATAAATTTTTTACCCCTTTTTAAAAAAAAAAGAAATTATAATGTATGGCCAAAGTCCACAACTCCTTATGGGTCATCACGACCTAACACAATTTTATTTAATAAATAACATTAAGTATGGGTTACTTCTTGCCTACAGATTTATTAAATCAAGGTCATCATAGAGTCTTGTTTTATTATAATGCATGACATTAACTTTCTTGAGGTCTTTTGGTGATAGAATCAAGACAAGAAGACTCAAATAATATAAAACATATAGACATGTAAATTTGAACTATATAATCATCATAATATAAGATTATATTAATGGCATCATTAATATGTAATATCAAAGTATATTTCCATAAGATTGTTATTTCAAGATAAAAGTATGTCAATTTAGGATAACAATATTTCACTATAAGACAACAATATATCATTTTATGATAACGATATGTTGCTACAAGATAGTATCAATCAACATCTATATGTAAGCATCATATGATCAACACTAAAAAATATATTAATACATATAATAATATCTAACAAAAAATATTCAAATAGTAGGTTGTGACATCTTCCTCTCCTTAATAAGCAGCTATCCTAGTGATAAATTAAAATAACCATGGATAATGTTATTTAATACAACATATCTTCTCATATAATATTTATTTCACTCAACAAGTCCCATTATACCATGATTTATTGATTCTCTTTATTTTTTTTAAAGATTTTGATCAATCATTTATTGATTTTAATAATATGCCACTTTACAAAAAGTACAACAACTAAGTGCAAAATTTGAATCCTTCAAATATGGGATTCAATAGTTCATGCTTATTTAAATAAAGATTCATAAATTTCCATAACCAATGGAGAAAGGATCAAATCAAAACATTCAATAACAATTATACTGTAATTGTTTTGAAATTTTAAACCTCATTTGAGCAAATGTCATGTTTTAGAGCACTCATACATACTTAAATTTATATATTCTCTCACAAAATTTTAACATGATTCCAAAAATCAAAATTAGAATTTTGAAATTAATGTTGTTTTATTTTAGAATTTTCATTATAAAATGGACATAATTTTTTAAAAAATAACAATTTCATAGTTAAAAACTAAAATAACTTGAATAGTTCTACTCAATTATCAACCTATAATATAACAACTAATTTAGCACAAAAATAGTTAAATCTAAAATATTTTACATAAAAACTAGTTATACCCCAAACATAACTTTGTAATATTCACCATAAAATATAAACTATCATAGTAATCATACTTATAATTTCTTGTCATTCATCTTAAAATGAAATTAATAACCAACCAACTATGTTGTTGTAGTTACCAAAATTTACATCATTTATAGGTTAGTGTAGCATCCTGCACCAACTACACCAAATATTAAAGACGCTATTCTAGGCATTCTCATGCAACACTTAAAGTTTTTAGTATGTTCTTCATTAATTTGGTGAGTTCACATAATGGTTACAAGGATCCTAATCCCACCATCATTTTATAAATACTTTTTGGTAGTACTAAGAATTTCAAAATTGCCTGATCAGAACTTCACATTGCCCCTTTTGAGTATAGGCATACATGCTAGTCATGCCTTTAAATAGATCAAAATATCCCTTTCAATAATTTTTTTTATAAAAAAAATATCTATTTCATAACATCACATGCTTGTATTTACAATCAAGTACAATCTTGTTATAGTACATAATAATCCAACTTATAGGACCAATTAGTGCTTCATAAGGCTACATTAAAAAATTCCACACATAGATTGTTTTTATAACAACATTCAAGAGATGGGTAAGGTAACATTTAATCCACAAAATGATCATTATGCATGAATATCACATGACTAACTTGTGGCACACATGGTGCACACACTCGAATGAATACCTCATGCAAAGGAAAAAAAATAATTTTTTAGCCTAAGAGAGACTCCACTTCTTAACCCATACCCAGTCTAAATGTATACAGATATAATGCATCTTTACCTTTAATCTCATACTTTCATCAATCCTCATCACTAGAGAAATAATGCAAGATTATACTACATAATACAATATTATATCCTATCAAATTTAATTATAGATGATTATTTTTGAAAGGAAAAAATTGCATCACAAAGTAGTTCATGATTACATTTCTTAATATAAAGAGTTAACAACACAAGGTCACACTTGTTCTATGACATATACATGAAATATTTATGAAATAATGTTTGATAATATAAACAAACTACAATGTTACGTGGTATAATATAATCACATATAACATAGATGTTTACACAACATAAAATAATTTTACATGCAATAAAGAAACCACATGGAATATGATACACATGTTTATTCGACTATTTTGATAATTTATGTCAAGGATATTTTCACATCACAACACACAAACACATTTACAAGTGAAGCACAAAGATCTATGATTCTTATCAGATCATCTGATGTCTAGATGTCAACTAAATGACAACAAACATCTATCATAAGTACCATATAATTAATCCCAAGGATCTCAAATTTACCATCACTTTCTTTCAAGTAAGGGTGTGTTCCAACAAGGCCTAAAATATATATTCATGAGTCTTAAAAATTAATTACCAACAAGATTTATGCTTCATAAATTAGATGGCTCACACAATCCAAAAATAATAATATATCCACAAAACTCTCTAAATTGCCCAAGCAAGTCAGTCACATTTACCCCCACTGGGTCCTCCAAGATTGAGTCACACCCTCAGTCCTCTTAAGGTTTTCACACCTTGAGTATCATATGAGGGTTCATCTAAACAAGATATCATCAAATACTAGGAATTTATCTTCTTATTCTAATCATAAACTTTTATCACTAGTCTCCTAATTGGCTTACCTAAATAAGTGAATGGTTGACTAGCATTGCTTATCCTACACAATATGGCCTTGGGAAAGGTGGAATCAACCAAGGCTCATGGTGAAGGTTACTATCATGAAAATTATAACTTTTCACAATCATTAATTTCAACTAAAATTCATAAACTTTAATATCTCAATATCATAGAACATAATAATTATTCACTTTCACTTTACATGATAGTTGCAATCAACTAACCATAATAATATTTCAACTAGAAAAACCTTCCTAGTCTTGTTTACAAGTTGACTACTTTGGATCCAATAGTGTTACCCAAGCATAAATCATAATGCACTTTAAAAAAATTGCATAGTTATAATCAGTCACTTATAGTGACATATATAGGTAAGCAAAACATACACCTTCTTACCATAGTTGTAAAAAAAATAGCCTTATAAAATCAATAAGTAATTGTTCTTTTGAAATAAATTTTATTTTGATTTACTCAAGATATATCAATAATAATAGTAGTATCTTATTTTATAATCATTTCTATAAATTCAAGCACTACCTCATAAGGATTTATTAACAATTTGTTTGTATTTGGTGTTTAATTACACCACATTCTAAGGAAATATTTGTCTTGAAACAACCTTGCTCAACCATGAGCATCATATACCACTCAATTGAATGTCACTCATCACAAGAGTGCTATATCATCTCAATAATTTAGTATTTGAGTATATATTATACCAAATATTTAATTTATATGAATAGAATATTATAAAAAATAATCCCATAACAATCCTTAATTATGTTGAGAGCACCAATCTTCAATATTTTATTAATTTTTAAGATAGATAAAAAAAACTTATCATTTATGATATCAACCAAATATCAGCATTCAATCAAAAAAATGTTTTTGATCTTAATTATAAATTCACTGCCTTAGACAAAATAATGCTTCAAAATCACTAATCATGAAACAAAGCTCTTTCTTACCTTATATTTGTGCCACATAAGTTCCAATAATAAGTTGGGATACCATTCGAACCTCACTTAACCTATTGAATCTCAATTCATATTTTATTCTTTTATTATTTACAAAGATTATATTCAGTAATAAAAGTATCGATTTAAGATAACCTTTATTCAAAAATCAATTTATTAATTCAAGGTAAACATAGTTAATATGCCAAGAATCACAGTAGGTTAACTTCATCAAGTTGTCAATTAGGTCCTTAAGATAAAAATAAGGCCTACTAATTCCACTCAAGACTTTATTTAAAAAGAGAGTAAAGGTAGCCACATAAATCACATAAGTGCTATGGAATAACTTTAATTATAACTTAGTCCAATATAATACTTAAGAGAGTAATTTATAAATTAATAAACCACCAAAAATTGATTAAATATTCAATAACTCCCCAAGTGGTCTTCATAATAAAAATTTAAGTTCAAGGTCCTCCTCTTCCAACTCTTATCATTAAATTATATTAATGAATATTCAATAGAATTGTAATGTTAATTAATAACCATTCAAGACTATCAACCCAAAAAACTCAAATCAATCCCCAACCAACAAAGATTTTGAAACTAGATGATTTACTCAAGTAAATCAAGTATATTCTCTCCTCAACTAACCTCCTAGACATAAGTCACCGCTTAACCCTTTAAGGACTTAATTCCCCAATAAAATTTTTAACAATTATCAAATAATTATTCTAAATTCTAATAATGGTCTTTTATCACTTTAACTCATATTGACCTGTCTATATAGGTCAATTGATAATCAAGCGAGACCCATATTAATGCAGGTTGAGATTAGAAAAGGGCGACTTTAGTCAAGGCTATGGAGATCAACATATTTTGGTTAATGAATGATTAAGATCCCATAGGGTTACAAGATTGCCTACATAAATTTTACCAATTTTTATAGACACACACACACACACATATACATTCCATAATATAAAAAATTTCAGCATTATAGACTTGCATAAACAAAGCACTAATCAAATCATCCAAGAGGTTAATTGACTTATAAGGGTCACACATGTATCAATATATACAAGGCATATAAATTTATTAATTCAAGGTAAACATAGTTAATATGCCAAGAATCACAGTAGGTTAACTTCATCAAGTTGTCAATTAGGTCCTTAAGATAAAAATAAGGCCTACTAATTCCACTCAAGACTTAAGAGAGTAATTTATAACTTACTCCAATATAAGACTTAAGAGAGTAATTTATAAATTAATAAACCACCAAAAATTGATTAAATATTCAATAACTCCCCAAATGGTCTTCATAATAAAAATTTAAGTTCAAGGTCCTCCTCTTCCAACTCTTATCATTAAATTAGATTAATGAATATACAATAGAATGGTAATGGTAATTAATAACCATTCAAGACTATCAACCCAAAAAACTCAAATCAATCCCCAACCAACAAAGATTTTGAAACTAGATGATTTACTCAAGTAAATCAAGTATATTCTCTCCTCAACTAACTTCCTAGACATAAGTCACCCCTTAACCCTTTAAGGACTTAATGCCCCAATAAAATTTTTAACAATTATCAAATAATTATTCCAAATTCTAATAATGGTCTTTTATCACTTTAACTCATATTGACCTGTCTATACAGGTCAATCGATAATCAAACGAGACCCATATTAATGCAGGTTGAGATTAGAAAAGGGCGACTTTAGTCAAGGCTATGGAGATCAACCTATTTTGGTTAATGAATGATTAAGATCCCATAGGGTTACAAGATTGCCTACATAAAGTTTACCAATTTTTATAGACACACACACACACACACATACATTCCATAATATATAAAAATTCAGCATTATAGACTTGCATAAACAAATCACTAATCGAATCATCCAAGAGGTTAAGTGACTTATAAGGGTCACACATGGCCTCAATCATATAATACATGTATCAATCTATACAAGGCATATAAATTTAGCCCTAGTTTATGATGTATACTAGCATACAGGTTTTATTTCAATCTTAGAAAGACAATAGAGAGACATATAGGTGGCATTCAACCATCACAAAGCATACACATACAAGTTAACAAAATAAACCTCTAGAAGGATATGTACATCTACACTAGGTGTATTTATAGCCAACCAAAGTATATTATGCCACATAGTTTCTTTTGCCCAAGGTATACATAATCATAAAAAAAGATTAACTAACTTTTTAAGCACATGTTAAAATAAGTTAAATGCATCAAAACTCAATAAAAACCTTTAAGCATAGACTCTGATACCAAGTGAAATAACTCAAAAAAAAAATTTAACTTCACTTTATTCAAAGTGCAAGTAAAATTAATAACAGAGTTCGCTATGCATGATTAGGATTTGTATAATACACCCACAACCCATAATCAACGTTACACATGTATAATTCCATTCATACGTTATTTTAAATATTGAAAAAATCAAAACATACAACATTGCATTTAAGAGGCAAGAATCATAATGTAAAAGAATCATTGCACTAATAAATTTAGGTCTTAACCATAAATGGACCAACTAAGATAAAGCATGTCCACATCATTCTATTAGAATATATAAGCTTCTAAAGATGTTCTTGCTCATTTAAATTCATACATAAAAAATATATGCAATGGTTCTATCATATATAGATCTTTATACCAATATGTCATAAATTTAAGGATCGTTGCATCATATTTAATATTTACACTTAATGCTAGACATAAGATAAAATATGATTTAATAATAATTTTTATTTCAAGTAGATGTTACAGGATCAGCAGGCAAAAATGATAACTCTCAAAAATTATGTTACAAAAAGAGCATTAAACTATTACAAGATATCTTTGTTTTAAATAACAAAATCCAATCATATTGAAACTTGATTTTCTCTCTTAATATTCAATAAAAAATACTTTAAATAAGAGTTTCAAAGGTTAAATTGAAGAGAATAAAATCTAAAATTTATTTTTGATAGAACTCTATGAGTTATGAGTAGTAATTACATCAAATTCAAGTTTATACAAAAGATACATCATACTCTCTTAAATTTCAAAAAGTTACTACAATAATAATACATAGGAAGAGTAATTTTAAACATGTTATGGTAAGCATTTAATCACGAAACTGAGTAAGACAAGTACCAAATATATCATGCAACTCTAGAATGAAATAACAACTACCAAATGATCCACACACTATCTCGACCTATCCTATCAGCCCTCCAATTGGTGGCCCTCACCACCCCAAGCATCAGCTGAATGGTGGAGTCAGGTATTCAAGCTTTGGGCAAAAATATGAGTAAGATATATATATATATATATATATATATATATATATATATATATATATATATATATATATATATATAATTTAGAAATTTATAGTCATTACAGAACATCATCAAAGATAATAACCTCAACATTATGTACTAACAGAGCCAACAACATCACAACAAAACTTTCACAAGATCCTCTTACAAAAATGGGCCTGTCAAATCTATCAAGTACCTAATCATAAAATAGAACACCCAGTTCTATTTTTTTTTTGCAAGAGCAAAGTAATGTACCCAATCATATTTTTATCTTAGTAAGAAAAATACAAGAGGTAAAATAAGGGTAACAATACCTTTACATCAATATTTTAAAATGTACCAAAATCCAAGTAAAATAAGCCAAAATAAAAAACATACAACTTGACTATCATACCATATTTTCAAAAACTGTCTATAAATACCATTAGGGTTAAATAAAAATAAAATAATAAAAACCCATGAGCTGTAAAATAAATACAATAAAAATGAAACACCCACATGGCCAAAAAATAATTATAACATAAAAAGAAAACATCCAGCATACCATTTTTAAGGAAACACTTCCAACAGTGAATAAAATGAGTATCTAAGATTTTAATACCTTAACCACCAAAGCATTTCAATAATAAATTGAATTTTTTAAACTTTGTACACCAAGTAAGATTTTAAACTCATAACTAGATATGAAGAGTCAATCCAACCCTATGCAATCATAAAATACAAACTCCAATAAGAAATAAAAAATATCACTTATTTGGCACAAATCTATCTTAAGGAAGGGAAACTAAAATTTTCTTTGGTTACCTTTCATAAAATAATGCTTGCCTGGCTCCGTTATTCTTTTTTCTTTTCCATAGCTTGCTTTCATCTTCTTCTTTTTCTCTACACAAGCACAATTTTTTTTCAAGTCATTAAAGCCTAATGAGATGAAATCTGAGTCTACATTATTCTCCATGTCCACCATTTTCCCTTTAGAGTTTTCTCTATAAGCCAACATAGTAAAAATACATTCTTTTCCAAGTAAAACAATCAATTACTCTTTTTTTGCATGAAAAGTCAACTCCTAGATCAAGTAATTCTTTTGCCTTAATCAATAAACATTTTTTTAATTAATTTATTTTTTTGCTTTCTTTCTTTGTATTTATTTATTTATTTGATTTAATTATTTTTATTTATTTATCTATTTAAAAATAGATAAATTTTATTTTTATTTTAACTATAATGCAGAGCCAAAGTCCACAACCCCTTAATGGTCATCATGACTTAACATAATTTTATTTAATAAATAACATTAAGTATGGGTTAGTTTTTACCCATAGATTTATTAAATCAAGGTCATCATAGAGTCTCACTATATTATAATGCATGACATTAACCTTCCCAAGGCCTCTTGGTGATTGAACCATGATAAGAAGACTTATATTAAATAGTTTTAATTACAATATGATCCATGATGGGTAACAAGTTAATAAGCTTGAATTGATAATTAAATAATTTGAACCCCTTAATCACCCAAGTAAAAAAACAACAACTAAGATAAAAAGACAACTTATCACCAAGCTAACACACAAAAGTCACCAAACAAAGAAAATAATAAAAAAATAAAAGTGGACATAACCATAATCAAGTGAGATAAAAAAATAAAAATATCAATCAAGATTAAATGAATAAAATAAGATAAAAAGAGAGGCATAAAGCATGTTGTAACTACTCAAAAATTAGATAATTCATTATCATTATATTACTTATCTACTGATGGTATTATCTAGCTACTCACTACCTCCACAATTATTATCTCAACTATCAAAATTTATTGCCAACTTACAGCCACTAAAACATGGTATCAATAGTATCTGCTCTACATTGAAAACACACACACACACACACACACACATATGAACTATATAATCATCATAATAAAAAACTATATTGATGGCATCGTTAATATGCAATATCAAATTATATTACTGTAAGATCAAAGTATGTTGTTGAAAGATTATTATTGTAGGATAAAAGTATGTTGTTGCAAGATAATAGTATGTTGCTACAAGATAACACTATATCATTTCAAGATAACAATATATCACTATAAGATAATAGTATGTTGCTACAAGATAATATCAATCAACATCTATATGTAAGCATCAAATGATCAACACTCAAAAATATGTTAATACATAATAATGTCTATAAAAATAGAGTCAAATAGTAAGTTGTGACAATTTTTAATGATACATTACAACTTTAAAATTTGAATAATATGTACTATCGAAGCTTAAGCAGTATTAAATGGGTTTAATACCTAAATATTTAAATTTTACACACACTTCCCATGATACATCAAAACTTTAAAATTTGAATGATATATAATATCGAAGCTTAATCAATTTTGAATGTGTTTAAGATTCAAATATTCAAACTTTATATGCATTTTATATAAAATTTATATGATATGTAATATAAAAGCTTAAAGTGTTTTTAAAGTGTTTTAGATCCAAAGATTCAAAATTAATGTGTATTTTTTATGATGCATCATAATTCTAAAATTTTAATATGTAATACTAAAGTATAAGCAACTTTAAACATGTTTAAGATCTAAAAATTTGAACTTTATACATATTTTGTATAATGCATCACAAATTTGAAATGTGAATGATATGTAACACCAAATCTCAAGTGGTTTTGAACATGTTTAAGATCTAAAAATTGAAAATTTAGGCACTTTTTTGATAATCCATCATAATTTTGAAATTTGAATGATATAATATCAAAGCTTAAATAGTTTTGAACTTTGTATAAATTTTAAAGATTTAAATATTATGCATATTTATCCCAATACATTATAACTTTGAAATTTTCATGATATGTAATACATAAGCTTAGACATTTTCAAGGTGTTTAAGATCCAAATATTTAAACTCTATGTACATTTATCATGATGCATCATAATTTTAAAATTTGAATGATATATAAAACCAAAGCTTAAGTGGTTTTAAACATATTTAAATTTTAAATTTTATGCAAATTTCATATGATGCATTGTAACTTTTAAATCTGAATGATATGTAATACTAAAGCTTAAGCGATTTTGAATATTTTAAAGATCTAAATATTTAAAATTTATGCATATTTCTCATAATACATAACAAATTTGAAGTTTGAATGATATATAATACAAAACCTTAAGTGGGTTTGAACATGTTTAAAATCTAAAGATTTTAAACTTATAGACATTTCTCATGATGCATTTCAACTTTAAAATTTTAATGATATGTTATATCAAATTTTAAGTGATTTTAAACATGTTGAAGATCCAATGATTCAAACTTTATTTATGTGCATTTCTCATGATGCATTGTAATTTTAAAATTTGAATGATGAAATATCAAAGCTTAAATAGTTTTGAATATGTTTAAGATCTAACTGTTCAAACTTTATGTGTATATCTCATGATTCATCACAACTTTTATATTTGAATGATATGTAATACCAAAACCACTTAATATTTATAATTAAATATCATTCAAATTTCAAAGTTGTGATGCATCATGAGAAACATGCATAAATTTTTAATTTTTAAATTTTTAATACGTTTAAAATTACTTAAGCTTTGGTATTACATGTCATAAAAATTTTAGAGTTTTGATGCATCATGAAAAATGTGCATAAAATTTAAATTTTAAGATCTTAAACACATTCAAAACTAATTAAATTTTAGTATTACATATCATTCAAATTTTAAAGTTATACTATATCATAAGAAACACATAAAATTATAATCTTTGGATCTTAAACATGTTGAAAACTAGTTAAGCTTTAATATTACATATCATTAAAATTTAAAAGTTATGATGCATCATGAGAAACACAAATAAAAATTAAATCTTTTAATTTTAACCATGTTCAAAACCACTTAATCTTTGTTATTATATTATAAAATTTTAAAAATATAATGTATTATGAAAAATACGCATAAAGTTCAAATCTTTATATCTAAAACACATTCAAAATAACTTAAGCTTCGGTATCACATCATTTAAATTTTAAAGTTTCAATGCATCATGAAAAACATGCATAAATTTAGAATCTTTAGATCTTAAACATGTTCAAAACCACTTAAGCTTTGGTATTACATATTATTCAAATTTCAAAGTTATGATTTATTATAAAAAATACACATAAAGTTTGAATCTTTAGATCTTAAATATGTTTAAAACTTTTCAAGCTTTAAATTTTAAATTTGTGATGCCTCATGATAAATTCACATAAAATTTGAATCTTTGGATCTTAAACACATTAAAAACTACTTAAGCTTTGATTTTACATATCATTTAAGTTTTAAAGTTAAGATACAATATACAAAATGTGCATAAAATTCAAATCTTTGGATCTTAAACACATTTAAAATAACTTAAACTTTAATATTACATATCATTTAAATTTTAAAGCTGTAATGAATCATGAGAAACATGCATAAATTTTAAATTTTTAAATCTTAAATATGTTCAAATTCACTTAAGATTTAGTATTACATATAATTCAAATTCAAAAACTATGATGCATCATGAGAAATGGTCATTAAGTTTGAATCTTACACATGTTCAAAATCATTCAAGTTTTGGTATTCTTTCAATCAAATTTAAAATTTATGATGCATCATACTAAACATGCATAAAGTTTGAATCTCTAGATTTTTAAAATGTTCAAAACATGTTTAAGCTTTAGTATTACATATCATTTAAATTTCAAAGTTGCAATGCATCATGAGAAATGTTCATAAAATTTGAATCTTTAGATTTTAAATATGTTCAAAACTATTTAAGTTTTAGTATTACATATCATTAAAATTTTAAAGTTGTGATGTATTATAATAAATGTGCATAAAATTCAAATTATTAAATCTTAAATACTTTCAAAATTGTTTAAGCTTTGGTATTACATATCATTTAAATTTCAAAGTTGTGGTGTATTATGAAAAACATGCATAGAGTTCAAATCTTTAGATCTTAAACGCATTCAAAATTGACTAAACTCTGATATTATATATCATTTAAATTTTAAACTTATGATATATTATGAAAAACCTACATAATTTTCAAATTTTTGAATCTGAAACACATTAAAAACTCCTGTAACTTGATGCTTTGCTCATAACTTTGCCTAGAAAGGCTTATTGAGGGCCTAAAACTACCATTTCAGTTGTCATATTGACTAATTTTAAATATAATTTTTTTTAATTTTAAATCAACATCATTATAAAGTAGAAGAAATTAGCGTTCAATGCAATCAGTGGTATCAAAAATGGAGTTACAGATTAAAAGATATGGCTAAAAAACCAATACACAATCGTACACAGTCACATCAACACCTTCGAAACATGGAAAAGTAGAAAATCATAGAATGATATATGATGAAAAGACATCATATCTTATATTTACAAAAATATCTTGAAAATACACTCAAAAAAATATTTTTAGTTTTTTAAAATTATCAAATTAACCCTTATGACCTGCCCTCTGAGTGTTATTTAGTGAAAAATTGGCTAAATGATAAATCTTCTCAAGAAAGTCACTTCGCATCATCATAATTTTTCATTGAAAAATCAAATAGATACAAAACCAAATATACATATTACCTTATCATGTCATTTGGACTTTATTTTATCTTTTATAAATAAGATTCAAAAATGCTCACTGTAATATTGAAGCTTAAACGATTTCAAACATGTTTAAAATTGAAAGATTCAAACTTAATGCACATCTTTCATGATGCATAACAAATGCAAAATTTGAATGATATTTAATACTAAAAATTAAGAGATTTTAAATGTGTTTAAGATCTAAAGCTTCAAACTTTAAGTAATTTTGAAGGTGTTTAAGATCAAAATATTTGAATTTTATGCACGTTTCTCATGATGAATACCAAATTTTAAGTTTGAATGAAATGTAATACCAAAGAATAAGTGGTTTGTAATATTTTTAAAATATAAATATTCAAACTTTATGTATTTATCATGATGCATCACAACTTTAAAATTCAAATGATATGTAATATCGAAGCTTAAGTGGTTTTGAATGTGTTTAAGATATAAAGATTCAAATTTTATATGTATTTATTATAATACATAGCTAATTTGAAGTTTGAATGATGTCATATCAAATTTTAAATAGTTATGAGCATATTTAATAGTCAAATATTCAAACTTTATAAGTGTTTTTTATGATGCATCACAGCTTTAAAATTTGAATAATATATATTACCAAAGTTTAAGTGGTTTTGAGCATGTTTAAGATCCAAAAATTCAAACTTTATGTATTTTTATCATGATGCATCATAACTTTCAAATTTAAATGATATGTATTATCAAAGTCTAAGCGATTTCAAATATGTTTAAGATCTAAAGATCTAAAATTTAAGCACACTTCTTATGAGACATCATAAATTTTAAATTTGAATGATATGTAATACTGAATCTTAAGTGGTTTTAAACATGTTTAAGATTCAAGAGTTGAATTTTATGCATGTTTATTATAATCTATTAAAAATTTGAAATATAAATTATATTGTAACTTTGAAATTTGAGTGATATATAATATTAAAATTTAAGTAGTTTTGAACATGTTTAAGATTCAAATATTTAAATTTTATATGTATTTTACATGATGCATTGTATTTCTAAAATTTGAATGATATATAATACTAGAGCTTAAATGATCTTAACTATGTTTAAGATACAAAGATTCTTGATTCATGCACATTTTTCATGATGCATCACAATTTTAAAATATAAATACTTTAGTAGCAAAGTTTAAGTAGTTTTAAATGTGTTTGAAATCCAAATATTTTATTTTATGTGAGTTTCATATGATGCATTGCAACTTTAATGATATGTAATATCAAATATTAAGTGGTTTTGAATGTGTTTGAGATTTAAAAATTTGAACTTTATATGCATTTTTCATAATGTATCACAAATTTGAAATTTGAATGATATGTAATATCAAATCTGAAGTGATTTTGAACTTTGTATAAATTTTAAAGATTTAAATTTAATGTAAATTTCTCATAATGTGTGTTTAAGATTCAAATATTTTTCACAATGCATGTTTAAGATTTAAATTTTATGCATTATTTTCATGATGTATCAAAAATTTGAATGATATGAAATACTGAAGCTTTAGAAGTTTTGAATGTGTTTAAAATATAATAATTTAAACTTTATGTGCATTTTTCATGATGCATCACAACTTTAAAATTTGAATGAATGTAAATACCAAAGCTTTAAAAGTTTTGAACATGTTTAAGATCTAAATATTTGATCTTTATATGGGTTTCATATAATGCATGACAAATTTGAATGATATTATAATACCAAAATTTAAGTGGTTTTTAATGTGCTTAATATCAAAAGAGTCAAATTTTTGTATGTTTCTCATGACGCATCATAGTTTTAAAGTTTGAATGATATGTAATACTAATACTTAAATAGATTTTAACATATTTGAGATCCAAAGATTTAAAATTTATGTGAATTTATCATAATGAATCACAACTATGAAATTTAAATGATGTAATACTAAAGATTAAATGGTTTTAAATGTGTTTGAAATTTAAATATTTGAACTTTATGCACATTTTTCATGTTGCATCCTAACTTTGAAATTTAAATTATATGTAATATTGAAGTTTAAGTGGTTTCAAATATGTTTAAGATATAAATATTCAAACTTTATATTTGTCTCTCATTATGCTTCACAATTTTTAAATTTGAATGATATATAATATCAAGCTTTAACAGTTTTGAACAATCTAAATATTTCAACTTTATGTGCCTTTTGTTTGATGCATCAAAACTTTAAAGTATGAAAAATATGTAATACAAGCTTAAAGGGTTTTGATTATGTTTAAGATATAAATATTTAAATTTTATGCACATTTTTCATGATGAATCACAACTCTAAACTTTAAATGATGTGTAATAACAAAGTTTAAGTAGTTTTGAATGTGTTTAAAATCCAAAAATTCAAAGTTTATGCATGTTTATCATTTATTCATCACAATTTTGAAATTTGAAAGGATATGTAATATCGAAGCTTAAATTATTTTAAACAAGTTTAAAATTTAAATATTTAAACTTTATGTGCATCTCTCATGATACATCTCAACTTTAAAATTTGAATGATATGTAATACTGAAACTTAAGCAATTTTGAATGTATTTAAAATCTAAAGATTTAAACTTTATGCTCATTTCTAATAATACATCATAAATATAAAATTTTAATGATATGCAATACACAAATTTAAGTGGTTTTAAACACGTTTAAGATCTAAATATTTCAATATTATGCATGTTTTTATGATGCATTTCAACTTTAAAATTTAAATGATATATAATACTGAAGCTTAAATGGTTTTAAAAGTGTTTAAAATTCAAAGATTCAAATTTTATATGCATTTTTTATGATGCATCACAAATTTAAAACTTGAATGATAAGTAATACATAAGTTTAAATAGTTTTGAACATGTTTAAGATCTAAAGATTCAAATTTTATGCATATTTCTCATAATGCATCATAATTTTGAAATCTAAATGATATATAATATCAAAGAATAAGTAATTTTGAACATATTTAAAATGTAAAGATTTAAAATTTATGTGTATTTTTTTATTATATATTTTAATTTTAAAATTTAAATGATATGTAATACCAAAAATTAAAGTGGTTTTAAACATGTTTAAGATCCAAATATTCAAATTTTATTGACATTTTTATGATGCATCACAGTTTTAAAATCTGAATGATATATAATGCAGCTAAAGTGGTTTCAAATGTATTTTAAATTTAAAGATTCAAATTTTATGCATGTTTCTCATGATCTATCATAATTTTGAATTTTAAAAGATATGTAATACTGAAGCTTAAGTAGTTTTGAACATGTTTAAGATCTAAAAATTCAAACTTTGTGCATATTTATAATGATACATCATAAATTTAAAATTATAATGATATTTAATAATGAATCTTTAGTATTTTTTAACATGTTTAAGATCCAAATATTTAAACTTTATGTGTTTTTTATAATGCATTGTAACTTTGAAATATTAATGATATATAATACTAAAGCTCAAATAATTTTGAACGTACTTAATATCTAAAAATTTAAACTTTATGCATAGTGTTTAATATCTAAAAATTTGAATTTTATGCACATTTCTCATAACTTATCATAAATTTAAAATTTGAATGATATGCAATAATGAAGTTTAAGTGGTTTTGAATATATTTAATATTTAAATATTGAATCTTTATGCATATTTCTCATAATGAATCTCAACATTGAAATTTGAATAATATGTAATACTAAAGCTTAAATAGATTTAAATGTGTTTAAGATTCAAAGATTAAAAATTTATTTTTATTTCTCATTATAAATCATAACTTTAAAATTTGAATGAAATGTAATATTAAAGATTAAGAAATTTTTAACATGTTTAAGATTCAAAGATTCAAATTTTATGCACATTTTTCATAATACATCGTAACTTTAAAATTTAAATGATATGTAATACCAAGGCTTAAGTGGTTTGAAACATATTTATCATAATTCATCATAAATTTAAAATTTGAATGATATGTAATACCAAAGCTTAAGTAGTTTTGAATATTTAAGACTCAAAGTTTTGTACTTTACATACATTTCTCATAATGCATCACAAATTTAAAATTTGAATGATATGTAATATCAAAATTTGAATGGTTTTGAGTGTATTTAAAATCAAAAAAAAAAAAAAATTATGCACATTTCACATAATTTTATTTTAACTTTGAAATTTAAATGATATGTCATACTAAAGATTAAATGGTTTTAAACGTATTTAAAATTTAAAAAATCAATTTTTATGTGCATTTCTTATGATGCATCACAACTTTAAAATTTAAATGATGTGTAACAATGAAGCTTAAGTAGTTTTAAATGTGTTTAAGATGTAAAGGTTTGAACTTTATGCATATTTCTTATGATGCATCATAACCTTGAAATTTGAACAATATGTAATACCAAAGTTTAAGTAATTTTGAACATGTTAAAAATAAAAAAATTTAAATTTTATGCATATTTTTCATAATGTATCACAACTTTAAAATTTAAATGATATGTAATACCAAAGCTTAAGTGATTTTGAACCTGTTGAAAATTAAAAAATTTAAACTTTATGCATGTTTTTCATAATGTATCGCAACTTTAAAATTTAAATGATATGTAATACCAAAGCTTAAGTGATTTTGAACCTGTTAAAAATTTAAAAAATTAAATTTTATGCATGTTTTTCATAATGTATCACAACTTTAAAATTTCAATGATATGTAATAGCAAAATTTAAGTGGTTTTAAATGTGTCTAAGATATAAATATTCAAATGTTAAGTGTATTTTGTATGATGCATCACAACTTTTAAATTTTAATGATATTTAATACTGAAGCTTAAGCAATTTAAAAAGTGTTTAAAATCTAAAGATTCAAATTTTATGCAATCTCTTATGATGCATCATAAATTTAAAATTTAAATGCTATTTAATACCAAAATTTAAGTGGTTTTGAACGTATTTGATATAAAAAGATTCAAATTATATGCATGTTTCTCATGATGTATCACAATTTTAAAGTTTTAATGATATGTAATATCAATGTTTAAGCATATTTAAATATGTTTAAGATCTAAAGATTCAAAATTTATGGATATTTTTCATGATACATTATAACTATTGAAATTTAAATGATATGTAATACCTAAGTTTATATGATTTTGAACATATTTCAAATCTAAAGATTTGAACTTTATGCATATTTATTATGATGCATTACAACATTGAAATCTAAATGATATGTAATGGTAAATTATGAGTGGTTTTGAACATGTTTAAGATCTAAAGATTTAAATTTTATTCATGTTATGATGTATCACAAATTTGAAGTTTGAATTATATGTAATACCAAATCTTAAGTGATTTTGAACATGTTTAAAATTTACTAATTTAAACTTTATGCATATTTCTCATAATGCATCACAACTTTTAAATTTGAATGATATATAATATTGAAACTTAAGTAGTTTTCAACATGTTTAAGATCCAATGATTCAAAATTTAAGTGCATTTCTCATGAAGCATCATAATTTTAAAATTTAAATAATATATAATACCAAATATTGAGTAATTTTGAACATGTTTACGATCTAAATATTTGAAATTTATACATATTTTTTATGATGTATTATAACTTTAAATTTTGAATGATATATAATATCAAAGCTTAAGCAGTTTTGAATTCATTTAAAGATCTAATTATTCAAATGTTATGCATGTTTCTTATGATGTATCACAATTTTGATATTTGAATGATATGTAATACTAAAGCTTAAGCATATTTAAGTGTGTTTAAGAACCAAAGATTTAAACTTTATGCATATTTCTCATGATGCATCACAATTTTAAAATTTGAATGATATGTAATATCAAAGTCTGAGTATTTTTGAACATGTTTAAGATCTAAAGATTTAAATTTCATACAAATTTCTCATGATTAATCACAACATTGAAATTTGAATGATATGTAATACCGAATTTTGAGTGCTTTTAAATGTCTTTAAGATCCAAAGATTCAAATTTTATATGTGTATATAATGATGCATCATAACATTAAAGTTTGAATGATATGTAATACCGAAGCTTAAACCATTTTTAATGTGTCAAAGATCTAAATATTTAAATTTTATGTATGTTTGTAATGATACATCACAAATTTGATATTTGAATGATATATAATATCAAAGATTAAATAGTTTTGAATGTGTTTAAGATCTAAAAATTTAAAATTTATGCATATTTTTCATGATGCATCATAATTTTAAAGTTTAAATGATATGTAATACCAAGACTTTAGTAATTTTAAATAATTTTAAAATATAAAGATTTAAATTTTAAGTGCATTTGTCATGATGCATCATAACTTTAAAGTTTGAATGATATGTAATACTAAAATTTAAGTAGTTTTTAAGATTTAAAGATTCAATCTTTTTATGCATTTTTCATAATGCATTGTAACTTCGAAATTTGAATGATATGTAATATCAAAGTTTAAGTAGTTTTGAATGTGTTTGAAATCTAAATATTCAAATATTATACATATTTCTCATAATGAATCATAACTTTAAAATTTTAATGATATGTAATATCGAAGCTTCAAAAATAGGGATGTCTTTAAGATCTAAATATTCAAATTTTATGCACATTTCTCAATTATACATTACAACTTTGAAATTTGAATTATATGTAATACTAAAACTTAAGAAATTTTGAACATTTTAAAGATACAAAGATTTAAATTTTATACGTGCTTCTCATGTGCATCAAGCATTAAAATTTTAAATGATATGTAATTTTGAAACTTAAGCATGTTTGAATTTGTTTAAAATCTAAAGGTTCAAATTTTATGCACATTTTTAAAAATGGATTATAACTTTAAAATTTTATTGATATGTAATATTAAAGTTTAAGAGGTTTTTAACATTTTTAAAATCCAAATATTTGAACTTTATGTGTATTTTTTATGATGCATCACAACTTTGAAATTTGAATGATATGTAATACCATAGCTTAAGTGATTTTAAATGTATTTGAGATCTAAAGATTTGATCTTTATGCATATTTCTAATGATGCATCAAAATTTTGAAATTAGAATGATATGTAATATTGAAGTTTAAGTGGTTTTGAAGATGTTTAAAATCTAAAGATTCAAATTTTATGAGCATTTATCATGATGAATTACAACTTTAAAATTTGAATGATATGTAATATTGAAGCTTAAGTAGTTTTAAACATATTTAAGATCTAAATATTCAAAATTTATGTGTATTTCTCAAGATAGATCCTAACTTTAAAATTTGAATATGTAATACTTAACCTTAATCAGTTTTGAAAGTGTTTAGGATCTAAAGATTTAAAATTTATGTGCATTTTTCATGATCCATCATAATTTTGAAATTTAAATGATATGTAATATCAAAGCTTAAGTGGTTTTAAATCTGTTTGAGATCCAAAGATTTGATATTTATGTATATTTTTTGTAATGTATTACAACTTTAAAATTTAAATGATATGCAATACTGAAGTTTAAATAGATTTGGATGTATTTAAGATCTAAAGATTTAAACTTTATGCATATTTTTCATGATGCATTAAAACTTTGAATTTTGAATGATATGTAATGTTGAAGCTTGACTAGTTTTGAACATATTTAAGAATTAAATATTTAAACTTTATGAATGTTTCTCATGATTCATCACCACTTTGAAATCTAAATGATATGTAATACTAAAACTTGAGATGTTTTGAATGTGTTTAAGATCCAAATATTTAAATTATATGTGTGTGTCATGATGCATCACAATTTTGAAGTTTGAATGATATGTAATAGTAAAATTTCAATATTTTTGAATGTGTTTAAGATCTAAAGATTCAAAGTTTATGCATGTCTATTATGATGTATTATAACTTTGATATTTGAATGACATGCAATACTAAATTTTAAGCAGTTTTGAATGTGTTTAAGATCTAAAGATTCAAACTTTATGCACATTTTTTATGATATATCATAACTTTAAAATTTTAATGATATGTAATATCAAAGATTAATTAATTTTGAATATATTTAAGATCAATTATTCAAATTTTATATGTGTTTCTAATGATGTATCATAACTTTGAAATTTGAATGATATGTAATACAAGTTTGAGCAGTTTTGAATTTATCTAAGATCTAAAGATTCAAAATTTATGTGCATTGGTGATGATGCATTGCAAATTTAAATTTTGAATGATATGCATATGGAAACTTAAATAGTTTTAAATTTATTTAAAATCCAAAGATTCAAAATTATTGCACATTTGTCATGATGTATCACAATATTGATGTTTGAATGATATGTAATACCAAAACTTAAGAAGTTTGGAATGTGTTTAAAATTTAAATATTCAAACTTTATACAAGTTTATCATGATGCATTAAAAATTTAAAATTTGAATTATATGTAATACTAAAGTTTAATTGGTTTTGAATGTGTTTAAGATCCAATGATTTAAAATTTATATGCATTTTTTTATGATGTATCA
This sequence comes from Torreya grandis, assembly GCA_037957365.1. Lineage (NCBI taxonomy): Eukaryota > Viridiplantae > Streptophyta > Pinopsida > Cupressales > Taxaceae > Torreya > Torreya grandis. The sequence goes on along the minus strand of JARHVA010000025.1, from coordinate 9,172,167 downwards.
CAATTTTGAAATTTTGAATGACAAGTTTATCATGGTGCATTAAAAATTTAAAATTTGAATTATATGTAATACCAAAGCTTAATTGGTTTTGAATGTGTTTAAAATCCAATGATTTGAACTTTATATACGTTTTTTATGATGTATCGCAATTTTGAATGATATATAATAATATCGATTCTTGAGCATATTTAAACATGTTTAAGATTCAAAGATATAAAATTTATGCATATTTATCATCATACATCACAACTTTAAATTTAAATGATATCTAACATCTAAAGATTTGAACTTTATGTGTATTTGTCATTAAAATTTTGAAGTTTGAGTGATATGTAATATCGAAGCTTAAGTAGTTTTGAACATATTTAAAATCAAAGATTCAAATTTTTTATGCAATTTCATGATGCATCACAACTTTTAAATTTGAATGATATATAATATTGAAGCTTAAATAGTTTTGAACATGTTTAAGTTCTAGATATTTAAATTTTTTATGTAATTTCATGATGTATCACAATTTTTAAATTTGAATGATATGTAATACTAAAATTTAAGTGGTTTTGAATTTGTTTAAAAATTAAATATTTAAACTTTATGCACGTTTCTCATAATATATTATAAATTTGAAATTTTAATTATATGTAATACAAAAGTTATAAATATTTTTAAGATATAAATTTTTAAAATTTATGCACATTTTTCATGATGCATCGATACTTTGATATTTAAATGATATGTAATACTGAAGATTAAGTAGTTTTGAATATGTTTAAGATCTAAAGATTTTAATTTTATGTATGTTTATCATGATGCATCACAACTTTAAAAGTTGAAGCTTAAATGGGCTTTAAAATATTTAAGATATAAAGATTATAACTTTATGTATTTTTATCATGATGCATTACATCTTTGAAATTTGAATGATATGTAATATCGAAGCTTAAATAATTTTAAATATATTTAAGATCTAAAGATATGAAATTTATGTGCATTTTTCATCATGCAGCATAACTTTGAAATCTAAATGGTATGTAATACTAAAGGTTAAGTGGTTTTGAATGTGTTTAAGTTCAAAATATTTAAACTTTATGTGCATTTCAAAATTTGATTAATATGTAATACTGAAGCTTAAGTGGTATTAAACATGTTTGAGATCCAAATATTTGATATTTTTGCATGTTTCTCATGATGCATTACAAATTTAAAATTTGAATGATATGTAATACTGAAGCTTGAGTAGATTTAAACATGTTTAAGATCCAAAGATCTAAAAATTTTATGCATTTCTTATGATGCATCACAACTTTGAAGTTTGAATGATATGTAATACTGAAGTTTAAGTGATTTTTTGTGTTTAAGATCTAAATATTTGAAATTTATGTGAATTTTTCATAACACATCACACCTTTAAAATTTGAATAATATGTAGTAGTAAAATTTAAGTGGATTTGAACATGTTTAAGATACAAAGATTCAAACTTTATGCAAGATTTTCATGATGCATCTAAACTTTAAATTTTGAATAATATGCAATACCAAAGCTTAAGTTGTTTTATAAGTGTTTAAGATCCAAAGATTTAAATTTTATGTACATTTTTTTTGTGATACATCAAAATTTTAAAATTTGAATGATATGTAATAGTGAAACTTAAATAGTTTTAAACATTTTTAAAATCTAAAGATTCAAACATTATGCACATTGTTATGATGCATTGTAACTTTGAAATTTGACTAATATGTAATACCAAAGTTTAAGTAGTTTTGAACATGTTTAAGATTTAAAAATTCTAATTTTTTACACATTTCTCATGATGCATCATAGCTTTGAAATTTAAATGACATGTAATATAAAAAATTAATTATTTTTGAATGTTTTTAATATTCAAAGACTTAAAATTTATTTGCATTTCTCATGTTGCATCATAAATTTAAAATTGAAATGATATGTAATATCAAATCTTAAGTCATTTTAAATGTGTTTAAAATTTAAAAATTTAAACTTTATGTGCATTTCTCATGATGCATCATAAATTTGAAATTTTAATGATTTGTAATATCAAATTTTAAGTGGTTTTGAAAATGTTTAAGATCTAAAGATTTGGATTTTATACATATTTCTCATGATGCACCATAATTTTGACATTTTAATGATATGTAATACTAAAATTTAAATAGTTTTGATTGTGTTTAAGATACAAATATTTGATCTTTATGCATGTTGCTCAAGATGCATCATAACTTTAAAATTTAAATGATATGTAATACTGAAGCTTGAAAGGATTTGAACTTGTTGAATATCCAAATATTTGAATTTTATGCACATTTTTCATGTTGCATTACAACTTTTAAATTTGAAATCTATGTAATATCAAATTTTAAATAGTTTTGAACATGTTTAAGATCAAAATATTCAAATTTTATCCATATTTTTCATGATATAATACAACTCTTAAATTTGAATGATATGTAATACTAAAGCTTAAATGACTTTAAATGTGTTTAAAATATAAATATTTGATGTTTATGTACACTTGTAATGATGAATTACAACTTTAAAGTTTGAATGATATGTAATACTGAAGCTTCTAGCAATTTTATCATGGTTAAGATCTAAAGATTTAAATTTTATACATGTTTATCATGATGCATCACAATTTTTAAGTGTGAATGACATATAATACTAAAGCTTAAGTGGTTTTGAATGTGTTTAGAATCCAAATATTAAAAATTTATGCAATTTTTTCATGATGCATCACAACTTTGAAATTTTAATAATATGTAATATCGAAGCTTAAGTTGTGTTGAATGTGTTTAAGATCTAATGATTCAAAATTTATACATGTTTTTTATGATAAATCATAACTTTAAAATTTGAATGATATGTAATATCAAAACTTAAGTAGTTTTAGATGTATTTAATATCTAATGATTTAAAATTTATGCAAATTTATTACAATGCATCATAACTTTCAAATTTTAATGATATGTAATGAACTCAAAAACTATCAAGATAAATAAAATTATCAATAGGACAAGATTTAAAACAATAACTTAGAATTGATTCATATTTAATGACTTGAAATAATTAAAAAAACAAAACATGCTTAAATAAGCCTCAATTCAAAATTTAGAGTTGACATGAAAAAATTCAAAATATCTAAAATCTAAAAAAAATGTCTATTTTTAGTAGTCATTATTTATAATAAGTTTCACATGTAAGCATGCATGGCTCTAAAAATTTTCCAAAATAACCTAAATGCTAAAATTATCCTATGGGATGAAATTAAATTAAAGTTGACGTTTAGTTCTAAAAATTAAAAAAATTCAAAAAATAGAAAATTCTCAAAAAAATTATTAAATATTAATTTCAAACCCTCAAATGATTATGTTTGGCCTCTAAAAAATATCAAAATCAACTCTAAGTAGATAGAGTGTCTTAGGGTAGAATCAAAATTTTTGATACAATCATTTTGACATGTAGAAGAGCTTAAATGGAGTTATGAGTCAAAAGTTATGGCCTCTGAAAGGTTGACCTATTTTTTTTACATCATTCTCTTTTAGTTGAAAATAACTCAGCTCTAAAAAATTGGCCTGATTATACTGCTACCATTTGTTTTTATCGATCTTCTTCAACTCCCATTATGTAATCTAAGTGTTTGTCTTCTTATTGCAAATTTTCCCACTACACCAAATGGCTATTATAATTTCCTTGCCTTGTGCTCACTATCTTCATATCCAAAACCTACACTATTTTTTATTTATTATTTGGAACCTACTACTCTCAATTTATTTCTTCATCTTCACCATCTTTTTCATATAATTCATATAAATCTAAAACGTTAAATACTAGAGATATATCAAAATTCTATGATAAACTCACCTCATAAACATTGTCATTGATTTTTTTCACAATTCTACATGGTCCAATTTTCTTGTACTTCAACTTATTGTATGTGTCTTTTGAAAATCTCTCTTTCCTCAAGTAAACCATTACCAACTCTCCTTCTTCAAATACCCTGGATCTTTTTCTAGAATCTACTACTACTTTATATTTCTCATTGCTTTCTTACAACTTTCTTCTTACTCATAATTATTACATATGCTCTACAAATACTTTTACATCATCGCTAATTCGATTTACAATTGGAAATTGTATCAAATCTAAAATATCCATAGAATTTCTCCCATAAACAATTTGAAAAGGTGACTTTCCTATTGATCTATTCATTGAATTTTTATATGTCAACTTAGATTGTGGTAAAGCCAAGTCCCATTGCTTTGGCTTCTTTTTCACTATGCATCTTAATAAATTTTCCAAGCTCCTATTCACAACTTCTATCTATCTATTTGTTTGTGAGTGATATGCACTACTAAATTGTAGCTTAGTACCCATCTTCTTCCACAAAGTCCTTCAAAAATAACTTAGAAATTTTATGTCCCTATATGAAGTAATAGTTTTTGGAACAGCATATAATCTTACAATATCCATAAAAAATAACTCTACAACTCTAGTGGAATCTTTCATTTTCTTACATGTAATGAAATGAACTATTTTAGAAAATTTATCTATAAAAAAAAAATGAATCGTTACCTCTCTGTGTGTTTGGCAATCTCATGGCCCTCTTGAAACTGGTAATGGCATGTAAAGTCATGTGTTTTATGCATGTCCTTTAGCCACCTGACATATTTTGCACCTTGAAATGTACCTTGTCAAATCTCTCTTCATCTTTGACCAAAAATATGTTTTATTCACAAAAGCAATTGTCTTCATCTTACTAAAATGTCCAGCCAAACCACCACTATGTAATTCTCTTATTATATTTTCTCATAAAGACCTACCTGAAATACATAATTATTTTCATTTGAAAAGATAACTCTTTTGTATAAGATACTCATCATGAATACCTTCTATCCCACCTATTAATGGATTCTTACACTGCTCAACTACCTTGTTAGAATATAGATCAGAGTCATATAATTCTTTGATAGCTTCAAATCCAACTACTTCATTCACCATAGTAGTTAATAAAGCACCCTCCTACTCAATGCATCAACTACTTGATTTTGTTTTTCTGATTTATGCTTTAACACAAAATTATACCCTTGTAAGAAAGAAACCCACTTTACATGCCTACTATTCAAATTCTTTTATGTATTCACACAATTCAAAGCTTCATGATCTTTAAATAGTATAAACTCATTAGGCACCAAGTAATGCCTCCAATATCTTAATGCTTGTACAATTGTATAAAGTTCAAAATCATAAGTAGAATACTTTTTTCTTACCTCATTCAATTCTCACTAAAATATGCTATCGACCTTCTTTTTTGACTCAACACAGTACCAATTCCCACAAATGAAGCATCATAATCAACCTCAAAAACTCTGATTAAATTTGGTAATACTCAAATTGGTCTTTTTATAATCTTTTTCTTTAAAAATTCAAAGCTTTCTATAGCTGCTCTAGTCCATACAAATTCTTTCCCTCTCATGCAATTTGTTATTGGTGCCACAATAATACTAAAAATTTTAATGAATTTTTTGTAAAAAGTTGATAAACCATAGAAAATTCTTACCTCTATAATGCTTTCTGGAATAGGCCACTCAATAATCACCTTTATCTTTTTTTCGTCCATTTTCACACCATTTATTAAAACTAAAAATACCAAACATACCAAACTATTTTGTATAAACTTGAACTTCCTAAAATTTGCATACAACTTCTCCTTTCTTAACAAATCCATTACCATTCTCAAATGTTGTAAGTATTTTTATTTAGTCTTACTAAATATCAAAATATCATAAAAATAAATAACTACAAACTTATTAATATATTCTCATAGCATTGTATTCATCACCCTTATAAATGTGCTAGGTACATTAGATAATCCAAATGGCATCACCATCCACTCATATAAGCCATCCCTAATCTTGAATATAGTTTTCCACTCGTCTCTTTCCTGAATTCAAATATGATAATAACCACTCCTTATAAGGATCAATCTTGATAAAATATTTTGCTCCTACAAGCACATCCATCATATCATCTAAATGAGGTATAGGAAACCTATACTTTATTGTAATTTTATTAATTAGCTTACTATACATCCTAATTTGGAGTTAGCAAAGTTGGCATTGCACATGGACTCATACTCTCCCTTATCACCTTCTTCCTTAGCAATTTAGTAACCTATTTGTTTAATTCTACATGTTCCATTGGATTCATCTTATAGGCTACTTGATCGGGTAGAGATGATCCTAGAATTAAATCAATGTGATTCTATATATCTCTCTTTAGTGATAAACCATTTGGTAACTCATTAGGCATAACATCTACATATTATTTCAATACTCTTGCTACTTTTTTTGGTATTGGCACTATTTTTGTTTCTTTATTCTTTGCTACTAATATATAACAACACCCTACTACCTTCATATCTTGGATAAATTTTTTAGTAGAGAGCATGCTTTCTGTCTTCTCTTCCTCTTTAAGAGGCAACAAAACTACCTTTGTACCACCTTTCCAAAAAGTGTATGTGTTCTTTGTTCCATTATGAACTACTTTTCTATCAAATTGCCATGATCTACCCAATAACATATGACATCCATTGGAATAACATCACACCATATTTCATCATACTATTTCCTATAAAAAACTTGATTAAGCACCTTTTATATACTATAACTTCATTCCGTTTCTTAAACTATGAAATTTGATAAAAATTTGGATGTTTTTCATATTGTAGATTTAGTTTCCTGATCATTTTTTTAAAAACTATATTTTCACAACTACCACCATCTATAATTATTTTACTTACCTTTTCATCTGAAGTACATCTTGTTCAAAAAATATTTGATCATAGCCATGCATCACCACCTTCTTTATTCTACATTTGATCCTTCTTTAGGGCAATCATGGTTCTTCTCATCATGAGATTCTCTCCAACATCTACTAGTGCAACTTTAGTATTCCCCTCTTCTATTTTAGCCTCAAATAGATTTACTCTTGGAAGATATTTTTGCCTCCTTTCTTGATCTTGATGCTATGGACACTCAAACATTTTGTGCCCTTCATCTCCACATATATAATAGATATAAAATTTATGTTGATTTAGAAACGATCCTCTAGCACCACCATAATCTCATCCTCTCTAAAATCCTCTTCCTCTTTGTTGGTACTGAAACCCTTACCTATTATCATCTTGCCTTTCTATACCTTGTGATGATTCACCTTTATTGACATTAAACCCACCTCATCCCCTTATTAGATGGGATCTGCCTCTTTTTGGATTAGTAGATGTCCTAAAATTATTTTTTTTTTGTTTTTTTCTACCTTAAAATTTAATTGATAAGCCTTTTCCATGTTAAGTATTTTATACATGCTTAATTCATCTTGAATAAAAAATTTCAAACCATTTACATACTTTGTAGCTATCTGCTCTTCTGTTTCATCATGCTCCACTCATATTGAAAGCTTATAAAATTTATCTGTATACTTTTGTATACTATGATCTTTTTCCCTCAAATTCTAAAATCTTCTATATAGGGGTTTATGTATAATCTATAGGAATAAATTTCTCTCTCAGCTTCTTCTCTATCTTTTTCTATGAATTAATCTTTTCTTTACCTTTTTTCTATCTCTTTCTGCAAGTGATCCAACCAAATCATTGCATGACTTTCCAATTTTGTGCATGTAAATTTTACCTTCTTGTCTTCTCTCATAATCTTCCACTCAAAAAAATTATCTATGATATTCATCCAATCTATCAACTCCTCTAGTTTTAAACTACCTCTATGATCTAGAACATCAATCTTTATTCCTTCATTTCTCCCATTTAAAGCCCAAACTATCCTCTCTTCCATCGATGGTGGTTGCTCTTGTTAAACTTGTTCATCATGATTTGTGTCTTCCTCGTCACCACCTTATATTCTCTATTGATTGGTGATAACCTCTATTAATTTTTAAACTTTTGAATACAACTTTTGTATAGTATAGTTCATCTACACAACATCTCCTCATCCTCTCACCATTCTCTACTCTAAAATTTGGACCTAACTCTGATACTAAATAATGAACCTGAAAACTATCAAGATAAATAAAATTATGAATATATCAAGATCTGAAGCAATAACTCATAATTGATTCATATTGAATGACTTAGAATAATTACAAACCTAAAACATGTTTAAATAAGCCTCAACTCAGAATTTAGAGTTGACATGCAAAAATTTAAAAAATATAAAATAAATTAAAAAACATCTATTTTTAGCAACCACTATTTATAATAAGTTTTACATGCAAGTGTGTGTGGCACTAAAAATTTATCAAAATAACCAAAATGCTAAAATTGGCCTATAAGATGAAATTTAACCGAAGTTAACATCTAGTTCTTAAAATATATAATTTCTTAAAATATAAATTTCTTAAAAAAATTATTAAAAGTTAATTTTGGACCCTTAGATAATCAATTTTGGCCTCTATAAAATATCAAAATCAACTATAAGTTGATAGAGTGGTTTAGGGTAGAATCAAAAATATTGATATGATCATTTTAGCATGTGGAAAAACTCAAATTAAGTTATGGGTCAAAAGTTATGGTCTCTGGAAGGTTGGCCTATTTTTTCTACATCAATATGTAATATTAAAACTGAAGTGGTTTTAAATGTGTTAAAGATCCAAAGATTATAAATTTATGTATGTTTATCATGATGTATTGCAACTTTCAAATTTGAATGATATATAATACTTGTGGACCAAATTTGATTGACTCTAAGATAAATTATAATCCCCTCTAATTTCAAACTTTCATATAGTTTTGTCACGAGTTGTGCCTTGGTAATATTAATTTAATTATCATAGTTTTAAGTGTCAAATTATTTCAAGGTCTTAGTGAAGTTTTTACAAGAGGGTAAGATATGATGTGTGTCCAAATTAGCCTCCACAACACTTTTTAAGAGCAATTTTCTAAGGTGAAATTATGCTCTTTTTCTCTCCACAATATGTTTGATAGTATTCAAATGTTAGGGGAATACAATGGTGAAGTTGGTTGAAGAAAATTATTTCTTTGAATGTGTTTAATATCCAAAGATTTAAACCTTATGAGAATTTCTCATAATTCATTACAGCTTTGAAATTTGAATGATATGTCATATCGAAGCGTAAGCAATTTTGAATGTGTTTAAGATCAAAAAATTAGAGATTTATACATATTTCTCATGATGCATCAAAACTTTAAAATTTGAATGATATGTAATATGGAAGTTTAAGTTGTTTTTAATGTGTTTAAGATTCAAATATTTAAACTTATGTGTATTTCTCATGATTCATTGTAGCTTTTAAAAATTTAGAATGATATGTAATAATGAACCTTAAATGGTTTTGAATGTGTTTAAGATCTAAAAATTCAAACTTTATGCACATTTCTCATGATGTATTACAACTTTAAAATTAGAACAATATGTAATACTGAAGCTTAAACAATTTTGAAGGTGTTTAAGATCCAAATATTTGAAATTTATATGCATTTATCATAATGCATCCCAACTTTAAATTTTGAATGATACGTAATACCAAAAATTAAGTGGTCTTGAACATGTTTGAAATCTAAAGATTAGAACTTTGTGTTCATTTCTCATGATGCATTGTAACTTTAAAATTTGAATGATATGTAATACAAAAATTTAAGCAATTTTTAAGGTGCTTAAGATCCATATATTCAAAATTTATGTGCATTTCTAATCATGCATCACAACTTTGAAATTTTAATGATATGTAATACTGAAGTTTAAGTAGTTTCAAACATATTTAAGATCCAAAGATTCAAAATTTATGTGCATTTCTCATGATGTATCAGAACATTGAAATCTGAATGATATATAATACTGAATTCAAGTGCTTTTAAATTTGTTTAAATTCCAAATACTAGAACTTTATGCATGTTTTTCATGATGCATCTCAACATTGAAATATGAATGATATGTAATACTGAAGCTTAAGAAATTTTGAACATATTTAAGAACCAAATATTTAAACTTTAAGAGTATTTCTCATGATGCATCACAACTTTGAGATTTGAATGATATGTAATATAGAAACTTAAGAGGTTTCAAATATGTTTAATATCTAAACATTGAAAATTTATGTATATTTTTTATGATGCATCACAACTTTAAAATCTAAATGATATGTAATACTTAAGCTTAAGTAGTTTTGAACATGTTTAAGATCAAAAAATTTGAACTTTATGCATGTTTCTCATTATGCATGGTAACTTTTAAATCTAAATGATATGTAATACCAAAGTTTAAGAGGTTTTGAACGTGTTTAAGATCTAAAAATTAGAATTTTATGAGTGTTTCTCATGATACATCACAACTTTCAAATTTGAATGATATGTAATATAAAAGTTTAAGTGATTTTAAAATTATTTAAGATGTAAAGATTTGACATTTATGAGAAATTTATATGATGCATAATAACTACAAAATTTGAATGATTTGTTATATTAAAGCTTAAGCTTCAGTTTTGAACATGTTTGAGTTTAAACTTCAGTTTTGAATGTGTTTAAGATTTAAAGATTGAAGATTTATGCACATTTTTTATGATGCATCATAACTCTAAAATTTTAATGATATGTAATACTAAAGCTTAAGTGGTTTTAAAAATGTTTAAAATTTAAAGATTCAAATTTTATGTATGTTTCTCATGATGCATCATAACCTTGAAATTTGAATGATATGTAATAGTAAAGCTTGAGTAGTTTTGAATGTGTTTAAAATCCAAAGATTTGAACTTTATGTACATTTTTTATGATGCATAACAACTCTAAAATTTGAAATATATGTAATACCAAATCTTAATAATTTTTTAACATGCTTGAGATCCAAATATTCAAATTTTATGTATGTTTATTATGATACATCTTAACTTTGTAGTTTGTATGATATGTAATACTGAAGCTCAAATAATTTTAAACATTTTTGAGATCTAAAGATTCAAATTTCATGTGTTATTTATGATTCATCACAACTTAAAAATTTTAACAATATGTAATACCGAAGCTTAAGCAGTTTTGAATGTGTTTAAAATCTAAATATTAAACTTTATGCATGTTTTTAACTATGCAATGCAACTTTAGAGTTTGAATGATATTTAATACTAAAGCTTAACTAGTTTTGAACATGTTTAAAATTCAAAGATTTGAGCTTTGTGCACATTTCTCATGATGCATCATAAGTTTAAAATTTAAATGATATGTAATACCAAAACTTAAGTAGTTTTAAAGGTGTTTGAGATTTTAAGATTTGAACTTTATGCACGTTTCTCAAAATGCATTATAACTTTTAAATTTGAATAATATGTAATATATTAAAAAGTTTTGAATATGTTTAAGATCTAAATATTTGAACATTATGCATATTTCTCATGATGCATCATAGTTTTAAAGTTTGGATGATATGTAATATCGAGCTTAAGTAGTTTTGAATGTGTTTAATATTTAAAGATGTAAAATTTATGAACATTTATCATGATGCATAATAAATTTTAAGTTTCAATTATATGTAATACATAATATTAAGTGGCTTGAACATATTAAATATTTAAATATTTGAATTTTGTGTTTTTCATATGATGCATCATTACTTTTAAATTTGAATGATATGTAATATCAAAGTTTAAGCAATTTTGAATGTGTTTAAAATCTAAAGATTTGAACTTTGTGTATGTTTTTTATGATGCATCACAACTTTGAAATTTGAATAATATGTCATATTGAAGCTTAAACAATTTTGAACGTGTTTGAGATCTAAATATTCAAATATTATGCATATTTTTTATAATACATCACAACTTTAAAGTTTGAATGATATGTAATAGCAAATCTTAAGTAGTTTTGAATATGTTTAAGATCTAAAGATTCTAACTGAATGCATTTTTCTTATTATGCATCACAACTTTGAAATTTGAATTATATGTAATACTGAAGCTTAAGTGATTTTGAACATGTTTAAGATCTAGAGATTTAAACTTTATGTGTATTTATCATGATGCATTCCAACTTTAAAGTTTGAATGATATGTAATACTTAAGCTTAAGTGGTTTTGAATATGTTTAAGATCCAAAGATTCAAATTTTATGCATGTTTTTCATAATGTATTGCAACTTAAAAATTTGAATATTTTAATATTAAAGCTTAAGTGGTTTTAAACATGTTTGAAATTGATTTTGATTACCTTATTTAACTTTCATTGATGATCAATGACCTTCAAAACACTCTTAAACCATTTATAATTCCATTAAACCTCCAATTGGAAGGTTTCATCATAACATAGCTTAGAAAGATTTTTGAGGGTCAATAACCACTATTTTAGCCATAAAAATAACTAATTTTAATTATATATTTATATAGTTTAAAATCAACATCATTACAAAGAAGGAGAAATAAACTTTTCAATGCAACCAGTGGTATAAAAAATAGAGTTGCGTATCAAAATATATGGTTAAAATTAAATACAGTCACATCAACACCTTCAAAATATGGAAAAATAAAAAATTATAGAGCAAGATATGAGCAAAATTCATCATATCTTATATTTACAGAAAGTTATTAAAAATACACTCAAATGAATATTCTTAGTTTTTTAAAATAATCAAATTAACCCCTACGATCTTTCCTCTCAGTATTATTCTAGTGTTAAATATTCTCACAAGGGTCACTTCACACCATCATAACATTTTACTGAAAACACTAATAGATGCAAAATCAAGTGTATTACCTTATCATGCCATCTTAGTACAATTATACAAACTTTCATGGAATTTAAAATTCATTTAATACTTCACAAAAGGGATTCAAAAATATTCACTAGATAAATTTAGTAATTGGGGATACAAAAAATGATTAAGTAAAAATCAATTTAGAAGCTTATTTTGATAACTATGTATTTTACACATTGTATCTAATATTTTGACATTACTTTTTAATTGCACTCTAATGGCATTAGATATCATGATGATAAATTTGAAAAATATTTGACCTCCTTTGCCACTATGAAAATGAGCTTAAAATGTGTGTAGTGATCAGATCTAAAAACTAAAAACAACCTAAATATTTGAGTAAGTAAAAATTAGCTTAAGAAATTTTTTTAACCCTGTGCATTTCACATGTGAGAGATAATGATTTCTACCTTTTTTAATCTTCACATTATTTTCATATTTGGATACCATCATATCAAAATTAAATGTGATTAGACTTTATTTGGTTACCGATTTGAAAAGTGATGCACTGGTTGATTTGGTACCTGGAAATACACAAAACTCTATGCATTAGACATTTTTTATTAATATGATATTTTCATGTGATGAATATTTCTCTACAAATACTTTCACCATAGTATTTTCTTGACATTTTAATACCATCAAAAAAAATTTAGAGAGAAAATAATATCATTTATCCTTACAAAATTATTCTTGAAAAATGATGCGCAGGCTGAATTGGACAAGACACGTCATAACTTAATCTCTTGAGAAAACCTCACTGAGACCCTAAAATAATTTGACACTTGAAACTATGAAAATCAAATCAATATTACTAAGGCATAACTCCACACAAGACCACATGAAATTTTGAAATGTAAGAGATATATGGAAGCAAATGGAAGAGAGAAGAAAGGAAAATGGATGATGATTTGAGTGGTGTCATCCTCCTCTACATAGAGAAAGTCTTCATTATTTTACAAGGATTATTAAATGATTTTATTTGTCTCCTATTTCCTCTTAACCTTTCCCACTTCAAATTCGTCACATCTCCCACTTGGTCTTCTAGAAGCCTCTAGACACTTTGTAAAGGCTTATATCACCTTAACATTTAATGTTTAGAGACTTGAACATTGATTTTGATTACCTTATTCAACATTAATTGATGATAAATGACCAAAAAAACACTTACAACTATTTTTAACTCCATTAAACCTATAACTTGAAGCTTTGCTCATAACATAGCCTGAAAAAGCTTCTTAAGGGCCACTAACCACCAATTTTAGTTATAACATTAACTAATTTTAAATATATTTTTTTCCAATTTGAAATCAACATCATTACAAAGAGGGGAAAATCACCTTACCAACACAACTAATAGAATCAAAAATGGAGCTATGGATCAAAATATATGGCTAAAAAACCAACACATAGTCACATCAACACCTTTAAAACATGGAAAAATAAAAAATTATAGAGCAAAATATGACCAAAACCCATATTATATTTACAAAAAGATCTTAAAAATATATTCAAAAGGGTATTTTTAGTTTTTTTAAATAATCAAATTAACCCCTATGACCTACCATCTAAGTGTTTGTTTTCTAGTAAAAATATGGCTGAGTGATAAATCTCCTCATGAGAGTCACTTCACACCATCATAACTTTTTGTTGGAAACTTCAATAGCTGCAAAACTAAGTGCATTACCTTATAATGCCATATATATACAATCATATTAATTTTCATGAAATCTTAACTCATTTAATCCTAAAAAATGGAATTTAAAATTTTTTACTGAGTAGATTTAACAACTAGGAAATGTAAAAATGACTAAGTAAAAAATTAGTGCATAAATCAATTTTGATAACTACACATTTTATATATTATATCTAATATATTCACATTATCTTTTCCATTTCACTCTAATGACATTTAGCTATCACCATATAAATTTTAAACAAGATTTGACCTCCTTTACCACTGTAAAAATAAACTTGAAACATACATACTGACCAAATCTAAAAATTAGAAATAACCCAAAAATTTAACAAAGTAAAAATCACCTCAAAAGCCAATTTATAACCAATGCATTTTTCATGTGAGAGATAGATTTTTTTCCTTAATTTACCTACACATTATTTTAATAAGATACCATCATATGAAAATTAAAAGTGTTTTAATTATATGTATTACCAAAGTTTGAGCAGATTTAAATGTGTTTAAGATTTAAAGATTTAAAATTTATGTGCATTTTTCATGATGCATTACAACTTTGAAATTTGAATGATATATAATAATAAATATTGAGTGATTTTAAACATGTTTAATATCCAAAGATTTAAAATTTATGCATATTTCTCATGATGTATCACAACTTTGAATTTTGAATGATATGTAATATCAAAGCAATAGTGGTTTTGAATGTGTTTAAGATCTAAAGATTCAAACTTTATGCACGTTTGTCATAATGCATCTTAACTTTGAAGTCTGAATGACATGTAATACTGAATATTAAGTGGTTTTGAACATGTTTAAGATCTAAAAATTTAAACTTTATGTGCAATTTTCATGATACATTGTTATTTTAAAATTTGAATAATATGTAATACGCTCAAATGGTTTTGAACATTATTAAGATCTAATGATTCAAATTTTATGCATATTTTTAAAAATGCATCATCAATTTGAAATTTAAATGATATATAATACTGAAGCGTAAGCAATATGTTTAAGATCTAATGATTCAAACTTTATGTGCAGTTTTTATATTGCATCACAATTTTAAAATTAGAACAATATGTAATTATGAAGATTGATTAGTTTTTAATGTGTTTAGGATCTAAAAATTCAAAATTTATGCACATTTATCATGATGCATCAAAAAAAATTAGTTTGAATGATATGTAATGTTGAAGCTTAAGTGGTTTTAAACATATTTAAGATTAAAAATTTAAACTTTATGTGCATTTATCATGATGCATCACAAATTTGAAATTTGAATGATATGCAATACCAAAGCTTAAGCAGTTTTGAACATGTTTAAGATGCAATGATTTGAACTTTATATGCATTTCTCATGATGTACTGATTGAGATGAGACATAAATGAGACATGATATAAAAGTCTCTATTAGGAGGGGGGTACCTGTGATGGAGATGAATTGTTTACTAACAAAAATATCACAACTTTAAAATTTGAATGATATGTAATACTGAAGCTTAAGCAATTTTGAACATGTTTAAAATCTAAGAATTCAAATTTTGTGAGCATTTTTCATTATACATCAAAAATTTAATATTTGAATGATATGTAATAATGAAGACTAAGCAATTTTGAACATGTTTAAGATCTAAAGATTCAAACATTATTTATGTTTCTCATAATATATCACAATTTTAAAATTTTAATGATATGTAATATCAAATATTGAGTGGTTTCGAACATATTTAAGATCTAAAGATTCAAAGTTTATTCACATTTTTTATCATGCATCATAACTTTAAAATTTGAATGATATGTAATACTGAAGCATAAGCATTTTTGAATGTGTTTAAAATTCAAAGATTGAAATTTTATGCACATTTCTCATGATGCATCATAACTTTGAAATTTAGTAGATATGTAATACTGAAACTTAAATGGTTTTCAACATGTTTAAGATACTAAGATTTAAAATTTATGCTTGTTTATCACAATGTATTGAAACTTTAAAATTTAAATGATATATAATACTCAAGTTAAAGTGGTTTTGAAAGTGTTTAAGATCCAAATATTCAAATTTTATGCACATTTCTTATGAAGCATCATAACTTTCAATTTTGAATGATATGTAATACCGAAGTTTAAGTAGTTTTGAATGTGTTTAAGATCCAATAATTAGAATTTTATGTACATTTTTTAGAATGCATCACAACTTTAAAATTTGAATGATGTGTAATATCAAAGCTTTAGTAGTTTTGAACGTGTTTAAGATATAAAAATTTAAACTTTATGCATATTTCTCATGATGCATCACAACTTTAAAGTTTGAATGATTTCATTCCAAAGTTTAAGCATTTTTTAACATGTTTAAGATTTAAATATTTGAACTTTATATATATTTTTCATGATGCATTGTATATCTAAAATTTGAACGATATGTAATACTAAAGCTTAATTAATTTTAAACATGTTTAAGATCCAAAGAATTGAACTTTATGCATGTTTTTCATGATGCATTGTAACTTTGAAATTTGAATGATATATTATACTATATCTTAAGTGGTTTTGAATGTATTGGAAATATAAAAATTCAAAATTTATGTGCATTTTTTATGATGTGTCATAACTTTAAATTTTGAATGATATGTAATACCTAAGTTTGAGTGGTTTTGAATGTGTTTAAGATCTAAAAATTTAAACTTTATGCACATTTATTATGATGCATTACAACTTTGAAATTTGAATGATATGTAATATTGAAGCATGAGTGGTTTTGAACATGCTTAAGATCCAAATATTTGGACTTTATTCATGTATGTCATGATGAATAAAAACTTTGAAATTTTAATAATATGTAATACTAAATCATAAGTGTTTTTCAACATGTTTAAGATACAAAGATTCAAACTTTATTTGCGTATGTCATGATGCATCATAACTTTGAAATTTAAATGATATGTAATACTAAATTTTCAATGGTTTTGAATGTGTTTAAGATATAAATATTCAAGCTTTATGCATATTAGTCATGATTCATCGTAACTTTGAATTTGAAATGACATGTAATATCAAAATTTAAAAAGTTTTGAACATGTTTAAGATCTAAAGATTCAAAATTTATGCATATTTCTCATGATCTATCATAATTTTGAAATTTGAATAATATGTAATACCAAATTTTAAGTGATTTTGAATGTGTTTAAGATCTAATGATTCAAACTTTACGCATGTTTTTCATAATGCATCATATTTTTAAAATTTGAATGATATGTAATACCAAATCTTAAGTGGTTTTGAATGTGTTTAATATCTAATGATTCAAACTTTATGTGCATTTATCATGATGCATCACAAATTTAAAATTTGAATGATAAGTAATATGAAATATTGAGTAGTTTTGAACATTTTTAATATCTAAATATTCAAAATTTATACATGTTTCTCATGATACATTAGAACTTTAGAGTTTGAATGATGTGTTATGCTAAAACGTAAGTATTTTTGAACATATTTAAGATCTAATAATTCAAATTTTATGTGCATTTATCATGATGCATCACAACTTTGAAATTTGAATGATATGTAATACTGAAGATTGAGTAGTTTTGAACATGTTTAATATCTAAAGATTCAAAAATTATTATACACATTTCTCATGATACACTAGAACTTTAGAGTTTGAATGATGTGTTATGCTAAAACTTAAGTCATTTTGAACATGTTTAAAATCTAATGATTAAAACTTTATGTGAATTTTTCATGATGCATCACAAGTTTGATATTTGAATGATATGTAATAACAAAGCTTGAGCAGATTTGATCATGTTTAAGATTCAAAAATTTAAACTTTATGTGCATTTATCATGATGAATTTCAACTTTGAAATTCAAACAATATGTAATACCAAAGTTTGAATAGTTTTAAACATGTTTAAAATATAAAAATTCAAAGTCTATGAATATTTCTCATGATGTATTGTAACTTTGAAATCTGACTGATATGTAATATCGAAGCTTGAGTAGTTTTAAATATATTTTAAGATCTAAAGACTCAAAATTTATGAACGTCTATGATGATGCATCACAAATTTAAAGTTTGAATTATATGTAATATCGTAGCTTAAATGGTTTTGAAAGTGTTTAAGATCAAAATATTTAAATTTTATTCATATTTTTAATGATGCATCAAAAATTTGATGTTGAATGATATGTAATATCAAAGATTAAGTAATTTTGAATGTGTTTAAGATCTAACAATTCAAACTTTATGATTATTTCTTAGTATAACTTGTAGGTGTCTTTACACAATCCCAACATACCAATTAGATCACCAAAGTACCCAAAATGTTGAATAAGTCCTAAACACTACTAAAATATTGTGTATAGGCATGTTTGGTCTTGAAAATGTGTTATTAATCTAAAATCATCAAAGGATTGTTATAAAGATTTATTAAGATATTTGGAGACTATCTCTGAGGATAAGAAACAAATTTCCTTTATTTCTTTTTTTAGAATTAGAATTCAATGGAAACTCTACTCTTTAGGTTCGGATGGCCTAATCTACTTACTTAGAAGGATATTGACTTGTCTTAACTGTCAAATGCTTTGAATCAATTTACTTGTAAGTATTTTATAGTGTTTACATAATAACATTAGACCTTCATAAGAGGTTTATACTCAATCAACAAAGTTAGAGATGTACTATACTTGGAGTTTGCTATCTTTGCCTTCAAATCTTCTTAACAACCTTGTTTTCAACATAGAAAATGAACTTCAATTAATGGGTCTATCAATATCCATAAATGATTAACTTGAATCATGCAACCTGTAACATATATAGTAATGATACGATCATTCATATATTACATCTACCACATACATGGTACTACATGTAGGTATTTGATCACTCATACATGACATCTTCATGTGGTCATGATATGGTCACTCATACCAGACATGAATGCAGCTAATAACCCTAGTGTACTCCATTTCCACTTAAACCATTAACCCCAAAATCCTAATCCTAAACACTAAAACTTAAACCCTAAACATTGAAACCTAAACCCTAAACCCCAAACCCTGAGCCATAAACCCTGAACAATGAACACTAAATAATATAACTAAACCTTAGACCCTAAGCCCTAAACCTTGAACTATTAACCCTAATACATTAGTCCTAAACAAAAAACAATAATCCATAAACCCTAAACTATTGAACCTAAGCATATAAACTTACAACATTAAACCCTATATACCTTAGATCTTAAACCCTAAAGCCTAAATGTAAGCCCTTAACCCTAAACCCCAAACCATAAACCTAAAATCCTAAATCTTAAACCCTAAAACCTAAATGCCAGCCCTTAATCCTAAACCCCAAGATTAAAACCATAACTGACAAGTCATAAACCTTAAATATTAAATCCTAAACCAAAAATTCTAAACCCAAATAAAAAACCAAAACCCAAAACCTTAAACACTAAACCTAAATCCTTAAACCATTAACCCTAAACCCTAAACCCTAAATTGTAAACCCTAAACCCTAAATTGTGAACGCTAAACCATAAACACTAAACCCCAAGTCCTAAACCCTAAGCCCTAATCCCTAAACACTAAATCCCAAAACCTAAATACTAAACACTAAGTTCTAAACCCCAAACCCTCAACCAAACCCCCAAGACCAAAACCCTAAACCTTACACCCTAAACCCTAATTGTGAAACCATAAACCCAAAACCCTAACCCCAAATACCAAGCCTTAAACCCTAAAATCAAAATTCTTGATCCCTTGAGCCATAAACCATAAATCCTAAACCTTTAAGCATATAATATAAATAATAAGGCAAAACAAACTAAGTTAAACATAAATTAACCTAAAATAAAATCTTCCTCAAGAAGATGGAATTGCACTTGTGTTCACCAAAGGGATTTCCCATGGTGTTTTCTTCCTCATAGTCACTTGGAACATCCTCTTGATCAGCTATTACTTGAGCTTGTTCTTCTTCACTTCCCATAAAATGGGCTCTTTTTCAATAATGGATGAGGTGGGAGGGTGATGGATAGGCTCATGGAATGGAGATGACCATTTGTTTATCGATCCAATACATACATGGAAGGGTATGCCACTTTTTAAAAGTTCCTCAAGTCTCTAGATCCATGAGGTAGACCTTAAAAGGCCTCCAAATTAGAGTTACCACCTTCTCACTTGGTGATCACTCTCTATTAATTATGCCAATTTGGATTGGATAAAGTGAAAGTGATTATATAATTAGTTGTGTGATTTTATATGGAAATAAATGGATATAAGGAGGTTAGGTCTCATTTTATCTCCCAAAGTGATCCTCATCTTATGCAAATCTTCTATCCCTATAAGTCATCAAAAATTATCAAGAAAATCCATTATGTACCATGTCCGTATAGATAGGGTACAAGTAAACTTGATAATAAGGAGACCTAGGGAGTCCTCTATAAGTCCAAGATCATTTCCCAGTCAAACTAGCCCTCTAAGATGGCATTTCTTCCACTTCTTCCCAATCGAGTAATTAACAAGGGTTTTAGAGAATTCTAGGTAGTTTTACCCATTAAGATAGTTCATGAAATTATGATATCCAAACCTTGAATAAATTCCACTATATACTTACTTAGGACCCTCTCCAACCTATCCTATCTCCTTAGACTTCCATGCTAGGTATCTGTACTGATGTGAGTTTCCAAACTTGGCCTCTCAAGCTCTTTAAGGCATTCTATGCACCCTATCATGTTCTTGAGCCAATAAATGATCTCTTAATGCCTTATCTAAAAAATAAAGTTTCTCACAAACCTTATATATCTCCATGGAGGCCCTCCAATACTCTTCAATGTTCACTTAGTGTTAGAAGTGAGACTATATCTACTTAGGGCTTTTAGGCCTAATTAAGGCATAATAGGCCTAGTCTATACATAGCTACTCATCAACACCTATGAGTATTTTTATGATTGTGATGACTCCCATGTGTTTTCTCATGTTCAAAACATCCTCCTACATATCTTTTCAAGGTTTTAATAGTCTCTAACTCATTTTGTTACCCTTTTCATACTAAGCCTATAGGATTTTCCTCTTGGGAGTGTACTCTATTTGAGATAAAATAAAGGTCATTTCCCCTATTTTACTAAAAAAAATGATGATGTGAAGGGATTGGGAAAGTTATATGGACCCTTCTTAGAATTTTTTACTGTTGGTTCACACTCCTAGCACCTCCAAACCTCATAAAACCCAAGGCAAACTTCTTAAACACTCATTGTGTGCAAGGTTTATGTGTCAATTGTAGGTTAGGGATTGAGCTCAATTTCCACCCCTATTTTCTTGGCCTAAGTATCTTATTAGGCTGGTATAACCATGGTTAAGGTATTATAATCAATTCTAGGACCCACTCTTTTGTGCCAACTCCTTAAAGTGTAATTTTTAATGATCTAGGCTTGAATTATAGTCAACTATCACTATGTGCCTACTCAAAAAAGGTATGCATGTAGGATGACTTTCTATCTTAGACCCTTATATACCATGTTCCACATATTCTATAGATAATAACCCTAGTACACTCCATTTACACCTAAACCATTAACCCTTCACCCTAAACACTAAACCTTAAACCTTAAACATTGAAACCTAAACCCCAAAACCTAAGCCATAAACCCTGAACCATGAACACTAAATAATATATGTAAACCCTAAACCCTAAGCCATATATTGAAAGGATAGGGGTTATTTTAACCTATATATGGAAAGGACTAGGTACATTCATGTAAAAGGCTTGAAGGTGCATTCAAGATGAATTCCTAATAATTTGTGTGTTTTTCAATCAATGAGTCTATAAATATGCATAAATGGCTAGCCTATAGTATTCAACCTATAACATACATATAATAATGATAAAGTCATTCAAACCTTACATCTACCACATACCTAGTACTACATATAAGTATGTTGTCACTCATACATAACATATTCTTGTATTGTGTATAGTCACTCATATCAGACACAAATGTAACTAATCACCCTAGTACACTCTATTTACACCTAAACCATTAACCCTAAAACCCAAATCGCAACCCCTAAACACCATAAATGTTGAATTTTGAACCCTAAACCTAAACCATAAACGACCATAAACCTTGAACACTTAACCCTAATACATTATCCTTAAACCCAAAACAATAATACCTAAACCCCAAAACCTAGACCCTAAACATAGAACCTTAAAACCTTAAACCCTAGACTTTATATCCTAGACCCTAAGCCCTAAAACCTAAACTTTAAGCCCTTAACCCTAAATCGCAAACAATAAGATTAAAATCCTAAATCTTTAACCTTAGCCTTATAAGTCCTTAATATTAAACAGTAAACCTTAAACACAAAATTTAAAATCATGAACCTTAAACCCTAAACACTGAACCTCAAACCCTAAATCCAAAACCCAAAACCTTGACCACTAAACTTTTAACACTAAACCCTAATATTAAAACCCTAAGTACTAAACCCTAAACCTTGAAAGTTGAAACCTAAACCAAAAACCTATAACCATAAAACTTTAAACCCAAAACCATAAACCCTAGGAATCCTAAAACTAGATAAACCCTAAACCTTAAAACCCAAATGCTAGAACCCAAACAATCAACTCCAAACATTGAACTATAAACTTTGAACCCTAAACCCTTAACTTGAAACCCTAAAAATGAAACCTAAATGAAAAAAATAAACATACATTGTGGATACCACACTATAGAGGAATGATGCAAGCATTGGTAGTTCATCTCAACCCCCTTTACACTTTCCTATCATAATTACTACACAAGTGCAAAGATTTCAATGCAAGGAGAAAACATGCCATAACAAAGTTAGTGACATGAATGCTAATAATTTTTACTCATGACCCACATCATTCTTTGAGAATAACTCACAAACATGAGAAGATCCAAAATGATCTGGCCCTTTCACTCAATGATTTATAAATAAATATGTCTATAAGAAGGATTTCAACTCATAAGAAGCAAGTGTAAAGAGGTAGATATTTTTATCTATCATCATTTTTCATCATCCCTCATCATTCAAAATGATTTTTTCCATGCAAATTCAAAGATTATATTATCTTATTTTCACCATGTAAATCATTTAATAATCTTGATAGAGTAATCCATCATGACCCTATCTAAACTACTAGAGCCCATTAAACTCTATAGGGTGGCCCCCCCTCTATATATATGGTATGGGGAGCCCCTCTTTATTTAAACTAACTCCCATATATATATAGAGGCACTTTATATGGGGACGGGGTGGAGGGCTCACCCGGAGGCCTTAGGCTTAAATCCAGCTCCAGCCCCCTTGGGGGCAAATCTAAGGGGCGCCACGCCCCCGCATTTCCCAGCTCCACCGTGCCGGGCTCGAACCTGTGGCCATCCACGAGCCCCCCTTCCATGACTAGATATAAATGAGAATAATCACCCTAGTACACTCTGATCAAAACAAAAAGAATTGAAATAGGGCATAGATATGAAATGAATATGCGATAAATGTCATGTATGAGTGACTGTATGTTACAAGTTAAATGTTGTAGGGCAGTCATTTTTACATATTGATAGACCCATTGATTGAAAAACCCATAAATTATTTAAGAATCCACCTTCAAGCTCAGGTATTCAATCATGTAGGGCATCCTCAAGTAGGTAAATTAGGTAGGGCATACTCAATTAGGTGAAATATGGGGCATAATCAATGGTATAGATCTATTACATATGTAACATGATTTGTAACCTTGCTTCTCATTCTATCTTCTGATCTTGAAATTCTAAAAATTAAGTATTAACTAGAATGGAATTTGGAAAACTAACTTCTAAATGATAACTCCTATAACTCTGTAATCAATTTTAGAAGATGCTGAGTGACCCTAATTTATTATATTTAGTAAAATAAATTTAAAGAAAATATTCTTATACTTAACATTTATTTTACTAAATATATCCTTGTAAATAAACTACATCTAATTACAAAATAGAAAAAATGCATGGGTTTAAGTGCTTAATTACAAAAAATAAAAAATAAATACATGGTTTGAAAAAAAAAAGGCACTCCAAAAGAGCGTATATAAACGATGCACGTCCTTTTCAAAGGGTGTATGCCCTTTAAAAAGGGCATACACCCTTTGTAAAAGGCATGCATCCTTTATAAAATGAATACACCCTTTGCAAAGGGAATTCATCCTTTGCATGAGGCATATGCCCTTTAAAAATTTCAATTTTTTTTTGTTTTTCCTCCAATTCTACCTTGAGGCTTGGGGAGGTCCACTATCTTAAAGCTGGCCATGGAGAAACCCACTTAGTTTCTAAGAAATTTAGGAGTCTTTTTCATCTTTGCCAACACATCTGATCAAACAAATTTTATTATTTAAAAAAAAATTATATGAGGGTTTGTAGAGGAGAAAGTGTAGTTTTAGAGTATATAATTTTTTTAATGTTAAAATTTTATTTATAACTATTACTTAATTTAAACATAACATAACTCATACACTATATACATATAGTCACAAATTCCCTTATAACTTTTTTAAATATTAATCGAAAGTTTATAAAATTTATATCTCAACAATCTACACATTGTCAACTATTCTTTAAAAAAAATAACTGATTTTCATTAAGATCAAAAAGTTATGTTCTTACACTTGTAGTTTCAATTTTTTAGTTGTTTTGACTTATAAAATTATTAAAAAATTATATATATAATAAAAAATTAATCAAAAATATTCTCAAACCTATCTATATATGAAATTTCATATAAAAATTCAATTGTTTACTCAAAAATAGTGTGTTCATACACATGCACACTCCTTATATTTTTTCAAAAAATGACCAAAATATTGTCATAAATGCATCTATTTCATATACTTTTATAGTCTTTGTATTGAAAAAAATTATATATTTATAAAATATATTCAAAATAACACAATTCATTATTTTATCTCATTGTCAAATTCTTTTTTGAAATGTCTCTAACATTCTCTCCAAATTCAACTATTATTATTTTCAAAAAAATGGTGTCACTTTATACCTCCCTTTCATCTCTCATTATCCTACATCTACCCATTTTTAAAATACAAATATTCAAAATTTATGTGCATTTATCATGATGTATCATAACTTTAAAATTTGAATGATATGTAATAATGTAGCTTAAGTAGTTTTAAATGTGTTTGAGATCTTTAGATTCAAAATTTATGCACTTTTCTCATGATGTATTTCAACTTTGAAATTTGAATGATATGTAATACCAAAATTTAATTAGTTTTAAACATGTTTAAGGTCCAAATATTTTAAAATTATGTGCATTTCTCATGATGCATCGTGATATTAAAATTTTAATGATATGAAATAATGAAGCTTAATCAATTTTGAAAGTGTTTAATATCCAAATATTTAAATTCTATATGCATTTTTCATGATGCATCACAAATTTAAAATCTGAATAATATACAATATTAAAGATTAAGTGGTTTTGAATGTATTTTAAATCCAAAGATTTTATTTTATGTGCATTTCTTATGATGTATCACAATTTTAAAATTTGAATGATATGTAATACCAAGGCTTGAGTGGATTTGAATGTGTTTAAGATCCAAAGATTTGAAGTTTTGTACATGTTTTTCATGATGCATTGCAACTTTAAAATCTGAATGATATCTAATATTTAAACTTTTGTGCATTTCTCATAATGCATCATAACTTTGAATTTTAAATGATATAAATATAAAATCTTGAGTGGTTTTGAATGTGTTTAAGATCTAAAGATTCAAGTTTTATGCATATTTTTTTTATGCATCACAACTTTAAAGTTTGAATGATATGTAATACTGAATTTTTAGTAGTTTTGAACATGTTTAAGATCTAAATATTCAAACTTTATGCATGTTTCTCATTATGCATCACAACTTTGAAATTTAAATGATATGTAATACAAAAGCTTAAGCAATTTTGAATGTGATTAAGATCCAATAATTCAAATTTTATGCACATTGCTCATGATGCATCACAACTTTGAAATTTGAATGATATGAAATATCGAAGCTTAAGTGGTTTTGAACGTATTTAAAATCTAAGGATTTGAACTTTATGTGTGTTTTTCATGATGTATCACAACTTTGAAATTTAAATGATATGTAATACTGAAGTTTAAGCAGTTTTGAACATGTTTAAGATCTAAAAATTTGAAGTTTATGCATGTTTCTTATGATGCATCACAATTTTAAAATTTGAATAATATGTAATACCCAATATGAAGTAGTTTTTAATGTGTTAAGTTACAAAAATTAAAACTTTATGTGCATTTGTCATGATGCATGGCAACTTTGAAGTTTGAATGATATGTAATACTGAGGCTTAAGCAGTTTGAATATGTTTAACATCCAAATATTTAAAATTTATAAACATTTATCATAATGTATCACAATTTTGATTCTTGAATAATATGTAATACTAAAGCTTAAGTGATTTGGAACATGTTTAAAAATTTAAATATTTAAAATTTATGCGAGTTTATCATGATGCATCATAAATTTAAAATTTGAATGATATGTAATACTAAAGCTTAAGTGATTTGGAACATGTTTAAAAATTTAAAGATTTAAAATTTATGCGAGTTTATCATGATGCATCATAAATTTAAAATTTGAATGATATGTAATACTAAAGCTTAATTGATTTTGAATGTCTTTAAGATTAATTGATTTTATATTTATACAAATTTCTCATGATGCATTACAACTTTGAAATTTGACTTATGTAATACCAAACTTGAATAGATTTGAATGTGTTTAAGATATAAAGATTCAAACTTTAAGTGCATTTCTCATGATGCATCACAACTTTAAATTAGAATGATATGTAAGATCTAAATATTTAAACTTTATGTGCATTTGTCATGATACATCACAACTTTTAAGTTTGAATGATACATAATACCAAATTTTAAGCAATTTTAAACATATTTAAGATCCAAAGATTTGAAATTTATCTATGTTTGTTATGATGCATCACAACTTTAGAGTTAGATTTATATTTAATACTAAAGCTTAAGTAGTTAAAAATGTGTTTAAAATCCAAAGATTCAAAGTTTTTTCACATTTTTCATGATTTGTTGCAACTTTTAAATTTGAATGATATGTGATATTGAAGCTTAAGTGGTTTTAAATGTGTTTAAGATCCAAATATTCAAACTTTATGTATATTTTTCATGATGCATCATAATTTTTAAATTTGAATGATATATAATACCAAAGCTTATGTGGTTTTGAAAGTGTTTAAGATCTAAAGATTCAAATTTTATATATATTTCTCATAATAAGTCATAACTTTGAAATTTGAATGATATGTAATATCAAATCTTAAGCAGTTTTGAATGTGTTTAAGATCAAAAGATTCAAATTTTATGCACATTTCTCATAATACATTGCAACTCTAAAATTGGAATTATAAGTAATATCAATGTTTTGAATATTTTTGGCTAACCAAAGATGGAAATTAATTTTTTATCTAAAAATTTTGCAATTTTTAAAAAATTATTGAAAAAAATTACAACTAAATTTTAGCACCCAAATAACATATTTATTCTAAGGTTTATCCAATTGATCCTATAAATTCAAAAAAATATTATGCAAATAAATATTTAATGCACCCAACAAAATCCAATATAATCATTTTCCTCCATTCTTCATGGTATATGTATATCAACAAAGAAATCAAATAGAATTAATAACTCATCTCCTTATTTCCATTGTGCTTAATTATGTCAGAAACATTTTATTGAAAGACTCCTAACATAAATTTGTCTCACACATGGCATATTCCCATCCATAAATTATTATTGGCTTGTTAATTAGAAAATTTTAATGGGTTGTTTGTTGTGGATATTCAGGTGATGGGTCTCATCAGTGGTTGTGAGAGACTATTCAACATTAAATTGATATGACACAAAATCTAAATAAATCATAAAATATCGATGACTTGTACATAGTTCCCATGACGAGTCTTTATTGTTGACTATTTATAATACCTTTGAAAGGGTGACTTGAAAAGTTTACTTGTGATATTTTTCCAAGTATTTTTTTTTATTATGTAAACATGAAGTTTCAAAGCTTATATTATTTATAACCAGGTAAAATATATGGTGCAGTGGTCACTAATAGATAATGGTGGCATGCACAAATGTAATACCTGGGGTAGCTTCTATGAATACTTTTAAAGCCCCTTCCCCACATTCAAGTACTGCTAGTCACAGGAAAATGAGGTTATTTAGCTTTTTAAAAATTTAATGGAAGATGGAAGAGAGTTATACAGGTGGCCCCACAAATGATTCAAGTGCCTTGTTAAGCATAATAACATATTATTCATTTATTTATTATTTTATTTATAAATAATATAACTATTATTTTATGTTTTATTTTAGATTTTTATCAATTAAATAGTACATCTTGTATTTTTCCTCTTAGATTACCCCAAATAAAATCAGGTCAACTAATTTTTTATTTCCTTTTAATTCAAAAAGTCTAAGACGTTGTCACATAATATTTTTAAGTTTTTATGACATCATATTAGACATACCTCTCCACATAAATTTATTATTTTACATATAGCTTCATATGTATTATATATCATTATTGTTTAAAATTATCAAAAACTTCAATGTTCATTTATATGTTGCTTTATATATACCACATATAATTAAAAATTAGGATAAGTAGGATGTTTTATATAATTACATCATTATATCTTCCTAAAATTAAGTGACACCTATCTTCTCACATAAGTAATCAATATTTTTAGTAGGTTGATAACTCTATAAGTGGTCCTGAAGATCATGGAACATGTTGTGGGAAGGTAGGATCATTTTAATTACATGCATACAGCCTTCATGGGATGATATATGTATTTAAATTATTATCCCAACCTTTGTGTTTACTATTTTGAGTGTCATATGTCATTGATGTTGATAGTTCTTAGCTTTTCCCACTTACCTACAATGTTTCATTCTGGCTAAAGATTTACGCATCACCCATGTCATATTTTGCATTACTGATTCACATAATATTTTCCATGATATCCAATTGATGGATATAAATTTTATTCAATCATATCCTTGATCACATATATATCATACCATTAACCTATATATGCCACTTGGATTTAAGTTTGTGAGTTAAATTATAAGAACTAGGTAATTTAACCAAGTCTTCTTCACAAACACCCATCATACATTTATTTACACATCATATCTTTGTCTTCATATTCATGTCATTAGGTTGTTTTTATTTCCTATATCACATTTTAGATAAAACACTAAGTTAAACCAATAATTATTTAGATCCTTTTAGTTTCATTTACCCATCATGTTCTTATTTGAATTTTTTGCATCTCACTTATCTTACATAGGACATTTTGCATACTATCTTACCTGTTTTTAGTTATGCTTTGATATAATTATCTTAAATTTTAAATTACATTTCTATTTTTAGTCCTTTATTTTTTATTCATGTTTGAGTTGACATTCTCATCTTACATGAAATCACATTTCATTTAATTACATATATCTATCTAATTTTTCATTCATTAATATTTTATTTACTTACATATTTTTGTTTGATTTTTAACTCATTGATATTTCATTTACTTACATATCTTTATTTTGATTTTCATTCATTGATATTTCATTTACCAACATTTATTTAATTTATTATTTTCATTCACTACTATTTCATTTAATTACATATATTTATCAAAATTTTCTCATATTGATACTTTAATTACTTACAAAGTTTTACATATCTCATATTTTGTGGTGTGTTTTACATTTCAATATTATCATTGACTTGATTTTGTTCATATGTTTTGCTAAATTGATATTCTTATTTTATATGTCATTTGATTTCATGTTTTTTTATTCCTTTTTACACATTTTACCATAGCATGATATTAAAAAATAATTTGTTCTTGAAAAAAATATTAAGTCACAAATAAAGATAACACTTGTGATTGAAAATGATTATATCTATATGTAAAATGGCTCATTTTTATAAAAATACATCATTACATCATACTATATATAAAAAATTATTACAACCATGCATAATGTTAGCTCTAAGCTATTGGTCCACCCTTCCCATTATGAGGGTGACGTGCCACATTCACCATAGATGTCATAGACCATGACTTATGTATATTTTGTTGTACATTGAATATTTATGATAGTATTTCATTCATCTATCCCTATAGGTTAACTACCTATGTTTGTAGTGTCAAAAGTTATCTAGTTATGGCCATGTGTTAACCTCTCTTTGTGGATAGCTTTCAAAATACTACCACCTATCCTACTCCAACCCTTACTAGTAATACAACATAAATAACAACATTTTATCATATTTTGAGCTCATGGATAGTCTCTATGACCAGTTTAACCTAGCTAGTGTATGCTCCAGCTACTAGTGCCATAAGATTCTACATCTTGATGGTGTCATGCTGAGGAAACATGGGGTCCAAAATATCATGGAAAAATGCACTCCATCATGTCTCATATTTTACATCACAATTGAAAAAGGAAACCAATATAACATACTATCTCACATGTATATCCATAATATATAGTATATACTAGTACCTATCATGTATATCTACTCTAGGAAATTAAATTGATAACATACGAGTAATAATGTTTACTTACTAGTTTTATTACCATCACCTAGGTTTATTATAACATGTAGGATGATGTGGATCCCTTGTGGCATGAATCCTTTATATCTACCATGTGCATCACTCTATGATTTAGTTATAATCCCAAGATGTATTTGGACACTGAGGTTCTACCTTTGGTTGCATGCCTCCTCCCTCCACCTATGTTTCTCATTGTCATATTCATTATTATGTTGATCTTAAACTCATTCCATCCTGTCTTATTTAGTTTATAAAGTATCCCCGTATATCCTACAACATAATATTTATTGATACCATATATTTAGTACCTTTTATTTTCCTTTACTATATCATCCAACTCAATGCAGCTATGATCCTACCTTATAAAATATATATTGTATCTACTTACATGATACCATTCTATATTATTTGACTTCTCTCAATATTATTAGTAGGCCAATACCATCATATTAGTGTTTTAGTGTATATTTCTAATATTGGATCTATATGTATATATTGGGGTCATATTTCTTTCTAGTCATATCATATAAGCTCTATTCACTTTTATTTCACTCAAACTTATGCCCTAAGTCATATTTCAATGAGTTTATGGTATATAACCTTATCTTAAAGGAAGTTTATCTTGTGGTATTATTTTAATCTCAATAGAAGGAGTTGAACCAATAATGTTTCATAGTCTTTCTATTTCCCAATTAATGATATCTAGGTATTTCTTCTGCATTTGAAATATTCAACCCACAACATCTCTTACAAATATCCACTTGATCCAAGGGGAGATTAATGCTTGATAGGTCCACATCAAGGTAAGGATTTATTAGATAGATGTTACTTGTTTATTATTAAATGAATTTGTGTGTATCATTGTCAAGGTTCTCTCTATATCCAATATTAGTGTGGATATAAAATTTATTAGACTATTTATATTCCATTTTAGGTTTCATAGAGATCCATTTGGTTGACCATGGCACTTTACCAGTTATTATCATTTAGAATAATTTCCTCCTTAGCTTAGTTTACTCTAATTTCATACTTACATTACTTAGTCAATTACACATTTACTTCATATAGGTATAGTGAGAGTTATTTCCTTGTGTCATAGGCTTATTCTTTTTACCCTTTCATCTTGTAATTTGTGATAGAGAAAATCCTCCAGTATATCTATGTATTTCATTGGTCATTAATCTATAAAACTAAGTATCACATGATATATTTTTTCATCCTCATCTGAGTTTGAGTTTATTAAGATAGGATAGTTTTATGTAAATCCTACCCCATGCATACACAATGAACCTAGCCTATTCAAACCATCCAACTAGTTCATTAGCCAAGTTGATGAATGTTTATTTTGGTTGTATTATATTGACAATGAAAATTTGATTGTGTAAGGTTAGTGTGTTTATTTCCATAGATAAAAATTTAATAACGATGATGTGAATTCAACTTGTCATATGCATTTTTACATCTTATCCCTTTTTATTTATTTCATCTCTCTCCTCTTCCATTTATTTTTTGACTGATCATAAACCCTTAAAATTTGTATGGTGAAGATTGTAATAGATCCACTAGAAAGGATTCCATCATAAAAAATATATAAATCCAAGATAAAACTTCATTTTCTAGTTGGGATAATATTGATAGTCAAAATGGTCAAAATATTGGAAATCTAACTCTTTCTTACAACTCTTCCTCCTTCATGTCATGTTATAAGAGTTTAAAAACCCCAAAAGACTTATAAAAGTTATTTTGGTTGAAATTAAAAGTCTTTGAGTGGTGAGGGTGGTTTTTATCCATGTGTTTTAACCATAATTTCTATTATCTTGCAAATGCCTAAGTTGGGGAGAATCTCAATATTTGGGGTTGGCTATAATTTAATTTTATCCCCATACTCATAGCTCAAATATTTATAATTAAATGTTTATTGAATAATCTAAAGTGATTCTTCCTGAACAACTAAGGAAAAATCAATTATTTTTAGGCTATCATCCTCTACCTTCTAAACATCATACAAAGGCACGTGGCTAGACAAATCAATATTAATATTATGAGTGATCTCATCTTACCTTTGTAAGATTATTTGAGACCTATAAAATAACCAATATTATTCTTAAATAGTTTTATTAAATAAAGGATTTGTGTCAAATTTTGATAATAAGAATCATTCTCCTTCCATTCAAACTCCATTAACCACTTATAAAAATTATCCATCTTACCAAAATTTGGTAGATTATATCACTTACAATACTCCTAGTATCATGGTCACTAACATGCATTAACCTTATATTACTCATAATTATACTTCTACTGACATTTATATTATATGCCACTCTTAATATTATGGATACCAACACATTGCATTTTTCAATTACTCATAACTATAAACTTTCTAGTAAATCACCTTGTGTTGATAGGTGATTTTTACCTCATACGCTCTTCCTATTCCCCACACCATATGGTGTGCCCCTTTGAACTACTTAGCACCATATTTTCATATATATTCCAATCCACTGACTGGATAATTATTAACTTGCTTACGATCCTCCACTAGCTCAAGTGACAATATTTACCCCTTGAAGATTCATTCCAACTACTTATCTCACTCTCTCTTCCCCAAACTATCCATATACTTCTTTGGAATTTTTTAATGTGAAGGAAAATTATGTTTAATTTATTAAATAACCACTCAACCACATTATCTAAGAAG
This sequence comes from Torreya grandis, assembly GCA_037957365.1. Taxonomy (NCBI): domain Eukaryota; kingdom Viridiplantae; phylum Streptophyta; class Pinopsida; order Cupressales; family Taxaceae; genus Torreya; species Torreya grandis. The sequence continues at coordinate 9,138,287 of JARHVA010000025.1, read as the reverse complement.
TTATCATACATCACTCATTGCCTAAAATTCCTAAATATGAAGGAGAGGGAGATATTAATGGTCACATCAAAATTTATTCCTTTTTGATAAGAGATATTTTCCCTTGGGATATAATAATGGAAAATAAATCATAAAACACTTGAGGGAATCATCCTCGAGGGATGTAAGATCGGAATTGATGCAGATGAGGGCGGCTCAGCATCGGCACCCTCTAGTTCCATCAAAATTGATGTGGATGAGGGCATCTCGGCCTCAGCACCCTCTAGTTCTTTCTTGATAGTGGGCCCCTCTCTATATATGGGGTGATAGGATATATCCATCTTTAGGAGGCTAAGGTGGATGACTGCTGGCCTATATATCTATCTGGGAGGTGGATGAATAATGATAGTTTGAGATGAATGTTAGTTTGTCCCTATATATAGATCCACAGTATATAGTTTAATTGGATCTATAGATATAGTTATATATAGAGATAGAGATAGAGATAGAGATAGAGATAGAGATAGAGATAGAGATAGAGATAGAGATAGAGTTTATTGGCATTGGCACCCCATAGATATAGATAGATTATTCAATTATTATCCTTATAACTTGTTTGATATTGGTATTATCATATATAAAATTCTTATATTCATTCATTTAAATATTTCATTGTTAAATTTGAAAAATTATTTGACATGAACAAACTCTTATGCATTGTTATATGAGAATTTATTCATATCAAACAAGAGAAAAACTAGTCTCCTTCGCACTTCATCATGAGGTGGCACCAAGTACTATAATATTATACCAGTTAAAAAATATAATTATGTGATATCTTCATATATTATATTAATTTTGAAATAAGGTAAAATGTCTAAGATTTATTTTATTGACCTTTTAAAGAACTATTTGAAAGTGCTTTGAGGGTAGACCAAGCAACCATAGATAGTGGATATAAAATTCATGGGCCCAACTATAGTTTTTTAAATTAAAACAAAAATGGTGGGATTTAATCAAAATAATAATAAAAACAACAAAAAACATCAAGGGCAATTTTTTTTTAATTATAGCTATAATTAAACTAGTGAATGTATTTAAAACCAAGTTAAGAAGAGCAATTTTATCAGTAGAAATCAAAACCAAAAAAATAACAATAATGGGAAGGAGACAAATAAATTTTAACCCTATTCATATTGTCCATTATTTATTTTTTAATCTCCCTCCAACTCAAAATTATTTGTATCAAAATCAAAAACAAAACATGCAGTATTAACACCAATACTTTAACCAAAATTAACCTTATCAAAATATAAATAAACATCAAAATTATAACCAAGGATTCAATCAATGGATTAATTTACATGACAATCATACTTGTAGGAGTAAAAAATGTTTATTTAAAGACTCCCTAAATACTAGTATTAATTTTTAAATGGTGTATTATTTGGAATTGCCAATAGGAACTCCCATCCTTCCAAAAAAAATGACATATATCAACACAAAAAAATAATACACATATCCACATAAAACTTTCCCACACCATAAACCTAAAAACAACATATCACCAATTAATCCTCCTATACATTCCATGCCAATTGGAAGCAATGATATAAAATAATTGACTTCTAATTCAACAAATTATGAAGTTTCCCCTTATCTCAATCCTTAATGGAAAACTAGAATCCTAGGTTTGGTAGAGATATAAAATCAATGAATAAGTGAATATTATTACTTATAGCAAATATTATCAGCCAAAATATCCCCTATGTATCCAATAAATAGATAGAGGTGCTGAGGTCTTATATAACTATATGGGTGTAGTGAACCACTTTTAGGTAGATATATAAGCTCCCATGTATTCTATCTAGTGATGGAGGGGTGGATGAGTGGGACTACTCATCAATAATTCATATTTATTATTTATCATCCATCCATTCTATATGGTAGTTAGGTGATAGGAAGCCCCATATAGATAAGGCCTAGAGATAGGTGGGTGTTTCCCCTATAGATATATATTCATTAGGTTTCGTTGTTGATTTCCCATTCATGTTATAAAATAAAGGGCCTTTCCATCTATGATTTATTTTTTATAGTGAGGGGTAGAGGAACCTAGCGTTAATGGTATGGGAAATGGGTCTAAAGTATGATCTAAATATATTACCTTATAGAGAATAATTTATAATCTAAAATTTAATGAACACCAAAATTTCTATGATCTTGTTTTAGACCTCACAAGGACCCTTTATCACATTTTATTCATGGACTTATTTAATAACTCTCCTTTCCATTTCATGGCATTTATCGATTTCCTAGGCATTGGTAATTTGTATAGTGTTACCCAACCATTTCAATATCAAATTGGCCAAATTGATCTATATATGTAACTACTAAAAAAATAGATGTTATGAATTAATTTGATCTTAGGCAGTTACCTCATGATGTTGATATGGCTAAGAGAGGAGATATCACCTTGTATTTTCAAGTGAGGATTTATAAAAAGTATGTCAAAAGAGCCATGATTGATGATGAGGTTATAACCCCATTCTATTTTAAATATAATATGGATTATGGTGAAATATTTTTTTCATATATTAGAAACACCCACCAAGGTTATAACAACCTCAAATATTCTTCCATCAAAACTTTAGTTTTTCCTATTATCTTTGGACTTAAAAAAATGATCATTAAATTATATGTTATAGACAAGGACACAAATTAAAATATGATATTTTTAAGTCCATGGATTCACTGAATTTAGGCCATCTTTCAAGATTATTTTATGAGCTAGTATTCGCATGCCTTGGAAATGTTTTCATTACAGAAGGCAATCCTAACCATTTGATGTGAATAAAAAAATAAATACATTTTTAGGCTCTAAAATTTAATACCATATTCCTACTAATAAAAAATAACCCTCTTCCTCTTGTAAAGTAAAAAGAGCCCTTCAATGTTTCTAAATTGGTTCTAAAGGTGAATTCTAAAATTATGAAACTCCCATTAAATGAGAATCCTAACAATAAATGTTTTGAGGTCATAGGGAAAGTAAAACATTAAGGGAGAAAAATACCACAATAATGGTGATCATCTCCACAAAATAGAAAACCAAAATTATCAAGATATTAGAGATAGATAAATTTATCACATTCCATTTTTATCCACATTGGGTTGGGAAGATTTTTATTAAGTATAAAAATTAAATTATATTTACATGGAATAAATATCCTAGAATGAATAAATACTCCATAAATAGAATATCAATCATTTCCCATCACAAAATTAATGGATGCTCCATTATGATGGGGTAAAACGACATTAGGGAATTAGGGCATGGGTAAGTTTGACTTCTCGTAAATGAAGAATCATGCCTTATGGATTAAATTTAGAATTTTAGTGCACCACTAATGGGGATGAACATTAATCCTTGATTTTAGGTTTCTTAATTTCCAAAAGGTTATATGTTTAAGATCTTAATGTTTTATAAGATTCCAAATAATTTTCCATCGAAGTTTTTGAAGTTTATCAAACCAAGCCAAAACACCTTAAACTCTATAAGGGATTTCACAAAATATAAAATAAGTTTAATTTCATCTCCAGCTAATCCATACCTATAGAGGAGAATCAAATCAATGATTTAATGGTTTATGATTCTATCATTATAAAAAATACCTAATTCTAAATTATTTATATATATGAGAATGGAGAAGCATGTCCCAAAATATTTTGAGTAATGATATTATTTCTCATATGGAAAAAATAGAATGAATTTATCACCGTGGGTTTTTATAAAAATGTTGAAGTGATTCTAAGGTTTTTATGAGCCTATAACAACCTCCCTAAGATGCATTACAAAAAGGGTTTTATCTTGCTCTTCACCCTTCATCTTACATTGAATCTGAACATTATGAATGTTACTTTAAAACTTAGGATTATAGCTATTTTAGGTAAAATTATTAAGTCTTTGATGTAGATGATGAAATTATTGATCTCCCCCATGCCCCTCAATAATTTTAAAAATGGATTTTTTTTTTTTTATAGAGTAAACTATAGATATTAATATTAACACAAAAGAATGACATAGGATCTTTAACTTTGGATCTTCTCTCCCATCAAGATTAAAATATCATAGAAAAAATTTCACATAGATTTAAATATGTTTTTCCTTTTATTAATAAAACATGAAGGGTATTTATCTCAAAGTAGTCGTCCATAATGTAGTGACCAAAAATCATGTCAAATCCATCAAACAAAAATCAAGGACTTTGAATCATATAATCTTATTGATGGTAAAATACGAAGTGATCAAAATCCTAAAAGTAGGATTCACTAAACTTATGGACTACACTATAAGGGTGTCCAATATCAATTTTTTAAATATAAATAAATCATGTCCTAAATTTGATTTTCCTCTCTCATCTATAAATGTTATCATAGATGTGTTGGTGGATAGTGCTAATTACACCTTACTTTTACTTAGTGATTAATTAATTTTATTGAGATTTATTATTTTATTATATATAAAATAATCTTAATTAGACTTGAAAACTTTCACTAAATTAAAAGTTGCACACTTGCATAGAAACTTGCAGTAATGTCCAAGTTGAAAACCAAAGTGGACTTTAGGTAACCACTTGTATTTATGAGGCCATTCCTACTCTATAAACCCCAGATTCTATCTCACTCTCATAATTTTTAGTGTAGATTGGAGAATAAATAATGAAAGGTTTATTGTATCATTCATTCCCTACCTTTATGAGTGTTAATGTATAATAGTGGTACATTATTTTTATCTAATATTTGTGTCTCTTTGATTTTGATGATGTGATTTATGTCTAAGATTATTATGAATGACCCTGATTAGTCCATAATTTTACTATGGTATTAGAGTGAGTCTTTAGTGAGATTCATTGTGTTAGGCATGTTTTTAGGCAGGTGTAATTTTTTAGAGATTATGACTCTTTCAATGCATCCAGAAGGTTCCAAAAACCTTAGTTCAACTATAAATTTGTTGTTAGTTTCAAGTTGTTTCATCGGTGGATTTCTTGTAGTGTTTTTATGATTTGGAATTTATGATAATGTTTTTTGCAGTTTGGAGTAGATTAGACCTCTTCGACATGTTCATAACATTTGAGAAAGGTAGTTTAGCCCTTTTTTAAATGGATATATGTAGCTCAAGATATACAAAATCTTAGACATTAATGATCATTTTTTTTTAATAATTTATGCATTTTTATCCAAATCTAGATTTATGCATGTCTTGAGTGGCTAATTTAGGGGGTATGCATTTGTTTTTCAAAAAATGTTCCTATTTAGCTCATTATTTGTGGTAATATTTGAGTCAATTCTAATCATCCATAGAAAAAAGGGTTTGCTTTTTTATTAATCTATGGGTTTTTCATATTTTAGGGTTGTTTTGTACATTTTTTTTTTAAATTAAAAATTCCAAAACATTAAATAAAGTGGGGTGGGGCTATCCTAGTTTTATATTTGAGTTAATTATGGACATCGATATAAAAAGGGTTTGTTTTTTCCTTAATTTGGGGTTTTTCAATCTTTGTGGGGGTCCTTTTTTTACATATTTTTATTTTTATTTTTATAAATTGAAAATTCCAAAAAATCAAACAAATGAGGGTGGGGTTGTATTATTATTATTATTGTTAATTATTTATAATTTGTGTGTATGTGAATGGGCTTGGTAAACTCATCTCATAAGATTTTCACTACTTATGGATATCTATCATCAAAACCCCCCACAACAACTCCCACTCCCCAAACCTCTACCCTCTATCCACTCACCACTCATGTTATTCCTCAATTGCCATCTTTAGAACCCCTTATCTCTATGCTCTTTTATTCCAATCTAACCTCCAAGATTATCCCCACCACTTCACCATCCTTACAAATTAATTTACCCCAAATTACTTACCCTCAATCATTAAAATTTTTTTCTACTCTAACCTAATTTCCTTCCCATCTACCACCTCCCCACCATTGATCCACATTGGTCCTTCCTACCTGCATCTAAGTACCCATTATCTTACCTCACTTTCACCTAGTATTCCACCCCTACTAAACCTTAGTTTGACTCTCTCTTTCACACCACTAACTTGATAATTTAACACTTCAGTAGTTATATGAATACCACCCATCTACTATCTCCTTTTCCCACCTACAGTTATTCGATATCACTTGACCTCTACTCGATCCTTCAATTAACCCATTTCTACATAATGATGTTAAATTGAATTGAAATGGAAATTAGATTTATGTTATCATAATTGAAGAATTGGAACTTTTAATTATTTTCAATTTTTGTGTCCATCATCTATCCACCAACCGCAATCCTCCATTGTTGGTCTCAAACTTTATTTTCAATAAATTTATTTATTTTCAAATCTAAGTTTTATGTTTTAAAATTTTATTTTGATAATTGGGTTTAGTGAGGTCATGTATTCGACCCCCACAAGATATAATTTTACACTATGGATCATTTCAGTGGGTATGGCAATTTACGTGATAAGGACTAATAAGTGGGGCCTAGTCTGATAGGTGACTAGACCCTTGCACATAAAGATTTTCTTCATTCAAATTGTTTGAACTTGACATGTTATCACACCCACTAAATATTTTATATCCTTTGTTGCATATTTTATTTTCTAGGACCCCCTCAATTAAGCTTTTTTTCAAAATAGTTTGATTCCATGTTTTGCATATCTTTAACATCACTTAGAGTTAGGAGGTTATTTTAATTTCATTAAAAATTTGGTTCTGACCTCTTCTATGAATAACATTCATTTTATTTATAATTTTTCAGATTTTAAGAGCCCTTATATGTTGTCAAATGTCACCAAACTTCAAAGTGCATTTTATCTATACTCTAGACATCTTTTGAGGTGCCATTTTTTTAAAAGACCATATTTGTTTACCTTAAATCCAAATTTTTAACTAAATTTGAGTCATATTATATAAATATGTTTTTTATTTCCCATTTTCAACTCAATTTCTAATAGGGTAATTATTTTTAAGCTACATTATTTTAGACACTTTGGGGGGAATTATTTTGACATATAACTCATCATAAAGTGCTAAAAACACATTTTTTGGGGGGAAACACTATTTTAAAACACTCTTCAGGATTGTAACTTTTACCTTTTTTGGTGTAACATCCTTATATTTGGATAGTTATATTTTGGCACACTTTTGATTTATGCTAAATATACTTCAAATCCCATTTCTCAACACCTTTTGTTAATTTTAATGACTTCATACCCTAATGTAAACTCAATAATGAAAGAAAATAATAAATTTAAAATCTGATAATTATATGTTATTCTCTAAGGTTTATTCATTTTAAGATGATTTTTTTTATGTTTTTAAATAAAAACAGGTCCTTTAAAACACATAATGCCCTCATCCTCATAAAATGTTCAAAACATGACTCACTCATTCACACTTTAAAACTAAGCGTTACACTCTTGAATCAACACAAAGATCATATGGAATCCATGGATACCACATTTGTTCCAAATTTAATAATTTATTAAAATTTGATCACACATCCTATGGATACTTACCTTGATTTTGATCTATAATATAATTAACTGTATTGTGATCCTACCACACCTTTATTTGAATTTATCACAACTCACACTTATGTTGATCACAATGTTGTTTTGATTTCCTCATTTTAATAAAAAATTATTTTTTTCCGTTATACACCATGGGTTATTCTAACAGAGGTATTGTAATCATGAATATGGCATTATGTCACCCATCTAGCCAATTCACTAGATTGATTTCCATGGCATTAGCAATCAAGGTGGTGTTTCTAGTTCTTCTTTGGGAGCAATTTCTAATATCTTCACACCAGTTTTAATCCATTGTACACTTTCATAGGACATCAAGAGACATATCTCTACTACATTTAGGCATCTATCTTACATTATACTCAAACATGAGAGTCTGATCCATCTTATACTTATATAAGGAATGAGATATATAACCTTCACTCAATAATATGAAATATGATATTATATTCTTAACACTTATGAGACTTTTCCATTTACTCAATCATGAGACACATTATATTTTTTTGTTAGGCATAATATTGCTAACATATAATTAGATTCATATATAGCTATGAGAGCCTTAAACATAATCGAAATGTTTCCTTACATAAATTATTTGTGCACATAGAAATAAATCAATCTAGGCATATTCTTCCACCATACATGTTTATTTGAGATGGATTGATGATTAGGTATGGTAACATCATCAACAATATTGGTTTGAACTCCACTTACATGGTTCTTCCATTGGGTAACTACATATTATGCACACTAACATATAGACTGATATTTGTGGTCATATATTTATAGTGTCCCCATCATCTATTGAATTCTTTGTTTTTATATATTAAAATAAATGTGATGGATTTATATGCACCAATAGTGAGATCCTTATGATGTATCTAATATTTTCATGATATCCTATTTTCTAATATTTTTCATCAATCATCCCTAGTTTATGATTAAGGGGGATGATGTGTATTTATTTTTGTGGCATATCCTTGAGTTACATCTCACTATTCATTATGGATATTCTATTTTTTTACTACTTCTCAGGTGATATCCTTCTGACACATCTATTTATAGTGTAGTATTTTCCTTTCATTGTATATGGGCCCTTCATCAAGCCTAGTGCCAAGACATTTTTAGAGGTTTATCCTTAGTTTTATACATGTTCCATAAGTTTCAATTAAAAGGGGTGATGTTGTAAATTGTTTATTACACCTTAATTTTACTTGGTGAGTAAGTAATTTTCCTAGGATTTATTATTTTCTTACTTGGAAAATGATCCTATTTGGACTTGGAAACTTAAAATTCCAAGTTACATACCCACATGGAAACTTGAACTAAAGTTTCAATTTTAGACTAAATTAAATTTACATAACTGCTTACAACTAATATCATTTATGTAACCACTTGCATTTATAAGTAATTTTTTACTCTACAAAATCAAGGGCCTACCTGACACTTATATTTCACTAATGTAGAATGGAGAATAGATTGTTATAATTTTATTTTAGTGTTCAATCACTACCTTTATGTAATGATAATTAAATATTATGATACACTATTGTATCCAATATCTATGTAATTTTTTAGTTTTATGATGTGACCTATGTATAAGATTAGTATGTTTGATCCTAGTTAGTCTAAAATTCTAATAGATGATTGTCCTCTCCCATCCATAAATGTTATCATAGTTTCCATAATTGGGTATGATATTTTATTTCTCATGTGAGGCTTTTATCACTATAATAAAATTTATATTTCTGAAGAGGATCAAATTAAAACATCCTTCACCAAACCTTGGAGAAATTTTATCATGTAGTCATTCCCTTTGACCTTAAGAATTATAGTGTGACCTATGAAAAATCCATGATCCATTTTTTCCATGATCCCATTCAAAAATTATTAGAGGTTTATGTATATTATATTTTAATAAAATTCAAATATAATTTGATCATCTCAAGGTTTTTCATATCATCCTTACTTTCCTTATTATATATGGAATCATGCTTATTCTAGATAAATTCATTTTTGAGGTCACAGGTGGAAAGATTTTAAGGTATATCATTTCCATGCATAGGAAATACATTTATCCTAAAAAAAACCATGTTATTATGGAATTTTTATCCCCCTAAGGATGAAATAGTAATAAGGTAATTCTTAGGGGAAGCTAATGGAAATTTAACTATTTATTATTTACATCACATACACAATCCATCCTATAAACATTTTGCTTAAAAAATAGAGAAGTCTTATCTAAACCAAATATTTCAATAATACATTTAATTCTATGATATTATTTATTATGGCCCCACCAAATATTATTCCAACCAAGTATGAATGACCACTTGTCATTCACAAAAGAGAAACTAAATTTTCATTGATTTATATGTTATCTCAAGAGAATGATGATGGTAGATAAAGTTCCATTTACTTCATTGTATGAGTCTTTATGTAATCATCTAAAAATTACACTTGAGTGCTCTAAGAGTGTTACTTGAGACCACCCATCCATATATTAGCCCTAGAATAATCTTATGGCCTATTTAGACACTTATGCAACCTTTATGTAGGCTACATGCATCCTTAAACATCCCTAAAGCAATCCTAGACCTTAAATTTAGCATCTTGACACCTAGTGCCTTAGGTTCTACCACTTAGACAATAAAGCCATAATTTGGGCAGTAGTGCCAATGGTGATAGTATCCCAGTTTGGGTGCTATTATATTTGTCATGCCTTTGGCCACCAATGAATATATTTTCAAAATAAAAAACACCTAGGGTCAATCTAGACCTATTTCAAGACATGACTAAGTATTAAAATAATATATATACATGACTTTTAGCCCTTTATATACTGGATAGAAATTAGATGCAAATAACACAAACTAACTCGTTGTATATAATCAAGGTTATAAATTCATAATATACCCTACTTATGCATACATGCATCTACAACCATTCATTGCCTAGAATACTTAGATTTCTAGTCTCAAAATCCACTCAAAATCACTCAAGCTAGGATTCATACTATCTTCACTTGCACTTGCATTGGCATTTAAGTGGGGAGAATTACATTGGGCTTGATCTCTCCTTGAAGTATTGGTATGAAGGCAAATCTCATCATAGTAGGGTATTGAAGATATATAGCCTACCCCACTAACATCACACTTTATTATTTATGCCAACTAGATTCCCTAGAAACATGGAGGTTTAGATTTTACACGTAAAGTTAGTCAAAATAGTTCATTAACAGGGAATCAAAACTCATGCACATAAGAATAGGCTTGGTAAACTCAAACACAGGTGCACCTAGAAGCTCAAAAGAGTCCTACACAGAGGACACTAGTGATAAAAGGATACTAGTGCCATTGGTGCTACTATATAATTAGGGTGATATTGTCTAGGAAGGGTTTTGACACTTGGATCCTATCTATGACACTCATATTAACTCCTATCCTAGTTTGCAACCTTCAAATCTCTTATCTCAATCAATTTCTAGCTATGTTCTTATTTACATCATTTATTACATTTTTTAGAAAGGTCAAATTAGGTCAATTCTATTATAAATCGATAGTTCTATTAATTCCATTTTTATACCTAGGGCTTAAACTCTATTACCCTAAAAATTTAAATTATTTGGTGAACCTAACTTACTTTGAATATTATCCAAACCCTAACTCATATTCTATTAAGGTTTGTACCCTTCTTTTTCATATTTCCCTTAGTTGTGTTAGGATTTTCATACCTCATGTTTTACCCTAACAATCCTCTTCCAAGTTGCATTAATAAATTTCATGGATAAATAAGATTCCCCTTCTACTTCTCATCTCCATGAGGGTGATGGTTACTTTCCCTCTAACTAAGTCCATGCTATCACTCCTACAAGAGGTGAGGTATCCTATACTACTATTTCAAATGTCTATACTCAGCCAATCCATCCTTCAAAGCCTTCACTTCCCATATCTTCTTTATAGGAAGTGTGCCTCCACATTTAATAAAAAACAACTAGTTTTTGCACTTATGAGACTCTATGTGATCAAATTTTTATAATGAGAAAGCTAATTACAAAATTATAAAATCAGAATCAAATATTACATGAAAATATTGTAGCATTGAAAAATTATTTTACAAGATAAAAGCATCTAATGCACATTAGTGTCATTCATGGAAAGCAATGTTACATATCAAAATAATAAATCACAATAAAGTGCATCTAAAACTAATGATTCAAAGAGTATCAATGATTAAATAGAAGTTAAAGCAATATTTTTATTTAATGCAAATTATTAAATCTAAGTTGATTAACCTACCTCCTTTACATCTAGTGTGGTGATCCAAATATTATTGTGCATATCATAGAATGCACGGTCATCACACATATTCATGTTTGGCATAAAAACAATATAAATCATTGATAACTTAGTTAATAAATCCATATTGATATAAAAACATATTAAAAAAAGGTCAAATTCTTAAATAATATAAAAGTGGCTACCAAAGCATAACTCAGAACAATAAAAGGTTGACAAAGCAAAATCAGAGCAAGAAATAATACAAAAAGCACATTTAAAAAAAGTTAAGGATACAAATATACCTCTCAAAAATGATGTCCCACTTTCAAAATAGTAGTATGGTTTTGGTCAAAAGTATTTATAACAATTTGAATATCAAGGTCAAGGGTTAGGAGAACATGTCAATGCATCATTACTCTTATTCTAGTAGTTGATAATGTTGGTCAATACGGTTTGAGAATTATGGAACATAATAAGGAAAATAATTCGTAGATATAGTTTATCAAGGCAAATTATGTAGATACATGATAAATTTTAAAATAAGATCAAGAAATTAAGTTATAAAGTAAAAATCATGTTAAGCCAACAAGCATTTTCAAAAGAGGCCTTCTAGCAAAAGAGGCTCCAAATCACCATATGCCTACAATAAGCATAATTTCAAAGGGCAAAGTCATAGTTAATATTGTAAATAATAATAAAAATATGTTAAATCCATAGTATGAGGCATTTCCCTATGCTCATCTAGATATAATAAAAGTCAACACTAACATTCCAAGTTAATATGATAATTATGATATTGATAATGAACAATACTCATATTTATACTGCAATTCAATTCAACTACATCATATCAATCACACTGCACAAGAGGTTACCTTTCCTATTTTAGACACATACCACATTAATAGTAAGTCTCCCATGAGACTCACTGGTTAGTATGTTCCTCCTTACTTTTACATAGATTCATTCACTCTTACTCCTTGTATATAGTTTCATGTTCATGTTTATTGTACATAGCTTATATATAAAAATTATAAAAATAATATAATATGCCAAAACACAAATAATTCAAATATTTACTCAGAAAATGTAAATTATAGATTGTATGCATTGCCATGTTTACACTTATACTTTCTAGGTACTAGATATGCTAGTTATCTTAGTATAGTCAGTTTTTATCATACATACATATTTCACTTATTATTTTTGAGTGTTTGCAGATACTTACAAGACCCCATAGATACATACATAGATACATAGATTCCTTATTTGATACATTTGCCCATTTGGTGGCATCCTATACTCAATTTCAATTTCTAGGTTACATCTTTTTAAAATATACATCATAGATTTAACATCATTATATCTTGATATTGATCATCCTACACCTACTCAGATTTTTTTCCAACTATTACAACTTTAGACTTAACTTATGTACATGTTTTCTCTTATATATATTTGTACCACATATTCATACATAATTTCATTTATAGCTTTCCTAGTTTAGACTTGATTATGTCTCTATGGTTATTCTATTCAAGGTAATTTAAATATGACATTGATTTATAGCTCTACCAACTTCTTTTCATTATATGTATGCCTTGGACATGTGCCCATGTCCTTATGTCTGACTTCTTAATTGTGTATGTGGACATTTGAGCATGTCCTTGTATGTCTTGCTTTCTTATATTTAGTGACATGTGCCTATGTCTCTTATATTTTGGCCCCTTGACCTACTTTACATGCCTCATGTGTGTTGTATGTATTATTTTTTATATGTGTCATGGCCATGACACTTGCCTTTTAATTTTTACACACTTTAATTTTAGATGCCATGAGGGACATCATGCATCTCCCCATCCTACTTGGATGCCATGATGGTCATCATTCCTTATCCCCATAGGTATTTATTTTATTAATAAAATTTACTATTCTTATGCATTGTTATAACTATCTTAACATGATTGTGAATGATATATCTAACATACATTATATAGTACAAATTTAGGCTCAAATTATCTTATATTTCAATGTTATGTATGGACATTATAATGGTTTATTACATAGATATCATATATGCTCTAGATAAAACACATTTTGTGGAGATATTTCTTTTGAGGACAATATTACATAGGTTCAACAAATCCCTTAAAAAGAGGGGGAATTCATAGAGGTTTTTCATAAAGACAAGGCTATCTAAATGCACTGAGAGTATAGTTTTAGCACACATGCACATAATATAGAAATCAGTTTCAAGAAAACATAGAGGGAAATAGTCATACAGAGACCAGTTTTAGTTGTACAAAAATGAATACAAATGGACATTGATTCCAAAATTAGGACACCAGTGCCATTAGTGCTATTTTCCAAGATATAGTGCTACTATCTAGTAGCCTCAGTTATAGGAAATTCTAGATTGGCTAGAAAAGTATAGTAGATATAGTCCATGTTTGTACAAATTCAATTATAGATTACCAGTTTTGACTTAATTTAACACATATTCATACCAATTTTATTAGATTGGGGGGGATCATGCATGGCATGATCATTCCATATATATAACTTAATCCAAAATCCATATACTCAAAAATTAGATTTAGGGTATGTGTGTAATACATTATGTATGTATGCTCTCTTATGAACTACTTGATCTAGACACCATGTTACAATTTACACATCAAATTGTTAAGCACGAAATATACTAAGACGGAGGGTGAATCATTATATTATATATATTTTACTTAATCTAATTTATTTTCTTTAACCACTTAATCACACATTTAAGATATGTAAAAAAAACTAAAATAATAATATGCACCACATGAGAGAGAGAGAGAGAGAGAGAGAGAGACTATATTTTTATGTGAAAACCCAAAGTGGGAAAAACCATAGAGAATAATCTCAAGTATGTGAATGAGCACCAACTCAAAATACAAAGTTTGTAAGCACCAACTTGCAGGAGCACCCCCTTTGCCAAGTACCAACACAACAACTATTTGAGAGAACCAACCCACAAGAGCACCAACCCCTCTTATGTATAAAACACAGCTATCTCTCAATGTTGCTTACTCAACAAATGATATAACTCTACAATATCTCCTACTTTTCTTTCTTTAAAAATAAATACAACCATGCACTCTCTTGCATATTACAAATAGCTTCTCAAGCATTTATTTATAGCTTTCCAAATGACCTTTGGCATTCACTTTTTTTGACCCTTCAATCTTCATAAAAAATGGTGCCAAACTTGTATGACCCTTCATATCCTTGAATTTGAAAAGTCATATGGTGACCCTTCATAAGCAAAAGTGTTATTTCCTCTTTTGTCTTTATCTTGGTGACTTTTCATATTCCTCAAAGTGTCTCTTCATAGAAAAATGTGCCATACCCTCTTTTGCCTTCATATGGTGACTCTTGAAATTCTTAATGATGACTCTTTATGAGAAAATGCATCCCATTTCTCTTTCATCTTTTATCCCATAACTCTTTAACTTCTCCATGGCCCCTCTTTTGACTTATATGTAACTAAAAATATATTTATTAATTATTAAATAAATATTAACACATAATTAAATGCCAAGATATGAATATTAAAAACATAATTAAATGTAATTGGACCTTTATCACTAATAATACTAGACCTTTGACATAAATGACAATATTTCTAATAATCTCCCTATTTGTCATTGATGGTAACTTCAAAATAAAACTACCACATCCTAAAACTTGCACAAACTACCATCTAAAAAACATACAATAACTCCCCCTTATTATAGCAACTTATACATGTTCCTTGTACTTGTTTTTGCATCTATACCTATACTTGTAATTCTCTATCTTTGACATCAATGACAAAGGGCCTACTTGGAGCTAACATAAGTGTACTTATACCTATTCCTTGTACTTGTTTTTGCATCTTAGCTCTCCCTCAACTGATGTTGAACCTTAATGGTAGAAAGTAAAAAAAAAAATCCTAACTTCTCCCACAGATACTCAAATCTATCTTTTGGTAGTGCCTTTATGAAAATATCTACAATATGCTTTGTAGTATTGATATACTCCATCTTAACCTATTGATTTATAACCTACTCTCTCAAGAAGTGATATCTAATAGAAATATATTTTGTTCTTGAATGCATCACTAGACTATTTGAAATATTAATAGCACTTGTGTGGTTACAAAAAATAAAAATAGGTTCATCATATTTTATCTTGATATCTACAATATATTATATTTCAACTATAGAAAATAATACTAAATTCTGCTTCTTACTTATCCGTGATACTAAGCCATCACCAAGGAAGAAAGTTCCTCCACTTGTACTCTTTCTTTCATCCAATCACCCTACCCCATCTGAATCTATATAAATAACTAAAGTGAAATCTCTATCTATGGGATAACATAATCCATAATCTAATGTCCCCTTGATATATCTAAATATTCACTTCACCAATTAAACATGACTATCTTTTGTAGCTAACTGATATCTTACAACCATACTTACTGCATGCATGATGTCTGGGCCTTGATGTTGTCAAATATAAAAGACTACCAATCATAGATTTATATAAATATTGATCTATAATAGGTGAATCTTATACACATTGGTGTGCCAACTAGTGCACAATCCTCAAAACCAAATTTTTTAAATATTTTCTTGGTATATTTACTTTGAGATATGAAAATTCCTTTATCTAACTAAAATATTTGCAATCTTAAAAAAATGACAATCCTCCAAGCATAGATATCTCAAATTATTTTTTTCTATTATCAAAAAAATATTTTATCATATTTTCAATATTTTCTCTAAAAATGATGTCATCAACATATACCATAATAATCAATTGATGCTCACTTTCTATTTTGAAGTAGAGATTACTATCAAGAAATATTCTCTTAAAACCTTGATCTTATAGGTACTTATCAAGTCTTACATACCAAGCTTTAAGAGATTGTTTCAATCTATATAGTACTTTCTAAAATCTACATACATGGCTAATAATATTTGAGAGAATAAATCTCTCAAGCTACTCATTATAGATCTCTTCTTCTAGATTCTTATTTAAGAAGGAAGATTTGATATCCATTTGAAATACTTTAAAATTTTTAAATACTACACATATAAGAAATATTTTAATAGCCTCTAGCCTTGTTCCTAGTACAAAAGTTTCTTCAAAATCTATTCCTCAATCTGAACATATCTTTTACATATTAATCTTGCTTTATTCCATGTCATTTCTTTATTTTTATTCAACTTATTTTTGTAAACCCATTTTGTTCCTATCACATCATGAACTTTTAATCTAGGCACTAATTCCCATGTATCATTCTTTTCTATCTAATTTAATTTTTCATCCATTGCTTTAAGCCAATACTTATCATGTCTAGCTTTTGAAAAAGTTTTAGACTAAATTTTGGATAACAAAAAAAAATTAACTTACTCAGATTTATTTACCATCATTCTTCTAGTACAAATTCCTTTATTTATGTCTTTGATGATGTCACTTTCATTATGATTTCTCTAAACATATTTGGATGGAGTTTTGGTGTCTTTTTTCTCTTTCTTCTCATCTTCATCTGATTCTTCAAAATATTCCTCTTCAATGATTTTAAGAATGTCTACTAGATTACTGAGTCTTTGTGTTCCATCTTTTTCTATTCTGACACTTACGCTTTCAACAATTTATTTGGTTATTTTGTTATAACATTTATAAGCTTTACTTTTGCAAAAATAACCAAGAAATATACCTTCATCTACTTTAAATTCAAACTTACCAAGTTTTTTATCAATTTTTTTATGAAGCATCTGCTACTAAAAACTTTAAAATAATTAACTACTGCTAGTTTGTCTTTTCATAGCTCATAAGGAGTCTTATCACTATTGAATCTCAATAATGTTATGTCTTGAATATATACTTCTATAGCAACTACCTCTCTCCAATATTTATTTTCTATCTTGAATTTATTTAGCATTATCCTCACCATCTCTTGAACTATTTTATTTTTCTATTCAACTTCTCTATTTTATTATGGAGTTCTAGCTGCTAAATAATGTCTCTTTATTCTATGGTCTTCACAAAACTCAATAAATTGATTTGACATAAATTCTCCTCCTTAATATGATCTTAGACACTTAATCTTTAAATAAGTTTTAATCTCAATTAATGCTTTGAATGTTTTAACATATCTGAAAGCTTCTATTTTTTTCTTTAAAAATATTATCTAAGTCATACCTAAAAAATCATCAATAAAAAATATGAAATATTTTTCACCTTGAGTACTTTGAGTTCTCATAGGTCCACATAGATCAGTATGAACAAGCTCTAGCATCTGAGTGGTTGAGTAATTTTTTGTTTTGAACCACCTTCTAGCCTACTTCTCATGCTGACAAGGTTCACAAAGCATGTTGGATGGCTTTGTAGTCTTTGGAAGATTTATAATTGCTTGCTTTTTGCTGATGTTGACAAGATTGTCAAAATTTATGTACCCCATTCTCCTATGCCATATCCAAATTTCTTAAATTTGACTCAAATAGTATTTTTGACCTTTGATGTTTGATAACATATGCAAATTATTTTTTGTTCTCTAAGTTTCTACAACCAACACATCTGAATCTTTTTTTCTAATTTCACAACCTTTTGCATAAAAATTTAGTGTGTGTCCTTGATCACACATTTGACTTACACTTAAAATATTATGCTTAAGACCTTATTATACAAAACATTTTTAGTTTTAGTTTTACCATTATCCAAACTTAGTGTACTTTTTTTGACAATTCTGGCAATAGTATTATCTCTAAATTTCACTATGTCACCATTGATCTTCTTCAAGGTTATGAACTTGCTCTTATCTCCTATCATGTGCCTCGAACATCCACTATTAATGAACCATAATTTTTCTTCATTTTTTAAATGTAAAGCTATCTGTACTAACATAGATTTTTTAGGTTGTTTCTTTTGCCATGAACATGTTTGAACTTTCTTCTTGATTAATAGAGATTTGAAACTCTGGTCCTTCTTGACTAACTCAAACATTCTTCTACAATATCAAGCTATATGTCTAAAGTTGTTGCAATTGTAACATATAATCGCCTCTTCATTAAAGCTTGTTAGAGGAGCGACAGAGTTGTGGCTTCTACTTGACTCTACATGACTTTTTTTGTCCTTATTTTTAAAATTGTTAGCCCTTTTTTGACATTTTATTTTCTTGTGACCATATCCATTACAATAAAAATAGTAATCATAAAAATTAGATCTATTTGTGTATTTTTGACCTAATTGCCTTTTGTAGCTCTATTCTTTTCAACCTTCTTTGTTTGAGATGTCCTCTATATTTGTAACTTCTTCCCTTTTTATTTTCTCTTTTGTAAGAGCTTCAACATAGCTCTTTCCTTTTTACCTTTGTCTGTGAAAGTAGTGGCCTCCCTTTTCTCTTTTTTAAATCTGATGCCTATCTTATTTGACATTGATCTTTGACTTTCTAATATCTTATTCAACATATTAGTGTTATTCTCAAATTTTGAATCATTAGTTACTCTATCATTGATTTATTTATTTATTTTCTCAAGATTTACTTTTAAAAAAGTAATTTCAATAACATACCTTTCATATTATTTACTTACTTTATGTAACTATGCTGTTAGATCTTCTTCATTTTTCTTGGCTTCTTCAAAGTGTGCTTGTAGATATTTAATTGTTTCCTTTGACTTATTTTTATTTTTTTCAATTTAGGGCTTTAATATTTAATTTTTTTTTTCAAGAGATTTTAAATTTTATATGGCACAAATGAGTTCTCCTTCTACATTCACTTTGGCTTCATCCTGTTCTTCTTCTTGATCATTATACTTTTGTTTAAGGAAGCATCTTCATGTATGGCCATGAATAGAATCTCTTCTTCTTCTGAATCACTGACTCCATTATCTTCAATCGAGCTAGGATCTTTAGAATATAAACTCTTTTTCTAGAATTTCTTCTTGAATTTTTCTTTGAAATTATTCTTGTATATAGACTTTTCTTCTTCATTTTCACTATTACCCTTATCTGGGCACTTAGCTACAAAATGTCCAATCTTTTCACAATTAAAATATTTAAAAGGTAATTTTTATTAATATTTACCTATGCCTTTTTTTGATTTGTGATGAATAGAGCTCTATTATCATCTTTAACATCACTAGAACTTTCACTTGATTCTTAAATCTTAGCCTTCTCTTTATTTGATGTCTTGAAAGTAGATTCTCTCTTTGAGGGTTTCTCTTATTTGATCCACATCTCATATGTCGTAAGAATATCATGTAGCTCATCCATCTTTACCTTAGCTAAAAATTTTATTTCTTCAATTGCTAAAAATTTTGCATCATATCTCAATGGTAGAGATCTCAAAACTTTTTGAATCACAATTGATTCTTTTAATATTTTTCTAAGACCTTGAATCTGATTAACTATTTGATCAACCCATAAAAGATAACTTGCTATATTTTCTTCCTCTTACATATTCAAACTCTCAAACTATCTTCTAAAAATCTAAAGCTTAGCTTGCTAAACCTTTTCATCACCTTTGTAAATATTCTCAAGTTTTACCTAAATTTTATATTTATATTGCATAACTTTAACAAATTTTGATTCACATAAACTACATAAAATATCTTTTAAAGCTTTAGCATTATTTTCACTTGCCTTATTTTCTATTAGAGTAGTTACAAGTGTTTGTGGTTCTTCATATTCCTCCATGATTACTTGCCAAATGTCGAATCTAAAGGCCATTAAATAAGTCTTCATACCTATACTCCAAAAAACATTATTCATTCCATCAAACAAAGATGCCTTATTTGTGTAAAATACTTCATGTGATCTAGCCATCATACTTTTTCAATCTACCTTCAAGCTGTAAAACTTTTTTAAAAAAAACCTGCTATGATACCAATTGTTAAGCATGAAATATATTGAGAGTGGGGGATGAATCAGTATATTATATATCTTTTACTTAATCTGACTTCTTTTTTTAAACCACTTAATCTCACATTTAAGATATGTAATAAAACTGAAATAATAATATGCACCACACAAGAAAGAGAGAGACACCAAATTTTTACGTGGAAATTCAAAGTAGAAAAAACCATAAAGAAAAATCTTAAGTATATGAATGAGCACCAAATTAAAATACAAAGTTTTCAAGCACCAACTTATAAAATCACCAACCTCTTTATCGAGCACTAACACAACAACTATTTGTGAGCACCAACTCATAGGACCACCAACTCCTCTTTTGTATAAAACACAATTATGTTTAAATGTTGCTTACTCAACAAATGATAGAACTCTAAACTATCTCTTACTTTTCTCTCTTAAAAAACAAATACAAACTATGCACTCTCTTGCATATTATAAATGGCTTCTCAATCCTTTATTTATAGCTTTCTAAATGAACTTTAGTATTCATTCACCCTTTGTGACCCTTCAATCCTCATACAAAATGGTGCCAAACTTGCATGACCCTTCATATCCTTACATTTGAAAAGTCATATGGTGACCCTTCATAAGAAAAATCATCTTTTCCTTTTTTGTCTTTATCTTGGTGACTTTTTGTATTCTTCAAGTGTCCCTTCATGGAAAAATGCACCATACCCTCTTTTGTCTTCACATGACTCTTGGAATTCTTCAAAATAACTTTTGATGAGAAAATGCATCCCATTCCTCTTTCATCTTTTACCCCATGACTCTTTGACTTCTCTATGGGCCCTCTTTTGACTTATATACAACTAAAAATATATTTATTAATATTAAATAAATATTAACACACATTAGATAATATATGAATATTAAAAACACCATTAAATGCAATGGGGACTTTATCACCAATAATTCTAAACCTTTGACATCAATGACAATATTTCAAACACAAATCACTACCTTAATCCATCTACATTGGTTGACATTATCAAGCGGCCCAAAGTTGCCTAAGTGACCTAGAGCCATTTTACATTAAGTGGCCATAGAGTTGACATATACAATTATAATTATAGTTACACATATTCAATTACATCATGCAATTTTAATTTTAAATGCATCTACTACACAAGGGTAGGTAATGATGGAGTCATAGTCTACTTGAGTTCTTGATGCACTTACATGAGAAGGTTAAACATATCATCAATCTAATCCAAGTCATTTATAGGTCATGATCCACCAAGCAAGGGAGGGTAATGATGGATTCAAAACCATATTGAGTTTTTGAGATACCCACACATGGGAATTGAATAATCCATCATCTTAGTCCAAGTTATTCATCGATTAATCACTATTTACATACACACACATAGGTTATCAACAAGTTTATCCATTGGTTCACATACTTAGTGAGGTTTATTCATTCATTTACTCTCTCTTATCTCTTTACTTAGTTTTTTCTTTTTCTTTTGATATCTCTTAAGTAAGGACTGATCTATGCACATTTCATTTTCAAGACACATAATGAAACATGCTTCACATACTCAGATCTAGATTCATGGGCTTCACCTCTTAGGTAAGTCTAGGTATGGTGATTTTTATTTTATATTATTCATTTCACTTTGTTGTATTTCTAAAATAAAGGGGAGAATTTAATCATCTAAAAATGACACTTGAGTGTTAAGAGTGTTACTTGAGACCACCCATCCCTATCTTATCCCTAGACCAATCTTAAGGCCTATTTAGACACTTATACAACCTTTATATAGGCCACACACATCCTTAAACATATATAAAGCAATCATAAACTCTTAATTAGCATCCTATCCCCTAGTGCCTTAGGTTATGCCACCTAAACACTATCACCATAATTTGGATAGTAACATCAATGGCACTAGTGACCTAGTTTGGGTGTTATTGCCTTTTTCCCTCCTTTGGCCACTAACAAATATATTTTCAAAATAAATATCATCTAGAATCAGTCTAGACCTCTTTTAAGACTTACACAATCACTAGAATTATATATATATATATATGGATTTTAGCCATTTATCCACTAGATGGAAATCAATTAGATGTAAATAACACAAACTAACTTAGAACAAATTATGCACAATCAAGGTTATAAATCCTTATTCTACTCTACTTATGCATATAGCCATCTAAAGCCATCTCAAACTCATAATACTTAGAATTTTAATCTCAATCTCCACTTAAAATCACTTAAGCAGGCATTCATACTCACTTCACTTACACTTGCACCAAAAATTAGGTGGGTAGAACTACATCAGGATAGATACCCCCTCAGAGTATTGGTATGTAGGCAAATCTCTTCATAGCAAGGTGTTGAGGATGTCTAACCTATGCCACTATTATAAAAATTTACTATTTGTGCCAATTATATGCCATGGAAACATGGAGGGATTTACACATAAAATGAGTCAAAATATGTCACTGATAGGGAATCAAAAGTTGTGCACGTAGAAATAGGCTTGGTAAAATTAGGATAAGTGCACCCAAAATCTCAAAATAGTCCTACATAGAGGACACTAACACAAAAATAAGAACACTAGCATAATTGGCACTACTATCCAATTAGGGCATTACTATCTAGGAAGGGTTTTGACACTTAGATCCTATTTGTGATGCTCAAATCAACTCCTTTCCTAGTTTGTAGCCTTCAGATCTCCTATTCTAGTTAATTTACATTATTTACTATTATTTTTTGAAAGGTAAAACTAGGTTAATTTTAGTACAAATTAGTGGTTGTATTTATTACATTATTATTCTTAGACCCTTTAGCAACCTAGGTCTTAAAATACATAACCCTAAAAAGTTAAATACCTTTATTGTTTACAAATAAATATGATGTACTTAAGTAGAGAATGAATTTCTTGGCATAATGTTTTATATGAAATGATTTAGGCATTACAGGTTTAATAAAAAAACAACCATCATAAAATACTAATCCTTTCATACCTTCCCAATTTAACAATATCTCCCTTAAAATGTTAGCCTTTTTATCACGTTTTTGAGTGATTTTGAGTTTACTTACATCAACCAAAAGTCCATTCATGGATAAAATATTTCCAATTGGTTATTTGATTCACTTATTTTTTATAGTGGTGAGATTTTTTAAATTTATTTTCTTAATGAGTTTATTTGATATATTGAGAAACCCATGGTTTCTTCTTCCCCTTGGTATGTGTAAATAATTTGGTTGAACATACATGCCCTAAAGATGCCAATTCTTGGTAAAGGTGCCACATTTGAATTCTAGTAGGCAATTATGTTATCCTTGACACCATCCTATACAAATATATTTCAATTACATGCTTATTATTTATATATATATATATATATATATATATATATATATATATATATATATATATATATTCATATTCTAAGAAAGTCTTATTTCGATTTCATAATGGTGTTAGTAGCGGTCATGGAATTCCCTAAAAAATCCATAAAGTGGGTTGTTTTTGGCCCATGGTTGAGTATGATGTTATAAATTACATTAAGAAATGTTTAAAATCTAATAATTATCCAAAACAATAGATTTTATTATTTATACATTTCATCCCATTGTTACACCTTCTCCTTTTTAAACATGTGACCTATATTTAATCATCAAAGTCTCACCTTCTTCTTTTGATAGCCATCATTTCATCATGATGGCCACTAAATATTTTACCAAATGGCATAGGCCATACCATTAACAATATTCATTAGATACCAATTACCAAATTCATTTTGAATCATATAATTTACATGTTTGGGGTTCTAAAACTCATTGTTTTTTACAATGTCACCCCCTTCAATAATTCTAAGGTACATGAACTGTGTAATAAATTCTCTATATCTCACACCATTTCCTATTTGTGTTACCCTTAGGATAATGGTCAATATGAGGAACATAATAAAAACATAAATTTCATATTACCTAAGACCATTATAAATAACATGATGGATTGGCACCTTCAACTTTATCTTTCTTTATGGGCTTATAGAACAAGTATTTGTACTCCCATGAGGTCCATCCCCTATTCATTAGTATTTAGTGTAGAGGCTATATTTACCTAAGAAGTGTAACTTCCAATTGTCTACATTTCTATATAGGGTATCTTAAATAATATTATAGAGAATCATCTCTCTCAATTATAAATATTAAATGAAAACCATCTTAAGGCCACTAAAAATTAGAGGCTTACTCATCCCATATGTGTCTTGAGAATAATAAAAATATTCATGAATGGATTATTAAGTTTGAATACCTAATGTTGAGTCTTTATAATAGAATTGACAAGAATAAATTCAAATGTCATAAATTTAGACCCAATTGGTTAGGTTTTTATCTACTAGCATAAGATTTAAAAAAATGGGACCTTTTGTTTATGCACTTTATAGGCTAATGAGTTTTATGAATATTTAAACACTTTACACTAAAATTTTTATTATCTATAATTCCATATTTTCCACATTATATTCTTTTAATTAGTAGCCTTGTAGTATCATTTATTTAGTTTATGCATTTCAATTATTTTTGAAAATTAAAATATCTAGCTATAATTTCACTTGGGAAAAAACTCATCATAATAAATCATTTAACATTTTTATTATTGCCATTTATCCCTTTGGAAAATTTATTTTGAAAGCAACATTGAGTATAATGTTTATCTTGGTCCTACCAAGTATTGTATAACATGTTTCCCACAAATGTATTGACATGTTAGATACTCCACTTTACAACCTAGTATAAAAGATTCCTCATGGTATATTTCCATTGTAATTGTCTCTAATATAAGCACTAGCATACTTCATCTAGGTTATCTTATCCATATGCCTCAATATTTGGTGATGAGACCTTGCATATTTTGGGTTTCACAAATCTAATTCCTAGTTTTGTATGCCTTCCTAAAAACATTAATAATTAATGACATAATGCAAAATCCAAGCCAATCTAAGACAAAATATAATAAAAGTAAAAATCCTACATCTATTGCCATCCACTAAGATTTGGTTTTGATCCATTACATTTTCCTAGTTGTATGGGGATACAATTAAGGTTGATTGTCCTTACTTTCCTAAGTTTAGAATCTAATTATGAGCCCTTGATTCCTCCTAGCTGCACAAGGTTAAACATAAAGGCCAAGTTATCAAGCAATGAAAAGAAAAGAAAGTAAACATAGAAGTGTCAATGTTACAATATAAAAGAGCTTGTCTATGAACCCATGATAAAAATACAACCCTTACCTTTTAAAATTCTACTATATTTAGAATTATTATGATTGAAATCTAGAAGGATCCTTTAAATATATTATATTCTAATCCTCTTGTTTTACAAAAATGAAATTATAAGAATTTGAATCATCCTAGAGTGGGTATAGACTAAGGTCAATACTATAACCATTTTCATATTTTAATGAATTTAGATACCCCTTTACCATTCCATACATCATATTCCTCCTATCATTTTCTTAATTTTTACCTCTAAAATGATTTTTAGCACATATATTTTTAAACCATTAATTATTACATTCCCATATATTTTGTTAAACACCATTATATGAAAATTTACATAGAATTTACCTTATCATATATACATTACATTGAAAATAGTCATCAACATCTATAGAGCATAATCTGAAAAGGAAGCATTACATAATCTAATAAATGTTATAAAAGATTAAAATTAAATGAATAATAATAATAATAATAATAATAATAATAATAATAATAATAATATGTATTGATTGATTGATTGATTGATTGATTTAACCTTTTAGGGTTTTACAAGTGTAATTCCTATGTTAGATTAAAGGGTTGAGATGTCTAAATCAGTAAAATAATATGCAATAATTAAGCATTGATTTTTTATGAGTTTTACATTATTTTAAATTTCTAAAAATAGTACTAAATATTATTAAATATAAACTTATTTATAATGTGACTGTCGTAGATGATCTAGGATTTGAAAAGTGAGATGTATGTATGTATGTATGTACATACATACATCATATTATTATTATTATTATTATTATTATTATTATTATTATTATTATTATTATTATTATTATTATTATTATTATTATTCATCTAATTTTAATCTTTTATAGCATTTATTAGATTATGTAATGCTTCCTTTTCAGATTATGCTCTATAGATGTTGATGACTATTTTATGTATGTATGTTAGATTAAAGGGCTAAGATGTTCATATCAGCTAAATAATATGTAATAATTATGCATTGATTCATTATGGATTTTGACTTCTTTTGAATTTTTAAAAATAGTAATAAATATATTAAAATAGAAACCTTATATAGAGAGTGACTGCCATAAATGATCTAAGTTTCAAAATTTGGGGTTCGGATAGTTTTGAGTGTCATCAACAGGGTTCTACAATCTATTTGCTCACTGGACAATAATACCCCACTTAGATAGTAACACCATACTACTATTTTGTCCTCAAAGTGGTGTTAGTGTCTTCTTTGTAGGAGTGTTCCTATTTTTTGAGAACACCTATGACTAGTATGTTCTTAGGTCATGTTCCTACATGCATGAAATTTAGAACTCTATGTTGTGCTTGGAAAACCTCATTTACTATTAAAAACCTAATCCTCCTTATAATTATGGCATGAGAAATAAATGTGTGTTCATTTGAAGGATAGGTTGGACATCCTCAACACCCCATCTTGAGGAGAGTTTCCTACATACCAATACTCTAAGGAGAGATTAATCCTGATGTATTTCTTAAACCTAGTGCTTGATACAAGTGTAAGTGAATGTTAGAAAGAGAGTGGACTTTGATGCCTTGAATTTGATTAAACTTTGAAATACTTGAAATCTAGGCTTAGGGCTATTGTAGATGGTAGTATGTAGAAGCAAGGCAAAATAGGGATCAAATACCTTAATTTTACTCAACTTATTTATTATTTGGATAGGATTTATGGATCTATTTTCCATCTAGTGAATAAAATTCAAGTAGACTTGCCTATGTGGATAAGAAAATATAATTAGGCTAACCTTAGGAGGGTCACACCTTTGAAAAGTATCCTTTCGAGAGAGTTAGGTCAAGGGACAATAGTGCCTAGTTAGGGACACGAACACCATGTGGTTTTAGTGTCTTTAGTGTGGTGATAATATGTCCACCTATTAGACTATTGGGCACATAGAATTGGGATCTGGGAAAGCTATCCTGGGACCATATTTGAGATGATTGTAGTTGTTTCTGGTCAACACAATGGCTAGAAATATGTGGCAATGGCTCTGGGATATGACTAAGGATAATATAGGAATAAGTTAACTCAAGAAATTCTCTTAGCATCCAAATATCAATTTTAGGTGATTACACACACACACATAAATTTGTCAATATATATCAGGTTTTAGTACATGAACATCATAATGAGAGAAAAAGTGAGGTAAAAAATCAAAATTAAAAAAATAGTGCTAACACCTAGATAAATATTGTAGAACTAGTCCAAAATATCCTCTATGGGAGCCATGCCATAAAAAATGTTGTAAGATCCTACTTCAGCTCCTATGCCTCCTATTTTTCATATTAGTCTAATATCCCTCTCCTCAACCAATCTATCTCTAGAAGAGGCTCATCCAATCCCCACTAAAATAATTTATCCTAGGGTTTTAACCATGGTCTCTAGTGTGAAAGTCCTCTCTCCTTTCCTTGTTAACTTCTGAACATTATGATATGCATAGGATAATATTTCATAATGGTGTCTCATACTATTATATAACCCAATTTCAATAATAAGAGAATATATTATAATTTAATTATTAGCATGTATAGGTAGAGAGACATTTATTTATAATTTACCTCTACCACTTAGTCTTCAAGTCTAAAAATACACCACTAGCACACACACACATAATTTAGATATAGATGTTGAAATTAACAAAGATAAAAATGTAAGAAAAATAAAGTTTTTATAACACTTATTTAGATCCACATCCTACTAATTAGGGTTAGAATAATTGGTTTACATCATATATTATTCTTCATCTTCCTCACCTCCTAGCCCTACCAATTTATATTAGGAAACATCTTCAATCTACTACCAATTTATATTAGGAAACATCTCCTCTTTCTCTTTGATCTTATCCTTTTCCTATCCCTACTACTAATTGATATTATGTATCAGATACCCATACTCTAAGGGATTTTCCAACATCTCCTCCAACCCCCTCCACATCCTATCCTGGCTCCCAGACCTCCTTGTGTCAATGTCCTTGGTGTCAATGTCTTACATGATAATTTTTTTCATATTAACATTTCTAATCTCTCTCCCCTTTTAGAACTATTTTCTCATGGGGTGATTCATATTATAACAAATTCCAATCTACTAAAGGAATATAACAATGATATGTATCTCTACCTATCACCTACTTTCTCTGACCTACTTGTATATCTTTCATGCCATGAAATAATCACCTCATCACATCAAAATGTTCTCATTCTAGCATAGGGATAGTAAATCATGCATCATGTACCAATTGTAACCATATATCTACAAGTCTCTTTAAATCAAGTCATGTTATACCATCACCTTTATTGAATAGGCCCCAACACAACTATATTGAATCCCTTATGAATGGGGGTCATTCGCTTATATACCTAAAACATCATAAGTGTTAGGTGGCTCAATGAATGTGCACATTTATGAGATATCATGTAGAGGTGTTTTATATTCATGGATGTAACATCGTGGGATAACCTATATCACCTCTAATTATCTTCAATGTCTTTGACTATGGGCTACCAATAATAAACTAAATTATCAATTCCCTTATCCCAAAATAAAATTGAGAAAAACATACCAATGATGACCTTGAAAGTGTAAGGTATATCAACCCTCTCCAATATTGCACCTATCCATCACAAAAATACGTATCATTCTATAGGATTCTATGTTTTCTATAACCTCTATCATGGTTAAGGCCCACCCTATTTTTTGAAGTCACAAGATCCTATACACATCCTATAGTGTGGTAGTATACTAACCCAAATCCTATATAAAATGGAATGTGCTTTAATATACATCCAAATAAGTGAATAAATCATGAAGTATCTTGACAGCTAGGAAAACCAACCCTACATGTATCCCTATATAACTAAGAAATGTTCTTTGGGGTAAAAATATTCATTACCAAGGAAACCAATCTTTCTCTTGGGTTTGGATCCATCTCACATAGTCCCCATGTATCCATAAAAACAAGTTTTAATTAGTCAAGTATTTCTCAAGTTTACTTTAAACCTTACTATGGTGAAATAACATTTATATACAAGGATGGTTATGAAACTATAATGATAATTACATAACTACCAATTTTTTTAAACCATTGGTTATGAAATCATCAAGGTGGTTTCATAACTACCACAATTACTACATAATCACTAGTCTATACAAAGTAGTGGTTACACAATCATTGCATAAATTTTTTAACCACTATGATGATTTCACAAATGTTAGTCTATGTAATTTGACACTTTCATAATCCTTGTGGTTACATAATTTATAGGTAGGCTACATAATATTTGGTATATTCTACCAATGGTTTTGAGTTCCATGTCAAAAAAAAAAAAAAAAAAAAAAAAAAACCATACAAACACTAAAAATTTAACTAAAAACCATAATTCATTTCATTTTACTAGTCACCTAACTACCCTAAACATTTTAATGACAATTTCTTTAAAATTTCTCTCATAGATGAAATTTAAAGAAGATTTTAAAAAATTGGGGCTTTAAAGAAAAACAAATAAAATTAACTTTCTGTAGGGTTCATTTTTTGTCACTATTACTACCATCATCCTCTCTCTACATTATCTTTGTTCAAAATTTGGTTAAATATGGTCCATGACTCAAATTTTACAATTGGTTGAGTGTAAATTATTTATAACTTTAGGAAAAATATTTTTTGTAGTAAATTTTATTTAATTATTTTATTTTAAATATTATTTTCAGGAGCATGATTTATTTTATATGTATTGTTTTTCATGTAATTATATGTGTTTCAGAGTTTTATAGGGATGGAATGACATGGGGATACCCATGTAATACTCTAACCCTACATCAATAGTTAATGTCTCTTCATCTATAACTAACTCCACCCCCGCATTAGATGTACTAGGTATTATTTTTATCCATCATGCATATGGTAAGTATTAATATCATGTGTTTCAATTAAATAGTGGGTTTTCAATTAGTTCAACTATACTACAGTTGATTATATTTTTGGTTATAGGTGAAGAGACATCTTGGTTGGAGTCATTTCACTATAACCTTCCCCTTCAATAAGGTGCATAATTATCATGAAAATATCCCTATCCAATTAATGACAAGGTGTTTCCCTCAAGGAGAAAATATCTACATAGTTAAAATATGATCAATGCAAAAAATTTAAAATCTAATGATGATAAAAAATGTCCAAATAAAAATGTGGCATGATATGATCCATATTCTTTCTATTTTTGCCCTTGTTGCTTTAAAACATTCATTAATTATCAAGTTATCAAAATGATGGTTCTCCAAACTTCTCAAACTTTTAGTTTTCTATGGCATCATCAAACCACTAAGGTAGTTGTGCATTTATTTTGGTAGTAGACACAACCCTCCATATGGCTTTGTAAACTACCCCAATTATTTTACAACAATTTGGGTACTTTAAATAACACTCATGGTAGTTTTAAAACTACTATAGTCTCAATGTAAACTTATAGTTTCATGGATACTATTCAAACAATGTGTTTAACACATAGGACACATTTTTTACAATATGTTTACTTATTTTCTTATCTACTTATCATCTTGGATCCCTAGTTAACTGCTCACTACCCCAATTAAATCCCCACTTCTCTAATTAAATTTCAACACTCCAATTAATTCCCCATTGCCCAAATTAACTCTTCAATACTATTATTTTACAAGTATACATATTTTCATTAAAATTTGGATTAAAAATTTTAAAAATAGACAATCGATACTATACCATTTTTTAAATCCAGCCACAAACAACTCAATTTTAAATTAACCCTCTTTATTTTTAATTTTAGTTACCATTATTTGTTATTCCTCTTACTAATAAAAACTTCCCTAGATCATGACAAAAAATTACATGGTGTATCCTGAGGATTAAAGTTTTGCAACTATACTTGATAGGTTGTAGGTTTATTTATTTTATGTTTTATGTTTTCCATTTTTTAAATTTAAACTTATATAATCAAAATTTATTATTCAAACATAAGAAAATCCATATACATTTTACTAATTTAAAAAGTTTAGCATTGACTCACTATCTGCAACATCAATAAACTATAAAAGTCTTGGGAAAGATGTGTTCATATATTCACTCTTGCATATTCACATTCTACATAGTGTTTCATATAACCTATTTGTGTTTGGGTGTATGTTTCATTTTTCCATTCCTACAAACATCCACAATTTGTGTGTATATGTGATTTTCATTTTATTTATAAAATTTGTGCATGTGCAGATTTATTTTAAGTTATTTCCTCTGTGTTTCATCTATAAAGTTGATCTTTCTAGATTGTCTCTATTTATTATTCAAATTCATAAATACTATTTGAATAAATATTAATTTGTTCTTTTTTAATGTTAAATGAATAGAAAAAACTCTCCTTATAAGCACATAAATGTGTTTTTTAAATATTATGCAATGTATTTTTTAAATATTATAGGTAGTTTATTTCTATGACTTTAGCTATCCACATACATAAAAATTAGCTTTAATAAAAAAAAATACTAGTTAATTATGTGCTTCAAATATTTCAATTTTAATTTGTTTATTGCATGCATAAATAGAAATAAAGAAAAAAAATTATTAGTTAATTATTATATTCATTAGCTTGTTCAAATTAAGGTAAGCCAAAATTTAACTAGTGTGGAACCCAGCTTGGACATAATGGAAATCCTGGGTTTTACTTTAAAGGAGACAAAAAAGGACAAAAGAATAGGTATAAAAAAACTAGGGCACAACATACCCAACCCAAAAATCACATATTACCCACAAGACCAAAGAGATTAAGCAAAAAAAAATCAAAAAAAGAAATACATCAACGAGGGAAAAAATATCAACCAAACCAGAAAATATAGAGGAAAACCAAAGGCTCTAGCAAGGCCTCTAGAACTAGGTCCATCTTTACCCCTAGATTTAAGACCTAGGCCTTAAAAAGGGGAAGGAGTACTATTGGACATTGGTAGAGGATAATTGATTGCTCCAGAATGTTTCACTAAAGAATCCATGAACTGAATATCCTTTATTCTATCTTTTTATTGTAGGGGGTGTCAAAAGTAGAAATGAGGCCTTCCTTCACCACTAATCTAGATTAGGAAAGAAGGTACCCCAAATTTACCTAACTTTACTTCTCATCACCCTCAGTTCTAGGGCCTTACTCTTAATACCTAGTTTAAGAGAGTGAACTAGTTGTAACATCCTTTATAAGGTCATCAAATTCATCCAAAGCTGGGAACAATATTTAAATTATAGGTTCATCTGGTGCCTAGGTCCTATTTTCTACCTCCTCTAGTTATTCTGACTACTTGAGTTATAAAATCAGATTCTTCCTTGACCTATTAGATTTTGCCTCACCCTTATCTCCTTTCTTAACCATATCAAAAACCAAGATAGAACCTAGGGTCAATGACATTGCCTTGCTTATCATTAGAGTGAAAGTTTTGAATAGCACGAGAATAAGGACTTGGTGTGCAATAAAGACCTTGTTATTACCATAGAAGGCTATAATTGAGTCCTCGAGGGAACGAAACAAAAATAAGGGAAGGCTAGTTTTGTAAACATCATTGAAATTATTCAAGAGCATGAAATGATATGACCTAACCAATCTAAAATGAATCCAAAGTGAGATACAACATTATCTATTTGCAAACTTTGGGCTTGGCTTCTGAAAGATCAACACACCAAAATCTCTTGGTGACCTTTTTAGTCATTTTGATGGAGTTTAAAAATTTAGTGACCCATTTATCTTTTAGACTTTTGTTTTTATAATACATCAAGTTGTGGACAACTCAAAAAAATTCATTCTCATGTCTCTTATAATAACTAGATTATCCTTTCATGTTCAAACTCCTTGGATAGTATCAGGTCATTCCCAACTATATTTAACATGAATTGGGTCAGAACATGACTCTCAATAATGTCCCACACCATAGGATTGTTATTCATGATCTTGGAATAGGACTTGGGTTCACTTCTCCCAAGAACCAACATGCCTTTGTCTCCCTTATGAAAGTCATGTTTGGCCCCCTAAGATTATTACAAAGAATCCATACAAACATAGACAATAAATTCCTAACACAATATAGTACAAATAGAGAGAAAAAGGTGATGTGGTGAAAATGAAATCCATGAGTAACACTTAAAATGAAATGGGAGAGGTAGAAATAAATGCACAATAATGAAATTAATCATAACTTGGGAAAGATATAGACACTAGAAACTTGCACCACATGGTTTTAGCCATTGTAAAATACCCCCCTTCACCCACTTGGCCCTCTTGGGTTAGGATATTTATTAAAATCCTTAATAACACCCATTTACCCCATTTAGATAATTTAATTAGTAAATTATGTTAAATAATCCTATTTACACCTCACCTCACCTAAATCCAAGGCTAAATGAGTGACACCTAGTCTTAAATTATTTCCCACCTTGGTATTTAATTCCCTAACCTCATATACCTCTTCTTCATGCATACCCATGCTACCTTAAATAAGCTCAGACCACTTATAATGGTCTTAACAACCAATCTTAAGTGCAAATGACTAATTTGAAAAAATTATACTATTTCTCCCTTGACCGATGTTGATAACCCCTCGATCGATGTCGATTGACTAAGACCAATGTCTTTTACTTAAGGTCTCCCCAATACCCTTACTAAAGAGGTTGAAACTTTGGAGTTAGAATCATAACTCTCATGTGAATCCAAGCCTCCCAATGAACTAGAGAACCAATCCAGAGACAAGAAAGTGTTTTGGCATCTCAATACAAAGAAATCAAACACCATCACTCTATCCACATTTTTGAAGGTTCTCAAATAGATTAAATTCAACTTTAGGACTTCTCCAAGCTAACAAACACAAAAATATAATTATATTGTACTTGTTCTAAGTTTAGTTATTTAGTTTTTAGTAGTTTTAGTGCTTACACCCACTCCCCATATCTCTTATATCCTCTCTTATCTTGGAGTTCTGTAAACCCAAACACTCTTACCAAATACCCTCTGATCATTATTTTCCATTTAAGTATTTAAATCTCTATGTTTGATACCTCTAAGATTCCTCCTATTTCCATGACCATCATCCAACCCCAAATAACCCATAAGATGCCTCCTACAACTGACCCAAAATCCATTCTTCCCAAAACCAAAACCCATAGTAATTAACATCAATCACCCTTGACTAACATTTGTCATTTACTGACCAACATCAGTTGTCTTAACTGGTATTGGCTTCATAGTTACTGTAATTAGTCATTGTGTAGACCTGTTTCCCAAAACAATAAGCTAAATCCACCCATTAGCCCTTACCTAAAGTTTAGTTTTTTGACTTTTGTCACATCACAGAGTCATAAACTAATTTCTGAATCATGTTTTACCATTTAAAAATCAGTTTTGAACAATTTAATTCCATTTTGATAAAATCATTCATTTTCTCTTAAAATCATTTCTTTTATTGTGATTAAGTACTTTCTATTACTTTATGTAACACATCTCTTTTCATTTTTTAAAACTTAACTTGTTTAAATACTAGATTGATAGCCCTCCAGTAAACTCTAGTACTTCTTGGATCTAGAAATCACTAAGAAATCTACCCACATATCTCACTAATCAATCTGTTTCTTACTTGTTTCTTGTTATAGGTCATCCTCCTAAGCCAAAGAGGAGTTCTCTACATCGACTGGATCATGAGTGCACAACTAAATTTAGGTTCTTCTAAACATTACCCTTCTTTAAAGTTTTTACTTATTTTATTAAAAAAATGAAAATAAACACAAAACATAGTGGAACACATGAATCAAAGAGAGATCTTGATCAATTTAAGTAATGATGAAAGGGAAAGGGAAATCTATCTAATGGAAGGGGTGTCATGTCATTGCAAGCCATGGGATGACAAAATGGTGGTGGAAATATGGCAAGGGAAAGGGATGAATGCAATAAAAGTTTAAAAAAATAAAATAAGTGACCAAATCTAATCTATCAGAAGTGGATACTTGTCGTACATTGATTTAGAGTAAAAATAATAAAAAATCCCCATAAAAACAATCATATTAACTAACCTACCACTATAAAATTCAAACACATAAAATAGCTAGTGAAATGATGAAGAAGGTAAAACCAAGATAAAAAGGAAGGGAAAAACAACACACCAAAATGGGATAAATGGTAAAATGGTTCCAAAGGAGAAGATCCTATAGAAATTAACACAATGATAGCCCACTAATGCTCAAATTCCCAGCCAGATTAGGACCCAATCCAAATCTTGTACTTCCATAAAGAGAAAGGAAATATTGGGGCCCATAGGAAATAGGTGATTTTCTCTCTAGAAGGGTGCTTTGAGTACCATTCACAATTTCCTCTTCCATCCCTTGTGCCCACTTGCTGCAAGTGAGTAGCCTCCCTCTTAGCTTATTTTTAATTCCATAATAAAACTTTCCCTTACCCTTAATTAACTTCCTAAGATGAAACCAGGATATTGATGGTGGTGAGTTACCCCATTTCTCCTTTTATTGTGGATCCTATTTAGAATACTTAGCAAGAGGAGAGTGAAGGGGAGGGGTCTTATATTGAGTTATCTTGTCATCTAAAAGATTTTTAAGTGAAATAAATAGATCATCATCTTCCTAAACCATTGATTTAGGAAATGACATACCATTTATATTAAATTGGGGTAGATCATCACTAGTTATAGCTAGGGGAAGAGTAACTACAAACATGTTTGATTTCACTAAAACTAATGGTTCAGTATTTATTAGATCCTCGTGACATTTTTAATTCTCTAGATGATTAAAAGGAATATATGGACTTGGCCCTTCACTATAAAGTTTATTCAAATTCCCTGAAGTGACCTTTAGCTCTAAATGAGGTTGCAACTGGACTTTATCCTCAAGCCATTGAGTCAAATCAAATTCTAGGGAGAAAAAGTGGGGCTATAGCTGAGTATACTCATCTAATTATGGTATCATTTCAAGTTATAGATAATATACATCCTTACAATATTTCTTTCCCCCATTTACATAGAACTCACCATTACTAGGGGGATGTTTATTGTTAGGGCATAACCTCCCCAAATGTTCAATGTAAGAACAAGTGTCACAAGGTCCAGATAATTTTTCAATCTTAGTACTAGTCTTTAGGATCAATTTGGAGGGAGAGATCAAGACCGTGATCTAGATTCTAAAAGTCTTATCCTAGACTAAGTATATAGGTCTATAGCTAATGAAAAACCAAAATCCTGAGCAATCCCCAAATGACATCTTTGTGCTAAAACTCAAGTGGGAGTTTTGGGAGATAAATCTGAAAGGAAAAGTTTCCTTGTCATCCTCCTCATGATAGAGGCCTGGTCTTCATTTTCATATTGATAAGAAGATTCTACTCATGAATCAAAGGAATTTTTATAGGATTATTAATGAATCATATTTGTTGGATAAAGTGATGAGAAAATAGTTTCTTTCCATGAGAGTAATTTCCATAGTAGCTATTGGCCTCCAATTCTTGGCCACCCAATTTCTACATCTTTCAATAGTAGGCCACTATTACATTTGACCAACATAAAATGGTCTAGTTGGTCCTTCACCTTGTACATAATTGAGTTAGGAATCAGAAGGCATAATCCAAATCAGGAGGTACTAGCATCATGACTATTGTTCTAAATTATATTCATTATCTTGTTATTACATGAATAAAAATAAAATATGAAAAAAGATAATTTATTTTCATTATTTTTACCTTGTTGGGTAATTATATAAATCAATAAATATTTTAAATTGAAAATAAACAAATAATTCATTTGTGCTCTATTACATGCAAAACTATTTACTTACATATGAATGTGTTTGTTATTATTTATTTACTCTAAACTTTTATTTTTTAAAGCATTAATTATAATTGAATATATACATTATAATAAACCAATTATGAACCTCATATAAATATCTATCCATTTTAAATATCCCTTACCACATCCTGAGATGATTCTCTTAGAACAAGAACATCCACATATGATAAGATATTTAACACAATTATTCACTTGAGTTCAAGTAGAAAACACACAAATTGATATCCACATCTTTGACTAGAGGTATTTCAATCACCCTTGTTCCACCATAATTAGTCAATTAGATATCCTATAGACTAAAATATAGTATGATAATCTTAATTATATAGGAGATTTCATTTGTTAGTTTTTTAATTAGTTAACCTTCATGTTTTATTCAACTCTCCATTATCAGGTCTAACCTCATCCCATTTATTTGTTGTTTTTCGGTGATATTAAAAGGAAGAGACCACCTAGATCAAGTTAGATTAATACCATGTGTAACTCAACCTTAATGTTTTACATTCAAATAAATAAACATTGACCAATAGCTATGTTATATAGTTTTCTTATAGTATTTAAATTATATATCCTTCATCACTAGATGGTTTATTTCTTTAAATAAACAATATGAATTAGAAGAATAATATTAATATATAAGGTCACACCCATTAACACTTATAATCTATAGTATTGAAATGAGATCTAGTTCAATTAACCTAACCTATTAATCCCATTCAACCCATTAAGCCAAATCATTTGCCAAACTTACCCATCTTTCTTTTAACTATTTTATCTAGAGCATGGTAAGTCAAGTGTGTAATATTAGAATGTTTATTTAAGTATGTATAATATTATCCTTTATTATCCTTTATCAATGATTTGAAACACATGGTATTAAAATACCCAAAGGCATAAAGGTTAACTAAGTATTTTGTACAATATTTGGAAGAAGTTATATATAGAAATATTTTTTTTAATAGTTAAGATCTTGTGAATATGTTTGTATGATAATTATATATGTGTTTCTCATATGAATGTGTGTACATTTGCTTTGTAACACTGGAAACATAGGCATTTGCATGGTATTTTCTTAGTGATAATAAGATAAAGATAAATGGATCAAGAAAAATTAGTGAAAAATTTATGTCAAATTTTAAGTTCTATGAAACATAGCTAATGTTGGAAAAAAATTAAAGTGATGGAAGTTTGAATATTTCATATAAAATATTCAAACTGGATATGTATTGCATGAAGTTAATGGTGAGGATAGATACACTATTGATAATATATTTGAAAAAATGGTAAATGTGACCATAACAGTGAATGAAGGATACACACGAGTTTAAAAAGATGTAAATTGAGAACATATACATGTTAAAGGAAATTTTAGATTTCAAGAGAATAAATAGTCACAATATGAAGATCATCTGAATAAAAAAACATACACTAGAGAAATCTAAGTAATAACTATAAAAATTGAATGTATAAAATAATATAATAAATATGTGTCTAAAAAAGAGGAGGATATTTTAATAGAATACTAATATAATAATAAACATGAATATCCACATTTTTATATTATTGGACTTATGATACTAGCATGCATCTATGAGTTAATTAAAAAAATTAGAGATTTAATTCTATGAGTTATAATGAAATGAAATGATTACACAAATCACTGGTTAAAATTTCTATAACACATGAATGTGTAAGACCATTAAATAAAAGGTCATAAATAATGAATACAAATTTACATGCATGTATGTGTGAGGGAAGAAATTGATTAAATTATAAATGGATTTATTTATATAGTAGAAGATTTAGACTAGGTAAGCCCAATTATTATAAGTGTACAAAAGGATGTTTAGATTATATTATGTATGGAATTAAATGTATTGAATGATGCATTCATGCATGATCCATTTCCAACTCTACCTATATATAAATTATTGAGATGGGTAGCTCGTATAGAAATACAGATATTCATTTATGGGTTAATAGGTTAGAATCATGTTCAAAATGTGGATGAAGATATTGGTAAATAAATTAGGTATTTGAAATATAATATGTTACCTTTTTGGTTAAATAATTTTTCAAAAATATTTTTTAAGATTACTATAAAGGCATATAGTAAGGATTTCACTGCCTATGGACTTGTGAAATATCAATTTGAGATTCTATGTCTAATGTTTGAAAGTTGTATGCAACACAAAATCACTCAATTTGAAAAATGTATGTTTATAATTCCATTTCAAACATTGCAGGAAGATTTTTTTGTAAATAACTCAAGATAGTTGACCTATTTAATATAACTATAGTTTTATAATTGTAATCTCTACACAATCAGAAAGACATTCATTATGGAAGCTCATTCAAAATTATACACATATTATTGGACCTTTAGAGGATTTGTTACTCAAGGATCATAAATTTATAAGCATTGATAGTAAAAATAAGATATTCAATATTTTGAAGGAAAAACTTAAAAGATCACCAATCCTTTAGTTTCCAATTCTTTTTGATGTACATGTTGATGTTCCAAATATATCTACATTGATTATACTTTTATGAAGGCAATATTGATCACCTTATTTACTTTGAAAGTGTAATCACCTAAAAGTGGTAATTATATGCTAAGAGTGTCACTTAAGCTAACCTATCCATAGGCTAGTAATAGATCTATCTTTGAGAATTAGACTTACATTTACAGTCATTCAATATACCACAATCACCTAAATCTAGTCATAACACAGTCCTAAAACTATCATCTCATACCCCAATCAAACTTTCTTAGTAGTCTTCCAATAAGACATTAGTGCCACATGTGTTACACTACATCCACATGGTGCTAGTGTCCCCAACTAGGAGCTATTGTCCTTAGCCCCAACTCTTCCTAATAGATAGTTTTTCAAATGTGTGACCCTCCTAAGGTCAGCCTAAGCTCATTTTATTATTTTTATAAGTTACATAGCCCTATAAATACAATTCTAATCCACTTCTTTTCACTAGATGGAAAATATATGCAAAAGCTATTTAAACCAAGGACAAAATTGTGAAAAATCAAGTTATTTAATGCATATCCTACCCTAATTTATGCATAATACCATCTATCATAACCCTAAGTCTAGTTTTCAAGCATTTCAAAGCTCAAGCACATTCAAATCATCCAAGGCCACTCTCATTCTAGCATTCACTTACACATACATCAAGCACTAGGTGGGAGAACTACATCAGACTTGATATATAGGAAACTCTCTACATAGTGGGGTGTTGATGATGTCTAGTCCATCCTACTAACACACACAAAATTATTGGTAAATCCATACATGTATAGAGATTAGGGTTTGCACATAAAATTAAGTTTTATAGGTACAACACAAAACTATATA
This sequence comes from Torreya grandis, assembly GCA_037957365.1. NCBI lineage: Eukaryota > Viridiplantae > Streptophyta > Pinopsida > Cupressales > Taxaceae > Torreya > Torreya grandis. The sequence goes on along the minus strand of JARHVA010000025.1, from coordinate 9,097,012 downwards.
TTTTGGTCACGTAGGAACATGACCTAAAAACATAGGTGCAGGTACTCATAGAAAATAAGAACAATCCTATAAAGGGGACATTAGTGCCACATTGAGGACACTACACATAGATAACATTACTATCCAAACTGGGCACTGCTATCCACTGAATAGATAAATTCTAGAATCTTGTTGATTACACAGATTACTACTTAGATCTCACATTTTAGAACCCAGATCATCTGTGATAGTTAGCTTTTAGATAAGTCTCTATTTATCCCTATTTTTTGTTATTTATATAAAGTCATAGAAGGTTAAAATCACAACAAATCAGTACTTAATTATTGCACGTTTATTTAACTAATTTAGACATCTCAACCCCTTGACCAAACATAGGAATTATTTGTGTAAAACCTTAGAATGTTAAATCAAAAGGTATGAATCTTTTAAATTCCAAAAATAGTTATACAAATAGTAAGAGATAAACATTGAAAATGCAGTTTGTGTTACAAAATACAAGGAAGTATCTTTTATCAAGCTTGTTTTTATTTTTAGCTAATGATGAAGCATTAAATTATATTTTTAACAAGATATTTTTTAATGGGTGTATTTGTTGGTCAATTATTTAATTCCAAGATTGTCATTTTTATTAATTTTTAGGCTTGGAATACAAAATGTGGGACCTGATCACTTATCACACATAGAAACTGCAAACATTGAAAGTTCCATTAAGTATGGAATCCTTTGATGCAATACTCTATCACATTCAATGTATTTTAGAGGCTATGGAAAAAATATTTATGATTAGAATTTTAATCACAAGAAAAAAAATTCATTGAAGGCTACACCTTATCAACTCTTGAAGTTGAGATTTATAACTTGGGAAAATATGAAATTATACAAACATTCATAATGGAACACAAATGTGCAAGATTAGTATGCAATTTTAATGATAGGATTGAAAGAGGACAATAATTAAGAGAGGAAAATGTTTTTAAGGTATTATTTTCATGACTTTGGTGACTAACTTTGCATCAGGACACTAAAAATATGCATCAAAAATGAAAAAATTAAAAAAGGCAAAAATAACATTAGGGATAAAATGTAATTAATCCTATTATTTAAAAATAAAAAATTGGGAAATGATAAATAGAATTTATGGGTTCTGTTAATCTATAAATTCATTGAAGTGACACATAATATATACAATGATTTTTTCACATGTTAATTTGAGGTTACTATTATCACTTATAAGTGCACCCTGTTAAGAATGTGTGCCTATCCTCACTTCTGTTGATACAATGGAAACTCTCCAATGTTGTGGAACTTATATTAGAGATAATATCCAGATAAATATCTATTTTCCTTTGGTACACTCACCTAATTATATCTATACATTTTATTATATGCTTTCTTGATTAGGAAAAGTGTCAAAAAAAAGCTATGCTAAAGCTAAAAATGGAAATGAAAATTAAAAATTAGGGCGATGCACCAATATTAAAGTCAATTATGCCTATACTTGACACACTTTTTAATATAAATAAATTTTACACAGTCAATTCATATTCATATAATGACTCTTGTATAATTATTTCGCACAGAGGTCTTGATAGATACTTACACTAGCTTGGGAGGAATGAACAATGGTTGAACTGAATTCTAGATTAGATGAAATCAGACTTAGAAAATTTATATGACTTAAAATAATGTTTATTTTATTCATAAAAGTGATATATTCAAACATAAACATAGCAAAAAAATCATTCATTAAGCTATATCAATTATTTAAGAGCACATTTCATCAACAACTTCAATATGGAGGAAAAATTTAGCTCTGTATTGCTTCAAAGGTGAGGTAGTACAAATGTTTGTTAGATTTCAGTAAGTCAAAATTATAATACCATCATATTTATTAAAAAATTAGTTTACATATATAAAATCATCTTTCCAAATCAGTAAGTATGTACTTGATGATAACCAAATCATCTTTTCAAATTGGTTCTTCATCCATATGCCTATCTTGTGTAACTTTGACAAGCTTCTTGAATACACTGTGAGAGCCAAAAAATTGATGGATATTCATAATTATAATAGATAATTAGAAAAAAATATGATTTTAAAATAATCACCATGGTGTCACATCCCCTTAAACAAAATTTTAGCTCCAAAAACTCTATGTACAACTCTAAAAAACACCATTTTATGCTCTCTTATTCTCAAGAAACCTTGATTTAGATTAAGGTGTATAAAATGAGTTATAAGATAGAAAAAAACACTCTTGATAATATTTTAGTATATGTATCAATGGGATATACCTAAAAAAGTTATAAAATCTCCTAAATTCTTCACCAAACTCCCTAAGAAAAATTGACAAAAAAGTGTCTGTTCACTGCCTTGGGGATGGAGATGTTTTTCAATGATATAAGCCTATTTTAAATTGGTTTTAATTTAATAACCATTTATTTATACATGTACATAAATTATTCACTCTCTCAAATTAATTTGTTTCATTTGAGGGACCTAATACACCCATTTCCAACTCCATTTGTGAGCAAAAAAGTAAGAAAACCTTTATTCCTTTCATGATCAGACTTTTATATTGGTATTTTATCTCATAAATTAAATTAAGGAACTTAAAAAAAGATTAAACATTTAGGTACATAAAAATATATCCCCATGTAAAATTTCAATAGTTTTCATTTTAAAAAGCTCAAAATATGCAATTTTTGGTGTTGACTAACTTGCCCAATTTCATTTCTAAATGCCTATAGGTCTATGTTTTGCCATTTTATTGATTTTTATGAGGCTTAAAGACCCCATTATTTTTTAATTAGTACCTTTAAGAATATTTATTAGTATTCCAACAATTTTATGTACTCAAACAATCATGTAAAATTTTCTGTCTGTCTCTCTTACTTTCTTAAAACCCTAATGCTTGATCCTTTACCTTTTGTCATCATTTTACCTAAAATTTTGATTTAATAAGGTATATAAATTTATTATATTCCCAATAAGAGCTCACAAAACCTTTATATTTATACAAATAACTCAAAAATTTAAACATATTATTGATGTAAGATATTAATTATTCTATTTACTTAGGTGTGACAAGAGGTTAAGTGGGTGAGAGGGTTAGTTCCACCTAGTATTCAAAATAGTACCACTATGAGTTTTACAATGAGTTACACTCAGTCAGATTCTCTTGTGAGTTAACCTTTTACTCTTTAATCTCTTCACCCAGATTTTTCAATAGAGCAGATAATTGGTAAGAAAGGTAGTTAAATATATGAAGCAATTATTTTAAATATTCTTGTTAATTTTTATATAAAAGAATGTTCATTTATTTGAATAATTCTTTGTGTGCTCACTCTAATAGAAGATCACTTGTTGGCTTATTCTAACATCGTATCAGACATCTAGGTTTTTATGATGAGGGTCAATTTATCTATGTGATTTATATTTTCATATTCTCTTAGATTAAATAAGAAGAATTTGTATTTTTTTTGGTAGTTTGAAGGGTTTATTGTAGATTTGGTTGATTTGATAGAGATTGGAGGACTTACATACTTTGTTATTTGCTTAGCATTCTAGTTCTATCTACCCACTTGCCTTTCACTCTTGATAATCCTTGTCACTTCATCCACCTAGATTTGGGCTGATGGAAAGTGTTTTAGATGTGAGCTGAGCTCAGATAAAAGACATTGTATGGATCGTGGATCCTATTTGACGGAAAAAAGAAAATACCCATGTAGTCCTACATCTCACCCACTTAGGCCACCTTTTTAGCCTACCCTATCTAGATCCCTTAGAACACATTAATATCTATACCCTCCTCTAATTTGAGGTCCTTTGGCATCAACATCATGGTAGCATGAGTGGTCTAAATCATTTTCATTTATCTTGATCTGATCTTAATGGCATAAGGATTATATGAGGAGAATAAGATTTTGTCTTTTGTGCTTGATCGACAAGTGATTTAAATCTATAGCATTCACGTTGACATTGAATAAATAAAAAATATAAGATCCATGGTCATCTCCCTAGCATCACCTCATATCCTCCACATAACCTTTGCTATCCATGTGGAGCTAAGTATTTTTCTCATCCCAATATATAAACTGGTATGTTTATTGCCTATTTGGTGTGAGCATAAATGGTGAAAACATCTCACTATAGCCATCTCCCATGGTGCCTTATATTCATAACAAATCAAGTAATCTTCTCTCAAAGATGCATCTTGAAGGTTAAATTATTTTTTTGCAACACTAATATGCATTGTCTTACTACTATCACTAGTTGATTTTCAATATTTTGGCCTTGGGCATTCTGATAATACACAAAATCTAAATCCATAAAAGCTTAAACATAAGGAACACTGAGCTATAATGAAGCCAAGATTTCATACATGAGAGCTAGATGCTTAGCCACGGTGCCATCTATTTGGGCCAACATACCCCCATTTAAAAAAATTGGGACCCTTAAGAAACCCTGAAGTTTGAACATGAAATATGGCATGTTAAGATCATTTGTAGAATTTGAAGATAATCCACTTTATTAAAATCAAGATTACTTGGTTTTGTTTTTCCTTGTACTAACATCACTAATAAGTGGTCTTTATGGCTATTAGTTGTAAATTTTATGGTGTTTATTATTGATAATTTTGTATCCCAAAAACCTAGCAAAATACTCAATTTAAATTTGCATAATGATGGGGACCAAATTGGTAGGAACCCTTTTAAAATTCATGTTGGACCTAAGTATAAAAAAAATGTTTTGAGCTTAGTCATGTTTTCAACACAAATAAAACTAAACTTAAAATGATTGGCCCTCTTTTATTATTTTTCCCTTCAAAATTGCTTATATGCCCAACTAGTTATTCGTTTTGTAGGGTGGCTTTAAGTATTTCCTAACTTAGCCTAAGATTTTAACCCTAAGGCCCCATTGTATTTATTAATACAAATAGGACCTTAGTCTTAACATCTTAGCCTATGTTCCAATTTGAGTCCCCTTTTTATGTTAGCTCAGTCCCTTGTTTATACCTTAGCCTAAGGTTTTAATACTAAAGCCCTGATCTATTTTTCAATACAATCAAGATGTTAGGATTAACACCTTCATCTAAGTATTTACCATCAATATCTTAACATTAACCTCCTTGCACTTCACAGGATCTAGCAGCCCTCACTTTATCATGGATTTTGATCAAACAAAGCAAAGAAAGCTTGAGCTTCAACTTAAACATCATGCACCTTAGATAATATAATTTTTCATGCTTCCTTGTGGAATTTAGATTAGAAGTCATTAGTAAAATCTATATGATCCTACATATAAATCCATAGCCAATCACATTCGAGCTCTCAGAACGTGATCAATGGTACTTGCTTCACCATGAAGACTAGACTACATGGAGTGAGGCACAATTGAAAAGTTAAGGGATATAGAAGGCTAGAATAATTGACATGTAGCACCTTTGTATTCAAGGATTAAAAGTAAAGAGACCCACCTGACAGAAATAACAAATCATGAGTAATCTCTCAGATCATGATTAACGGAGATGCTTCATCATAGATTTTGATCTGATTGACCCGATTAAGTCCAAGATCTTGGGAATCCCTATGGATGTGCCAAGTGGAATTCTTACATTAGTTCATAATAATTTGATGAGATTAAAAATTACATTCGTGTGACCATCATTTGACATCCATAGAGATGTATTTGATGTCCACACAACCATCAACATTAAGCCCACTGAATTAAAAGCTTCACTAGCTTAAAATTTGTGTTTATGCAACCATCATTTGATGTCTCTGAGGATGTATTTTATGTCCATGAGACCAAAAAATTTAAGCTAATGAATTATCCCACTCAAAATCAAAAAACACTCTAAAATCTTGATGAAAGGCTCAAAAATGACTTCACAGAATGAAAGGAAGTGCTCAAACAATGCTCAAACACTGGAAATATTCAAATTGCAAAATGTGTAAATGGTCTTATTATATAAATAAACATAAAAAAGCCTTATTCTAAATGTATACTTTAAGGTCCCCATGACATTTTGTTTAAATATCATGAACCATAGGGTGGCTTTAAGTATTTCCTAACTTAGCCTAAGATTTTAACCCTAAGGCCCCATTGTATTTATTAATACAAATAGGACCTTAGTCTTAACATCTTAGCCTATGTTCCAGTCTGAGTCCACTTTTTATGTTAGCTCAGTCCCTTGTCTATACCTTAGCCTAAGGTTCTAATACTAAAGCCCTGATCTATTTATTAATACAATCAAGATGTTAGGATTAACACCTTCATCTAAGTCTTTATCATCAATATCTTAACATTAACCTCCTTGCACTTCACAGGATCTAGCAGCCCTCACTTTATCATGGATTTTGATCAAACAAAGCAAAGAAAGCTTGAGATTCAACTTAAACATCATGCACCTTAGATAATATAATTGTTCATGCTTCCTTGTGGAATTTAGATTAGAAGTCATGAGTAAAATCTATATGATCCTGCATATAAATCCATAGGTAATCACATTCAAGCTCTCAGAACATGACCAATGGTACTTGCTTCACCATGAAGACTCGACTGGATGGAGTGAGGCACAGTTGAAAAGTTAAGGGACTATAGACCCACCTGGCAGAAATAACAAATCATGAGTAATCTCTCAGATCATGATTAACAGATGATGCTTCATCATAGATTTTGATCTGATTGAGCTGATTAAGTCCAAGATCTTGGGAATCCCTTTGGATGTGCCAAGTGGAATTCTTACATTAGCTCATAATAATTTAATGAGATTAAAATTTACATTCATCTGACCATCATTTGACATCCATAGAGATGTATTTGATATCCACACAACCATCAACTTTAAGCCCACTAAATTAAAAGCTTCACTAGCTTAAAATTTGTGTTTATGCAACCATCATTTGATGTTTGTGAGGATGTATTTTATGTCCATGAGACCAAAAAAATTGAGCTAATGAATTATCCCACTCAAAATCAAAATACACTATAAAATCTTGATGAAAGGCTCGAAAATGACTTTACAGAATGAAGTGCTCAAAGAATTTTCAAACACTAGAAATATTCAAATTGCAAAATGAGTAAATGGTCTTATTATATAAATATACATAAAAAAAACCCTTAGTCTAAATGTATACTTTAAAGTCCCCATGACATTTTGTTTAAATATCATGAACCTTAAACTGTAGACTTATACAAAGTCTTACTTTAAAAGGAGAGTCCTTATGGCGTAAAAGGAGAGTCTTACTTTAACGTGTTTGTTGTTAGACCATTATGGCATGTTTATCCCTTTGAGCATATTTTATAAAGCCTTGGCATAAATGTTATATACCAATGCATACATTGTGTTTATTAACAATGGTGTAAACATTGGCCTAGAGTATTTAGGCCATGGCCCCTTGCATATAAATTAAAAAAACTTAGGCATAAAACCCTTATCCTAAGGTTTATTTCATGCTTAAATAAACAAAACAAACCTTAATCTAAGGGAATTAAGCCTAAATCATGGTCTTAATAATGTATTAACTTAAATTTTGGGCATTTCTATAGATCAATGGTTCATTCTTTGTCAATGTATTTTGATCTAATGATGCGAGGTTCTTGTAGACTTTTCAATGAGGACTCAAACACCTATGAGTTTAATGTGTGGCAAAGGCTCATTAAAGGTAGAGCTGACAGGATAATCCAATGGTTCACACTTCACCTCTAGAAGATGATCAAATGATGCAAAAACACTCATGACTTTTCAAAATCCCATGAGCTTTAAAATTTTGATTTAATAAGGTGTATAAATTTTTTATATTCCCAATAAGATCTCACAAAACCTTTAATTTATACAAATAACTCAAAAATTTAAACATATTTTTGATGTAAGATATTAATTATTCTATTTACTTAGGTGTGACAAGAGGTTAAGTGGGTGAGAGGGTTAGTTCCGCCTAGTATTCAGTTATGATTTCTCTTATGATTTTTACAATGAGTTACACTTAGTCAGGTTCTCTTGTGAGTTAACTCCTTTTACTCCTTTATCTCTTCACCCAGATTTTTAAATAGAGTAGATAATTGGTAAGAAAGGTAGTTAAATATATCAAGCAATTATTTTAAATATTCTTGTTAATTTTTAAATACAAGAATGGTCATTTATTTGAATAATTCTTTGTGTGCTCACTCTAATAGAAGATCACTTGTTGGCTTATTCTAACATCAGACATCTAGGTTTTTACGATGAGCATCAATTTATCTATTTGATTTATATTTTCATATTCTCTTAGATTAAATAAGAAGAATTTGTATATTTTTTGGATTGGTATTTACCTACTTTTGCATTGGTAGTTTGAAGGGTTTATTGTAGATTTGGTTGATTTAATAGAGATTGGAGCACTTACAAAATTTGTTATTTGCTTAGCATTCTAGTTCTATCTACCTACTTGCCTTTCTCTCTTGATAATCCTTGTCACTTCATTCATCTAGATTTGGGCTGATGGAAAGTGTTTTGGATGCGAGCTAAGCTCAAATAAAAGACATTGTATGGATCGTGGATCCTATTTGATCGAAAATAAAAATACCTATGTAGTCCTACATCTCACCCACTTAGGCCACCTTTTTAGCCTACCCTATCCAGATCCCTTAGAACACATTAATATCTATACCCTCCTCTAATTTGAGGTCCTTTGGCATCAACATCATGGTAGCATGAGTGCTCCAAATCATTTTCATTTATCTTGATCTGATCTTAATGGCATAAGGATTATGTGAGGAGAATAAGATTTTGTCTTTTGTGCTTGATCGACAAGTGATTTAAATCTATAGCATTCACATTGACATTGAATAAATAAAAAATATAAAATCCATGGTCATCTCCCGAGCATCACCTCATATCCTCCACATAACCTTTGCTATCCATGTGGAGCTAAGTATTTTTCTCATCCTAATATATACACTAGTATGTTTATTACCTATTTGGTGTGAGCATAAATGGTGAAAACATCTCACTATAACCATCTCCCATGGTGCCTTATATTAAAAAAAAATCAAGTAATCTTCTCTCTAAGATGCATCTTGAAGGTTAAATTATTTTTTTGCAACACTAATATGCATTGTCTTACTACTATCAATAGTTGATTTTCAAGATTTTGGCCTTGGGCATTCTGATCATACACAAAATCTGAATACATAAAAGCCTAAACATAAGGAACACTAAGCTATAATGAAGCCAAGATTTCATACATGAGAGATAGATGCTTAGCCACGGTGCCATCTATTTGGGCCAACATACCCCCATTTAAAAAAAATGGGACCCTTGAGAAACCCTGAAGTTTGAACATGAAATATGGAATGTTAAAATCATTTGTAGAATTTGAAGATTACCTGGTTTTGTTTTCCTTTGTACTAACATCACTAATAAGTGGTCTTTATGGATTTTAGTTCTAGGTTTTATGGTGTTTATTCTTGATAATTTTATATCCCAAAAACCTAACAAAATACTCAATTTAAATTTGAATAATGGTGGGGACCAAATTGGTAGGAACCCTTTTAAAATTCATTTTGGACCTAAGTATAAAAATCATGTTTTAAGCTTAGTCATGTTTTTCAATACAAATAAAACTAAACTTAAAATGATTGGTCCTCTTTTATTATTTTTCCCTTCAAAATTTCTTGTATGCCCAACTAGTTATTCGTTTTGTAGGGTGGCTTTAAGTATTTCCTAACTTAGCCTAAGATTTTAACCCTAAGGCCCCATTGTATTTATTAATACAAATAGGACCTTAGTCTTAACATCTTAGCCTATGTTCCAATTTGAGTCACCTTTTTATGTTAGCTCAGTCCCTTGTTTATACCTTAGCCTAAGGTTTTAATACTAAAGCCCTGATCTATTTATTAATACAATCAAGCTGTTAGGATCAACACCTTCATCTGAGTCTTTATCATCAAGATCTTAACATTAACCTCCTTGCACTTCACAGGATCTAGCAGCCCTCACTTTATCATGGATTTTGATCAAACAAAGCAAAGAAAGCTTGAGCTTCAACTTAAACATCATGCACCTTAGATAATATAATTGTTAACGCTTCCTTATGGACTTTAGGTTAGAATTTAGGAGTAAAATATATATGATCCTGCATATAAATCCATAGCTAATCACACTCAAGCTCTCAGAACGTGACCAATGGTACTTGCTTCATCATGAAGACTCGACTGGATGGAGTGAGGCACAATTGAAAAGTCAAGGGACTACATAAGGCTAGAATAATTGACATGTAGCACCCTTGTATTCAAGGATTAAAAGCAAAGAGTAATCTCTCAAATCATGATTGACGGATGATGCTTCATCATAGATTTTGATCTGATTGAGCTGATTAAGTCCAAGATCTTGGGAATCCCTATGGATGTGCCAATTGGAATTCCTACATTAGTTCATAATAATTTTATGAGATTAAAATTTACATTCGTGTGACCATCATTTGACATCCATAGAGATGTATTTGATGTCCACACAACCATCAACTTTAATCCCACTAAATTAAAAGCTTCACTAGCTTAAAATTTGCATTTATACAGCCATCATTTGATGTCTGTGAGGATGTATTTGATGTCCATGAGACCAAAAAAATTAAGCTAATGAATTATCCCACTCAAAATCAAAATACACCCTAAAATCTTGATGGAAGGCTCGAAAATGACTTTACAGAATGAAGGAAGTGCTCAAACAATGCTCAAATACTAGAAATATTCAAATTGCAAAATGTGTAAATGGTCTTATGATATAAATATACATAAAAAAATCCTTTGTCTAAATGTATACTTTAAGGTCCCCATGACATTTTGTTTAAATATCATGAATCTTAAACTATAGACTTATACTAAGTCTTATTTTAAAAGGAGAGTCCCTATGGCGTAAAAGTTAGACCAAATGCTTCTAGAAAGCTTAGAGTTTTAATGTGATTGTTGTTAGACCATTATGGCATGTTTATCCCTTTGAGTATCTTTTATAAAGCCTTGGCATAAATATTTTACACCAATGCATACATTATGTTTATTAATAATGGTTTTAACATTGGCCTAGAGTATTTAGGCCATCGCCCCTTGCATATAAATTACAAAAATAAGGCATAAAACCCTTATCCTAAGATTTATTTCATGCTTAAATAAACAAAACAAACCTTAATCTAAGGGAATTAAGCCTAAATCATGGTCTTAATAATCTATAGATCAATGGTTCATTCTTTGTCATTGTATTTTGAGCTAATGATGCGAGGTTCTTGTAGACTTTTCAATGAGGACTCAAACACCTATGAGTTTAATGTGTGGCAAAGGCTCATTAAAGGTAGAGCTGATAAGATAATCTAATGGTTCACACTTCATCTCTAGAAGATGATCAAATGATGCAAAAACACTCATGACTTTTCAAATCCCATGAGCTTACCACATGGCTAATGTTCATTAAATAAAGCACTGACATAAGATTTAGAGCATAGAGAAACACGTAAAGATGACAAGTGTCACAATTAGAGGGTTTGCCATAGTAAGGGATAATCATATGAAAGGTCCTAGATTACAATCAATGACTTGTGCTAAATATAAGATTTTGACCCTACAGTGTGAAATAAAAGAGGTAGTTTAAAATACCAATGGCTAGTGCTCAAATAGCATTTATGAAAAATGCCATGAAAGGCCAAAACCAATGCCACATAGGTGCCATGCAAGCAAAAAATAACAAAATACAAGATCTTATGGGCTCAAAAATTTAAAGGTATAAAGGCAAAGGTCCAAATCAAATCTAGGGCACATATAAGCCAAAGCTTGGATATATTCCATCATTAAATCCTTAAAACCCTAAACCTTGAATAAAAATGACCTAAACGGACTCAATTGGTTATAATTTTATCCAAGGGGAACTTGATTGTGATTATGAGCACAAGAGACATTTCACCAAGATCATTTCCAATCTAGTGTTATCAATTTCTAGGAATAGAGACAATGGTAGCATGTAGATAGTAATTAAAGGAAGAGACTGACTTCTACTTATCAACAGACAATAAAGGTCAGATATTCAAAGATATTGAATTAGACCTTGTAGCACTGAATGTCTTAGGCATTAGGAATTGGTCTGAGTTCTTCTTCATGATAGAGGAGTTACCACTCATTTTGAAGGAGGAACAAAGGATCACCACAATAAGTAGGAGGCACTATGACTTGGTTGTAGTCTAGATGGTTGGCCTTCACCATTCCATGGTAAATTTTGAGGTACTACACTATATAGACATCCTTTCCCCCATATTTATTGATTATAAAGTAGATAATGAATGGATCATTAGGGAATGAAATTCCAAGAATATATCTGATATTTCTCCTATAGCCTTTGAGAAATATACAATCTCCCTCTCTCCCATGTTGACCTATCTAAAGTCAAATAATGGACCAAAAACCATGACTTAGATTCCATCCTTAGATCCTAGCTACATCAAGGATCCCATATATTATGGGACTTTGAGGGGAAAATCCCAATAATCCAATTTAAAGAGGGAAGATCCTAGGTAATAAAAACCCTATTGAGCTGAGCCTTTAGAGTCCCCTCAACCACCTATCTAAATAAAATTTGGGTCCCCTTTGTCTATTTCATGGTGGAGGAAAATCTTACCCCTCTAATTTGAGATTTAATCAGTGTCTTCCTCACCAAGCAATTCAAAACCATAAAAATGAAAACCTCCAAGTAGTTTCATATGATGTCATACCTGCCAGATGCCCTACTTGCCTCAATTAACCTAACAAGGATTTAGATGGTAAAACCACCATTTCACACCACTATTCTAAATTGCATATGTTAAAATATCAAAACCCTATGCAGTTTATTTGTGGACTACATTTACCCAACCATAGTGGAGGCCATCATAGGTATTCCTATGCCTAGGGTCCATCCACTCATCAAAAAGTATGTTGAAATGATGGGAGACATATGGTATTGCCCTGATTGCATAGTTATGAAGATTGAAGGGATCATGTCCTAGCCTGACAAATTACCAGTATATGTTACAAGCAAGCTTGTGAATCAAGAGAATACCTCCTAGATCATCCATGGTATTGATGGGACCTACAAGGAGAAGAGGAAGGGTATATTCCACCCCTTCCCCTTGATAATTAAGAAAATATGGAAATCATGTTTTCATATAGGGAATAGTTTAGATTTTAGCTAGATGAACTCAAAATGTGGGATTTGAAAAACATAGTGGATGAGCATTTGAAAGACAAGAAGCTCCCCAAACATGAATATGTACATAAACTCAATGTTTATGAAACCATCTATTAAAGCTAAGAATTATTAAGAGGTGTTTGCCAAGATTCAAGGGTACAACATAATATTGACAAAAGTTGACCAAGGATGACAAGCCATCTAAGGAGGCATGACAAAATCATAATTTAAAGTGTCTCTTACTACATGGTCCATCTAGGATATCCCAAGAATAATTCGATGTAAAACAACCATAGCCATAGCCTCAGGAGCAAATTGTGTAAGGCTAAAATGATCAAGGCCATCATGGCAAGGAGAAAGTAGAAGTGAGATTGGAGGAGAGACCTAGGGAGGGTCCCTCAGCTTCAATGCTACACCAAAGGCCACCTTCCCCAATTCAATACATAGACATGATTGCCTTGGAACTAGAAGAAACACTTGAGGGTGTTCTCAAGGAGCTTACAGACGCATATGATACAAATACGGTGGGGGAACAGCTTGAAGAAGCCTAGATCCAAGAGGGAGACCCTGAAGAATTTAAAGGAAAAGAGCTTGTCCCTCAACATCCTATGAGAAGAGGAAAGTAGAGCTAGCGTTGGTTCCTATAGGATGAAATCAGAGACCAAGAATGATCATCTCTCACCCCACAAGTGACATAAATTTATTCAATGATGAATTCCCCATTTATGGGCCATCATTCTTGACTAGTTCATTTATGGGAAATTTCAAAAGATTCCTTCTCTCTCCCATTCATGGGTCATGACCAGAGTTACTAATGTTGAGGTATAAGATGACATGAAGCCATGGATAAGGCTATGGTGGAGGAGAAAGAAGAAAGGAGGATCATCAAGAAGATGGATGCCCCAGGAGCATCTAGTAGCTTAGTGTGGAGGTACCAAAACCTCCTAAGTTCAATAAGCCAATCACTATCATCTAATTTTGCCCTGAAATGGCAAGGTTAGAAAGGGAAACTACCAGGACAACTATGGTTGGAACAAAGGAATTCACCTTCCAAAAGGTAGAGCCCTTTGTAAGATTAGCCCTTGTAGGAGTTTAAAAACTTGGTAAAGCTACCAATCATGAAGAGGATGTGGAAATTTTGATTGAGGCCCAATTAGCACAAGTCAAAGCTAGGCTCAACATAAAAGTAAGAAAATAGATCCTAGGATTCAAAACCATAAGTTTGGGACACTCGACCACAATTTTAGGAATTATGGTTGGCAAGGTTCAAAGTTTGAGTGCATGGCACAATGAAGTGCAAAGGATCCTAGAAGATGATAAGGAGTTAATTTTAAGGATTGAATAGACTTTTAGGACTATGCTTACAGATCCTACAAAACCCACTACCCTTGGAATCATAAGTGATGAGGAATTCAGACATAGAGCTACTTTGGTAATTCAAAAAATCAAAGGAAAGAGACAAGGCAAATATGGGGCTAATAATAGTATGATCCTATAAATTATATTCAATGTTGGAAAGAGGATAAATGAAGCTAGGAGAATTAAAGAAGCCATGGCTAGAAATAACAAAGAGTTTGATGAGCTAGAAAATCAAGAGGAGGAGCATATCTTGAAGCCTACCATGGATATAGAGCTAATTGATGAGCAACATACTAAGGCCATGAGCATTCTTAATAAACAACAAGCAGAGGCCCTACCAACAAATTAGATAATATTCTATTTTGTAGAATTTTGTAAAATTTTGAAATAGAATATTCCATTATAAAGGTATATTCTATTTTTTAATCATATTTACCTCTAGGTCAGTATGATTGTGAAAAGAACATGTACTTTAGAACATGTAAGGACAGTTGTCCTTATTTTTGTACACCTGTATTTTGTAACTGACTGGTATACTACCTAATCTTTCTATAAATGCATGTATTACCATTTGTAAAAGCAAGATAATTTTGTGAAAAATTTTTACACTTGAATCAATTAATATAATCAAGGAATTATGTAAGGATCATCTATATTTGACATGCCAATTGCTAATATAGATTTTCTCTCAATTTCTAGTAGATGTTTCGAATTTGAATGGTGTCTTTGAATTCTGAGTTGCATTTTATAATCACAGGGTTTCTAATTTGTGCATATACTAGATTAGTAGGAGGATCTTAGGTTTTGATTCACTTTATTTTGCTTTGTATTCAAATGTGCTAATGCTATTTGATTGTAGTAGTAAATCCTTAAATTAGACCTGGTTCCTACTTGTGACTCTTTACATTATCCTTTGATGTTTGCCTAATATATAGTGGAATTTGAGCTTAGCTATTTTGCATTATATATTGGTTGAATGCATAATCATTTATAAGTGATTTCTTGTCATAATGTTTAAGACTGAAACTGGAAATCACTCATTTCTTTTCTACCTTACCCTTCTCTGTGATCCTTTTTACACCTGATCACTTTAGTTTTGGCTTCATTATAAATATATATTTAGATTAGTCTGTAGCTTACATCTGGATCATAATTAACTAAGTATTAACAAATATTTTTTGTAATTCATAAATAATGTAGCAAGGTGGCTCCTACGGACCAAATCATATAAATATTATGGAATAGTTTATCTTTATCTGCTGCTATTTCACCACAAGTAACTAGGTATCCAAAAACTTGCAACTCATGCTTTGAATTTCCTAAATTTTAAAATGAGAAGTGTTCTTTAAACACTAAGAGCACCTGTGGTTCATTTATAAGCATCAATAGGAGAAACTTCACTAGTGCTAAGAGGGTTGTGAATTCTTTGAATCTTTGTTGATCTTAGTCTATTTTATCTAAATATTAGTGTATCTTTGTGTTTTTGAGTGAATTCTTTGCTTAAAAGTATAAATATCATTGAACATTGATATTTGTGATGAATCTTTGTGTTTCCTTTGAAGTTCTTTAGGTATTAATGTTTGTTTTCAATAAATATAGCTTGAGCTTTCAGAATCCATAGTATCAAAGGTTAGGATGGCTCATTATGATGAAAGGTGGGCATATATTTCATAGATATGAGTTATTTTAAGCTTAGACTTATAAAAATAGACCATATTTACGTAATTGAATGCATCTTTGAGCTAATTCAATCAAAGATCAACATTCTTTGTAGTTTTTCATACCACCTTTATAAAATAAGCTCAATGCACAGATCTAAATCTTATTCTTTACAAAATTTAACTTGATACATCAATCAAGATTTTCAAATTTCAAGCTAAAATTGTTTAGGATTCGAACAAGATCACACTCAGAGACTAGGGAGCCTTTACATGAGTTTGAGGTCCATAGAAAAGCTGGACATGAAAAAGGTAGATGTAGGAAATCCAAGTCTCTTCCAAATTCACCATTTAAGGGTACATGTGCCTTCAACCTTCATCTAGGTATGGCTTGGTTGGGGGAATCTTCAATTAATGTGATAGTTGTGTTTCATGATCTCCCAAGAAACCCTAAGAAATATCTTACTACATTTAGTCCAACCAAAATAATAACTACTAAATAACATATAAAATCTTTTAAAGATGCCTTAAGGTTATTAAATGTTGTGCATAAGGATGTATAATGTAGGTTGTTTCCATTTACTCTTAAATATTCAGCTTATGAATGGTTTTTAAATTTTCCTAACAATTATATCAAAATTTGGAATGATTTCAATAATGTGTTTATAGATCAATTTAGTAAGATTTTTAGTCCTTGGGTTATTTACCATCATATCACTACCATGATAAGGGATGTTAGTGAGCCTATCAAGTCTTTTAATGCTATATTTTAAAAAATGTATAGTAGGACCATAGAGCCTTATAAGCCTGATGATATTCTAGCTTTAGAGATCTACAAAGATGTAGTGGATCCTATGACCTCTATATTCTTGAAAAGTATTCCATCTATAACTACTTTGGCCCAGACCTATTCTGAATCAGTGACCATTAATGATCAAATTCAGCCCCAAGGGAAAATGGCATATTCTATGAAAAATGTCAATCCACAATGCCTGTGATGAACTTATTCCCAAATAATAACCAAAATATCCAAGCACTAAACTAGCTACCAAACCTAACTCAATTGCCATTAAGTCATGCAGTTCCCAATCAAAACTTTAGGGTTCTTAAACCATCCAACTAATGGTTTAAATCCAAATTATCAAAGGGCTTTGGTACCATTTGCTAACAATAACCATGTACATAATTATAAAACTCCTAAAAATGAGAATGAGTCTATCTTGAAAATGGTTCAAAAATTAAACACTAATTTCCTTCAGTTGCAAAAATAAGTAAGTAATACCAAAGAGCACTCTAGTAGGAACTTCTCATTTCAAAGGTTTAATAGGCCAAATAATAGATTTTAGAATGATAATTTTCATAATAATTGAAATAATGACCCATCTTCTAAAAAGAAGACCATGGACATTAACCTTACTGATATTATATTACCTAATTATCATAGGGTACATTGCACAACCAAGCAAGGGGAAATTAATTCTATAGAATTTTTCAAAGCCTTCAAGGCTTTACAAGAGGATTTGGATACATTTCAAATGGTCCCTAAAAAATAAGGTAGTGTAGGTACCACTAGATTGAAGTCATCTAACAAAGCCTTCATGGTGGACACCTTTGATTTCCCCTTTTAAGAGGAAAATGAACATGACGAGATCCTTGAGGAGATCCAAGCCTTTCAACAGTTCTTGAAAAATAACTACCCATTAAGTAATAGGGATAAAAGGCAGCCTTTGACTACCTCAATGAATCAATAATTTTGGAACCCCTCCAGACACTTTTTCAAGCAACAATCTTGAGCCACCTAAAGGGAGTACTTCTAAACCCAACATTGAAATTTATAGTTCTTCTAAGACTGGTTATAACATATTTGAGGACGTGAAGAAGATAAAGTCTAGTACTAATTTTCATGAACTCACATAGATTATAAAGTGAAAGGACTTTATGTTGGAGTCATTGTCAAAAGGGTCCAGTAACCTACCAAAAACTGATCATGCCAATATGATTGTGCGAAAAGCCAAAGCTAAACCTCCTCCTTTCTTGCTCACTATTAGGATGTTTGGTAAGATTATGGTTCTTCTACCAATATCATGCATGTAGGTATATGCAAACAACTCAATTTAAAACCTATAATCTAGTAGGGTTGTCACCCAATTAGACAAATCTAGAGTCAAGGTTGTAGGGGATTTGTTTAATGTTCACATGCAACTAGATTCTAAACAAAGGGTGTAATAATTCATTGATATTCAAGTGGTTGATATACCTAATGTTTATGGTATCTTATTGAGTATGGAATGGAGGAAAGCTTTAAATGGTTACATGTCCATATATTTCTCACATCTATGGCTAATTGAATCAGACATAGAGGTTTTCACCTTAGAGACTAATAAGGCATGTGATCCCAAGAGTGCTCATGTTGTTCTTGGACTAATAAAGCATTTTGATGGTGCTAGGTGTAATGTTGGATCAAGTGTTGGTATTGTTTTAAATGAGCCTAATAATATAAATTACCATAATTTTTACAAGATCCAATTCTATTGTACTAAAAATATTTCTATGTATGAAGCCCCTTATCCTAGGTTTACAATTTGTTATAAAAAACAAGGTCAAAAAATTGATAGTTTATGGGGATTTAAAACTAGTGGTCAACTAGGTAAGAAGCAAATACCAATGTAAGCTCTCATACTTGAAAAGGTATAATTTTAGGGTTTGGGATTTGATTGAATCATTTTATGCCTTTTGAATCATTTCCATCCCAAGAGGATAAAACCAAGTTATTGATGAGTTGGCATCTGTTGCAGCCAACCTTATGCCCAACCAAGATTCCCCTAATTTCAGCATTGAGCTAATCCCTTATCCTTCAATGCCTAATAATGTTAGCCATTTCCATGTTTACAATGATAATCAGTAAATATTGTATTTCATGACTAATTATGAAGCATTTGATGCTCGTATTATTGATGAGACTGATGAGAATACATCTAAAGAGGACAAATTTGATGACAGCAAGATCCCCAAGGGATGATTGCTTTGGAGAGACTGTTTGATCAAGACAGACTGGCTAAATTTCCAAGGTTCCCAAGGTAAGTGAGAAATATTTTAATTTAATTGATCTTGGCCTCCAAGATCAACCCTAGCTAGTAAATGTTGGAAAAGCTTTCACAAACATTGAAAATAAGAAAACTAAATATCTCCTTACCCAATATAGGTATGTCATAGCTTGGTCCTATGATGAGTTAAAGATCTTAGATCTAAGGGTCATTACCCATACTATAACCCTTAAGGATATTTTCAAACCATTTAGGTAGAAATAGAGGCCCATAAACCCTATCCTAGAACCCATTATCTTCAAGGAGGTCAAAATATTATTAGATGCTAGGATAGTCTTCCCAATCAGGAATTCTACTTGGGTGGCTAACTTGGTGCTAGTGAGGAAGAAGAATGGTGAGATTATACTTTGTATTGACTTTATAAACTTAAACAAAGCATAAAAAAAAAGATGACTATCCCCTTCTTTGTCTAGACCAAGTAATTCAAGTTATTTCAATTTTAGGTATGACATCTTTTCTTGATGGCTTTTTAGGTTACAAACAAGTGTTGGTTGATAGAGAAGATAGGATTAAGATAGATTTCACCACTAAGTGGGGAACCTTTGCTTACAAGAAGATGTCCTTTGGGATAATCAATGCAATAGCTACCTTCCAAATAGATATGGACCATGCCTTCCAAGGCTTGATAGGTAAATGCATCATTATTTATATGGATGATCTAATAGTTTTTTCTAAAATAGGGAAGATCACTTCATGTATTTGCAGCGAGTGTTTGAAAGATGAAAAAGTTATGACATTTCCTTAAACCCTAAAAAATGTATCTTTTATGTGACTAAAGGTAAATTATTAGTTAATTTTATAACCAAGGATGGGATCTCTATAGTAGATCCTAAAAGAGTGGAGGACATATCTAGAATAGAAACTCAAAATAGTAAGAAAGAGCTAACTAAAGTCATTCTTTGGTAAGATATATTTTATAAGAAGTTTATTTCTGGATTTACAAAGATTTTGAAGCCACTAAATGACATGCTAAATAAGGATTCCAAGGTCACATTGAATGAAGTGTCTAGAAAGGCATTCAATGATATCAAGGAATCCATTAGCCAAGCTCCAATCCTTATAAGTCCTAATTTCTCATGGAACTTCTACCTCTATTCCTTTGCATCTGACCACACTATGGTTTTAGTATTAACTCAAAAAATTAATGGGTGTGATCACCAATAACTTTTTTGAGAACCAATTTTAAGAATGTTGAGTTAAATTATTCATTGATTGATAAACATGCATATGAATTAGTTAAGGTAGTTAACAAATTTAGGCATTACATTCTTAGAAATAAGGTGTATGGTATCTTACAAGACCCTACCACCAAACCTATGCTAAGTTAGAATGAATTGGGAGAATGTAGAGGTAAATGGATGTTAGTTTTGTAGAAGTATGACTTGGAAATTAAAATAAAAAAATTGATAAGACGCCAAAGTTTGATCCAAATGATTGTCAATACTAACCCTAGGTAAGTATTATGCAAGTGGATCAAAAAAACCTTCAAGCTAGTGAGTGGTATGATTCAATAATACATTTTCTAATTAATGGTATTTGTACTACAAGATTATCTAGGGAGAAAAATAGCCTAAGGTCAAAGGCAAGACACTACTTGATCAAGGATGGGGTTTTTATATATGAGAAATTTTGAATGGGTTTATTTTATGTGTCTCACAAAAAGAAACCACCTAGATCCTGAGCACCTTTTAGGAAAATCTGGGAAGTGGACATCTATCTGGGAGGACCATAGCTCAAAAAATTCTTAGAGCTAGATATTATTGGCCAACTATTATTTCTAAAGATGCTCACAAACATGTGAGGGAGTGCCGCTCATGTTAGATATTTAGCATTAAGGATCCAAAGGCAGCAATGCCTCTGTAACCAATCCGAGTTGGCATACCCTTTGCTCAATGGGGGTTAGACTTTGTTAGGGTGAACAACCCCAATTACCATAGACTATTGTATGAGGTAGACTAAAGCTATAACCATTAAATAATTTAGGATTGAAGAAGTGATCAACTTCCTGGAGGAAAACATCTATACTAGGTTTAGAACTCTAGTCTCTCTTGTGTGTGGCAATGGGTCTGCATTTATATCTATAGAGATGACTGAATGGGCATATGATAATGACATCACTCTTAAGTTTGCATCCAGCCATTATCCCTAAGGGAATGGAATCTCTAAATCTACCAATAAGAACCTAATGAAGGTTCTCAAGAAGTCTTGGCATAAGCTCCTTAAATTTGCACTTTGAGCTGATAGGATATGAATCAAGCAAGCCTTAAGATCCTCACCATTTTTATTAGTGTATGGACAATAACTTATGGTGGTATAACACTTCCTTTCATACATAATAAAAAATAATTTATTTGTGGAATTATATGTGTATCAAACCCCATTCATAACCTCATCATTGAGGGTACAACCAAAGGTTTGAGATATTGAGTAATACCTTCAACACTAGCAAAATATATCAGCTAGTCTAAGAGAAGATTTGGTAATGACACATAAATGAATCAAGCAACAAGAGGATCAAAATCACATTGAGAGGAATTTTTATGTGGATGATTAGGTATTTTTTATCTTATATCCATACACTAAAATGTTCTTAAAGCAAAAAAAATGGTAATACAATTTATTCTAAGTATTACAATCCTTATCATATCTTAAAAAATTTGACAACATTGCATATAAGTTGGAGCTACTTGAGTCTACATGTGTAAGGCCCCTCATGGGAAAACAAGTAAATTGTGAAAATCAATGATGATACTACCACGATGGTTTTGATTACAAGGTGATCAGATCATGTATATGGTAAGAGTTATCTAATCAGTGCTTAAATTATTGCCTTATGTTACAATTGAAATTATACATGCAGTAAGTGCTACATGAATATAACTTCATGACCTTGTGAATTTATTGCTAAGATGATTATGTTGGTTTATATTTAATTATCTAGCATCCTATGATTATAATATTTGGCTATTAGTATAGTATATTTCATGGGTGAAATAAGTGTGCAGGAACAAGCCATTGCCAATGAAGGTAAAAAGGACTATGTCAGGAATTATTACATCATGTGTAATCCCACCACTAACATTAATCTTGTAATAAACCTTGTTTGATCTTAATTGAATGATTATATAACTTTCATCCTTATATTTAATATTTAACTATAATCTTCGATAGGTTGGTCAAACCACCTTTAATCTTGTGAACTTTAATGCATGAGAAGAAGTGGAGCAGTGTCTACTTTGTCTTATTGTAACTTACAATCCTATCCATTCATTGACCACTGCCTTGAACTAATGAGAGGAGGTGGATTGATCTTAGGATAAACCATAGATATTTGTAATATATATCATGCACCATTAGGGGTTGTCAGAATATCATACATTATGAAGGCATGGGATGGCAAGAAGAGTGGTTGTTCGATCCAAGGAAATAACAGACACATGTCATGTTTTGATTAGGTTCTAAGGAAGGGAAAACACCTATTTGATGAGGGTGGATCTTAAAGAAAATTTTATTGATGTTTTGGGTTGGAAATATTTGTTTTTTTGACCAACTTGAGAACCAAAGAAGATATCTAGGAGGAGAGCCTCAGTTGGTAGAAACCTATAGAAAATATCTATGGAAGGGCCTAGATCATTTGGTAGGTATCTTATTGACTGGAATATCATGTTGGTTGACTAAATGAAGTTTGTGTGATTATTTATTTTTATATTTTGTTCAAAAGGAGTAAGATCACTTAGTTTACTTCCTCCCTTTATTTATTTTATCTATGGTTGAATCACCCCATAGTGTTATTACCCTTGTGTCGGAGTTTGGAGTTGAGATATTCCTCCATGATAGATCTAATTGTGGTACTTATGTTTACATGGAAATTATGATTTCATCATGTAATACTTTAAATGTGCATAAATGTCACATTATTCATGATGGAATAAAGGTTATGCCTCCCATGTAGAACATGATGGTAGATTGCCTAAGCCCTCCCATTATTACTTATATAAATTATATCCCATTGGTTGTATGCCTATTTGTTTCAACCTATGTTGGTGTGCCTTATTATGATTTTATGATTATGTAAATAGATTTAAGGATGGAAACCTCTTGAATTAAATATGTTTGGTTGTCACCTTATGAGTAGTTATCTCCTTGAACCCAAGACATCTTGATTACTGTTTGCCTTTGTTTAATATCCACTATGATGTGAACATTCTTGGAGTTGGGAGTCCTACTCAAGGGTGCCTAGAGTAGTTTCTTGATGATGGCAAAGGGTTGAGATGTGAGCCCACCTCTGGTTCACTAAAGTTTCACTTGGATCAAAGAGGATATTGCCTTAAACTATTGACTTCTTGTTCTTTTTTGCTTTACATATCTATCTAGGATCCAAGTATTAATTATTCTTAGTTAAACTTATTGTATTTATGTATCAATAATTGATTATGGGAAAAATGTGAACCCCCATTATTATTAATTTTACTAGTTGAATGGTGATCGAACATGCATTTGAATTATCTGGTTATCAAATAGAACATTGAGAAGGAGTGATTCTAGTGGGGGGGGCGTGAGTATATACAGACTTTCCCCCCGGACTAAACTAAAGAGAGAGACCAGGAATAGGGGGTCCTTCAATCTATTCTATCTATCGATCTGCGCCGTGTCATCTCATCTTTAGGCCAGGGCCTGGAGAAAATAGATCTCCCCCTATAGATTCTATATGTATTGGAGGCATCGATCTGAATCTCTGTGGTCCGACTGACGTCACAACGCAACCGAGCCCAGTTATTATTGTAGAGGACTATTTTTAAGTCTACCTAGTATATATGATTAAAAGATCTTGATATGGATCCTTGTTGAAAATGGAATCCTTTTGGATTATTTTATATTCATGATTAAATTTGGCCAGGTTAATGACCTTAATTTATTATATCTTTAGTTAAACATTTTGTGGTTGTTTTTTGCATTAAATCTTGAGTTTCTTGTAATGGTATGTACCTTGAATGAACCATGTGTATATATCTATGAAGAATAATTCTTATGTTGAGGAATGTGATAAATTATGCCAATGATTTAGAATATTAATATATGAGTTGTGCTTCTTTTATGAATCTCGTTAGGATAACCCACTCATAATATGGATTATACTTAGCTGGCCTAAATCTAATTGGCCTTTTAAGCATTGACCATCTCTTTTGATCTGGATGTGATGAGTTAAGGGAATTGAGCTTATCTAAAAATGTATGAAACTTAAATAAAAATCTATGAGATTTTTATTAGGAATAACAATATAGATTTTTAATGAGCTAACCATTAAAAGTATTCTAGTTATGATCAAGTTTATGTAAACCCTTGAGAATGAGTTTTCATTCAAAGGAAAGATCCTTTTTGTCTTATGTTATTTCTGATAAAAGGAGGTGGATTCAATTGATTTTAATCTTAGTGAGAGTAGTTTCTTATTAAAATCTTATCTCTCCTCTTAAATATCATGGTTTAAATTTCTCTAACTAGAGTTTGTGTAATAATGAGTATAGCATGCTTATTAAAGCTTTGGATTATTATTTTGAATAACAATATAGTTAGTTAATTAATATGTTGTGTCATTAAGGATCAGTTGGATGATTGTGGAAGAATCCTTTAGACCCTATAGAGGAGTGAATCCATGTTTAAAAAATTACTTCATCTAGAAATTTTTAAAAAGTTGATAAAGTTGTTTAGTCTTGATCTTCTATGCTAATCGTAGTTAGCTTGAAATCTTAGCTTGGTCAAAAGCTTTCATGCCTTAGTATTTTGGAACCAACCTTTCAGCCTGTGTTAGGGTATAACCTTGAGTCCCTTGTTCATAAAAAGGATCATGTATTTTGTAAAATACTTAGTGTGAAACATTGAAATGTTTTATCACTTTTGAGTTTTGACTAAGGATTGTCAGAAGTTATGCAGTCAATGTGTTCACATGTTGTGGAGTGAATTTTTTCAGATAAGGGCTAAGACTTAGTGTAATTTCAAATGAAGTCAGCCTTCATGCCTTCATTAAGTAAGTTTATTAGAAGTTTTTTGAGAATGAGAACTATTGGATCTTCTTCACAAAATAAAAGTTTCGAAGACTTAGTGTTTTTATTGAAGTCTTTAGGTCTTCAGAAAAATTATTTGGCATAAAAATTTAGTGAAATTGTTTGGATCAAGTCATAAACAAAAATGCCAAAGGCTTGAAAGAATTGTCCTCATATTTTTTCTTTGGATAATTTACAAAGTTGTTAGGGAAAATGTTGTGAACAAAGTTTTCAAATGTTTAGGGATATCAATTTAATTATGTTGATCTTCAACAAGTGTTTTGGTTTGATCAAAGCTAAAATTTGAGAAGAAATCTCGAAGACCTATGCACTTTCGTTATTATTTTTATATTAATCTTCAAAGTCTAAGTTTTCTTTCATCTCTTACATTGGATAAATTTTAATATTTTTAAAAGTTGGTTGGATAATGCCACATGGAATCATCCTAACATCCTAAATGATTATCTAGATGGTAAAGCTTATAATAACCCAAAATTCTATAGAACTACCAAGTGGTAGTGTCTAGGAGAATGTAAGTTTAAACGGACTATGTTATTGGGGTTAATACCCCAATGCCTCCATATTCCATTTATCTAAGTAGGTCAATGACCAAAAGGATTATGCCTTTAAGTTTGGGGCCCTTTACTTTGTAATTTATCTTAATTCAATTTTTATGATCTTAATAAATGGTTCAAAAGAAGTGATGTGTCACCATCCCATTACTTGGGAGTGGTGTTAGCATGGTTTGGAGTATGGTTAGTGCTGGGTTAGTGGGAAAGCAAGATTTTTCCATGTGGCATCATCTTGAAGCTGAATAATCTCAAAGAGGAACATACAGGGAGTAGTGTTCTTCACTAAAGAGCTAGTGGGATGTTACCCCATGGCATAATTTTTATTACTCATGAATATAGATACGTACATATAAATATCAAGACCCATCCATAAATAAGTATACTGATGGAATGATCTGAACTAGAAAAGAAACCATAAATAGTCTTAGGGCATTGAATTTTCTAGAGAACATTAGAAGATGGGAACTTATCAATACACAATATGTAAATAGTGTTAGTCTTAGTTTTAAACTCCCAAGATGACATGGTGTTAAAATTATTAGATGAGGAACCTATCAAAATATTCCACTTGTCACGCATCAAGACTCCAACCAATCATATATCCTTGAAATTAGACTAGTAGTCTCCCAATGATGATAGAGATGTTAGAGTGCAAGAGAGCCCAATCCAAATAGGAAGTGCCACAATAACTATGATCATAGTGGTCAATCTCCTTGGCCTGAATGTGATGTTAGAGCCCAAGAGAACTTGACTAATTAGAAAGCACCATGTGTCCTATTTATCATAATTATTAGTACCCTTGGTCTGACATAGATGTCAGAGACTAGGATAGCCTAATGAATCATGGAGATCCATGTGGCTGATGCATTCACATCTATAGATGTATCCCTTAGTATCCTTGGGACTCATAAGAGAGGTTAGAATGGCATTGGAGCCTAAAAAAGTGGCCATATGGAGATAAGTTTGCCTATAGTGGCCAAGGTTGAATTTGATGACCATCTCAACATCATAAGCATAATTATTGTTTGGTGTGAGCTTGTGAAGAATCCTACATGCTAACCAAATAAATATAGACTATGGGCTTCTAAATTATTAGGTCATATCTATTTAAGTATCATGGTAGTTGTAGATATGATTTATGTGATTGATTCAATATTAGTATATATTTATGATCATAGGTGTTATGTTTGGTATTATGTTTTGTCATGCATATCTTTTAGGAGAAAAAATGGGCATGAAATTTTGGTATAAAAACAACAAGTTAAACTCTAGATTCTCGAGGGATGTTCTATTTGAGTTCATCACCTTTGTAACTCTAGTTAATTATGATGTTTGTAAATTGGATTTGGTGCATTTTACTTGTTTAATTTATTGTAATCTAATGCCACATGAAAAAGGTACAATTTTTTTTGCCTATTGAAATCCATTCTCACATTCTTGATACCCTATAGTGAGTGATGGATTTACTATAGGGAATGGTGCCCCAAGTTTATATGTTGAAAAAGGACAAAGATCCATCTTTTAAAGGATCAAAAAATTAAGCTTACCTATACAAAAGCTCAACCTATGAAATCTATGAATATAGGATTGGGGCAAGCCTTGAAAAAACAAGTTGGGGATGGACCATATCAATGTGTATGCTTCAAATTTGGATCTATTAACTATTATTCATGAAGTGATTCTACTAACACTTGATAAGGGATAATTAAGTCTTGATATGAACTAGTTGTGAGAACCAAATTTTGTTACAATTTCTATTATGCATATTTTAAATAATCTATTAGGATAAATCATGAAATGCTTGTGATAAACCATTATTTTTGAAAGGATAGTGGGCCTTCTTCTTAATCAACACATGGTGCTAGATATATATAATAATTATAGCTATATTTTCAAATACGAATGTGCATGCTACTTATATTCTATGGTGATTAGATTAAGTAATATCACTTCATCACATTGATATTATATTAAGGATGGACTAAAAATTTGATTGATTTTGGCTTGTAATTTTGGAACTAAATATCAGTGTTGTTAATTAAACTAATAATTATGAAAAGGTTGTAATGAACTCTATTTTGAATTAGTGAAATTATGTGTATATATTGATTATGTATGTTTGAATTGTGGTAATGTTTTAAAGGATGTTTTATTATTGTTTAGATTATTGGAACCACTTGAGAAGCCATGATGTGGTAAAACTCTGATACTATAGTTATGACTTGTGCTATGAAAAAATTTAATATTGTATTATGCTAACCAGGATAAGTGGAAATCTTACATTTTTATTATTAAGTAAGATGAATCTCCTTGAAACATATTGAAATAGTTATGTCTCTGAATAATTATTCTTTCATGAAAAGACATGCTATAGTTGGATAGCTTTGGGTTTTTAATTTCCTTATTTATATACATGAACACATACTCATATATTTTGTTTATGAGTGCAAGATGAGCCTTCCTAGTTGTGAAGCATCTAGAATGGCTTGGTGTAACCTTTCACATTCTTGATATTATGATGATAAATCAATCAATAGGTGCATCTGCATCTATGATAATGCTAATTTGTTGAAGAAAGCACAAAAGATCTAAAAATCATGTTGAATTATTGTAAATCTATATGGAAGTAAAATTTAATGAACACATTTGATATATATTTTTTTTTCTCGTGACAAGAACTTGACTTAGTCATGATAGCCAGAATTGCTAAATACCATGTGAACTTATATAGTATTGTGTGTTAGCATGAAATAAAAGGTGAAAATTACGGAGGGGCCTTTCTCTTGAAATAATAGCTCTAAATATCTCTTTCCATAAACACTATGTCTACACTATAGGTGGGACCTAATTACATATGGCAATATATCTAAATTCTCATGTTAAATCTAGTAAGCTTGATTTCAATGCCAAATCACACCTTGGTGGGTGATGAATATAGATTATCTATAATTATGGCATTTAAAGAGGCACAAGGTACTAGCTACTCTGGTGTATTATTTTATGTAGTGAAAGTGGTGTAGATCCCTCCTACATGTTATTACTCATAATCAAACAACAATGAATTTGGCATGATAAGTGGTATAATTGGCTCCATGAAGAATTTCTTTAAGGACTAGTAAATCACTACTACCCTCTTACCTTATTCCTTCTCCCCTTGAGTGGTTCATATAGACATAAAGTGATCATATTGTGATTTAATTTTTGATAAATGTGCATGCCTAACATATTTTATGTTTTCTTAGCTTTTATTTATATTTTTAGAAACTAGTATTGTTTTCTTATTGATTTTGAATGTTTCAAGCTCACGGCTGATCATGGAATTTGTTGAAAAATTTTGTTGGATTTAATTTCATTATTGAAACTGCTTGGTCTCTATTTATTTATTTTGCACTCACATGATCATCTAATGTTTCTTTAAGTGATTTTGATTCTTGTTTATGTTGATTTCATGTGCTAGTATGTACATATTGATTAGCACATTGATATCTTGGTTGGTAAACCAAGATCCTAAGAGCTTACATATATTAAATGGCATGGTAACACTTTGCTTGAAATGTTTCATGAATGACAGGAGACAGTCACAGGTGTTTATTCTTCTATGGTAGAACTAGGGTAATGGGAGGCATTTACCCATGCTCTGCTTATTCTAGAGATCCTTTATGTTTCAAATAGAACTAGTTATGGTAACTTAGTAGTGCCCCATATGTTTCCAAAAATTCCATATGGGCTATTGATGGTATGACAAAGGATTGATACTTATTTTAGTAGGAAGGTTTTGTTGTGATTGGAAACTATCAACTTTCTCTAAAAAGAAGTCACATATTCAAGGAGCGCTTGAACTCTCATGTGTATAATAGGGAAATTGTGGGTCTCAATGGATTGAGATAGATGTGTGTTTCATAATGATTCACCTCTTTCAAAAATTAATTGTAATTCAGACAACATTCAAGGCAATTAGTAAAATGCAGTGTGGTAATATAGCCTTGAATAAATCAAGTCTTGGATCTAAATTGGATCACTTTAGTCTTTGAATTATAGATAATTTTTTGAAAGGAAGTTTAAACTATTACGATCCAAAATTACATCATCCTTATGATTTTGTTGAAAGAAATTCTTGTTATGTTGAAATGCTAGTAATAGTCTTGCAAGAAAATTATGGTAAATGGAGATGTTTTTCCTCCATATTTGCATGAAGTGATTACATTCTTATGTTAATATTGTTTTATATTGTTGTGACACTAATGGATGGTGTTCTATGATCATGTAGCACATCAAATTCCTCATGTGCTTGGCATGGTGTAAGATTATTTGACCCTCCCATGAATGTCATGTTGGTAGAGTATTAAAGTCCTACTTTGTTGAGCATGGTGTATGGTTGTTTGATCCTCCCTTGAATGTCATGTTGGTAGCATATCAAAGTCCCCCTGTGTGAGGCATGGTGGAAGATTGTTTGATCCTCCCATGAAAGTCATGTTAGTAGCATATCAAATTCCTCTTGTGTTGGGCATTATGGAAAGTTGTTTAATCCTCCCATGAATGTCTTAATGGTAACTTGTTAAATTCCTCCTATGCTCTACATGGTGGGAGGTTTTTTGAACATTACCTGATTGTCCTAATAATCACATGGAAAATTCCTTATGTGTAGAGCATGGTGAATAGACATCATAATGGAAGTAGTTGAAGTTATCTCATGTTGGACATGATGGTAGGTTGTTCAACTCTCCCTTCACCATTACCAAGAAAATTGTGTGAATAAGAATCCTTGAATAAGTGGAACAAATTTTTTATCCTAAAAATGAAATTCATGACTTATGTTGAAAGTTTGAAGTGGCTATGTCACATTATTCTATAACTAGTAATAAAATTGGTATCAAAAGACTGATAATCTAGGGTTGTATAAACTTTGAAAATTAAAATATGACTTAGAATATTGTATTCATGTGGGTCATACCCTCATATGTGCTTAAAGAGACTTAAAAATTATGGATGAAAGAACTCAAAGGCTATTAGAAACATAAAGGAATAGTTTGTTTGGTTTTAGTTAGTAGTTGGCCTCCATATTTGATAATGTCCTTTAGTGATGAAATGAGATACTAACCTTGGGTGCCTATCGAGAGTGACACATAGGTAATTCAAGATGATGTACCATCAACCAAGTGAATTTATAAGCCTTCTTGATGAACAATGTAGTCTAGCATCGATGATAATGCCCTTTTAATGGGGGGAGAATGTAAGGCCCCTCATAGGAAAATAAGGAGATTATGAAAATCAATGATGATACTCTCATGGTGTTGTTGATTTCAAGGTAAGCCATGCTTGAATTATTGCCTTATGTTGTAATTAAAATTATACATGCATTAAGTGCTACATTGATATCATTTCATGACCTTGTGAATTTCTTGGAAAGCTAATTATGTTGGTTTAAATTGAATGATATAGCATGGTATGATTACAATATTTGGATATTAGGATAGCATATTTCATGGGTGTAATAAGTGTGCATGAACATACCATTACCAATAAAGGTAAAAAGGACTACACCATGCATTTTTGTATCATGTGTGATCTAACCTCTAACATTAATATTATCTTGAACATTATTTGATCCTAATTGAATACCTTGTCTAACTTTTGACCTTTTATGTAGTCTTTAATTATAATCTCTGTTAGGTTGTTTGAACCACCTTTGAGCTTGTCAACTTTAATGTGTGAGTAGAAGTGGACCAACATTTATTTTGTCTTGTGGTATCTTTCAAGACTATCCATTTATTTTCCATTACCTTAAACTAATGAGAGGAGGCAAATTCATCTTAGGATACATCATTGATCTCTAAAAGAGATGCCATGCACCATTATGGCCTAACAAAAAGATCATCCATTATGAAGGCATGGGCTGGCAAGAAGAGTGGTTGGTCGATCCAAGGAAAGAACATATATATGACATGTTTTGATTAGGTTTTAAGGAAGGGATGGTATATCTCTAAGAAAAGGTTATTGATGTTTTGGGCTCAGAACATTTGGTTTTTTGGCCAACCTAGGAACCAAAGGAAAAGGAAGGAATAAAAATAAGATAGCTAGGCAAGGGAGAGCCTCAGATGGTAAAAACCTTCATAAATGATACATGGAAGAGATTAGATCATTTGGTAGTAATATTATTAATTGTAATATCCCTCTAATTAACTAAATATAGTTTATATGATTCTTGATTCATATATTATGTTCAAAAATGAGTAAGACCAATTAGTTTACTTCTTCCTCTATTATTTTATTTTCTATATAGTTTAACCCCCTCTGATAATCCAATGGTTCACACTTCATCTCTAGAAGATGATCAAATGACGAAAAAACACTCATGACTTTTCAAAATCCCATGAGCTTTAAAATTTTGATTTAATAAGGTGTATAAATTAATTATATTCCCAATTGGAGCTCACAAAACCTTTATATTTATACAAATAACTCAAAAATTTAAACATATTGTTGATATAAGATATTAATTATTCTATTTACTTATGTGTGACAAGAGGTTAAGTGGGTGAGAGGGTTAGTTCCACCTAAGTTCCACCTAGTATTCGAAATACTACCACTATGATTTCTCCTATGATTTTTATAATGAGTAACACTTAGTCAGGTTCTGTTGTGAGTTAACTCCTTTTACTCCTTTATCTCTTCACCCAGATTTTTAAATAGAGCAGATAATTGGTAAGAAAGGTAGTTAAATATATCAAGCAATTATTTTAAATATTCTTGTTAATTTTTAATTACAAGAATGGTCATTTATTTGAATAATTCTTTGTGTGCTCACTCTAATAGAAGATCACTTGTTGGCTTATTCTAACATCAGACATCTAGGTTTTTACGATGAGCATCAATTTATCTATTTGATTTATATTTTCATATTCTCTTAGATTAAATAAGAAGAATTTGTATATTTTTTGGATTGGTATTTACCTACTTTTGCATTGGTAGTTTGAAGGGTTTATTGTAGATTTGGTTGACTTAATAGAGATTGAAGGACTTACAAAATTTGTTATTTGCTTAGCATTCTAGTTCTATCTACCCACTTGCCTTTCTCTCTTTATAATCATTGTCACTTCATCCACCTAGATTTGGGCTGATGGAAAGTGTTTTGGATGTGAGCTGAGCTCAGATAAAAGACATTATATGGATCATGGATCCTATTTGATGGAAAAGAAAAATACCTATGTAGTCCTACATCTCACCCACTTAGGCCACCTTTTTAGCCTACCCTATCTAGATCACTTAGAACACATTAATATCTATACCCTCCTCTAATTTGACGTCCTTTGGCATCAACATCATGGTAGCATGAGTGGTCTAAATCATTTTCATTTATCTTGATCTGATCTTAATGGCATAAGGATTATGTGAGGAAAATAAGATTTTTGTCTTTTGTGCTTGATCGACAAGTGATTTAAATCTATAGCATTCACATTGACATTGAATAAATGAAAAATATAAGATCCATGGTCATCTCCCTAGCATCACCTCATATCCTCCACATAACCTTTGCTATCCATGTGGAGCTAAGTATTTTTCTCATCCCAATATATACACTGGTATGTTTATTACGTATTTGGTGTGAGCATAAATGGTGAAAACATCTCACTATAACCATCTCCCATGGTGCCTTATCTTCACATTAAATCAAGTAATCTTCTCTCTAAGATGCATCTTGAAGGTTAAATTATTTTTTTGCAACACTAATTTGCATTGTCTTACTACTATCAATAGTTGATTTTCAAGATTTTGGCCTTGGGCATTCTGATCATACACAAAATCCGAATCCATAAAAGCCTAAACATAAGGAACACTGAGCTATAATGAAGCCAAGATTCCATAGATGAGACCTAGATGCTTAGCCATGGTGCCATCTACTTGGGCCAACATACCCCCATTTAAAAAAATTGGGACCCTTGAGAAACCCTGAAGTTTGAACATGAAATATGGCATGTTAAGATCATTTGTAGAATTTGAAGATCATCCACTTTATTAAAATAGAGATTACTTGGTTTTGTTTTCCTTTGTACTAACATCACTAATAAGTGGTATTTATGGCTTTTAGTTCTAGGTTTTATGGTGTTTATTCTTGATAATTTTGTATCCCAAAAACCTAACAAAATACTCAATTTAAATTTGAATAATGGTGGGGACCAAATTGGTAGGAACCCTTTTAAATTTCATTTTGGACCTAAGTATAAAAATCATGTTTTGAGCTTAGTCATGTTTTTCAACACAAAAATGATTTGTCCTCTTTTATTATTTTTCCCTTCAAAATTGCTTCTATGCCCAACTAGTTATTCATTTTGTAGCGTGGCTCTAAGTATTTCCTAACTTAGCCTAAGAATTTAACCCTAAGGCCCCATTGTATTTATTAATACAAATAGGACCTTAGTCTTAACATCTTAGCCTATGTTCCAGTCTGAGTCCCCTTTTTATGTTAGCTCAATCCCTTGTTTATACCTTAGCCTAAGGTTTTAATACTATAGCCCTGATCTATTTATTAATACAATCAAGCTGTTAGGATTAACACCTTCATTTGAGTCTTTATCATCAAGATCTTAACAATAACCTCCTTGCACTTCACAAGATCTAGCAGCCCTCACTTTATCATGGATTTTGATCAAACAAAGAAAAGAAAGCTTGAGCTTCAACTTAAACATCATGCACCTTAGATGATATAATTGTTCATGCTTCCTTATGGACTTTAGATTATAATTCAGGAGTAAAATCTATATGATCCTACATATAAATCCATAGCTAATCACATTCAAGCTCTCAGAACATGACCAATGGTACTTGCTTCATCACGAAGACTCGACTGGATGGAGTGAGGCACAGTTAAAAAGTCAAGGGACTACAGAAGGCTAGAATAATTGACATGTAGCACCCTTGTATTCAAGGATTAAAAGTAAAGAGACCCACCTGGCAGAAATAACCAATCATGAGTAATCTCTCAAATCATGATTGATGGATGATGCTTCATCATAGATTTTGATCTGATTGAGCTGATTAAGTCCAAGATCTTGGGAATCCCTATGGATGTGCCAATTGGAATTCTTACATTAGTTCATAATAATTTTATGAGATTAAAATTTACATTCGTGTGGCCATTATTTGACATCCATAGAGATGTATTTGATGTCCACACAACCATCAACTTTAATCCCACTAAATTAAAAGCTTCACTAGCTTAAAATTTGCGTTTATACAGCCATCATTTGATGTCTGTGAAGATGTATTTGATGTCCATGAGACCAAAAAAATTAAGCTAATGAATTATCCCACTCAATATCAAAATAAACTCTAAAATCTTGATGGAAGGCTCGAAAATGACTTTACAAAATGAAGGAAGTGCTCAAACAATGCTCAAATACTAGAAATATTCAAATTGCAAAATGTGTAAATGATCTTATGATATAAATATACATAAAAAAAAGCCTTAGTCTAAATGTATACTTTAAGGTCCCCATGACATTTTGTTTAAATATCATGAACCTTAAACTATAGACTTATACTAATTATTATTTTAAAAGTAGGGTCCTTATGGTGTAAAAGTTAGACCAAATGCTTCTAGCTTAGAGTTTTAAAGTGATTGTTGTTAGACCATTATGGCATGTCCCTTTGAGTATTTTTTATAAAGCCTTGGCATAAATATTTTACAACAATGCATACAATTTTTTTATTAATAATGGTGTAAACATTGGCCTGGAGTATTTAGGCCATTGCCCCTTGCATATAAATTAACAAAATTAGGCATAAAACCCTTATCCTAAGGTTTATTTCATGCTTAAATAAACAAAACAAACCTTAATCTAAGGGAATTAAGCCTAAATCATGGTCTTAATAATGTATTAACTTAAATTTTGGGCATTTCTATAGATCAATGGTTCATTCTTTGTCATTGTATTTTGATCTAATGATGCGAGGTTCTTGTAGACTTTTTAATGAGGACTCAAACACCTATGAGTTTAATGTGTGGCAAAGGCTCACTAAAGGTAGAGATGATAGGATAATCTAATGGTTCACACTTCATCTCTAGAAGATGATCAAATGATGCAAAAACACTCAAGACTTTTCAAAATCCCATTAGCTTACCACATGGCATTAAATAAAGCACTGACATAAGATTTAGAGCATAGAGAAACATGTAAAGATGACAAGTGTCACAATTAGAGGGTTTGCCATAGTAAGGGATAATCATATGAAAGGTCCTAGATTACAATCAATGACTTGTGCTAAATATAAGATTTTGACCCTACAGTGTGAAATAAAAGAGGCATTTTAAAATGCCAATGGCTAGTGCTCAAATAGCACTTATGAAAAATGCCATGAAAGGCCAAAACAAATGCCACATAGGTGCCATGCAAGATAAAAATAACAAAATACAAGATCTTATGGGCTCAAAAATTTAAAGGTATAAAGGCAAAGGTCCAAATCAAATCTAGGGCACATATAAGCCAAAGCTTGGATATATTCCATCATTAAATCCTTAAAACCCTAAACCTTGAATAAAAATGACCTAAACGGACTCAATTGGTTATAATTTTATCCAAGGGGAACTTGATTTTTGTTATGAGAACAAGAGAGATTTCACCAAGATCATTTCCAATCTAGTGTTATCAATTTCTAGGAATAGAGACAATGGTAGCATGTAGATAGTAATTAAAGGAAGAGACTGACTTCTACTTATCAACAGACAATCAAGGTCAGATATTCAAAGATATTGAATTAGACCTTGTAGCACTGAATGTCTTAGGCATTAGGAATTGGTCTGAGTTCTTCTTCATGATAGTGGAGTTAACACCCCTTTTGAAGGAGGAACAAAGGATCACCACAATAAGTAGGAGGCACTATGACTTGGTTGTAGTCTAGATGGTTGGCCTTCACCATTCCATGGTAAATTTTGAGGTACTACACTATATAGACATCCTTTCCCTTATATTTATTGATTATAAAGAAGATAATGAATGGATCATTAGGGAGGGAAATTCCAAGAATATATCTGATAATTCTCCTATAGCCTTTGAGAAATATACAATCTCCCTCTCTCCCATGTTGACCTATCTAAAGTCAAATAATGGACCAAAAACCATGACTTAGATTCCATCCTTAGATCCTAGCTACATCAAGGACCCCATATATTATGGGACTTTGAGGGGAAAATCCCAATAATCCAGTTTAAAGAGGGCATTAGGGTAATAATAACCCTATTGAGCTAAGCCTTTAGAGTCCCCTCAACCACCTATCTAAATAAAATTTGGGTCCCCTCTAATTTGAGATTTAATCAGTGTCTTCCTCACCAAGCAATTCACTGCCATAAATATGATAACCTCCAAGTAGTTTCATATGATGTCATACCTGTTAGATGCCCTACTTGCCTCAAATAACGTCACAAGGATTTAGATAGTAAAACCACCATTTCACACCACTATTCTAAATTGCATATCTTAAAATATCAAAACCCTATGCAGTTTATTTGTGACTACATTTACCCAACCATAGTGGAGGCCATCATAGGTATTCCTACACCTAGGGTCCATCCACTCATCAAAAAGTATGTTGAAATGATGGGAGACATATGGTATTACCCTAATTGCATAGTTATGAAGATTGAAGTGATCATGTCCTAGCCTGACAACTTACCAGTATATGTTACAAGCAAGCTTGTGAATCAAGAATATACCTCCTAGATCATCCATGGTATTGATGGGACTTGCAAGGAGAAGAGGAAGGGTATACTCCACCCCTTCCCCTTGATTATTGGGAAAACTATATTAAAGGATTGGAAATAGGTGGGAATCATGTTCACGTATAGGGAATAATTTAGATTTTAGCTAGATTAACTCAAAATGTGGGATCTGAAGAACATAGTGGATGAGCATTTGAAATACAAGAAGCTCCCCAAACATGAATATGTACATAAACTCAATGTTTATGAAACCAACTATATTAAAGCTAAGAATAATAAACAGGTGTTTGCCAAGATTCAAGGGCACAACATAATATTGGAACACAAGTTGAGCAAGGATGACAAGCCATATAAGGAGGCA
Organism: Torreya grandis; assembly: GCA_037957365.1. Lineage (NCBI taxonomy): Eukaryota > Viridiplantae > Streptophyta > Pinopsida > Cupressales > Taxaceae > Torreya > Torreya grandis. Next base: position 9,059,015 of record JARHVA010000025.1, on the reverse strand, counting down.
TGACAAAATCATAATTTACAGCGTCTCTTACTACATGGTCCCAAGAATTATCCGATGTAAAACAACCATAGCCATAGCCTCAAGAGGAAATCATGTAAGGCTAAAATGAACAAGGCAATCATGGCAAGGAGAAAGTAGAAGTGAGATTAGAGGAGAGACCTAGGGAGGGGCCCTCAGCGTCAATGCTACACCAAAGGCCTCCTTCCCCAATTCAATACATAGACATGATTGCCTTGGAACTAGAAGAGACACTTGAGGGTGCTCTCAAGGAGCTTACAGAGGCATATGATACAAATAGGGTGGGGAAACAGCTTGAAGAAGCCTAGATCCAAGAGGGAGAGCCTGAAGAATATAAAGGAAAAGAGCTTGTCCCTCTAACATCCTATGAGAAGAGGAAAGTAGAGCTAGCATTGGTTCTATAGGACCAAATCAGAGACCAAGATTGATCATCTCTCACCCCACAAGTGACATAAATTTATTCAATGATGAATTCCCCATTTATGGGCCATCATCCCTGACTAGTTCATTTATGGGAAATTTCAAAAGATTCCTTCTTCTCCCATTCATGGGTCATGACCAGAGTTGCTAATGTTGAGGTATAGGATGACATGAAGCCAAGGCTATGGTGGAGGAGTAAGAAGAAAGGAGGATTGTGGTTACTTAAGGGCTAGAAATCAAGAAGATGGATGCCCCAAGAGCATCTAGTAGCTTAGTGTGGAGGTACCAAAACCTCCTAAGTTCAATAAGCCAATCACTATCATCTAATTTAGCCCTGAAATGGCAATGTTAGAAAGGGTAGCTATGAGGACAACTATGTTTGGAACAAAGGAATTCAGCTTCCAAAAGGTAGATAGAGCCCTTTGTAAGATTAGCCCTTGTAGGAGTTTAAAAACTTGGTAAAGCTACCATTCATGAAGAGGATGTGGAAATTTTGATTGAGACCCAATTAGCACAAGTCAAAGCTAGGGTCTAGGGCATGACGTAAACGATTACAAATCTATAAAAGGAAAAAAGAAAACCTACAAACACAATCAATTCTATTAGTACCTAAAATAATGACCAAAATGCTTAAGGCACTCAAAATAATGAAGTTGAGGTAGATTATATTAGAGTGATAGAGTGCATTGGGCAAGAATTTGGTTAGCTAATGGAAAGCCTCAAAATAAAATATATCTAAACTTCTCAACATAAAAGTAAGAAAATAGATCCTAGGCTTCAAAACCATAAGTTCGGGACACTTGAGCACAATTTTAGGAATTATGGTTGGCAAGGTTCAAAGTTTGAGTGCATGGCACAATGATGTGGAAAGGATCCTAGAAGATGATAAGGAGTTAATTTTAAGGATTGAATAGACTTTTTGGACTATGCTTACAGATCCTACAAAACCCACTACCCTTGGAATCATAAGTGATGAGGAATTCAGACATAGAGATACTTTGGTAATTTAAATAATCAAAGGAAAGAGCCAAGGCAAATATGGGCTGATAATAGTATGATCCTAAAAATTATATTCAATGTTGGAGAGAGGATAAATGAAGTTAGGAGAATTAAAGAAGCCATGGCTAGAAATAACAAAGAGTTTGATGACCTAGAAAATCAAGAGGAGGAGCATATCTTGAGGCCTACCATGGATATAGAGCTAGTTGATGAGCAACTTACTAAGGCCATGAGCATTCTTAATAAAGAACAAGCAGAGGCCCTATCAACAAATTAGATAATATTCTATTTTGTAGAATTTTGTAACATTTGAAATAGAATATTCCATTATAAAGGTATATGCTATTTTTTAATCATATTTACCTCTAGGTCAGTATGATTGTGAAAAGAACATGTAGTTTAGAACATGTAAGGACAGTTGTCCTTATCTTTGTACACCTGTATTTTGTAACTGATTTGTATACTAACTGATCTTTCTATAAAGGCATGTATTACCATTTTTAAAAGCAAGATAATTTTGTGAAAAAATTTTACACTTGAATCAATTAATATAATCAAGGAATTATGTAAGGATTATCTATATTTGACATGCCAATTGCTAATATAGCTTTTCTCTCAATTTCTAGTATATGTCTTGAATTTGAATGGTGTCTTTGAATTCTGAGTTGCATTTTATAATCACAAGGTTTCTAATTTGTGCATATACTAGATTAGTAGGAGGATCGTAGGTTTTGATTAACTTTTTTTTGCTTTGTATTCAAATGTGCTAATGTTATTTGATTATAGTAGTAAATCCTTAAAGTAGACCTGGTTCCTACTTGTGACTCTTTACATTATCCTTTGATGTTTGCCTAATATATTGTGGAATTTGAGCTTAGCTATTTTGCATTATATATTGGTTGAATGCATACTCATTTATAATTGATGTCTTGTCATAATGTTTAAGACTAAAATTGGAAATCACTCATTTCTTTTCTACCTTACCCTTCTCTTTGATCCGTTTTACACCTGATCACTTTAGTTTTCGCTTCATTATAAATATATATTTAGATTAGTCTGTAGCTCAAATTTGGATCATAATTCACTAAGTATTAACAAAATTTTTTTGTAATTCATAAATAATGTAACAAGGTGGCTCCTAAAGACCAAATCATATAAATATTATGGAATAGTTTATCTTTATCTGCTGCTATTTCACCACAAGTAACTAGATATCCAAAAACTTGCAACTCATGCTTTGAATTTCCTAAATTTTTAAAATGAGAAGTGTTCTTTAAACACTAAGAGCACCTGTGGTTCATTTATAAGCATCAATAGGAGAAACTTCACTGGTGCTAGGAGGGTTGTGAATTCTTTGAAGCTTTGTTGATCTTAGTCTATTTTATCTAAATATTAGTGTATCTTTGTGTTTTTGAGTGAATTCTTTGCTTAAAAGTATAAATATCATTGAACATTGCTATTTGTGATGAATCTTTGTGTTTCCTTTGAAGTTCTTTAGGTATTAATGTTTGTTTTCAATAAATATAGCTTGAGCTTCCAAAATCCATAGTATCTAAGGTTAGGATGGCTCATTTTGATCAAAGGTAGGAATATATTTCATAGATATGAGTTCTTTTAAGCTTAGACTTATAAAAATAGACCATATTTATGAAATTGAATGCATCTTTGAGCTAATTCAATCAAAGATCAACATTATTTGTAGTTTTTCATACCACCTTTATAAAATAAGCTCAATGCACAGGTCTAAATCTTATTCTTTACAAAATTTAACTTGATACATCAATCAGGATCTTCAAATTTCAAGCTAAAATTGCTTAGGATTAGAACAAGATCACACTCAAAGACCAGGGAGCCTTTACATGAGTTGGAGGTCCATAGAAAAGCTAGACATGAAAATGGTAGATGTAGGAAGTCCAAGTCTCTTCCAAATTCACCATTTAAGGGTACATGTGCCTTCAACCTTCATCTAGGTATGGCTTGGTTGGGGGAATCTTCAATTAATGTGACAGTTGTGTTTCATGATCTCCCAAGAAACCCTAAGAAATATCTGACTACATTTAGTCCAACCAAAATAATAACTACTAAATAACATATAGAATCTTTTAAAAATGCCTTAAGGTTACTAAATGTTGTGCATGAGGATGTAGAATGTAGGTTGTTTCCATTTACTTTTAAATATGTAGCTTATGAATGGTTTTTAAATTTTCCTAACAATTATATCAAAAGTTGGAATGATTTCAATAATGTGTTTATAGATCAATTTAGTAAGATTTTTAGTCCTTGGGTTATTTACCATCGATTCACTACCATGATAAGGGATGTTAGTGAGCCTATCAGGGCTTTTAATGCTATATTTTAGAAAATGTATAGTAGGACCATAGAGCCTTATAAGTCTGATGATATTCTAGCTTTAGAGATCTACAAAGATGGAGTGGATCCTATGACCTCTATATTCTTGAAAAGTATTCCAGCTATAACTACTTTGGCCGAGGCCTATTCTGAATCAGTGACCATTAATGATCAAATTTAGCCCCAAGGGAAAATGGCATATTCTATTGCAAAATGTCAATCCACAATGCCTGTGATGAACTTATTCCCAAATAATAACCAAAATATCCTAGCATTAAACTAGCTACCAAACCTAACTCAATTGCCATTAAGTCATGCAGTTCCCAATCAAAACTTAGGGTTCTTAAACCATCCAACTAATGGTTTAAATCCAAATTATCAAATGGCTTTGGTACCATTTGCTAACAATAACCATGTACATAATTATAAAACACTAATTTCCTTCAGTTGCAAAAATTAGTAAGCAATACCAAAGAGCACTCTAGTAGGAACTTCTCATTTCAAAGGTTTAATAGGCCAAATAATAGATTTTAGAATGATAATTTTCATAATAATTGGAATAATGACCCATCTTCTAAAAATAAGACCATAGACATTAACCTTACTGATATTACATTAACTAATTATCATAGGGTACATTGCACAACCAAACATGGGGAAACTAATTGTATAGAATTTTTAAAAGCCTTTGAGGCTTTACAAGAGGATTTGGATACATTTAAAATGGTCCCTAAAAAATAAGGTAGTGTAGGTACCACTAGATTTAAGTCATCTAATAAAGCCTTCATGGTGGACACCTTTGATTTCCCCTTTTAAGAGGAAAATGAACATGATGAGATGCTTGAAGAGATACAAGCCTTTCAACAGTTTTTGAAAAATAACTACCCCTGAAGTAATAGGGATAAAAGGCAGCCTTTGATTAAATCAATGCCTCAATAATTTTGGAACCCCTCCAGACACTTTTTCAAGCAAAAATCTTGAGCCACCTAAAGGGAGTACTTCTAAACCCAACATTGAAATTTATAGTTCTTCTAAGATTGATTATACCATATTTGAGGACGTGAAGAAGATAAAGGCTAATACTAATTTTCATGAACTTGCATAGATTACAAAGCAAAGGGACTTTATGTTGGAGTCATTGTCAAAAGGGTCTAGTAACCTACCAAAGACTGATCATGCCAATATGATTGTGCACAAAGCCAAAGCTAAACCTCCTCCTTTCTTGCTCACTATTAGGATGTTTGGTAAGATTATGGTTCTTTTACCAATATCATGCATGTAGGTCTATGCAAATAACTCAATTTAACACCTATAATCTAGTAGGGTTGTCACCCAATTAGACAAATCTAGAGTCAAGGCTGTAGGGGATTCGTTAAATGTTCACATGCAACTAGATTCTAGACAAAGGGTGTAATAATTCATTGATATTCAAGTGGTTGACATACCTAATGTTTATGGTATCTTATTGATTATGGAATGGAGCAAAGCATTAAATGGTTACATGTCCATATATTTCTCACATCTATGGCTACCTTGCAAAGGAGTTCCTAATCAAATCAGGGTTGAGAGAGAACCAAGGATGAAGCACATGATAATGGAATATAATGATATAAATGAGAGGGTCAACATAATCGAATCAGACATAGGGGTTTTCACCTTAGAGACTAATAAGACATGTGATCCCAAGAGTGCTCATGTTGTTCTTGGACTAATAAAGCATTTTTATGGTGCTAGGTGTAATGTTGGATCAAGTGTTGGTATTGTTTTAAATGAGCCTAATAATATAAATTACCATAATTTTTACAAGATCCAATTCCATTATACTAAAAATATTTCTATGTATGAAGCCCCTTATCCAAGGTTTACAAATTGTTATAAAAAACAAGGTCAAAAAATTGCTAGTTTATGGGGATTTAAAACTAGTGGTCAACCAGATAAGAAGCAAATACCAATGTAAGCTCTCATACTTGAAAAGGTATAAATTTAGGGTTTGGGATTTTATTGAATCATTTTATGCCTTTTGAATCATTTCCATCCCAAGAGGATAAAACCAAGTTATTGATGAGTTGGCATCTATTGCAGCCAACGTTATGGCCAACCAAGATTCCCTTAATTTCAGCATTGAGCATTATAATCCCTTATCCTTCAGTGCCTAATAATGTTAGTCATTTCCATGTTTACAATGATAATCAGTAGATATTATATTTCATGACTAATTATGAAGCATTTGATGCTCGTATTATTGACGAGACTGATGAGAATACATCTAAAGAGGACAAATTTGATGGTAAAGTCATTCAATTTAATGACAACAAGATCCCCAAGGGGATGATTGCTTTGGAGAGACTGTTTGATTAAGACAAACTGGCTAAATTTCCAAGGTTCTCAAGGTAAGTGGGAAATATTTTAATGCTATTGATCTTGGCCTCCAAGATCAACCCTAGCTAGTAAATGTTGGAAAAGCTTTCACAAACATTGAAAATAAGAAAACTAAATATCTCCTTACCCAATATAGGTATGTCATAGCTTGGTCCTATGATGACTTAAAGATCTTAGATCTAAGGGTCATTAATGACCCATACTATACCCCTTAAGGATATTTTCAAACCATTTAGGTATAAATAGAGGCCCATAAACCCTATCCTAGAACCCATTATCTTCAAGGAGGTCAAAATATTATTAGATGCTAGGATAGTCTTCCCAATCAGGAATTCTACTTGGGTGGCTAACTTGGTGCTAGTGAGGAAGAAGAATGGTGAGATTATACTTTGTATTGACTTTATAAACTTAAACAAAGCATAAAAAAAAGAAGACTATCCCCTTCTTTGTCTAGACCAAGTAATTCAAGTTATTTCAATTTTAGGTATCATGTCTTTTCTTGATGGCTTTTTAGGTTACAACCAAGTGTTTGTTGATAGAGAAGATAGGATTACGATAGATTTCACCACTAAGTGGGGAACCTTTGCTTACAATAAGATGTCCTTTGGGATAATCAATGCAATAGCTACCTTCCAAATAGATATGGACCATGCCTTCCAAGGCTTGATAGGTAAATCCATCATTATTTATATGGATGATCTAATAGTTTTTTCTAAAATAGGGAAGATCACTTTATGTATTTGCAATGAGTGTTTGAAAGATGAAAAAGTTATGACATTTCCTTAAACCCTAAAAAATGTATCTTTTATGTGACTAAAGGTAAATTATTAGTTAATTTTATAACCAAGGATGGGATCTCTATAGATCCTAAAAGAGTGGAGGATATATCTAGAATAGAAACTCCAAATAGTAAGAAAGAGCTAAAGTCATTTTTTGGTAAGATAAATTTTATAAGAAGTTTATTTCTAGCTTTGCAAAGATTTTGAAGCCACTAAACAACATGCTAAATAAGGATTCCAAGGTCACATTGAATGAAGTGTCTAGAAAGGCATTCAATGATATCAAGGAATCCATTAGCCAAGCTCCAATCCTTATAAGTCCTAATTTCTCAAGGAACTCTACCTCTATTCTTTTGCATCTGACCACACTATGGTTTTAGTATTAACTCAAAAAATTAATGGGTGTGATCACCAATAACTTTTTTGAGAACTAATTTTAAGAATGTCAAGTTAAATTATTCATTGATTGATAAACATGCATATGAATTAGTTAAGGTAGCTAACAAATTTAGGCATTACATTCTTAGAAATAAAGTGTATGGTATCTTACCAGACCCTACCACCAAACCTATGCTAAGTAAGAATGAATTGGGAGAATGTAGAGGTAAATGGATGTCAGTTTTGTAGAAGTATGACTTGGAAATGAAAATAAAAAAATCGATGAGATGCCAAAGTTTGATCCAAATGATTGTCAATACTAACCCTAGGTTAAGTATTATGCAAGTGGATCAACAAAACCTTCGAGATAGTGAGTGGTATGATTCAATCATACATTTTCTAATTAATGGTATTTGTACTACAAGATTATATAAGGAGCGAAAAATAGCCTAAGGTTAAAAGCAAGACACTACTTGATCAAGGATGGGGTTTTATATATGAGAAATTTTGAATGGGTTTATTTTATGTGTCTCACAAGAAAAATCTTGGAAGTGGACATCTATCTGGGAGGACCATAGCTCAAAAAATTCTTAGAGCTAGATATTATTGGCCAACTATTATTTTTAAGGATGCTCACAAACATGTGAGGGAGTGCCGCTCATGTTAGATTTTTAGCATTAAGGATCCAAAGGCAGCAATGCCTCTGTAACCAATCTGAGTTGACATAACCTTTGCTCAATGGGGTTTAGACTTTGTTAGGGTGAACAACCCCAATTACCATAGACTATTGTATGAGGTAGACTAAAGCTATAACCATTAAATAATTTAGGATTGAAGAAGTGATCAACTTCCTGGAGGAAAACATCTATACTAGGTTTAGAACTCTAGTCTCTCTTGTGTGTGGCAATGGGTCTGCATTTGTATCTATAGAGATGACTGAATGGGCTTATGATAATGGCATCACTCTTAAGTTTGCATCCAGCCATTATCCCTAAGGGAATGAGTCTCTAAATCTACCAATAAGAACCTAATGAAGGCTATCAAGAAGTCTATTGTAGACAAACCTAAGACTTGGCATAAGCTCCTTAAATTTGCACTTTGAGCTGATTGGATAAGAATCAAGCAAGCCTTAAGATCCTCACCATTTTTATTAGTGTATGGACAATAACTTATTTTTGTTATCACTCTCAAGTTATAAAAATTGTGTATGGACAATAACTTATGGTGGTATAACACTTCCTTTCATACATAATAAAAAATAATTTATTTGTGGAATTATATGTGTATCAAACCCCATTCATAACCTCATCATTGAGGGTACAACCAAAGGTTTGAGATATTGAGTAATACCTTCAACACTAGAAAAATATATCAGCTAGTCTAAGAGAAGATTTGGTAATGACACATAAATGAATCAAGCAACAAGAGGATCAAAATCACAGTGAGAGGAATTTTTATGTGGATGATTAGGTATTTTTTATCTTATATCCATACACTAAAATGTTCTTAAAGCAAAAAAAATGGTAATACAGTTTATTCTAAGTATTACAATCCTTATCATATCTTTAAAAAATTGACAACATTGCATATAAGTTGGAGCTATTTGAGTCTACATGTGTAAGGCCCCTCATGGGAAAACAAGGAAATTATGAAAATCAATGATGATACTACCATGATGGTTTTGATTACAAGGTGATCAGATCATGTATATGGTAAGAGTTATCTAATCAGTGCTTAAATTATTGCCTTATGTTACAATTGAAATTATACATGCATTAAGTGCTACATGAATATCACTTCATGACCTTGTGAATTTATTGCTAAGATGATTATGTTGGTTTATATTTTATTATCTAGCATCCTATGATTATAATATTTGGCTATTAGGATAGTATATTCATGGGTGAAATAAGTGTGCAGGAACAAGCCATTGCCAATGAAGGTAAAAAGGACTATGTTAGGAATTATTACATCATGTGTAATCCCACCGCTAACATTAATCTTGTAATAAACCTTGTTTGATCTTAATTGAATGACTATATAACTTTCATCCTTATATTTAATATTTAATTATAATCTTTGATAGGTTGGTCAAACCACCTTTAATATTGTGAACTTTAATGCATGAGAAGAAGTGGAGCAATGTCTACTTTGTCTTGTTGTAACTTACAATCCTATCCATTCATTGGCCACTGCCTTGAACTAATGAGAGGAGGTGGATTGATCTTAGGATAAACCATAGATATTTGTAATATATATCATGCACCATTAGGGGTTGTCACAAGATCATACATTATGAAGGCATGGGATGGCAAGAAGAGTGGTTGGTCAATCCAAGGAAATAGCAGACACATGTCATGTTTTGATTAGGTTCTAAGGGAAAACACCTATTTGATGAGGGTGGATCTTTAAGAAAATTTTATTGATGTTTTGGGTTGTAAATATTTGTATTTTCGACCAACTTGAGAACCAAAGAAGAGATCTAGGAGGAGAGCCTCAATGGTAGAAACCTATAGAAAAGATCTATGGAAGGGCCTAGATCATTTGGTAGGTATCTCATTGACTGGAATATCATGTTGATTGACTAAATGAAGTTTGTGTGATTATTTATTTATATATTTTGTTCAAAAGGAGTAAGATCACTTAGTTTACTTCCTCCCTTTACTTATTTTATCTATGGTTGAATCACCCCATAGTGTTATTACCCTTGTGTCAGAGTTTGGAGTTGAGATATTCCTCCATGATAGATCTAATTGTGGTACTTATGTTTACATGGAAATTATGATTTCATCATGTAATAATTTTAATGTGCATAAAGGTCACATTATTCATGATGGAGTAATAATTTTAATGTGCATAAAAGGAGGTGGATTCAATTGATTTTAATCTTAGTGAGAGTAGTTCCTTATTAAGATCTTATCTCTCCTCTTAAATATCATGGTTTAAATTTCTCTAACTAGAGTTTGTGTAATAATGAGTATATCATGCTTATTAAAGCTTTGGATTATTATTTTGAATAACAATATAGTTAGTTAATTAGTATGTTGTGTCATTAAGGATCAGTTGTATGATTGTGGAAGAATCCTTTACACCCTATAGAGGAGTGAATCCATGTTTAAAAATTTCCTTCATCTAGAAATTTTTAAAAAGTTGATAAAGTTGTTTAGTCTTGATCTTCTATGCTAATTGTAGTTATCTTGAAATCTTAGCTTGGTCAAAAGCTTTCATGCCTTAGTATTTTGGAACCAACCTTTCAGCTTGAATTGGGGTATATAACCTTGAGTCCCTTGTTCATAAAAAGGATCATGTATTTTGTAAAATAATTAGTGTGAAACATTGAAATGTTTTATCCCTTTTGAGTTTTGACTAAGGATTGTCAGAAGTTATGCAGTCAGTGTGTTCACATGTCATGTATTGAATTTATTCAGATAAGGGCTAAGACATAGTGTAATTTCAAATGAAGTCAGCCTTCATGCCTTCATTAAATAAGTTTATTAGAAGTTTTTTGAGAATGAGAACTATTGGATCTTCTACACAAAATAAAATTTTCGAAGACTTAGTGTTTTTATTGAAGTCTTTAGGTCTTCAAAACAAATATTTGGCATAAAAATTTAGTGAAATTGTTTGGATCAAGTCATAAACAAAAATGCCAAAGGCTTGAAAGAATTGTCCTCATATTTTTTCTTTGGATAATTTACAAAGTTGTTAGGGAAAATGTTGTTAACAAAGTTTTCAAATGTTTAGGGATATCACTTTAATTATGTTGATCTTCAACAAGTGTTTTGGTTTGATCAAAGCTAAAATGTGAGAAGAAATCTCGAAGACCTATGCACTTTCGTTATTATTTTTATATTAATCTTCAAAGTCTAAGTTTTCTTGGCTAAATTTTGATATTTGTAAAAGTTTATTGGATAATGCCACATGGCATTATACTAACATCCTAAATTATTATAATAACCCAAAATTTTATAGAACTACCAAGTGGTACTGTCTAGGAGAATGTAAGTTTAGACGGACTAAGTTATTGGGGTTAATACCCCAATGCCTCCATATTCCATTTCTCTAAGTAGGTCAATGACCAAAAGGATTATGCCTTTGAGTTTGGGGCCCTTTACTTTGTGTTTTATCTTAAGTCAATTTTTATGATCTTAATAAATGGTTCAAAAGAAGTGATGTGTCGCCATCCCATTACTTGGGACTGGTGTTAGCATGGTTTGGAGTATAGTTAGTGCTGGGTTAGTGGGAAAGCAAGATTTTTCCATGTGGCATCATCTTGAAGATGAATAATCTCAAAGAGGAACATACAGGGAGTAGTGTTCTCAACTAAAGAGCTAGTGGGATGTTACCCCATGGCATAATTTTTATTACTCATGAATATAGATATGTACATATAAATATCAAGACCCATAAATAAGTATACTGATGGAATGATATGAAGTAGAAAAGAAACCATAAATAGTCTTAGGGCATTAAATTTTCTAGAGAACATTAGAAGATGGGAACTTATCAATACACAACTTGTAAATAGTGTTAGTCTTAGTTTTGAACTCCCAAGATGACATGGTGTTAAAGTTATTAGATGAGGAACCTATCAAAATATTCCACTTGTCACGCATCAAGACTCCAACCAATCATATCTCCTTGAAATTAGACTATTAGTCTCCCAATGATGATAGAGATGTTAGAGTGCAAGAGAGCCCAATCCAAATAGGAAGTGCCACAATAACTAAAGGCATAGTGGTCAATCTCCTTGGCCTGAATGTGATGTTAGAGCCTAGGAGAACTTGACTAATTAGAAATTACCCTGTGTCCTATTGATCATAATTATTAATACCCTTGGTCTGACATAGATGTTAGAGACTAAGATAACCTAATGAATCATGGAGATCCATGTGGCTGATGCATTCACATCTATAGATGTATCCCTCGGTATCCTTGGGACTCATAAGAGAGGTTATAATGAATGGCATTGGAGCCTAAAAAAGTGGCCACATGGAGATAAGTTTGCCTATAGTGGCCAGGTTGAATTTGATGACCATCTCAACATCATAAGCATAATTATTGTTTGGTGTGAGCTTGTGAAGAATCCTACATGCTAACCAAATAAATATAGACCATGGGCTTCTAAATTATTAGGTCATATATGTTTAAGTATCATGGTAGTTGTAGATATGATTTATGTGATTGATTCAATATTAGTATATATCCATGATCATAGGTGTTATGTTTGGTATTATGTTTTGTCATGCATATCTTTTAGGATAAAAAATGGGCATGACATTCTGGTATAAAAACAACAAGTTAAACTCTAGATTCTCTAGGGATGTTCTGTATGAGTTCATCACCTTTGTAACTCTAGTTAATTATGATGTTTGTAAATTGGATTTGGTGCATTTTACTTGTTTAATTTATTGTAATCTAATTTGTGTAGATAAGATGCCAAATGAAAAAGGTACGATTTTTTTTGCCTATTGAAATCCATTCTCACATTCTTGATACCCTATAGTGAGTGATGGATTTACTATAGGGAATGGTGCCCCAAGTTTATATGTTGAAAAAGGACAAAGATCCATATTTTCAAGGATCAAAAAATTAAGCTTACCTATACAAAAGCTCAACCTATGAAATCTATGAATATAGGATTGGGGCAAGCCTTGAAAAAACAAGTTGGGGATGGACCGTATTAGTGTGTATGCTTCAAATTTGGATCTATTAACTATTATTTTTGAAGTGATTCTAATATCACTTGATAAGGGATAATTAAGTCTTGATATGAACTAGTTGTGAGAACCAAATTTTGTTACAACCTCTATGATGCATATTTTGAATAATCTATTAGGATAAAGCATGAAATGCTTGTGATAAACCATTATTTTTGAAAGGATAGTGGGCCTTCTTCTTAAGCAACACCTCGTGCTAGATATATATATAATAATTATAGCTATATTTTCATATACGAATGTGCATGCTACTTATTCTATGGTGCGTAGATTAAGTAATATCACTTCATCACATTGATATTATATTAAGGATGGACTAAAAATTTGTTTGATTTTGGTTTGTAATTTTGGAACTAAATATGAGTGTTGTTAATTGAACTAATAATTATGAAAAGGTTGTAATGAACTCTATTTTGAATTAGTGAAATTATGTGTATATATTGATTATGTATGTTTGAATTGTGGTAATGTTTTAAAGGATGTTTTATTATTGTTTAGATTATTGGAACCACTTGAGAAACCATGATGTGGTAAAACTCTGATACTATAGTTATGACTTGTGCTATGAAAAAATTTAATATTGTATTATGCTAACCAGGAAAAGTGGAAATCTTACATTTTTATTATTAAGTGAGATGAATCTCCTTGAAACATATTGAAATAGGTATGTCTCTGAATAATTATTCTTTCATGAAAAGACATGCTATAGTTGGATAGCTTTGGGTTTTTAATTTCCTTATTTATATACATGAACACATACTCATATATTTTGTTTATGAGTGCAAGATAACTGGTTAGGATTGAGTCTTCCTAGTTGTGAAGCATCTAGAATGGCTTGGTTTAACCTTGCACATTCTTGATATTATGATGATAAATCGATCAATAGGTGCATCTGCATCTATGATAATGCTAATTTGTTGAAGAAAGCACAAAAGATCTAAAAATCATGTTGAATTATTATAAATCTATATGGAAGTAAAATTTAATGAACACATTTGATATTATTATTTTTTCTCATGACAAGAACTCGACTTAATCATGATAGCCAGAATTGCTAACTACCTTGGGAACCTATATAGTATTGTGTGTTAGCATGAAATAAAAGGTGAAAATTATGGAGGGTCCTTTATCTTGAAATAATAGCTCTAAATATCTCTTTCCATAAACACTATGTCTACACTATACGTGGGACCTAATTACATATGGAAATATATCTAAATTCTCATGTTAAAGCTAGTAAGCTTGATTTCAATGCCAAATCACACCTTGGTGGGTGATGAATATAGATTATCTATAATTATGGCATTTAAAGAGGCACAAGTTACTAGCTACTCTGGTGTATTATTTTATGTAGTGAAAGTGGTGTAGATCCCTCCTACATGTTATTAGTCATAATCAAACAACAATGAATTTGGCATGATAAGTGGTATAATTGGCTCCATGAAGAATTTTGTTAAGTAAGGATCAGTAGATCACTACTACCCTCTTACCTTATTCCTTCTCCCCTTGAGTGGTTCATATAGACATAAAGTGATCATATTGTGATTTAATTTTTGATAAATGTGCATGCCTAACATATTTGATGTTTTCTTAGCTTTTATTTATATTTTTAGGAATTAGTATTGTTTTCTTATTGATTTTGAATGTTTCAAGCTCAAGGCTGATCATGGAATTTGTTGAAAATTTTTGTTGGATTTAATTTCATTATTGAAACTAATTGGTCTCTATTTATTTATTTTGCACTTACATGATCATCTAATGTTTCTTTAAGTGATTTTGATTCTTGTTTATGTTGATCTCATGTGCTAGTATGTACATATTTATTAGCACATTGATATCTTGGTTGGTAAACCAAGATCCTAAGAGCTTACATATATTAAATGGCATGGTAACAGTTTGCTTGAAATGTTTCATGAATGACAGGAGACAGTCACAGGTGTTTATTCTTCTATGGTAGAACTAGGGTAATAGGAGGCATTTACCATGCTCTGCTTATTCTAGAGATCCTTTATGTTTCAAATAAAACTAGCTATGGTCACTTAGTAGTGCCCCATATGTTTCCAAAAATTCCATATGGGCTATTGATGGTATGACAAAGGATTGATACTTATTTTAGTAGGAAGGTTTTGTTGTGATTGGAAACTATCAACTTTCTCTAAGAAGTCGTTGCATATTCAAGGAGCACTTGAACTCTCATGTGTATAATAGGGAAATTGTGGGTCTCAATGGATTGAGATAGATGTGTGTTTCATAATGATTCACCTCTTTCAAAAATTAATTGTAATTCAGCCAACATTCAAGGTAATTAGTAAAATGCAGTGTGGTAATATAGCCTTGAATAAATCAAGCCTTGGGTCTAAAATTGGATCACTTTAGTCTTTGAATTATAGATAATTTTTTTAAAGGAAGTTCAAACTATTACGATCCAAAATTACATCATCCTTATGATTTTGTTGCAAGAAATTCTTGTTATGTTGAAATGCTAGTAATAGTCTTGCAAGAAAATCATGGTAAATGGAGAAGTTTTTCCTCCATAACTGCATGAAATGATTACGTTCTTATATTAGTATTATTTTATATTGTTGTGACACTAATGGATAGTGTTCTATGATCATGTAGCACATCAAATTCCTCATGTGCTTGGCATGGTGTAAGGTTATTTGACCCTCCCATGAATGTCATGTTGGTAGAGTATTAAAGTCCTCCTTTGTTGAGCATGGTGTATGGTTGTTTGATCCTCCCTTGAATGTCATGTTGGTAGCATATCAAAGTCCTCCTATGTTAGGCATGGTGGAAGGTTGTTTGATCCTCCCATGAATGTCATGTTAGTAACATATCAAATTCCTCTTGTGTTGGGCATTATGGAAGGTTGTTTGATCCTCCCATGAATGTCTTAATGGTAACTTGTTAAATTCCACCTATGCTCAACATGGTGGGAGGTTTTTTGAACATTACCTGATTGTCCTAATAATAACATGGAAAATTCCTTATGTGTAGAGCAGGGTGAATTTCTATTTGACCCTTACGTAGACATCATGATGGAAGTAGTTGAAGTTATCTCATGTTGGACATGATGGTAGGTTGTTCAACTCTCCCTTCACCATTACCAAGATAATTATGTGAATAAGGATCCTTGAATAAGTGGAACAAATTTTGTATCCTAAAAATGAAATTCATGACTTATGTTGAAAGTTTGAAGTGGCTATGTCACATTATTCTATAACTAGTAATAAAATTGGTATCAAAATATTGATAATCTAGGGTTGTATAAACTTTGAAAATTAAAATATGACTTAGAATATTGTATTCATGTGGGTCATACCCTCATATATGCTTAAAGAGACTTAAAAATTATGGATGAAAGAACTCAAAGGCTATTAGAAACATAAAGGAATAGTTTGTTTGGTTTTAGGTAGTAGTTGGCCTCCATATTTGATAATGTCCTTTAGTGATGAAATGAGATACTCACCTTGGGTGCCTACCTAGAGTGACACATAGGTAATTCAAGATGATGTAACATCAACCAAGTGAATTTATAAGCCTTCTTGATGAACAATGTAGTCTACCATTGATGATGATGCCCTTTTAATTGGGGGAGAATGTAAGGCCCCTCATAAGAAAATAAGGAGGTTATGAAAATCAATGATGATACTCTCATGGTGTTGTTGATTTCAAGGTGATAAAATCATGCATATGGTAAGATTTATCTAAGCAATGCTTGAATTATTTCCTTATGTTGTAATTAAAATTATACATGCATTAAGTGCTACATTGATATCATTTCATGACCTTGTGAATTTCTTGGAAAGCTAATTATGTTGGTTTAAATTGAATGATATTTAGCATGGTATGATTACAATATTTGGATATTAGGATAGCATATTTCATGGGTGTAATAAGTGTGCATGAAGGTAAAAAGGATTACACCAAGGATTTTTGTATCACGTGTGATCTAACCTCTAACATTAATATTATCTTGAACATTATTTGATTCTAATTGAATACCTTGTCTAACTTTTGACCTTTTATGTTCTTTAATTATAATCTTTGTTAGGTTGGTTGAACCACCTTTGAGCTTGTCAACTTTAATGTGTGAGTAGAAGTGGACCAACATTTATTTTGTCTTGTGGTATCTTTCAAGCCTATCCATTTATTTTCCATTACCTTAAACTAATGAGAGGAGGTGAATTGATCTTAGGCTACATCATTGATCTCTAAAAGAGATGCCATGCACCATTATGGCCTAACAAAAGATCATCCATTATGAAGGCATGGGCTGGCAAGAAGAGTGGTTGGTCGATCCAAGGAAAGAACATATATATGACATGTTTTTATTAGGTTTTAAGGAAGGGATGGTATATCTCTGAGAAAAGGTTATTGATGTTTTGGGCTCAGAACATTTTGTTTTTTGGCCAACCTAGGAACCAAAGGAAAAGGAAGGAATAAAAATAAGATAGCTAGGCAAGGGAGAGCCTCAGAGGGTAAAAACCTTCATAAATGATACATGGAAGAGATAAGATCATTTGGTAGTAATATTATTAATTGGAATATCCCTCTAATTAACTAAATATAGTTTATATGATTCTTGATTCATATATTATGTTCAAAAATGAGTAAGACCAATTAGTTTACTTCCTCTATTATTTTATTTTCTATATGGTTGTGCTTGAGTCACCCCATAGTGTTATTACCCTTGTGTGGGAGTTTGTATTTGAGATATTCCTACATGATATATTTAACTATGTTACTTTTTTTACGTGGAAATTATGATTTCATCGTGTAAGACTTCTAATGTGTATAAAGGCCACATTATTCATGATGGAAGAATGGTTAGGCATCTCATGTAGGACATAATGGTAGATTGCCTAAGCCCTCCAAATACTGCTTATTATACTTTTATTCTTATGTAAATATATATAAGGTTGGTAATCTCTTGACTTAGATATGATTGGTTGTCACCTTGTGAGTAGTTATCTCCTTGACCCTAAGACAATTTGATTATCATTTGCCTTTTTTAATTTTCACCATGGTGTGAACATGATTTCAGCTGGGAGTCCTATTTAGGGGTGCCTAGTATAGTCACTTGATGATGGAAAAAGGTTGGGAGGTGATCGCACCTTTTGTTGGCCCAAGTTTCACTTGGAGTAAATAAGAGTTTGCCTCCAAATATTGAATTCTTGTGATTTGTTGCTTTCCATATCTAGCTAAGAGATAAAGATTAATTATTCTCATCCAAACTTACTGTAATGTGAGCCACCATTATTCTTATGTTTACCAATAAATGGATTGGTTATTACTATATAGGAATATTTTATAGTTTGCCTAGTATATTGGAGTAAAATACCTCCTTGAGAGGGATCCTTGTTGAAAATGGAATCCTTGTGGTTGCTTGTATATTCATGACTGAGTTTGGCTAGGTTAATGGCCTTAACACATATAGTATATATTTAGTTGAATATTATCTGGTTGTTTTGTGCATTACATAATATGTTTATTGTAAAGGTATTATATTCAATGAACTACATGTAGAATAAGTCTTATATTAAGGCATGTGATATATTTTTCTTATGCTTTAGAAGTTTAAGATATGAGTTATTTTGCTTTTATGAATCTAGTTAGGACAACCCATTCATAATATGGATTATACTTAGTTGGCCTAGATCTAGTTGGTCTCTTAAGCATTGACCATATATTTTGTTTTAAACGTGATGAGTTAAGGTAATTGAACTTATATAATAATTTATGGAACTTAGATAAAAATCTATGAGATTGTTATTAGGAATAACAGTATAGATTTTTAATGATCTAACCATTAAAAGTATTTTAGTTATGATCAAGTTTATATAAACCCTTGAGAAAGAGTTTTCATGCAAAGGAAACATCTTTTTTGTCTTATGTTATTTCTAATAAAAGGAGGTGGGGTCAATTGATTTAATATTAGTGAGAATAGTTCCTTATTAATCTCTCGTCTCTCCTGTTAACTATCATGGTTTAAATCTATCTGACTAGAGATTATTCAAGAATGATTACATCATGCTTATTAATAAATCTTTAGATTTTTATTTGAAATAACAATAGAGTTAGTTCATTAATATATTATTTTATTGAAAATCAGTTGGATGCATGTGGAAGAATATTTTAGATCCTATATGGGAGTGAATCCCTATTTAAACCTTTACTTCATCCAAGACTTTTAACAAAGTTGATGAAGTTGTTTAAGCTTGATATTCTATGATAATCATAGCTAGGTTGAAATCTTAGCTTGGTCAAATGCATTCATGCCTTAGTAGTTTAGAACCTACCTTTCAACCTATGTTGGGGTATAACCTCGAGTCTCTTATTTGGAAAAAGGATCATTTATTTTGTAAAAGATTTAGTGTGAAAATTTTAAATGTTTTATCCCTTTTAACCTTTGACTGAGGATAGTTAGAAGTTGTGCACTCAGTGTGTTCACACATTGTGCAACAAACTTAGTTGGAGAAGGGATAAGTCTTTTGAAAAAGGCTTAACATAGTTTTGAATGAATTTTGCCTTCACACCTTAGACAAATAAGTTTGTTATAATTTTTTTGAGAATGAGAAATGTCAGATCTTCTATGAAAAATAATTTTTTTGAAGACATAGTGTTTTGATTGGAGTCTTTAAGTCTTCAAAAAAAAATTGGCATAAACATTTAGAGAAATTGCCTGGAGCAGGTCATGAACAAAACTATTAAAAAATTTGAAAAGTCATCCTCATTAATCTTAAGAGAATTTGCAAAGTTTTCAGGGTAAATGTTGTAAACAAAAGTTCTAAAGTTTTAAGGAAGTCACTTTCATTCTATTTATCTTTGGTAAGTGCCATGGTTTGATTGAAGCTAAAATGCAAGTAGAAATCCTAAAGACCTACATGTTTTCCTTTTGCTTTTTGAGATAAGCTTAAAATTTTGAGTTTTATTTCAACTTTTTCCTTAGCTTCATTTTGATCTTTTTGAAATTTGGTTAAATGATGCCATGTGGTATCATCCTGGTAGCCCAAAGGATTAGCCAGATAGAAAACCCTATAATGACTTAGAGTTCTATAGAATTACCAAGTGGTAACATTCAAGAGCATAGAAGTTTGGAGGGACTAATTTATTTAGGTTAATAACCCAATGCCCTTGCATTTCATATATCTGAGTAGGTCAATGAACTAAAGGATGATTCCTTTGAGTTTGGGGCCCTTTGTTTTTTTTGCCTTAGTCAATTTTTGTGACATTAACTAATGTTTTGGAATAACCCATGTGTCACCATTCTAGGACCTAAGTGTGATGTCAACATGGTCTAGACTATGGTCGATGTTGGGCTAGTGGTCAAGTGGGCAAGTGGGATGTTTCCATATGGCATCATCCCAATGACCCATAATCTCAAAGAAGACTATATAAGGAGTGATGCCCCTAAACTAGTGGGATAGTGTGATGTCACCACATGGCATCATCCTAGTAACCTACAAAACTAGATATGTTTTTATAAATAGTAAGGCCCCTGGACAAGTGGGATGCTAGAATGTTTCCATGTGGATAAGAAGTAACCTACAATATTTAGACATCAAAGTTTTCAAAACATGTCAGAGGGTGGGAACCAATTAAAATATGTTAGTCTCAGATTCAAACTCCTAGGCTGACATAGTGTTAGAATTCTCAAACTAAGAACCTATTAGAAGTTACCACTTATCACATATCAGGACTCCAACTAATTATATCACCTCAAAATTAGATGTGTTAATCTCCTAATCCTAACAAAGATGTTAGAGCTCAGGAGAGCTCAGTATAACCAATTATTTCCATATCAATCAAAGGTAGAGTGGTCAGTCTCCCATCACTAACTATGATGTTGGATCTTGGGAGAGATAAATATATTAGAAAGCTCCACACATCATGTTTGTCATAGTTTTTAGTCCTCCTAGTCTAACAGAGATTTTAGAGATTGGGAGATCTTGACAAACCATAGAGAGCCACATGGATGATCCATTCACATTAATAAGTAGGTCCCTTAGGATCCTTGGGAGTCAAAAGAGAGGGTATCATGGCATTGGATCCCACCCAAATAGCCACATGGATCTAAGTTTGTCTACAGTAGTTGAGGTTGAATTTGATGGTCATCTCAGTGTTGTAAGCATAGTTATCATTTGGCACAAGCTCATGAATAATCATGTATTGGCCAAATGAATCTAAATTATGGGATTTTGAATTATTGTCTTGCATTTGTTTAAGTCTCATGGTAGTTTTTATATGTTTTTCATGATTGAGCGGATATTGGTATCTATCCATGATCGCATGTGTTATGTTTGGTAATATGTTGTGTCATTCCTATCTTTAATGAGAAAACAAAATGGTCATGACAACATGCTTACTTTTAATATATCATTTCTCTTGATTAAATAATTTAAATTGAAAATAAGTATCCACCTAAACTAGTTACTAAAGTTGTACAAGGAAGTTAAAATCATTTTTGAACTTAAGGAGATCCTTAAGACATGCACTAAGAGCTATAAACATGGGAGATCATGGATTTGTTTATCAACTAGACTAATTTGGTGAGAAAAGATGCAACATGTGAAGATGAATCATTAATAAATTATCTTATAAATATATTCAACATTTATGGTAACATTTTTTAAATGGGAGGGGAATATTACACCCTTAAGCTATAGTATGTCTAGGGATATGTGTACCTAATGTGTGGCCTACATCACCTTTTATCTCATCTTATCACATTTATATATGTTATCATATTTTAATTAGGGTAAAACTATGGATTAACCATATTCTAATTATATTATATATAGGATTTGGTGTTTTGTACTTGATAATCATTATATGAATTCTATACTTATTTCATGGTTATGGAGGTTGATCCCTCAAAGTGGTTAAATATTATTTAACAAGTATTATACCATTATATAAATTATTTTATTGGATATACTTATTCCATTATAATTATTGAACTATATTAATGATAATATACTCATGATGTTTATGTTTATAACATTGTTGTGAACTATGTTCATATATCTAAGTAATTTCATTACACATTTCTATAATCCCTAAACATCATTTATTACATTATTATGAACTATCTTCATATATCTAAGTAATTTCATTGCACATTTCTATAATCCCTATTGACAACATTTAGGATGTTGAAAATGTCTGTACATTCCACCATATTATTAAATAAAATATATTCATTAGGTTTCATGGTTACTCCTTCAATAAAAAAACATTGGATTGGTTTAAAAAGATGTATACATTATCATTTTCAAGAAGGGACCACCAAGGGGAAAGGTTACACAAGTAATTTAGATAAGATGTACAGGTAATTTGTTTGTTAAACATATTGGTAAAATCAAGAGATATTTCTTAGAGAACATAAATGAATTCAATATTATATTTAAGAGAACATGGAGGATAATACTTTCTAAATTTATACCTTCTCCATGTATTTATCACTTGTAATAATTAATTCTTTATTTAGATATGGTAGTCTAAATATAAATAGTGGGAGGGAAAACACTACTAGAGTCTTATGATATTTCTATTATGGATATAGAGAGCCTCATAAAAATATTTAGTGTTTCACTTCCAATCATCAAATTATTTATACCATAAACTCATAGTTTCCATCCTATGCTCTAAGGTCCTAAAATTCAACCCACCTACTCATCCCAATAATCACAAGTTAAATACATTAACCCTAAATAATTTTTGAACTTATAAGTTTAGTTTAAAGTGTTTATAATGATTTAATTACCTTCAAAATAGATCTAGATACCCAATTTTTAAAAATCAACCTAGTAATCAGGACTGTCAAAGGTAAAACCAACTTGTTTCCAAGACTAGTCTCATGTCTAAATAATTGCAACCATCCCATGTATTACAATCTAAGAATTTTAAGCCTCTTCAAACTCATGATAAAATAAATTATCTTAAATAACCTAAACTATTAATCTTTTGAATCCAAATTTTTTAAAATGTTGATAATAAAAAAATGGGAGATAATTTTGTTCTTTTGCCGATGCAATAGAAAATGTCTTCATCAAGTTGTTGATCAAAGAGCATGAATGATACCAAAAGGGGTCATTCAGATAATTCATATTAATTAATAAAATAATTTGATATTATGCATAATCTCTTGAGTTCCTTGAATTATTACAACATAAGGAAGGAGTCAAAAAAATTAATTGATAAGAATTTTCCCTCAGTACAAGAAACCCCTTCTTGTATTAAAAACTACATAATGATAATTAATGATTTGTAATGGTCTTACCCTCTTTTCAAAATTGACTTTCCATTTCTATAATTAGATCAAATATATTTGAGAGGTGATGATAAGAGAATTATAAACCTATACTACTACTTAGAAGCTAATATTCTTACGAAGGATCATGTAACAAACTTGATAAATAATGAGTTTGATCAAATTACCATACATAATAAGCCTCAAAACCAAGAGAATACAACTCGAAAATTTTCCATGGTATGAAAATTATTCTCTTTCTCAAAGGCTACTAGGAATTAGGAATTAAATTTAGAATAAATCTATTTTTGAGGGAGGATTCTACGATTGAAAAAAATGATTATATTATTTTATTTTGATACAAAAGCTACTATTAATATAAAGGATCAGTTAATAGTTATTATAAGATAAGAAAAGACAATCCCTTTTTAAAAATTAGATTCCTAGAAATAATCATGAAAATATGAATTCATATGAAAAGCTTACATTATAATGTAAAAATTTTCCATAATATGTTAGACAACACTGAAAAGTAGGAATGTAAATAGAGTAAGGAGCTATTAGAGCCTAAAAAAACAAACTTTAGGCTCACAAAATTACTAAAATAGAATGGTTATAAAGATATAATTAAAGAATATGAAATGTACTACTTTTTTTATCCCTTTACATTATTATTCATTAAAAAAGTTTTATAAATTAGCAAAATTTTTGAAAGTAATTACAAATGTGATATATTTTTCTTAGTAATTTTATGTAGGCATATATTTGTAAATTATTATATCAGTTTGATTTTTCTACATCTTAAGGTGATGCACCATGACTCTACACAAGTTCATTATTATTTATGTATTGTTTTCTTAATAAAATTAGAGTCATCATATTTTTTCAAGACAATCACATTTGAGAAGTAGGGGTGAATATTCAGAAATATATTATAAATACACATTTAAAAAAATATGATGGTATTTGTTGTCACCAAATCTTGCATCCTAGAGGAGGTTGTCCAATCCTACTCTAACATTTTGGAAACATTGGAATAATTCTAGGTATGTGGGTTTACCTAGAGTAAAAGTAGACCTCTAGGTTTAAGGGCTAGCTCCCCAAATTTGTCTTGAAGTGCTTATCACCTGTACTAACTAATTGCTTGTGGGAAAAGAGACAAAAGTATGCTTGAAATAAATCTACTGTAAGGGGGTTGATACACCATGACTATATCCACTATTAAATAATACTTATACCACTAAGAACAATACATAAAAGCTAGCTTCAAAGTCCTAAGGTGTTCTAACATAAGTGTTTCAATATAGAAGTGATATACATGAGACAAATGAAGGTAAGTAAACCATAGTTTATATTTCTAAATCCAAGGATAATTGTACACTTTAAGGCATCCAAACACACTAGATACACTCTATATGACCTTTTATAATGAGAAATTCTTTCACAAGACATGAAAGGATAAGGAAAAACAAGGATGGAATCACTGGACTTCACCATTCATCACTTTACACACTTATACAAGATGTTTGTGAACTCAAAACTAGATTGATTATATTATTTAAAAGAAAAATACATAATTAACCCAATAGGACTTCACCATACATGGTGTGTAATTATCCAACAAGAGCCAAAATGACTAGTACTTATATAATGTGAGAGATGAGAGACGAGAATGAAGTCCAAGAGTCATAAAACAACTTGTCTAGCATGGATGTGAGAGATGAGAGATAAAGAGTTATGTTTATAGGATAATAGAGTATTTAATATACCATGAAAGGTATTTATGGACAAATATCTCTCCAAGCATGGAATTCCTGTAGATCTGGCATAGGACTCTTCAATTTCTTTCTTTTAAACTACCTTCATCATTTGGCCTTATTTCAATGATCCAAAATAGACTAGGGACAAATGAGATCATTAAACTATGAGGGAGAAGTTATAAATAGGATCCAACATACATTTGATGTGTCCCTAATCATGAATATTCTTATGGCCAAGTGTGATCTCATTAAAATGTGAGGGAGAAGTTATAAATAGGATCCAACATACATTTGATGTGTCCCTAATCATCAATATTCTAATGGCCAAGTGTTTTCACTATTTGCAGTCATAATCACTCTTCTTTAGACCTATCTTCACACTTGGCACTAAAATGCTCTTCAATTTCTCAAACCAATACATACAAGGGATAATGTGAAACGTTTAAAGAATCTTCATTCCCTTAGATTAATCAAATATACCTTTAAAGGCCTCCTAATTGGAGTTATCACCTTCTCACTAGTTGGTCACTCTTCATTCACTATGTCATTTTGGACTGGCTAAAGTGGAGGTGTTAGCAAAGATACCTATGAGATCTTCTGAAGCAAAATATGGATATGATAGATTAATCATATTAGGTCCCAATATATCTCCCAAAGTTATCCTAATATCTTAAAACACCTTTATACATACAAAACATCAAAATATTTCAAAAAAAGTCCTTTTTCACCCTATCCATACAAGTAGGGTAGAATTTAAATTGTTAGGAAAGAGCCCTAGGGAGTCATATACTAGTTTAGATTGATTTCTTGATCAAACTATCTCATTTTTGTGCCTCTCCTTCTTCATATTTCCAATTGGGTCATTATCAAGGGTTTTAGTTAGTTTTGACCTCTAAGGATTGTTCATAAAGTTGTGACATCCAAATCCTAAAAAAATTCAACTAAAACCTTTTTTTTTTACCCTCTTCAACATATACCAACTCCCTAGGTTCCCATGCTATACATCTGCATAGGTATCAGCTTCCAAATTTGCCTTCTCTAGTTTTCCTTTAAATCTTGCATACCCTATTAACATCCTACACCAAGAAATGAATTTATCCTATCTTTCTCTACATGATAAAGGAACATACACACCTTATATCTCCCTATGAATATTTTCCAATGATCTAAAATTCTACCTTCATGTTAAAAGTGAAGTTATACCCCTTTTAGGCATTAGGCCTACTCAAGGCCTAATAGGTCTACTTGTACCTTTGTGAATTTGAGAAACTATACATGGTTTATAACACTTTTATGGCCTTATCCATGTTCATATATGTATAACATATCTCCTTATACTCCTTTCAAGGCTCCATCACTTCCCATCTCACTTTCTCATCATATCATACTAAACCTAAAGGGTTTTGTGCATCTAGGAGTGTCCTCTATCTAAGATAGAATAGATGGCATTTACCCTATTACCTCATGTAAAAAAATATTTTGAGAGGCTTAAAAAAGTGATATGGATTTTTTGTACTAGATTCTAAGGATTTTTCATATCACTAACACATCTAAACATCTCACAACCTAAAACAAACTTTTTGAACATTCACTGACCATGCAGGGTTTGAGTAAGGATTGTAGGTTATATAAGTTAAAACCTATCCATACTCTATTTTCATATGATGGGAGTCCCATGAATTGGTCCTAATATTATGGAGTCCCTTTCAAACACAACAACACTCAACTTTATTTACTATCTCTTTAAGATATAGCTTTCTCTTAACTAGACAAGGTTAATAGATTGTGGATGTATTATTTGTTACTTATTCCAAAATAGCATACACGTAGGTGAAAATTTACATATTATACCTTATGTTATTGATCCACTATCTTATTTAAGTAATAAATACCATACTACAATCACTTAGGTTTATTCACACCATATCCATACTAGGCCATCCTCTTAAGCCACCATCTTTTATCTCACTATCATGTTACAAATGGCTGTAGTTGATCATTTTGGAGCAAAAAAGGGTCATATAGGTGCATATACAGGATTTAAAATATGTTCGACACATCCTAAGATTAATCTGAGTTCTTTAAAGGCATATTTAACTTGAAAATTTGCATGCTTTCATGGTAAATTTCAAAGGTTCATGTCATGAGCCTATAGGTGGCTATAGTCAAGCTGTAGGTTACCGTTTTTGAGAGCAAGGCATACCTGTAGATGGTGATGTAGGTCAAAACCTCACACTTCAACTTTCACTTATGTTATTTGAACTCCAATAATTTTCTTCTTAATCAATGGGATCAATTATTATGGAGATGTGCTCATAACCTACCACCTTGGACTATGAGATCATCTAGGATTCAACAAACTATAGAAAACACTAAAAAAGTGCAGCGAAAGAATGCATAATTTTGAAACCCTCTAACACTATAATATTGGAACCAAACATCTACTTCCTTTGTTTAAAGAATCTCTCTTATGATAGGGCTATAGTATATAATCATTTATACCTATCTAAACTCCATGTTACACTATTATAAGGTAGCACCAAAAATAGACCAAGCTCTATTTTGGAGTTTTTAAGGTAACAAGTCTCTAAACTCTCCTTTATATGTGAACATGACTCCTCAAGTATGTCTGCAACTCAAAATATACACCATTGAATGATATTACATTTATAAATATCCCAAACCTCTATGGATGTCTCAAAACATGTCCAAACTCTACATTTAACAAATTCAAGCCTATGTAAGAGCCACATATAGTTGCACATGTATTATATAGCTTAATGAACATGGGATAAAGACACTATGCATAATGTGTGGGCATAAAATCAATCTTATACCCTGTACAAGTTATCAAACGGATCTTTTCCACCATGAATGACTTCAAACCAATTCTAATACTTCCATTCCAATGTGATTATCTCCTATGGGACACTTGTAGATGTCCATTAGACTGTAGGACTATGTATGTAGTTTGAATTGATTATTACAGTCTATCACATAGCATTAAATGGCCTATCTTGGTTTTTAATGTTCTAGGATTTTTTTAAAACTCTTACAACTTCTCATTTCATCTTTATTAACATTCTCATAATTTCACACACCTCATTCACCATGATTGTAATTGAATACCTATAGAGAGTTGATTGTGTATCACATTTTTTACTACAACTTCATTGATGATCTCCTTTAAGACTAATCTTCACATGGAAATGTGGTTTATATGAAATAAAAAGGATATAATACGTCATGTCATATTCATTTTAGACCATTGCAAGAGAGAAAAATGTTTGTAGTTGATGAATTTGCCTAAAACTAGTAATGGAGATCTCAACCTGCAACTTAAGAAGTTTGAGTTCATCAAATCACCTCTAAACATGAAAAAAGGATAGAAAAAATTAAAAGAGTAAGTCCAAATTATATATAATAACTTTAACCAATTATATTGTATGGACCATCTCAAATAAGAAGAAAACCTATGGGTGTGGGGATTAGTAAGTAAAATAAGACTGTCAACTTCTTAAGAATGGTTCATAAAGCATAGGCAACCATTGTTCCAAATCCTTCCATGAATGTGAATCAGACCAAGTTTACTATTTACCACTAAGATAATTTGACCTGAAACCTCTCCTACTGGTCATACCAAGAAGAAACCTATTGACCATCTTTACATGTCTAATGGAGTGATGGATGAGCAAAATGGTTTTCATCCATTTTTTAGTATTTAAAGGCTGATCAAGTGTTGAAATTAGTTTAGGGAAGTTTAAGGGTCACTTTATAATCTTGACACACATCCCACACTCTTCTATAGGTTGTACAACTACCAAAACCTCCTCCTTTTCAACTATTTTCTTGATTTTATTTAGGAACTTGCAAGTTATTACTTAGGAATGACATACTTGACAAGTATATTACATGAAGGATGTTTAATTAAAGAGACTTTATAACACTTTTCTACTCTAGGAAACTATACCACCTTCATTAGTAACTCTAAAAGTGACCTTATGTGATATAAAATGACTTAGGACTAGAATTGTCTATGGCCAAGGTTAATAACTCATTAAATGACATAAAATTGACCATGACACACCCTATAACATTATAATATACCGTTATATCAATTTTTATACTATAAGGGGTTGACTAGTTTTGACTTATGGTCAAAATAGGTAACAGTCTTGGTGATTTCCTAGGGTGGTATGCTTGTTATGCCAAGGTCAGTAGCCTAATCCTATCCATTGGGATATGGATTCATATAAAAACAATTTTAACACCTATTTTTCCTTTGAAAACACACCAAACACAAAGGAAATAAACACAAAAAAAGACACACCAAAGGAAACAAACATGTGTTATCAAGGACACTTATAGAACACACACATAGATGAAAGAAAGACACACACCTATTCTAATATTTACAAGACCTCACTCTTGAGGTGAAAATCATCATGCCATACTTCAACTATGGTTAAATATGGTTCCTCTTTCATCTTTTCCACTCTATGAAAGAAAATTATCATGTGAAGCATGTTCATCATCAATCACTTGACTAGGTAGATGGTGAAATGACTTGCCACACCTATACCTTCTCATGTTTACAAGTGAGTTACTTCATGATTTCATGAACATTTTCTTTTGCTCTCTAAAGAACTTAATTAGAGATGTAACCTTTTTGATCTCTATCATATCCACTTGATATTATTCAATTTGCATATTAAGAGGTATGACATCTACCTCAACTTTTTTATCTTTTAGGACAAAGTGTACTTAATGTGAATGATAATCAAGTCCCTCTTCACCATGTTTCAATACCTCTGATTGTCATTCTCCTTCAAATTGAGATATTGACTATTCATTTAACACAAATACTTCTTCCATGACTTTATTAGGCCTCTCAATGACTTCAAACCTTTGAAAAATAGCTTGATGTTCATCCTCATGCATAACATGACACTCATTTTTAGGCTTGGTCAAACACTCAACAACCTGCTCATTAGGTTTATCAACAAACTTGACATCAAATATGAAATCTTTTGGAGGAGAAGTAGTCTTACCTAATTGATCCAATTCTTGGCATATGGCATTGAATCTTTTCCATTTGTCATTTTCCTCTTCCTCATGAATGTTATCATCAAGGGCATCTTCATTAATTATAGGTAGAAAGACATCATTCTTCACACTATGGTGATCTATCATAGTTTTCAATATATCATCATCATATACATGAATCAAGTAATTAATCTCAACAGCTTGTATGTTCAACACTTACCTTAGCTTGCTCAAATGATTCATCATGGATTATATAGGTGCCAAGGTTAGTTTGTTCAAAGTAGGTGTAAGGATCATGCTCATAATCATCTGCACCATACTCATCTAGAAACAAATCAGATTTATCTTAAAGGTTGGAAAATAACCATCATCTACAATAGACTCTTCCTTCTCATTGATAACACAATTCAAGTTAGAGCTTACTTCAACATAGGGCTCAATGTGAAACCTTGAAAGTGGATGAGTTCTTATGGTCAACTTGGTTCCATATCTTTTCTTAAAGGCCAAGAAGGACTAGTTAGCTAAGAGGTAGCCACCTATCTTGGCTATAAAATCTCTTGAAAGTCAAATTGAAAAATGAGCATGCATGTACTCAACAATAATGTCTTGGAGGATGGGAAAACTAGGACAATCATGTAGGAAAACCTTCAACCCCTTGATCAAATCCTATTATCTTGATAAGTTTACCATCTAACTAAATCACTCATTTAATATGGGTTTCATACTTTAGGCCCAATTTATCATCTACAACTTTTGGCATGACTGATGTAGAGTCTTCAATATCAACTATGTAATTATGAACTAGTTTGTTACCCATAATAAGAGTGAGGTAGAAAAGTAGAGGATTCTTAGATTTAGTATATGGTTTCACAATGTTGTTATGGGCATTGGTAATATATACATGACCATGACTTGATGATGAAGGACTAACATGGATAGTGAACAACTATTTTTTCAATAGATTTTTTTTGGCTAGGCATATGAAGGACATCCCAAAGAGAAATGGATGACTTAGCATTCTTCAATGAATCCACTATGTTTAGGGCAAGAGTGCTTACCTTGTATTGAGTCCTTGAAGTCAAAGAAGTTGTAAATTGAGGAATTGAATCACTTTGGATAGGCCTTACCACATTTTAATTTGGAGGAGGTATAGGAGTGTTAGGGACTATCATGTTTGCATCCATGCCTTGTTATCTTGCAAGAGGATTAGATAAACTTGTAGGAAAATTATTATCACCTCCTAAATCAATTATCTTAACTCTTGTATTGTTTACAATATAATTTACTTGATTGAGCACAAAAGTGTCTTCAAATAGGAAGTTGGTGAAGATTTCTCCTTGAGGTTGTCAACCTTGACTTGTCTACATTAAAACCTCATCTTCTACTAACAGTAGAGGAGTGAATATTCCTTTATAAACTAAAGATTTCTCTCTACCATCATTGGAATCCATGTTATGGCCTTGTTTCCATTATTCTCCGTACTAAGTTATTATGCATCAATACCATCTCTATTGTGTTATATATAAGTAGAATTAGGATTGTATACATTGGCAAGCTTGTTAAAATTAGGCTTCCCTTGACCTCTTCCTCTCCCATATTATTGACCATATTGCTACTAATAGGGATAAATATTTTGATTAACACTTATTTGTATTATAGATTGCCTAAGTTGAGTTCTTAACATTTGAATTTTTGTATTTTATCCATGACATCATCTGCCATCTTAAGAGCAGTTTTTGTCTTGGCATTAGCATTAGGAACATGGGTAATGTTTGGAGAATAGAAATAACATAAGGTAGCATAGGTATAGACACTCTAGGATTTAAATTTCATACTTGAATGAGGCCATTATCAACTCTAATGTAAAGGTCATATGCTTCAAGAAGAGTGAAATTACCCATGGATTATAGCATGATAGCAATATTAGTACCAATGACTCTCAAGAATATAAGGAAGGCAAAGCGAATAGGTGGTCTCGTGGGAGGAGGCAACCTATGCTAAGTCTTTTGGAACCTATCACTGAATTCATTATTTATTTCCTTTGGGGCTCTTTGGATCACATTTATCTAATGTATGAATGAAGTGTGGTTACTCTCATCCTTAAATCTTGAAGTTAGCAACACTCTAAATTCATCCCATGTTGTGATGCAACCACCAAGCTATACCAATAAAGTGATTTCCATATAAGGGATGTACATAGAAAGGATTATAATGGCAACATTAACCTCATTGACATTGTGGTAACTACAAAAATTGGAGATATACTTAATGTGTTCACTAGGAGTAACATGGCCTTCACCATTGAATGTAGGAACACTCTTTGTAACATTAGAGGGAATGTCATCATAGGAATCAAGATGAATTGTATTTTTAGTATTAAAAGTACGGAAGTCAGGTTTCCTAGAAATATTTTATTCAATATCTTCCTCACTCTCTTGGCCTTCTTGGCTAGAAAAATATTTTTTATTTTCAAATGGAATAATAGGCTAAGGGTGTTGAATTTTAATAGGAATTTCACGTTGAAGAGGTGGATTGTTGGGATTGAAAACTCTACTAGAATATGACTTAGTAAGGACCATGAAGTATGAGATAAAATATCTGACAAAATAATGGTCTACAAACATATTTTACCTTTAATGGAGTCACTAAATGTTGAGTAGCACACCAATATGTAGCTGATGTTGTCAAGACCAACAGTCACCTTAACAAGTTATTGTTAGGATAATGGGTCCCATCGAGCATGTTAGAACTATTGCCATTAAATATTTCACACTAGAGGAGATTTTTCAAGCCTAATATAATATTTTTGAAACATTATAATACTTATAGGTATGTGGGTTTACCTATAGTAGAAGCAGATCTCTAGATTTAAGGGCTAGCTCCCTGAATTTGTCTTGATGTGATTATCACCTATACTAA
The DNA here is from genome assembly GCA_037957365.1 of Torreya grandis. NCBI lineage: Eukaryota > Viridiplantae > Streptophyta > Pinopsida > Cupressales > Taxaceae > Torreya > Torreya grandis. Next base: position 9,025,993 of record JARHVA010000025.1, on the reverse strand, counting down.
TTGATTATTTGTGGGAAAAGGGATAAAATTATGCATGAAATAAATCTAATATAAGGGGGTGATACACCATGAATATATACACTATTATATCATACTTATTTCACTAAGAATAAGACTTATAAACTAGATTCAAAGTCCTAAGGTGTTCTAACATACATGTTTCAATATAGAGGTGATATTCATTAGGTAACTCAAGGTAAGCAGAATAGAGACAAAAAATTTGAATCCAAGGACACTTTCACACTATAATGGATCCAAACACACTAGATACATTCTATGTGAATTTTTAGAATATGAACTTCTTGCACAAGACATGAAAGGATAAGGAAAAGCAAGGATGGAATCACTAGACTTCACCATTCATCACTTTTCACACTTATACAAGATATTTGTGAACTCAAAACTAGATTTATTGTATTATTTAAATGAAAAATATAACAAAAACTAGTAGGTCTTTTCCATACATAGTGTGTAATTATTTGAAAAGAGCCAAATTGGCTAGTACTTATAGAATGTGAGAGAGGAGAGAGGAGAATGAAGTCTAAGAGTAACAAAGTCACTTATGAAGCTTAGAGAAGAAGTTATTATAGAATATAAAATACAAGGTATTTATGGACAAATGTCTCTCCAAGCATGAAACTCCTTCATATCTAGTGTAGGAATCTTCAATTTCTTACATAGAAACTACCTTCATCATTTGGCCTTCTTTGAAAGCTCCATAGTAGACTATGGATAGATGAGATCATTGAATTATGAGGGATGGGTTATAAAAATGTTACAACATGCATTGGATGTGTCCCTAATCATAGATATTCTTCTAGCTAAGTGTTCTCACTACCTACAGTCATGATCACTCTTCTTTAGACCTATCTTTATACTTATCACTAAGATGCTCATGAAATTAGCAAACCAATATGTACGAGGGATTATGTGAAAAATTTCAAGAGTAATCATGCCTTTATATTCATCAAATGGACCTTAAAAGGCCTCCTAATTGGATTTATCACCTTCTCATTAGGTGATCACTCTTCATTCACTATGTCATTCTAGACCGGCTAAGTGGGGGTATTAGTAGAGATAATTGTGAGCTCTTATGAAGAAATATATGGATATTATAGGCTATATTAGGTCCCAATATATCTACCACAGTGATCCTCATTTCTTGAAATGCCTCTATACCTGTAAAACATCAAAATATATCAATAAAAGTCATTTTGCACTATGTATGTACTATTAGGGCATAAGCCAAATCGATAGGAAAGAGACTTGGAGATTCTTCTAAAATTTTAGATTTATATCCTACTCAAACTAGATCATTTGTATGCCTCTCCTTCATATTTCCAATCAGGTCATTATCAAGGGTTTTAAGTAGTTTTGACATCTAAGGATTGTTCATAAAGTTTTGACATCCAAACCATAGACAAATTCCATTTAATCCTTGTTTGTTACCCTCTTCATCATATCCAATATCCTTAGGTTCTCGTGCTATGAATCTATATAGGTGTGAGCTCCCAAATTTTTTTCTTGAGTTTTCCTTTGGATATTGCATACCCTATTAGGCTCCTAGGCCAAGAAATGACTTAATCATGGCTCAAAAACACATTATATATCCCCATGAATATGTTCTAATGCTTTTCAATTATCCTTTGGTATTAAAAGTGAAGTTACACCCCTTTTAGGCATTAGGCCTAGTCAAGACCTAATAAGTCTACCTATACCTTTGTGAGTTTGAACCACTATACATGGTTTATAAAACTTTTAGGGACTTATACATGAAATATATGTCTAACACAGCTCCTTATACCTCCTTTCAAGGTTCCAACACTTCCTAGATCAATTTATCATCGTATCTTATTAAACTTATAGGGTTTTGTGCATCTAGGAGTGTCCTCTATCTGAGAAAGAAAAAAAGGAATCTCCCCTACTGCATCATGAAAAAAAATCATATGAAAGTCTTAATCAAGTGATAATATTATTCTAACACCTCCAAACATCTCAAAACCTATGACAAATTCTTAAACATTCATTGACTATTAGGGTATGAGTATGGACTATAGGTTATAAATTGAAACCCTCCATGCTCTATTTATATATTATATGAGTCCCATGAAATGATCCTAATAATTTGGATTCCCTTTAAAACTTTTCAACACTCAACTTTCTTTTATATTTTTTCAAGATATAATTTTCTCTTGACTAGACAAGGTTGATAGGTTGTGACTATATTTTGTGTTACTTGCTCCAAAATAGCATACTTGTAGGTGAAAATTTTCATATTATTACTTGTGTTATTTCTATAACATCTTATTTAAGTAATAAATACCATCCTATAGTCACTTAGGTTTATTCACACCATATCCATGGTAGTCCATCCTCTTAAACCATCATCTTTTAGCTCACTGTCATGCTATAATTGACTATAGTTGACCATTTTGGAGCAAAAATGGGTCTTGTAGGTGTATATTAAGGCTTTAAAATATGTGATACACATCCTAGGATTCATTTTAATTCTTTAGTGGCATCTATAAATTTCAAATGTTCATGCTTGCATGGATTTTTTTTAAAGTTTATGTCATGAGCTTGTAGGTGCCTACAGTCAGGCTTTAGGTTACCCTTTTTTAGGGAAAGGCACACGTTTAAATGGTGATGAAGGTAAAAAAACTCACACCTCAACTTTCCTTGATGTTATTTAAACTCCCATAGTGTTATTATTTTCTCAATGGGATCATATGTCATGGATATGTGCTCATATCCTGCCACCTTGGACTATGAGATCATCTAAGATTCAACATACTATAGAAAACATTAAAAAAGTGCAATGAAATAATCCATAAGTTGGGAACCTTCTAACACTATACTATTAGAATTAAACATCCATTTCCTTTGGTCAAGACATCTATCCTATGATATGAATATATGATAGAATCATTTAGACCTATTGTGACTTCATTTTACATTGTTATATGGCAACACCAAAAGTAAACCAATATCTATTTTGGATTTTTTAAGGTAACAAGTCTCTAAACTCTCCTTCATAGGTGAACATGACTCCTCAAGTCTACCTGAAACATAAGAGCTCCACCATTAAAATATATGGCATTTATTAATCTCCCAAACCTATATGGAGGTCTCAAAACATGTCTAAACTCTTCATCCAACACCTCCATGCCTCTATAAGAGCCACCTATAGGTGCATATGCAATATATAGGGTAGTGAACATGGGATAGAGACACTATGCATAGTGTGTGGGAATAAAATCAATATTATACCCTCTAAAAATTATAAAATGTATCCTTTTCACCATGAAGTACTTTAAATTAATTTCAATAGTTCCATTCTAATATTACAAGTGTCTAATGGGACACTTTTATATGTCCATTGGACTATAGGACTATGTATGTAGTTCGAATTAACTATCACAGTCTATCATATAGCATTCGATGGCCTATCTTAGTTTCTCATGTCTTAGGATTTTGTTCAACCTATTAAAACTTCTCATTACATCTCCATGAACATTCTCATAACTTCACATACCTCATTCACCATGACTGTAAGTGAATACTTGTAGAGAGTTGATCGTGTATCACATTCTTGACTACAACTCCATTGATGATATCCTTTGAGACTAAGATTCACAAGGAAAGGTGGTTGATATGAATTTAAAATCATATACTAAATCAGGTCACATTCATTTTAAACCATTAAAGAGGAAAACATTTGTAGTTGATGAATATGCCTATGCAGACCACAACCTAAAACTTAAGAAGTTTAAGCTCATTAAACAACATCTAAACATGAAATAAAGGATGAAAAAAATGAAATTAGGGATTCTAAATTTTATAAAATCACATTAACCAATTTTATTACATGGATCATCTCAAACAAGAATAAAACCTACAGGGTGTGGAGATTAGCAAGAAAAATGAGGTAGTTAACTTCTTAAGAATGGTTCATAAATTATAGTCAACCATTATTCTAAATTCTAATATTAATGTGAGTCATACCAAGTTTAATATATACCACCAAAATCATTTGACCTAAAACCTCACACCAAGAAGAAACTTATTGACCAATTTTACATGTCTAATGGAGCGATCTTGAATTCAATTAGGAACTTGCAACATTTTAGTTATTAAATACATATAATAAAAGGATCCAAAATGAAATATCTTGAAATATACTTTGGAACACCTTTTTACTATATGAAACCATACCACCTTTATTAATGACTTTAAAAGTGACCCTATGTGACACAAAATGATTTAGGACTAGAATTGTCTATGACCCAGGTTAATAACTCATCAAATGATATAAAATTAACCATGACACACACTATATCATTATAATAGTCACCTATATCAAGTTTTATACTATAGGGGGTTGACCTAATTTGACTTGTGGTCAAAATAGTCAACATTCTTGGCTATTTCTTAGGAATGGTATGCTTTCTATGCCAAGACCAGTAACCTAATCCTATCCATTGGGATATGGATTCACCTATACACAAGTTTAAAACTAATTTTTCCTTTTAAACCGCACCAAACACAAAGGAAAGTCATACAAAAAAGACATACCAATGAAAACGAATATGTGTTCTCAAGAACACTTATGGAACACACACACAACTGAAAGAAAGACACACCTAATCTAATATTACAAGACCTCACACTTGAGGTGAAAAGAATCTTACCATACTTCAACTACGGTAAAATATGGTTCCTCTTGAATATTTGTCACTCCATGAAATAAAATTATCACGTGAAGTATGTTCATCATCAATCACTTGACTAGGTAGATGGTGAAATGATCTACCTTACCTATACCTTCTCATGTCTACAAGTGAGTTACTTTGTGACTTCATGAATGTTTTATTCTTCTCTCCAAAGACATTTATTTGAGATACAAACTTTTTGATCTCTATCATATCTACTTTATATTCTTCAATATACAGATTAAAAGGTATGATAGGTACCTCAACTTTTCTATCTTCTAGGATAGAATATACTTGATGTGAATGATCATAAGTCACTCTTTACCATGTTCCAATACCTTATATTGTAGTTTTCCTTCATATTAAGCTCTTGAATATTCCTTGGACACAAAGACTTATACCTTGATGTCATTAGCTCTCTCAATGACTTCATAACTATAAATAATATATTGATGTTCATCCTCATGCATAACATGACACTTATTTTTAGGCTAGATCAAACACTCAACAACCTGCTCATTAGGTTTATCAAAAAACTTGACATCAGATATGAAATCCTTTCGAGGAAAATTAGTCTTACCCAATCGATCAAATTCTTAGCATATGTAATTAAATCTTTGTGATAAGTCATCTTCCTCTTCTTCATGAATGTTATCATCAAGGGATTCATCAATTATGGGCAAGAAGACATCATTCTTCTCACTATGGTGATTTATTAGGTTCTTCAATCTATCATCATCATATACATGAATCAAGTAGTTACTCTTAGTAGCTTATGAGAAAGAATGTTAAATACTTACCTCAGGTTGCTCAAATGTTTCTTCATGGATGATATAGGTATCAAGGTTAGTTTGTTCAAAGTAGGTATAAAGATCATGCTCATAAGTATCTGCACCATACTACTCATCTAGAAACAAGTCTGATATAACTTTAATCTTGGAAAAAATGCCATAGTATACAATAGACTCCTCTTTCTCATTGATAACATAATTCAAGTTAGAGCTTGCTTCAACATAGGGCTCAATGTGAAACCTTGAAAGTGGATGAGTTATTATGGTCACCTTGGTTTCATATCTTATCCTAAAGGCCAAGAAAGACCATTCAGCTAATAGGTAGCCACCTATATTGGCAGTAAAATATCTTGAAAAGTAGATTATAAAATGAGCAGGCAAGTTCACAACAATAATGTCTTAGAGGATGGGAAAACTAGGATAGTAATGTAGGAAAAACTTTAACCTTTTGATCAATCCTATTGTCTTAGAAGGTGTACCATATAACTAAATCACTCCTTTACTATGGGTTTAATAATTTAGGCTCAATTTATCATCTACAACTTTGGGCATGACTAATGTAGAGGTTCCACTATCAGTTATGAAGTTATGAACTAGTTTGTCACCCATTATGAGAGTGAGGTAGAAATATGGAGGATTCTCAGCTTTGGTATATGGTTCCATAATGTTTTAATGGGAATTGGTAAGAGATACATGACCATGACCATGAATTTATGGTGAAGGACTAACATGGATAGTAAATAACTATTTTTGCAAGAGTTCTTTTTGGCCAGGCATATGAAGGACATCACAAAGAGAAATGGATGACTTAGCATTCTTAAATAAATCCATTATGTTTAGGGTAGATGTGATTACCTTGTCTTGAGTCCTTGGATTAAAATAATTTGTTATAACTTGAGGAATCAAATCACTTTGTATAGTCTTTACCACATTACTATTTGGAGGAGGTATAGGAGTGTTAGGGACTATCATGTTTACAACCATGCCTTACTACCTTATAGGAGGATTAGATGAACTTGTATGCACATTATTATAACCTATTAAATCATTTATCTTATATTTTATATTGTATTCAATAGAAGTTACTTAATTAATCACAATAGTGTTTTCAACTAAGAAGTTGATGAATATTTATCCTTGAGCTTTCCAACCTTGACTTGCTTGCATTAAGACCTCATCTTCTACTAATATTAGAGGAGTGACTCTTCTTTGACCAACTAGATATTTCCCTTTACCCTCATTGGAATCCATGATTTGTCCTTATTACCATTATTATCCTTTCACCAAGTTGTTATGAATAGGCACCATCTCTCTTATGTTGGAAGTAGAATTAGGATTGTATGCATTAGTAGGCATTTTGAAATTAGGTTGTCCTTAACTTCTTCTTCTCCCATATTATTATTGACCATATTACTATTGATAGGCATAAGGATTTTTATTATCGCCTAGTTACACATTGGCTTGCCTAAGTTGAACTCTTAACATTTTAATTTATGAATCTTTATCCATGACACAACTTGCCTTCTTATGAGTAGCCTTTGGATTGGCATTATCATTAGGAACTTGGGCAATGTTTAGAATAGTAGCAGGAACCTTAGGTAGTAGAGTCAAAGACACTTTAGGAGGAAAATTTCTTACTTGAATGAGGCCATTTTCATCTATAATGGAAATTCCATATGCTTCAAGAAGAGTGAAACCACCCATGGATTGTAGGATAATAGTAATATTAGTACCAATGGCTCTCAAGTATACAAGGAAGACAAAGCTAGTAGGTGGTCTCATGGGAGGAGGCAACCTATGCCAAGTCTTTTAGAGCCTCTAATTGAAGTCATGAATTATTTCATTGGGGTATATTTGGATCAGATAGAGCTGATGTATGAGTGAAGTGCGGTCACTTCAAAGTCATCCCATGTTGTGATGCAACCACCGAGAAAAGTTTTATACCAATCAAGAGATTTCCCTCTAAGAGACATGAAAAGGAGTATAATGGTAATATTGACCTTAGTGACATTGTGGAAACTAAAAAAAAATGGAGATATCCCTTATGTGTTAACCAGGAGTAACATGGCCTTCACCATTGAATGTAGGAACTCTTTTTATAGCATTAGAGGGAATTTCATCATAGGAATCAAGATGAATTGGATTTTTTGTATTAAAATTAGAGAAGAAATATTTCCTAGACATATTTTATTCAATCTCTTTCTCACTCTTTTGGTATTCTTGGATAGCAAATTCTTATTGTTCTTTAAAGTGAAAAATAGGCTGAGGGTGTTCATCTTCAAGAGGAAGTTTAGGTTAAAGAGGTGGATTGATGAGATTGAAAATTCTACTAGAAGATGACCTAGTAAGGACCACAAAGTATGAGTAAATATATGAAAAAAAAATGTACACAACCATATTTTACCTTGAATTTAGTCACCAAATGCTGAGTAGTACACCAATATGCAGCTGATATTGTCAAGACCAACATTCACCTTGATAAGTTATATTTAGGATAATGGGTCCCACTAAGCATGCCAAAACTATTGTCACCAAATATTTTAGACTAGATTAAGTTTTTAAATCCTACTCTAATATTTAGGAAAAATTATAATAATTATAGGTATGTGAGTTTACGTAGAACTAGACCTCTAGGTTTAAGGGCTAGCTCCCTGAATTTGTCTTGAAGTGCTTATCACATATACTAACTGATTACTTGTGGGAAAAGTGATATAAGTATACATGAAATAAATATACTCTAATTGGTTGATATACCATGAATATATCCACTCTATTATCATAATTCTTTCACTAAGAAAAAGACCTACAAATTAGCTTCAAAGTCCTCAGGTATTCTAATATAAGTGTTTCAATATAGAGGTGATATGTATGAGACAACTCAAGGTAAGTAGACCAAAGATTAGATTGATAAATCCAAGGACACTTTCACACTTTAAGGGAGACAAACACACTAGTTATACTGAGAACTTCTTATAATGAGAACTTCTTGCACAAGACATGAAAAGATAAGGAAAAATAAGGATAGAATCACTAGAATTCACCATTCATCACTTTGCACACTTAGATAAGATTTTTTTGAACTAAAAACCAGATTTATTTTATTATTCAAAGGAAAAATACAACATAAAACTAGGAGGTATTCTCCATACATGGTGTGGAATTATCCAACTAGAGCCAAAATGGCTAGTACTTATAGAATGTGAGAAAGGAGAGAGGAGAAGGAAGTCTAAGAGTCAAAAAGCCACTTTTCAAGTAGAGATAAGGAGTTATGATTGTAGGATAATGGAGTATAAAATAGACCATGCAAAATCTTTATGTACAAATGTCTCTCCAAGCATGAAACTTGTTTAGATCTGGTGGAGGACTCTTTAATTGCTTGCTTATAAATTACCTTCATCATTTGGCCTTCTTTGAATGTTCCATATGAAACTAGTGACAAATGAGATCTTTAAAATATGAGGTAGGGGTTGTAAATAGGCTCCAACATGCATTGGATGTGTTCCTAATCATCAATATTCTTCTAGTAAAGTGTTCTCACTACCTATAGTCACAATCACTCTTCTTTAAACCTGTCACACTTGGCACTAATATGCTCATCAATTTCTCAAACCAGTCCATACAAGGGATTATGTGACACTTTTAAAGAGTAATAATGCCATTATATTCATAAAATCTCTTGGAGTTATCACCTTCTCACTAGGTGATCACTCTTAATTCACTATGTCATTTTGGACTGGCTAAAGTGGAGGTGTTAGTAGAGATACTTGTAATCTCTTCTGAAGAAATATATGGATATTATAGGTTATATTATATCCAAATATATAATTTAATGTAGCTTTGTGATACTTAATACGCAACAAAATGTTAATAATTAGTTCCATCTTTATGATCAAATGATGTAGTCTTTCAAAAACATTTAACATATAAACATTTATAAGAGAGAATCAATTTTCTTAGTTAAAATGTAATTTAATAAAATTTAAACTAATGATATTTCAATCTTATTTTTGTAAGGTTATGGTAAAAAGACTAAAAGTGGTGTTTGGATACTACTATTATGTTTTATTTATAGCTTTGTTCATCTGAGTGACTTTCAGGTCAACTATCATGATTGAAAATATTAATGTTTGATGTGATCTCTTGTGCCCTATTTTTATGTAGAGTAGAAGATTTCATAAGGTTTGGAGTTTGATACCTAAACCAAACCCTGTCGACTTCGATTAGTTCTTACCTAATCAGGGAGTATCTTTGGGGTTACACCTTATATACATGTGATTTTATATAGATTAATTATTCAATTTTCATAGAGGAAAATAAAATAAGACTCTATTTTATAGATTTTTTTTTTAAATGTCAATTTTTTGAAAACAAATACCAGAAATTTCAGATTATTTTTATTTTAAAATATAAGATTAAAAGGGTTTAAGAGTTTTAGACACAAATAAATAATAACTTGGATCAGCATTTTGTAAAAAAAACAAATCCTTCAATTTATACATCATCATATAATTCATAAAAATGTGATAAATTATTGTTATATATACACTTAAGTGGCATGAACATAATTAAAATCATTTCATTCAATTCCAAGTCAAGGGAAAAAATTATTATTCTATTCATATGGTGGAATCCACATCACATTTAAAACCTTTTTTTATGAACATATTCTCATCACATATAAGGTGTATTTCATTTAAAATGCATTTAGATTTGTTTATTATTGTTTTTAGAGTCATCTAATTAGGTTTAACGTAGTTAACATAATTACAATTTCTTATATTTTTAGTTTTATACTTGTATAAATTGACACATGGTGCACTATCAAAGTTTATAAAGGGGTAATTGGAAATTTGACCCCTACTTTCATTTAGATGTCACATTGTTGAATTATGTATTAGGTAATTGAAATAATTTAGTAAAAGGTAAGTAATGCTTAGACATATGTGACATGTCATTAAAATTTTTACGTGTATATTGTAAGGCTTGTTTTATTCCACCACTGAAATACAATGTCATTGACACTAACCATCACCACCCAAATCAACTTGAAAATTTCACTATTTGCATGTTATAACCTTTCCCTTCTATACTATGTCACCATGTCTCAAGTTCAACGAAAAATATAATTCCTCCTCACCATAAAATGAATTGCTAAACCATATAAATAAACACACAACCTTATTTTCCACCACCACCTCCAAAAAATTATTTTTTATTAAAAATTTGTGATAAAAATTTGATAAGGGGTCCATGGTCATGGGTTTTGTGTGTGATACAGCTATTGATTTACACTCTTTTTCTTTATAAGTCTCCAATTTACCAAAATAGATACTTACCTATATTTTGACATTACTTGCACCTTTGGGGCAACTCCTAGTATTAATCTTTTAGTAGTTTTCTCTAACATAATAATAATGGAAATTAGAGGATTGAATATGTGTCATATAATAATATATAAATCATATTTAGTTCTTTAAATTATCACCATAAATAAATGAACTCAAATTATAACATTCATATATTAACTTAGCTATATAGTATAAAATAGATATTAAAATGGTCAAAAATTAATTAGAAATAAATTTTGAAAGGTTGGATTGTAAAACTAAATGAGATAATGAAGAGAGTGATTTTATATATATTCTTTTTTATCAATTTCTTCAAGATTTTATATATATTCTACTCTCTAAGATTATAGAGTTGTACATACTATTTTTACAACAATAATTATTTTATACTTAAAATCAATTAATTAATTTAGAATTAACATTTGTTATCCTTTTCACAATAATGAATAATTGTATTGTGATATTATTATATAATTCGTATAAATTCTATGTGAGGTCATTACAATCTAATAATGATTTACTCAAAGCTAGACAATATATTACAACTGTCAAGATACAACTTTAGTACCTATTGCAAAGAGTAATATTTATAGTTAATTAGGGTTGATAATTTTATTTTAGTGATATACAAATGACCATAATTAAAGTAACTACATCGAGTGTTATAATTTTATTTAAAAGTGACTGAATATAAAAATCATTATTAACGCATAGGCCATGGTGGGCACATAAAAGGGTTAATTAATTATTGGATATAGTATATTAGCTTGTGTTTTATCTTAATGAGTCATTTTCTTGAAAAAATATCCCATGTATCCTCCTAATGGATCCTCCCAATGGTCTCCTCTCACATGAGAAAAAATTAAAATCCCTTGGTTCACCTTCCAACCCTACCGATTGAGAACCTGGTAGATTTGAGAAATTGTATTTTGAAGATGACCACTTATATGAAATAAATCCTTAAAGGAATTCACCACACCTATCTGGATATATATATTTTATTATTTATTCTTGGTTCATTGATACAAGTCTCACTCCCATTTCCCCTCACCCTATTGAAGACTTAGGACATATGCTAAGAGAATGGTCATGTAAGGGTGTGATTAGAAACCTAGTGAGTGGTATCCCTAGTCTGAGCAACCAACTACTAAAAAAATAGGTAAGTTGAATGGATCTCAGTAACTGATCAATGGCTTGATAAGCACACAACTCTGGGTCAGCAACCTAGAGCTCAAGAGCTTCAGGAGTTTGGACATCACGGAGTTGGAAGCTATAGGAGAATCTAGATGCATGATGCCAATATCCTTTATTGAAGTTATTTACTCTAATACAATGTCAATATCTAACCAAAAACCTCTCAATCCTACATCATCAAATCCTTTACTTATCTACGATGAGGAGTATAAGGAAGTCCTTAGATAAAAATAATACTTGTTATTCAAAGGAGCTATCTACAAATTCATGGACAAAAAGCCAAAATTTCAAACTTAGATCTTGAAGAACTTGTAACATATCCTGGAAGGTAGATTAGAAACTTACCCATGCAATTATTTTTTTAATTAGTATTTCATCATGGTAAAGACAATAGAAGATTCAAAATTAGTATTGTAGCTATAATCAACACCCTTTGGTCTTAAAACCATTGTCCCTTACTTTCAACCCTCTTATTGAACCACGTAATATCAAACCCATCTAGGTTCACCTACCATATATCCCTCTTCATATATTTATAGAATCTAATCTTAAATTAACTAGTAAATATATAGGTGAGTTTTTGTAAATGCACCCAATTATTGATCAATTTTCTCACACTATTTTTGACAAAATTTTGGTGAACAAGGACAACTCCAAAAAACTACATGAAAAAATTGTTTAGGAAGTGGGAGATCATTCAAGGTCATAGCCAATAGACTATGAAGGCCTACTATTCCTTTCTTGTAACTATTTTGATAAAGGACATTTGACCAAAAACTACAATAACAGTAGAATAAATAAGGATTCTTTTTGGTTGATGGACTGCATTCTTACACAACTTACGCTATTGGTCAACTCTAAAAGTGAGGATTCAACCAGGTCTTTACATGATATTACATATAATGATCAAAATGAGGACTTTAATATCCACTTCCACACTAAAGGAGACCTATTGGTAGATCTAACCACTATAAGGAATATTTTAGAGTTCTATCTCTTGAAATATCTGAACTAGATATTTCTATAGGAGTTAATATAGAGTGTGATATATTTAAGGCATAACCAAAATAAGTTAAAAATGTAGAAGGAAAATATAAACCCTTTAATCCAATTGAAAATTCATTGCCAATTCAAACTAAATTAGTGGAAGATAAGGGATAATGAAAATATGTAGAAGAATCACAGTTCAGGCTTCCAACAAGGATCTCCACTCAATGGGCAATATTGTAAGAAGTTTAATCGAATATAAATGAATATATGGTAGGTACATGGTTGATTCATACTTTTTTGAAGTTTCATAGAAGATTTTCCTATAGAAATTAGGTTTCTACAATAAGGTAGTTTTTGTTGCTTGGTTAAGTTAGGTCTTGGTTCCTCAACATTTAGTTATTTTGATTAATTATTTTCTGCAAGTATATAATCCCATGTGAGAGTTAATTTTTTAATAATTCTATCCATTATGTAAATCTACAATAGATTTGAAAACCTTGACCCTTAGCCAAATCAATAAATAATAAATTATAATGTAGTGAGAATGTGATTATATGAAGGAATTTTTCCATTACCTATGATCAACTATAAAAATATATGATTCAAATTATTAGTATAATAATAGCTAAAATAAGGAAATATTCTTCCAATGCAACTAGATAAGAATAATTTTTACAAATAAAATTAAAGCCAGTAAAAAATAAAATAATTAGTGGGCAACAAAGAAACATCCAATTTCGTAATAAACATAGTACACACCAATAAAATAACTGATCATATTTGTCTCTTATTTCATTTTCACAAATGTTGAAAAGATTTAAGAGTCAAATTTATGGAATCACATCAAAATACCATCCCTGCAAGTAAAATAAATCTATTAATAAATCTATCAAATTTTAGCTTTGATTTAAACCAAGTTCAATGTCTAAAAGAAAAAAATTGTATTCATGTATGTAGATGACCAAATATCAGACAATAATATTCCTATAAATTTCCTTAGGTATGTCAAATCCATGTAAAAATAAAGATGTGAAAATGCTAAATCTTTAAATAATGTAGTATTGTACAACTAGAATGAATGAAATCTTTGCATCAATTTATATATAGCTAACAAGGTTCACCAAATAAAACTTACCTATGTTCATCAATCGCCTTATATCAATCAACCTCATGCTAGTATCGAATAATTATTTAAAATAAAATTATACCAATAAATATAAACATAAGGTATCAATTGAGATGTATACTTATCCATGTATTATAATACCAAATAAATAAATAAAGCATCAATAAAAATGTTTTTAAACCCACATAGCCCTGCTAATCAACTTACCATTCTTTGGAACAACTCAGTTGTAAGTTTGTTGACCAATGATAATGTAGGCAACACTACATTTATTGAAAATGAAGAACTCATAGTACATGAAACACATTAACAAATTATCAAAATGATATGAAAAGTAAAATTACAAAATATGCATCCACCATAAACTCTATGAAAAAATTCACCTGCAATATGTGGATATAAATATGTGGCTTGAATTGAAACCATAGTAGTTGACACCCTTAGAAATGTCATTAGTCCATAACTAAAATTTTTAATTTCATATAAAACAAGTAAATTGAACCTATGCACTAGTTTAATAGTGTCCTCCAAAATGTATACCTTGAAAATCAGCTGACTTATGATCCAAACAAATTGTTTAGTTAACAAATTACCTCTAAATAGACTTTGAAGTAAATTAACTATAAGCAATAATATAAAATTTCAAAAATTTCATCACTTTATCTAAAAATGAATGAATGTGGAAATCATTATTAAGGCAAAGGTGGGCACATAAAAGTGTGAATTTCTTATTGGATAGAGTAGATTATCTTGTGTTTTGACCTAGTGAGTGGTGTTTTTGAGAAAATATCCCAATGGATCCTCCTAGTGGTCTCCTCCTACCCATGAAATTTTCAAAACCCCTTGGTTCACCTTTCAACCCTACCTCTTCATAACCTAGTAGATTTGAGCCCCTACCTTCTAGAGATGACAATTAAGATCAAGAAACTCCTTCAACACATTCACTGACTTTGACTAGATCCATGAGCTCCATTTTTTAATCATGGGTACTTGATAATAGTCCTCTTCCCATTTCTCATCGACATTTTGAAGACTTAGGACATGTGTTGGGTGAATGTTCGGTCAAGGCCATGATCAGAAACCCAATGCTAGCTACAAGTGCTATTTTTGGTCTAAAAAACCAAATAATAAACAAGTCAAGAGAGGTGAATGGATCTCACTAATTGATCAATGGATTGGTAAGCACACAAACTAGGGTTTGAAACCTAGATCTCAAGATATTTAAGGGTTTTGACATCATGGATTTGGAAGCTATAATTGAAGATAGATGCATGAAGCCAATATGCTTTGATGAAGTTATATTCTACAGGATAACATCAATATCTAACCAAAAACCTCTCAAGCCTACATCATCTAATACTTAAGTGGTCTTCTTCAAGAAGTATAGTGAAGTGCTCAGATAAAATAATGCATCTCAGCCAAAGGACATATCTACAAATTCATGGATCATTATCCAAAACTTCAAGAAAATCATCATATAAGGTAGAGTTGAAATCTACCCCTGCATATTTATTTTTATTATTATCATTTTCTATAGAAAGGACAAGGAGAATATTTAAAATTAGCTTTGGATCTTGATTCATAACCTCTTGGTGTTGAAACCATGTTCCCTTGCATTCAACCCTCTGATTGAAACACTTAGCGTAAAACACATATAGGTTCACCTACCCCATCTCACTCTTCTTGTTTGTATAGAATACAATCTTACAGTAATTGGTGTATCTCTAGGTGAGTTTTTGTAAATGCACCTAGATACAAATCAGTTTTATCACACTACTTTTGAAATTTTTTTTAGTGAACATTGACACCTCCAAAAACCTATGTGAATTTTTTTTTTGAAAGTGGGAGATCATCATCATAGCCCATTGACTATGAAATACTACTATTTTATTCTCTTAACTATTTTAGTACAAGATATTTCACCATAAAATATAATAACTTCAGAAGAAATAAATATTCTTCTTGGTGGATGGACACCTTTCCTACCAACCTTACAATGATGGTTGACTTTAAAATTTAGGATTCAAACTTGTATTTATATGATATAGAATCCAATGATAAAAATGAGGACCTCAAGATCCCCTTACAGACTGAGGGAGACACATATGTAGATTCAACCACTCTAAAGAACATTTTAGACCTAGCTTTGGAAACCATTGAACTAGATTCATCTATAGAAGTGAATCTAGGGTGTGGTATATTCAGGTAATAACTAAAATAAGTTACACTATCAGATGATAAATATCAACCCATTAATCCAATCTCAAATTCCTTAGCAATTCAATCAAAAGTATTGAAAGTCAATGTATAATGGACCAAGGTGAAAACCAATCTCATATAATTCTCCAATCTCATATAATTCTGGTCTGAGTTAGACTAGATAGACACTTTAAATTTCTAAAGGATGGGTTGGAAATCCATCAAATACAAGGTAGACATGATCATAGTTTTAGCAGACATTACATGCCTACTTAGCCATTATCTCAGATTCACAAACCTTTCATGAGGCATCTGGCATTCTAGAAGGGGATTCTGCTATGTAGGAAGAGTATATTTCCCTAATCAAGAACAAAGAATGGGACTTGGTCCCTCTTCCTAAAGGAAGAAAATTGGTCTAGTGTAAATGGGTATATTGGACCAAGTATGGTGTAGATAGGTTAGTTGATATGTACAAATCTCATCTAGTTACAAAAGGATTTTCTCAGGTGCCTGGTATAGACTACACTAAGACATTTGCTCCTGTATCCAAGATGACATCTATAAGACTCACTCTAGCAATTGCAGCTGGACATCAGTGGGATGTTCACCAAATGTATGTAAAGAGTGCTTTTATGTATGCTGACCTCAAGGAAGAAATATATATGGAGAAGCCATAAGGTATTGTGGAAGCTACATCCTTGGTATGCAGACTTAGGAAATCTATCTACAAAATCACACAAGGCCCTCAAACATGGTATGCTAAGATGGACTCCTTTCTCCTCATAGTCAGGTTCACTAGATACCACTCATATTCGAATGTCTACATCTTGTGATAGGATGATTCTCTGTTGATCCTAATTCCTTATGTAGATGACTTATTGATTACAAGGAGCTCATGATTATCCATCTCACTAGTGAAAACTACACCTTTGAATAGATTTTTAATGATAGACATGGGATTACTGCACTACTTTCTCAGAATTGAAATCATTCAGTTAGATTCTAGGATAAATTTATCACAATCCATGTATTCTCTTGATTTGCTTACGAGGTTGAACATGGATGATTGTAATCCAACTCGTACTCTCTTCTTGTCTGGTGTGAAGCTTGAGGTTGATTGTCCTACACCACTTTTTGATGCAACTCTATATCGGTAACTCATGGGCAGTCCTATCTATCTCACACACACTAGACTTGACATATCCTATGTAGTTTGATTGGTCTCACAGTTTATGCAAGAGCCACATGAGTTGCACTAGAAAGCACTAAAGTGGATTCTTCACTACATTCAAGGTTTGCACAACTATGGAATACACTACATAACAGGGATAGAGGTTGATTTGATTAAATACATATATTTAGATTGGGCTGGAGATATTGATAGTTGAAAATCCACTTTAAGGTATAGTTTTTCAC
This sequence comes from Torreya grandis, assembly GCA_037957365.1. NCBI lineage: Eukaryota > Viridiplantae > Streptophyta > Pinopsida > Cupressales > Taxaceae > Torreya > Torreya grandis. The sequence goes on along the minus strand of JARHVA010000025.1, from coordinate 9,008,217 downwards.
TTGGTTTGGGTCCAATAAGTTGGTCAAGCAAGAAGTAACATGCAATTGCTTTATCATCTACACAAGTAAAATATAAAGGGGCTATCAATTCCACCACTAAAGTAATCTAGCTTTAGGGGATTTTCACTAAGTTCATGTCCAGTTTCATATGCCAACAATCATCTACTATGACAACTAGAGCACTATCTAGATTTACAGGAAGATGGTTCTTCATCAAGGACCAAGCACATAGAGGTTCACATTCATTTCATCAGGGAGGTTATCAAAGATCTTTGATACTATCCAACAATGGAGTAGATTGTAGATATTCTAACCAAGCCTTTCATAGAGAGTAAATTTGTTCATTTGTGAGCTCTCATTGGGGTTAGGGCTACTCCACCTTCTTCTTCCTCCTATGGAGGTTCATCACTATGTACTTGGGTAGCTTTCAATGTCATGACCCAATTATCATATCACCTAAGTTATGCTTGGGGGGGTGTAGGTGTAGTGCTTTTTCCCACTAAGTTTTTCCTACATGGCCATATGGGCTTTCTATGTATTTAAGCTTCTTTGGTTAGTTATAAAGGGTCCATAGGCTAATTTTATTTAATTGTAATTAGTTAATAAAGAAAATTATAAGCTTCCTCATGTTTCCCTAATTTTCTCTATATGCACCCCACTTTTCCTTTTTGGAAGGTTAATTGACTCGTTCACATTTTGTAATAGACAGGTTAATGCATATTTTTTTATCTCTTTAAATTTTTGAGCTCTCTCTATAGGAATCAACATTGATTTCTTGAACGCTATTCAGATATATTGGCACACTCTTTCAATAAATTTAACTTATAACAGATGTAACTGACATTATAATATGGTTTTAAACTATATAATATAGCATCTTCCATTGAAAAGATTTTATAATTGTAAATCATGTTAACATTTGTTACATAGACTTTATTTTCAAAAGTAGGATTTTCATCCATAGTTTAAACATATTTTATCTACAATGATAATATCTATTATTTTTGTCTTCATTAGTGATGATATGTATATGTTAGTGGTGGATCTTAGAGGACCTTGATTTGTTAAGTCTCATTTTTTTTATTACTACTTATGTTAAAATTTTGAGATTGTATATAGTTGGATAATGGTTCACACTAGTCGGATGTTGGTGTAGGATACTAATTATTCCATTTAATTATTAATAAATAATCTGTACACATGTAGCTTCAACTTAATTATGTGTGATAAGAAGTTATGTGTGTGATAGGGTGAGTTCCACCTAGAGTTTAATTGAGTACCACTGTGAGTTCTCCTATGAGTTCCATAGTGAGGTACATTTAGTCTCATAATGAGTTATCATGTGAGTTAACTCTCCCTATTCCATATTCCTCTGGATCAGTCTATTGTAATATAAAAATATAATCCATAAGTAAGAGAGTTTAATACATAAGGTAATTATTGCATATCCTCTTCCATGTTTCTAAATATAAGTAGGGTCATTCTTGTAAAATTACTTGTGTACTCAATCTATAAGAAGATCACCTACTAGCCCCTTATGACATGGTACCAAAGAAGCTTATTGGTAAGCAAAGCATTTTAATACAACAAGGAATTGTTGAATATCTTCTTGCATGTTTCTAAATAAATACAAGTAGGGTCATCCTCATTGCCGAATACTTGTGTGCCAACTCTAACAAATGATCACTTACTTTCTTATTTTGATATGCAACAAAGGCATTGTTAATTGATTTTTTAGTCCATTAAGGTGTAGAAGAGGTGAAATATCAAAGACTTGACTATGAGAAATCAATTTTTTTGATAGTTATGATGAGGATGCCAAGTAGACTTTGAGGGTAGAACCTTCATGAATATCCACCAATGTCACACCATTAGGTTATTTGAGGCTATTGCATCACCATTATCCTCTCACAACATAGAATACAACTTGTTTGAATTCCTAGTGGTGTTAGCATAGGTTTGAGTCTCATCTCCTACCACAGATAAGACTTGCTAGTAAAGTAGATTTGTATAATCAAACCATTGATTGCTAATGATAGTGAAATACTAAATGGTCATCGAGTTGATTATAGAATTTGTGATTTTGGGCAAGTCTTCTTTATCAGTGATGCCATAGCTAATGTATTTTAGGTCTGAATAGCTACCTACTAAATTTGGTTCTTCATAAAATGTTAATATTGTATTGTGATATCCACTTTCATGTTGAAGTCTTGGAATAAATCACAAGTAGTCAACTACCCATAAAGGTATATAATAGAAGAAAAGATTGAAAGATATGACCTACTAGCAAAGGATACCTATATATACATATCGGACATATGTATGTAAATGGTTCCGTATGACTCAAATTGACCTTTGTGACCTCCAATGGTAGTAGTACCACTCCAGCTCCATTTTTTCCCTTGTGATACAAGAGCATCATCATTAGGTTGTAAATAAGACATCTTTATGTGTTGGTAATGACAAATCCTTCTCAAACATACCTCTCACTTGTAAGGTCATATGCGTTAAAATATGTTTTACCTCTAAAAAGAATATTTGGATTTAAATGTACTTAAGAGTGATTAATTTGTCATATGGTCTTAATGTATTGGAGTAGATATTCATCCTCTAACTAATGTAGAACATCCTCAAAGTGAAGTAAAAAGGAAATCAATGTAAAAAAGGAGTATAGATAGGAATGAATTATTATGGATAAAGTCCAATAAAAGGTTTATTGGGATGGTTATCGATGATAAAATCCATTAACAAGTGAATATTCTTTGAAAGCCCAATATTATTCCATGAGTTAAGTTATTCCTCATAAGTAGTAGAAACAAACAAACCATGTATATAAGTTCTTGCGTGGAGATAAGTCTAAGTGAGAATTAGTAAGGAACTGTATGTAGTAGAGTATGAACAAGAGCAGAATTTGGAGAGTAGAATAGGATAGAGAGATAGAGGAGTGTAATTAGAAACAAGAATTTTTATTTATTTATGATAGACTACAGACTGTGTGTGTAATGTGAGGATTTTATCAATAAAAAAGAGTGTGTTTATTGATGTTACAAATTATTTATATATTAGCACGTGTTTCTTGCATATTTGTGTAGTTAATAAGGTTTGGAATAATATTTAAGGTGCTAATATATGACAGTGTAAAGAAGCGTTAAAGGTCTGTGCAGTAGTAGATTTGAAATAAGGAGGAACAAACATGTTTTGAATTACATGGAGACTCAATAACTATTGCCCATTTATGATATAATAATATAGTTTCTATTTGATACATAATCTAAAGAATATCATTTTAAATAATGGAAAATTCTATCAATTAAATCCTCTCAAGCCTAGAAGTATATACACATTCAATTACAATGAAATTGTTCTTACATGTTTTTGTGTACAAAGCTTTATTTGTTGATTGGGAAAGTTGATATGAAGTATATATCAGGTGATCTACATGTAAAATTTTTTAGAAAGTCCATAGATGGTATGTATAACCAATTTGATTATGTCATGTATGGCAACTAAGTCACTGTGACAGTTAAGGTTAAAATGATATTTTATACATTTTAGAGGTTTGATTATCTATTGTTTATACTTCATCCTTTACTACAATCTTAAACCTGAGTAAGAGTTTTTTTACCTCAAAAGGAATTGTAACATATGATTTAACCTATTGCAAGGCCATCTAAATGTGGGTTGAATGATAAACAATGGTATAATACATATCTCATTCATTATCATTGTTGGATCATTTTTATTATTTTATTTTATTAGGTATGAGTTTGTAAACCAATATGGTAATCATTAGGAGTGGAAGAATTATAATCTTTTAGAGGTGCTTAAGGACAAGGACCAAAATTAGTAAAGGAAATTAACAAATCAAAAGTCGTAATCTCAAGGGATTATAAGATGTATCAATTAAAAGACCCAAAGGAGAAAAAATATAGACTTATTGGTCTTAAGAATAATCTCAAAGGTAATCAAGTAGACTGTCTTATTGAATATGGCATACTTTTGAGAGTTTCATTTGAAATTTGAATGGAATCGACAATGTTCTTGAATGATAAAAGAATGCAAATTGGACAATGAATAAGTTCAAAGATAAGAAAAAAAAATCAATTAAACAAGGGTAAGTCAAGTATCCAAAGATAGTATTTCAAAAGTGTAAGATTTCCATCACCTTGCTAAAAGTCAACACCAAATTGGCCTAAGAAGAATTAAAAATTAAATCATGTTTTTAATTTTATTTAAATAGCTTTGTATATTTGTAATAAAAACCCCTAAAATATGATTTTTTTTTTTAAAAAGTACATGTAGGGATAGATTTTTTAAACTTCTAGTGTAGTTTTATTAAATAGGCCTCATTTACATGAAATGCATTGTGTCATATCTTTTCATCATTAGCTCAAAATTGAGAACAATTTATTCCAAAGTTTCAAGTTTTTTAATTTTCCACGCATTGGTATACCTTGTTTTTAAAAATGGACTAATGCTATAAAATTGCATATTCAAGAGAGGTTGCCTATTTTATGGGTCCTATTACTTTCTATAGCATACTTCATGCACTAATTACTCTCATTTATATGAAATCATTTTCAACCCAGTTCGAACTCCACATCTAGAGTGTACACCATTGTTTTCCCTTACTTTATAATTGCTTGCTCACTTAGATCCATTATCAACTATGCCTGAAATCCCTTTCATAAACATAATTTAAGGGTTCATTTCAATTTTTCTTGTGTAGTTTTTCATTATCCTAGTGTCTTCTCTCGATCATGTCAACCCAATTTGAGAGACTCAAGAAGAGGAGTTGTTTCATCTCCATTAATCCTTCTTGGGAAGGATAATTATGTGTCATGGTGTGCTTACTTGAAACTCTTTATCACACACAAGATTCATATTCCATTCCTATATGGATAGATTCCTACACCCACTGATCTTATTTAGTTCAATAAGTTTGCTAATAATGATGAAAACATTTTTGCCACTATGCTACTACATGTTTTCATGGATTGTCATTTCCATTGGTAATATATAGAGTGTCCATGCACTATTTGAAGCATACTACAGATTCTTATATCCTACTATGACTTACACCACACCTGGTCATCTTCCAAATATCTCTTCTTAGATTAGACTAATATACACTCTCTTTATGCCTTTATTTATTATGATGATACATCCATGGTAAATAGTATTCATCCTTATATTGAGCCCTCATTATAGGATGAGATTATTCTAGACCTTAGTTGTCTCATTATATATTGAGAGTATTGACGACCCATATGTTATTGTGGACATTCATCTTGCAAATCCGAGTGCTTCATTTAAAGACTAGTCTTTAGTTTCAATGGTTGTTAAAACTTACTCTCCTCTTGCCATAGACATTATTTCATTGAATATTCCATTTCTATCTTCTTCTTTAGATGTTCTCTATTATTCATTTTATGTTTCTTCATTGCCATCTTGAATAACTAGTATTATGATATCTCATTAGACTTTGGAAAATTCGAGCATTAGTAGGGAGACATTTAAGTATTTTTCAGAGATCTACATCATGATTCCTATCTACATTCCACTTAAGTGTGAGTTCATCTATTTAATATCTTATGGGTTTTTTTCTTTTGAAATCAAGAGACAACATTTGTAGGGACCTACTATAACATTCCCCATGTAACAATTTTTTCATACCTTTTCTATTTTATTTATGGAGGCACACATCGTTAAACTTTTGTAGGATACTAGGTTCATTAATATGTACTTGGGTACCTCATCAGGCCTCATTCTTTGGACCTGATTTTCTGGCCCACCTAAGCTATTATTAAGGGTGGGGGATGTTGGAGTGGAAGTTTTAGTCCTACCTTATTTTATTTGTCTCTCCTTTTTCTTTTTGGTGGGCGGGCGGGGAGGAGAGTCAGTGTTTCCCTCTAGGTTTTCTCTTTTTACTCCACTTTTTAGAGAGTCACATTATAAATGTGTGCCTTATCAGTACTTGTTGTCAGGACCCATATTTTCTTTTCCTCTATGTAATCTATGCTTAAGGGGGGGTTGGTGTGGGATATTAATTATTCCATTTTCTTATTAAATGAATAATCATTACAAATTTAGCTTCAACTTAATCGTGTGTGAAAAGAGGTTAAGTGGGTGAGGATAAGTTCCACCTAGATTTCAACTGAGTACCACTACGAGTTATCCTATGAGTTCCATAGTGAGTTACACTCACTATCACAATGAGTTATCCTATGAGTTAACTTCCCCTACACCTTAATATTGATATTCACCAGGCTATTGTAATAGAGTAGATAATTGTTAGGTAATTTAGTTTAATACATCAAGAAACTATTGCAAATCTTCTTGAATATTTATGAATACAAGTAGGGTCATTATTGTAGAATTATTTTTATGCTCACTCTATCAGAATATCACCTACTGTCCTATTCTCACATGGGATCTATTTTCAACATGGTTCTTAAGATCATTTAATTTTATATATTATTCATGTGTTTAGTTTTTTAAAATATATATTTATTATACATTGAAACATGAAGAATTCGATACTTTTAATGGGTGTTGTCATTAGGAAAAAAAAAAGTGCAAAATATAAATTAATTCAAGAATATTAGATTGCTTTAAAAAATCAAAGTTACTTTATCATGTTTATTCCAACTAGGCTTGTATCAATTTGCATTAAATAATCCCATATTCTTACATCTCCTCTTCCATATGCTGTAGTAGCCTATTTTAAATTTTATAACACACTAAACATTATAATACTCAACATCATTTACATATTATAGGTAGATACTAGTCACTAAACAACCATTGCTAATACTTTATCTCATGTTATTAGTATTTAAATTTATATATTACAACTAATTCATAAATCATGATAAAACCAAACTAGATTGAAATTTTATACTGATAATTTCTTATTAGACGAATAATGGATAAAAATATTAATTTAAAATATAATTTAATGTAGCTTTGTAATACTTAATACACACCAAAATGTTAATAATTATTTCCATGTTTATGATCAAGGATATACTTGTCCAAGTTTTGAAAATAATTAATTAATTTCATTCAAATGATGTACTCTTTCAAAAAATAATTTAACATATAAACATTTAAAAGAGAATATCAATTTGCTTAGTTAAAATGTAACTTAATAAAATTTATACCAATGATATTTCCATCTTATTTTTGTAAGGTTATGGTAAAAATATTATAAGTAGTGTTTGGATACTACTATTGTGTGTTATTTATACATTTATTCATCTGAGTGGCTTTCAGCTCAACCATCATTATTAAAAATATTAATTTTTGATGTGATCTCATGTCCCCTATTTTTATTTAGAGTAAAAGATTTCACAGAGTTTGGAGGTTCATCCCTAAGCCAAACCTTTCCCACTTTTATTGGTTCTTACCTAATTAGGGAGTGTCTTTGGGGAGATACATTATACTTGTTATATAGATTAATTATTGAATTTTTGTAGAGGAAAATAAAATAAGACACTATTTGATTTTTTTTTTAAATGCAATTTTTTTTGAAAACAAATACCAGAAATTTCATACCTTAAATGATTTTTGTCCTCTTTTATTATTTTTCCCTTCAAAATTGCTTCTATGCCGAACTAGTTATTCATTTTGTAGGGTGGCTCTAAGTATTTCCTAACTTAGCCTAAGATTTTAACCCTAAGGCCCCATTTTATTTATTAATACAAATAGGACCTTAGTCTTAACATCTTAGCCTATGTTCCAGTCTGAGTCCCCTTTTTATGTTAGCTCAATCCCTTGTTTATACCTTAGCCTAAGGTTTTAATACTATAGCCCTGATCTATTTATTAATACAATCAAGCTGTTAGGATTAACACCTTCATCTGAGTCTTTATCATCAAGATCTTGACCATAACCTGCTTGCACTTCACAGGATCTAGCAGCCCTCACTTTATCATGGATTTTGATCAAACAAAGAAAAGAAAGCTTGAGCTTCAACTTAAACATCATGCACCTTAGATAACATAATTGTTCATGCTTCCTTATGGACTTTAGATTATAATTCAGGAGTAAAATCTATATGATCCTGCATATAAATCCATAGCTAATCACATTCAAGCTCTCAGAACATGACCAATGGTACTTGCTTCATCACGAAGACTCGACTGGATGGAGTGAGGCTAGAATAATTGACATGTAGCACCCTTGTATTCAAGGATTAAAAGTAAAGAGACCCACCTGGCAGAAATAACCAATCATGAGTAATCTCTCAAATCATGATTGACGGATGATGCTTCATTATAGATTTTGATCTGATTGAGCTGATTAAGTCCAAGATCTTGGGAATCCCTATGGATGTGCCAATTGGAATTATTACATTAGTTCATGATAATTTTATGAGATTAAAATTTACATTCGTGTGACCATCATTTGACATCCATAGAGATGTATTTGATGTCCACACAACCATCAACATTAATCCCACTAAATTAAAAGCTTCACTAGCTAATACAGCCATCATTTGATGTCTGTGAGGATGTATTTGATGTCCATGAGACCAAAAAATTTAAGCTAATGAATTATCCCACTCAAAATCAAAATACACTCTAAAATCTTGATGGAAGGCTCGAAAATGACTTTACAGAATGAAGGAAGTGCTCAAACAATGCTCAAATACTAGAAATATTCAAATTGCAAAATGTGTAAATGATCTTATGATATAAATATACATAAAAAAAGCCTTAGTCTAAATTTATACTTTAAGGTCCCCATGACATTTTGTTTAAATATCATGAACCTTAAACTATAGACTTATACTAAGTCTTATTTTAAAAGGAGAGTCCTTATGGCGTAAAAGTTAGACCAAATGCTTCTAGCTTAGAGTTTTAAAGTGATTGTTGTTAGACCATTATGGCATGTTTATCCCTTTGAGTATTTTTTATAAAGCCTTGGCATAAATATTTTAGACCAATGCATACAATTTTTTTATTAATAATGGTGTAAACATTGGCCTGGAATATTTAGGCCATGGCCCCTTGCATATAAATTAACAAAATTAGGCATAAAACCATTATCCTAAGGTTTATTTCATGCTTAAATAAACAAAACAAACCTTAATCTAAGGGAATTAAGCCTAAATCATGGTGTTAATAATGTATTAACTTAAATTTTGGGCATTTCTATAGATCAATGGTTCATTCTTTGTCATTGTATTTTGATCTAATGATGCGAAGTTCTTGTAGACTTTTCAATGAGGACTCAAACACCTATGAGTTTAATGTGTGGCAAAGGCTCATTAAAGATAGAGATGATAGGATAATCTAATGGTTCACACTTCATCTCTAGAAGATGATCAAATGATGCAAAAACACTCATGACTTTTCAAAATCCCATTAGCTTACCACATGGCATTAAATAAAGCACTGACATAAGATTTAGAGCATAGAGAAACATGTAAAGATGACAAGTGTCACAATTAGAGGGTTTGCGATAGTAAGGGACAATCATATGAAAGGTTCTAGATTACAATCAATGACTTGTGCTAAATATAAGATTTTGACCCTACAGTGTGAAATAAATGAGGCATTTTAAAATGCCAATGGCTAGTGCTCAAATAGCATTTATGAAAAATGCCATGAAAGGCCAAAACTAATGCCACATAGGTGCCATGCAAGGAAAAAATAACAAAATACAAGATCTTATAGGCTCAAAAATTTAAAGGTATAAAGGCAAAGGTCCAAATCAAATCTAGGGCACATATAAGCCAAAACTTGGATATATTCCATCATTAAATCCTTAAAACCCTAAACCTTGAATAAAAATGACCTAAACGGACTCAATTGGTTAAAATTTTATCCAAGGGGAACTTGATTTTGATTATGAGCACAAGAGAGATTTCACCAAGATCATTTCCAATCTAGTGTTATCAATTTCTAAGAATAGAGACAATGGTAGCATGTAGATAGTAATTAAAGGAAGAGACTGACTTCTACTTATCAACAGACAATCAAGGTCAGATATTCAAAGATATTGAATTAGACCTTGTAGCACTAAATGTCTTAGGCATTAGGAATTGGTCTGAGTTCTTCTTCATGATAGAGGAATTACCACCCCTTTTGAAGGAGGAACAGAGGATCACCGCAATAAGTAGGAGGCACTATGAATAGGTTGTAGTCTAGATGTTTGGCCTTCACCATTCCATGGTAAATTTTGAGGTACTACACTATATAGACATCCTTTCCCTTATATTTATTGATAATAAAGTAGATAATGAATGGATCATTAGGGAGGGAAATTCCAAGAATATATCTGATATTTCTCCTATAGCCTTTGAGAAATATACAATCTCCCTCTCTCCCATGTTGACCTATCTAAAGTCAAATAATGGACCAAAAATCATGACTTAGATTCCATCCTTATATCCTAGCTACATCAAGGACCCCATATATTATGGGACTTTGAAGGGAAAATCACAATAATCCAGTTTAAAGAGGGCATTATGGTAATAATAACCCTATTGAGCTGAGCCTTTAGAGTCCCCTCAACCACCTATCTAAATAAAATTTGGGTCCCCTTTGTCTATTTCATGGTGGAGGAAAAGCTCACCCCTCTAATTGGAGATTTAATCAGTGTCTTCCTCACCAAGGAATTCACTACCATAAAAATGAAAACCTCTAAGTAGTTTCATATGATGTCATACCTGTTAGATGCCCTACTTGCCTCAATTAACCTCACAAGGATTTAGATGGTAAAACCACCATTTCACACCACTATTCTAAATTGCTTATCTTAAAATATCAAAACCCTATGCAGTTTATTTGTGACTACATTTACCCAACCATAGTGGAGGCCATCATAGGTATTCCTATGCCTAGGGTCCATCCACTCATCAAAAAGTATGTTGAAATGATGGGAGACATATGGTATTACCCTAATTGCATAGTTATGAAGATTGAAGGGATCATGTCCTAGCCTAACAACTTACCAGTATATGTTACAAGCAAGCTTGTGAATCAAGAATATACCTCCTAGATCATCCATGGTATTGATGGGACTTGCAAGGAGAAGAGGAAGGGTATACTCCACCCCTTCCCATTGATTATTGGGAAAACTATATTAAAGGATTGGAAATAGGTGGGAATCATGTTCACATATAGGGAATAATTTAGATTTTAGCTAGATGAACTCAAAATGTGGGATCTGAAGAACATAGTGGATGAGCATTTGAAATACAAGAAGCTCCCCAAACATGAATATGTACATAAACTCAATGTTTATGAAACCATCTATATTAAAGCTAAGAATTATAAAAAGGTGTTTGCCAAGATTCAAGGGCACAACATAATATTGGAACACAAGTTGAGCAAGGATGACAAGCCATCTAAGGAGGCATGACAAAATCGTAATTTACAGTGTCTCTTACTACATGGTCCATCTAGGATATCCCAACAATTATCCGATGTAAAACAACCATAGCCATAGCCTCAGGAGCAAATCATGTAAGGCTAAAATGAACAAGGCCATCATGGCAAGGAGAAAGTAGAAGTGAGATTAGAGGAGAGACCTAAGGAGGGGCCCTCAGCGTCAATGCTACACCAAAGGCCTCCTTCCCCAATTCAATACATAGACATGATTGCCTTAGAACTAGAAGAGACACTTGAGGGTGCTCTCAAGGAGCTTACAGAGGCATATGATACAAATAGGGTGGGGAAACAGCTTGAAGAAGCCTAGATCCAAGAGGGAGAGCCTGAAGAATATAAAGGAAAAGAGCTTGTCCCTCTAACATCTTATGAGAAGAGGAAAGTAGAGCTAGCATTGGTTCTATAGGACCAAATCAGAGACCAAGATTGATCATCTCTCACCCCACAAGTGACATAAATTTATTCAATGATGAATTCCCCATTTATGGGCCATCATCCCTGACTAGTTCATTTATGGGAAATTTCAAAAGATTCCTTCTCTCTCCCATTCATGGGTCATGACCAGAGTTGCTAATGTTGAGGTATAGGATGACATGAAGCCATGGATAAGGGCTATGGTGGAGGAGTAAGAAGAAAGGAGGATTGTGGTTACTTAAGGGCTAGAAATCAAGAAGATGGATGCCCCAAGAGCATCTAGTAGCTTAGTGTGGAGGTACCAAAACCTCCTAAGTTCAATAAGCCAATCACTATCATCTAATTTAGCCTTTAAATGGCAAGGTTAGAAAGGGTAACTACCAAAACAACTATGGTTGGAACAAAGGAATTCAGCTTCCAAAAGGTAGAGCCCTGTGTAAGATTAGCCCTTGTAGGAGTTCAAAAACTTGGTAAAGCTACCATTCATGAAGAGGATGTGGAAATTTTGATTGAATCCCAATTAGCACAAGTCAAAGCTAGGGTCTAGGGCATGACGTAAACAATTATAAATCTATAAAAGGAAAAAAGGAAACCTACAAACACAATCAATTTTATTAGTACCTAAAATAATGACCAAATTGCTTGATGAGTCATTTTACGACATGTTTGAGGCACTCAAAATAATGAAGTTGAGGTAGATTATATTAGACTGATAGAGTGCATTGGGCAAGAGTTTGGTTAGCTAATGGAAAGCCTCAAAATAAAATATATCTAAACTTCTCAACATAAAAGTAAGAAAATAGATCCTAGGCTTCAAAACCATAAGTTTGGGACACTTGAGCACAATTTTAGGAATTATGGTTGGCAAGGTTCAAAGTTTGAGTGCATGGCACAATGATGTGGAAAGGATCCTAGAAGATGATAAGGAGTTAATTTTAAGGATTGAATAGACTTTTTGGACTATGCTTACAGAACCTACAAAACCCACTACCCTTGGAATCATAAGTGATGAGGAATTCAGACATAGAGCTACTTTGGTAATTTAAAAAATCAAAGGAAAGAGCCAAGGCAAATATGGGCTGATAATAGTATGATCCTAAAAATTATATTCAATGTTGGAGAGAGGATAAATGAAGCTAGGAGAATTAAAGAAGCCATGGCTAGAAATAACAAAGAGTTTGATGACCTAGAAAATCAAGAGGAGGAGCATATCTTGAAGCCTACCATGGATATAGAGCTAGTTGACGAGCAACTTACTAAGGCCATGAACATTCTTAATAAAAAACAAGCAGAGGCCCTACCAACAAATTAGATAATATTCTATTTTGTAGAATTTTGTAACATTTTGAAATAGAATATTCCATTATAAAGGTATATGATATTTTTTAATCATATTTACCTCTAGGTCAGTATGATTGTGAAAAGAACATGTACTTTAGAACATGTAAGGAAAGTTGTCCTTATCTTTGTACACCTGTATTTTGTGACTGATTTGTATACTAACTGATCTTTCTATAAAGGCATGTATTACCATTTGTAAAAGCAAGATAATTTTGTGAAAAATTTTTACACTTGAATCAATTAATATAATCAAGGAATTATGTAAGGATTATCTATATTTGACATGCCAATTGCTAATATAGATTTTCTCTCAATTTCTAGTAGATATTTCAAATTTGAATGGTGTCTTTGAATTCTGAGTTGCATTTTATAATCACAGGGTTTCTAATTTGTGCATATACTAGATTAGTAGGAGGATCTTAGGTTTTGATTCACTTTATTTTGCTTTGTATTCAAATGTGCTAATGCTATTTGATTATAGTAGTAAATCCTTAAATTAGACCTGGTTCCTACTTGTGACTCTTTACATTATCCTTTGATGTTTGCCTAATATATAGTGGAATTTGAGCTTAGCTATTTTGCATTATATATTGGTTGAATGCATAATCATTTATAAGTGATTTCTTGTCATAATGTTTAAGACTGAAACTGGAAATCACTCATTTCTTTTCTACCTTACCCTTCTCTTTGATCCTTTTTACACCTGATCACTTTAGTTTTTGCTTCATTATAAATATATATTTAGATTAGTCTGTAGCTTAAATCTGGATCATAATTCACTAAGTATTAACAAATATTTTCTGTAATTCATAAATAATGTAACAAGGTGGCTCCTAAGGAACAAATCATATAAATATAATGGAATAGTTTATCTTTATCTGCTGCTATTTCACCACAAGTAACTAGATATCCAAAAACTTGCAACTCATGCTTTGAATTTCCTAAATTTTAAAATGAGAAGTGTTCTTTAAACACTAAGAGCACCTGTGGTTCATTTATAAGCATCAATAGGAGAAACTTCACTGGTGCTAGGAGGGTTGTGAATTCTTTGAATCTTTGTTGATCTTAGTCTATTTTATCTAAATATTAGTGTATCTTTGTGTTTTTGAGTGAATTCTTTGCTTAAAAGTATAAATATCATTGAACATTGCTATTTGTGATGAATCTTTGTGTTTCGTTTGAAGTTATTTAGGTATTAATGTTTGTTTTCAATAAATATAGCTTGAGCTTTCAGAATCCATAGTATCTAAGGTTAGGATGGCTCATTTTGATCAAAGGTAGGCATATATTTCATAGATATGAGTTCTTTTAAGCTTAGACTTATAAAAATAGACCATATTTATGTAATTGAATGCATCTTTGAGCTAATTCAATCAAAGATCAACATTATTTGTAGTTTTTCATACCACCTTTATAAAATAAGCTCAATGCACAGGTCTAAATCTTATTCTTTACAAAATTTAACTTGATACATCAATCAAGATCTTCAAATTTCAAGCTAAAATTGCTTAGGCTTAGAACAAGATCACACTCAAAGACCAGGGAGCCTTTACATGAGTTGGAGGTCCATAGAAAAGTTAGACATGAAAAAGGTAGATGTAGGAAATCCAAGTCTCTTCCAAATTCACAATTTAAGGTTACATGTGCCTTCAACCTTCATCTAGGTATGGCTTGGTTGGGGGAATCTTCAATTAATGTGACAGTTGTGTTTCATGATCTCCCAAGAAACCCTAAGAAATATCTGACTACATTTAGTTCAACCAAAATAATAACTACTAAATAACATATAGAATCTTTTAAAGATGCCTTAAGGTTACTAAATGTTGTGCATGAGGATGTAGAATGTAGGTTGTTTCCATTTAATTTTAAATATGTAGCTTATGAATGGTTTTTAAATTTTCCTAACAATTATATAAAAAGTTGGAATGATTTCAATAATGTGTTTATAGATCAATTTATTAAGATTTTTAGTCCTTGGGTTATTTACCATCAATTCACTGCCATGATAAGGGATGTTAGTGAGCCTATCAGGTCTTTTAATGCTATATTTTAGAAAATGTATAGTAGGACCATAGAGCCTTATAAGTCTGATGATATTCTAGCTTTAGAGATCTACAAAGATGTAGTGGATCCTATGACCTCTATATTCTTGAAAAGTATTCCAGCTATAACTACTTTGGCCCAGGCCTATTCTGAATCAGTGACCATTAATGTTCAAAATCAGCCCCAAGGGAAAATGGCATATTCTATTGCAAAATGTCAATCCAAAATGCCTGTGATGAACTTATTCCCAAATAATAACCAAAATATCTTAGCATTAAACTAGCTACCAAACCTAACTCAATTGCCATTAAGTCATGCAGTTCCCAATCAAAACTTAGGGTTCTTAAACCATCCAACTAATGGTTTAAATCCAAATTATCAAAGGGCTTTGGTACCATTTGCTAACAATAACCATGTACATAATTATAAAACTCCTAAAAATGAGAATGAGTCTATCTTGAAAATGGTTCAAAAATTAAACACTAATTTCCTTCAGTTGCAAAAATAAGTAAGCAATACCAAAGAGCACTTTGGTAGGAACTTCTCATTTCAAAGGTTTAATAGGCCAAATAATAGATTTTAGAATGATAATTTTCATAATAATTGGAATAATGACCCATCTTCTAAAAAGAAGACCATAGACATTATTAACCTTACTGATATTACATTACCTAATTATCATAGGGTACATTGCACAACCAAGCATGGGGAAATTAATTGTATAGAATTTTTAAAAGCCTTTGAGGCTTTACAAGAGGATTTGGATACATTTAAAATGGTCCCTAAAAAATAAGGTAGTGTAGGTACCACTAGATTTAAGTCATCTAATAAAGCCTTCATGGTGGACACCTTTGATTTCCCCTTTTAAGAGGAAAATGAACATGATGAGATCCTTGAGGAGATCCAAGCCTTTCAACAGTTCTTGAAAAATAACTACCCATTAAGTAATAGGGATAAAAGGCAGCCTTTGATTAACTCAATGCCTCAATAATTTTGGAACCCCTCTAGACACTTTTTCAAGCAACAATCTTGAGCCACCTAAAGGGAGTACTTCTAAACCCAACATTGAAATTTATAGTTCTTCTAATACTGGTTATAACATATTTGAGGACGTGAAGAAGATAATGGCTAATACTAATTTTCATGAACTCGCATAGATTAAAAGTAAAGGGACTTTATGTTGGAGTCATTGTCAAAAGGGTCCAATAACCTACCAAAGACTGATCATGCCAATATGATTGTGCACAAAGCCAAAGCTAAACCTCCTCCTTTCTTGCTCACTATTAGGATGTTTGGTAAGATTATGGTTCTTCTACCAATATCATGCATGTAGGTATATGCAAATAACTCAATTTAACACCTATAATCTAGTAGAGTTGTCACCCAATTAGACAAATCTTGAGTCAAGGTTGTAGGGGATTTGTTAAATGTTCACCTGAAACTAGATTCTAGACAAAGGGTGTAATAATTCATTGATATTCAAGTGGTTGATATACCTAATGTTTATGGTATCTTATTGAGTATGGAATGGAGCAAAGCTTTAAATGGGTACATGTCCATATATTTCTCACATCTATGGCTACCTTGTAAAGGAGTTCTTAATCAAATCAGGGTTGAGAGAGAACCAAGGATGAAGCACATGATAACAGAATACAATGATATAAATGAGAGGGTCAACATAATCAAATCAGACATAGGGGTTTTCACCTTAGAAAATAATAAGGCATGTGATCCCAAGAGTGCTCATGTTGTTCTTCAACTAATAAAGCATTTTGATGGTGCTAGGTGTAATGTTGGATCAAGTGTTAGTATCATTTTAAATGAGCCTAATAATATAAATTACCATAATTTTTACAAGATCCAATTCCATTATACTAAAAATATTTCTATGTATGAAGCCCCTTATCCTAGGTTTACAATTTGTTATAAAAAACAAGGTCAAAAAATTGCTAGTTTATGGGGATTTAAGAATAGTGGTCAACCAGGTAAGAAGCAAATACCAATATAAGCTCTCATACTTGAAAAGGTATAAGTTTAGGGTTTTGGATTTGATTGAATCATTTTATGCCTTTTGAATCATTTCCATCCCAAGAGGATAAAACCAAGTTATTGATGAGTTGGCATCTATTGCATTCAACCTTATGGCCAACCAAGATTCCCCTAATTTCAGCATTGAGCTAATCCCTTATCCTTCAATACCTAATAATGTTAGCCATTTCCATGTTTACAATGATAATCAGTAGATATTCTATTTCATGACTAATTATGAAGCATTTGATGCTTGTATTATTGATGAGACTGATGAGAATACATCTAAAGAGGACAAATTTGATGGTAAAGTCAATCAATTTAATAATAGCAAGATCCCCAAGGGGATGATTGCTTTGGAGAGACTGTTTGATTAAGACAAACTGGCTAAATTTCCAAGGTTCCCAAGGTAAGTGGGAAATATTTTAATGCTATTGATCTTGGCCTCCAAGATCAACCCTAGCTAGTAAATCTTGGAAAAGCTTTCACAAACATTGAAAATAAGAAAACTAAATATCTCCTTACCCAATATAGGTATGTCATAGCTTGGTCCCATGATGACTTAAAGATCTTAGATCTAAGGGTCATTACCCATACTATACCCCTTAAGGATATTTTCAAACCATTTAGGTAGAAATAGAGGCCCATAAACCCTATCCTAGAACCCATTATCTTTAAGGAGGTCAAAATATTATTAGATGCTAGGATAGTCTTCCCAATCAGGAATTCTACTTGGGTGGCTAACTTGGTGCTAGTGAGGAAGAAGAATGGTGAGATTATACTTTGTATTGACTTTATAAACTTAAGCAAAGCATAAAAAAAAGATGACTATCCCCTTCTTTGTCTAGACCAAGTAATTCAAGTTATTTCAATTTTAGGTATCACGTCTTTTCTTGATGACTTTTTAGGTTACAACCAAGTGTTTGTTGATAGAGAAGATAGGATTAAGATAGATTTTAGTGGGGAACCTTTGCTTACAATAAGATGTCCTTTGAGATAATCAATGGAATAGCTACCTTCCAAATAGATATGGACCATGCCTTCCAAGGCTTGATAGGTAAATGCATCATTATTTATATGGATGATCTAATAGTTTTTTTCTAAAATAGGGAAGATCACTTTATGTATTTGCAACGAGTGTTTGAAAGATGAAAAAGTTATGAAATTTCCTTAAACCCTAAAAAATGTATCTTTTATGTGACTAAAGGTAAATTATTAGTTAATTTTATAACCAAGGATGGGATCTCTATAGATCCTAAAAGAGTGGAAATTATATCTAGAATAGAAACTCCAAATAGTAAGAAAGAGCTAAAGTCATTCTTTGGTAAGATAAATTTTATAAGAAGTTTATTTCTAGCTTTGCAAAGATTTTGAAGCCACTAAATGACATGCTAAATAAGGATTCCAAGGTCACATTGAATGAAGTGTCTAGAAAGGCATTCAATGATATCAAGGAATCCATTATCCAAGCTCCAATCCTTATAAGTCCTAATTTCTCAAGGAACTCTACCTCTATTAGTCCTTTGCATCTGACCACACTATGGTTTTAGTATTAACTCAAAAAATTAATGGGTGTGATCACCAATAACTTTTTTGAGAACTAATTTTAAGAATGTCGAGTTAAATTATTCATTGATTGATAAACATGCATATGAATTAGTTAAGATAGTTAACAAATTTAGGCATTACATTCTTAGAAATAAAGTGTATGGTATCTTACCAGACCCTACCACCAAACCTATGCTAAGTTAGAATGAATTGGGAGAATGTAGAGGTAAATGGATGTCAGTTTTGTAGAAGTACGACTTGGAAATGAAAATAAAAAAATCGATGAGATGCCAAAGTTTGATCCAAATGATTGTCAATACAAACCCTAGGTTAAGTATTATGCAAGTGGATCAACAAAACCTTCAAGATAGTGAGTGGTATGATTCAATCATACATTTTATAGTTAATGGTATTTGTACTACAAGATTATCTAGGGAGCAAAATACGGCCCTAAGGTTAAAGGCAAGACACTACTTGATCAAGGATGGGGTTTTATATATGAGAAATTTTGAATGGAATTATTTTATGTGTCTCACAAGAAAAATCTTGGAAGTGGACATCTATCTGGGAGGACCATAGCTCAAAAAATTCTTAGAGCTAGATATTATTGGCCAACTATTATTTTTAAGGATGCTCACAAACATGTGAGGGAGTGCCGCTCATGTTAGATTTTTAGCATTAAGGATCCAAAGGCAGCAATGCCTCTGTAACCAATCTGAGTTGACATAACCTTTGCTCAATGGGGATTAGACTTTGTTAGGGTGAACAACCCTAATTACCATAGACTGTTGTATGAGGTAGAATAAAGCTATAACCATTAAATAATTTAGGATTGAAGAAGTGATCAACTTCCTGGAGGAAAACATCTATACTAGGTTTAGAACTCTAGTCTCTCTTGTGTGTGGCAATGGGTCTGCATTTGTATCTATAGAGATGACTGAATGGGCTTATGATAATGGCATCACTCTTAAGTTTGCATCCAGCCATTATCCCTAAGGGAATGAGTCTCTAAATCTACCAATAAGAACCTAATGAAGGCTATCAAGAAGTCTATTGTTGACAAACCTAAGACTTGGCATAAGCTCCTTAAATTTGCACTTTGAGCTGATTGGATAAGAATCAAGCAAGCCTTAAGATCCTCACCATTTTTATTAGTGTATGGACAATAACTTATTTTTCTTATCACTCTCAAGTCATAAAAATGGTGTATGGACAATAACTTATGGTGGTATAACACTTCCTTTCATACATAATAAAAAATAATTTATATGTGGAATTATATGTGTATCAAACCCCATTCATAACCTCATCATTGAGGGTACAACCAAAGGTTTGAGATATTGAGTAATACCTTCAACATTAGCAAAATATATCAGATAGTCTAAGAGAAGATTTGGTAATGACACATAAATGAATCAAGCAACAAGAGGATCAAAATCACAGTGAGAGGAATTTTTATGTGGATGATTAGGTATTTTTTATCTTATATCCATACACTAAAATGTTCTTAAAGAAAAAAAAATGGTAATACAGTTTATTCTAAGTATTACAATCCTTATCATATCTTAAAAAAATCGACAACATTGCATATAAGTTGGAGCTACTTGAGTCTACATGTGTAAGGCCCTTCATGGGAAAACAAGGAAATTATGAAAATCAATGATGATACTACCATGATGGTTTTGATTACAAGGTGATCAGATCATGTATATGGTAAGAGTTATCTAATCAGTGCTTAAATTATTGCCTTATGTTACAATTGAAATTATACATGCATTAAGTGCCACATGAATATCACTTCATGACCTTGTGAATTTATTGCTAAGATGATTATGTTGGTTTATATTTTATTATCTAGCATCCTATGATTATAATATTTGGCTATTAGGATAGTATATTCATGGGTGAAATAAGTGTGCAGGAACAAGCCATTGCCAATGAAGGTAAAAAGGACTATGTTAGGAATTATTACATCATGTGTAATCCCACCGCTAACATTAATCTTGTAATAAACCTT
This sequence comes from Torreya grandis, assembly GCA_037957365.1. NCBI lineage: Eukaryota > Viridiplantae > Streptophyta > Pinopsida > Cupressales > Taxaceae > Torreya > Torreya grandis. The sequence continues at coordinate 8,987,424 of JARHVA010000025.1, read as the reverse complement.
GTTTGATCTTAATTGAATGACTATATAACTTTCATCCTTATATTTAATATTTAATTATAATCTTTGATAGGTTGGTCAAACCACCTTTAATCTTGTGAACTTTAATGCATGAGAAGAAGTGGAGCAATGTCTACTTTGTCTTGTTCTAACTTACAAATCTATCCATTCATTGGCCACTGCCTTGAACTAATGAGAGGAGGTGGATTGATCTTGGGATAAACCATAGATATTTGTAATATATATCATGCACCATTAGGGGTTGTCAAAAGATCATACATTATGAAGGCATGGGATGGCAAGAAGAGTGGTTGGTCAATCCAAGGAAATAACAGACACATGTCATGTTTTGATTAGGTTCTAAGGAAGGGAAAACACCTATTTGATGAGGGTGGATCTTTAAGAAAATTTTATTGATGTTTTGGGTTGGAAATATTTGTATTTTTGACCAACTTGAGAGCCAAAGAAGAGATCTAGGAGGAGAGCCTCAGTTGGTAGAAACCTATAGAAAAGATCTATGGAAGGGCCTAGATCATTTGGTAGGTATCTCATTGACATGAATATCATGTTGATTGACTAAATGAAGTTTGTGTGATTATTTATTTATATATTTTGTTCAAAAGGAGTAAGATCACTTAGTTTACTTCCTCCCTTTATTTATTTTATCTATGGTTGAATCACCCCATAGTGTTATTACCCTTGTGTCGGAGTTTGGAGTTGAGATATTCCTCCATGATAGATCTAATTGTGGTACTTATGTTTACATGAAAATTATGATTTCATCATGTAATAATTTTAATGTGCATAAAGGTCACATTATTCATGATGGATTAATGGTTATGCCTCTCATGTAGAACATGATGGTAGATTGCCTAAGCCCTCCCATTACTACTTATATAAATTATATCCCATTGGTTGTATGCCTATTTGTATCAACCTGTGTTGGTGTGCCTTATTATGATTTTATGATTATGTAAATAGATTTAAGGTTGGAAACCTCTTGAATTAAATATTTTTGGTTGTCACCTTATGAGTAGTTATCTCCTTGAACCCAAGACATCTTGATTACTGTTTGCCTTTGTTTAATATCCACTATGATGTGAACATTCTTGGAGTTGGGAGTCCTACTCAAGGGTGCCTAGAGTAGTTTCTTGATGATGGAAAAAGGTTGAGATGTGAGCCCACCTTTGGTTCACTAAAGTTTCACTTGGATCAAAGAGGATATTGCCTTAAACTATTGACTTCTTGTTCTTTGTTGCTTTACATATCTATCTAGGATCCAAGTATTAATTATTCTTAGTTAAACTTATTGTATTTATGTATCAATAATTGATTATGGGAAGAATGTGAACCACCATTATTATTAATTTTACTAGTTGAATGGTGATCGAACATGCATTTGAATTCTATGGTTATCAAATAGAACATTGGGAAGGAGTGATTCTAGTGGGGTGGGCGTGAGTATATACAAACTCTCCCCCCAGACTAAACTAAAGAGAGAGACCAGGAATAGGGGGTCCTTCAATCTATTCTATAAATCGATCCGCGTCGTGTCATCTCATCTTTAGGCCAGGGCTGGGAGAAAATAGATCTCCCCCTATAGATTCTATATATATGGGGGGCGTCGATCTGAATCTCTGTGGTCCGACTGACGTCACAACACAACCGGGCCTAGTTATTATTATAGAGGACCATTTTAAAGTCTACCTAGTATATATGATTAAAAGATCTTGATACGGATCCTTGTTGAAAATGGAATCCTTTTGGATTGTTTTATATTCATGATTAAATTTGGCCAGGTTAATGACCTTAATTTATTATATCTTTAGTTAAACATTTTGTGGTTGTTTTGTGCATTAAATCTTGAGTTTCTTGTAATGGTATTACCTTGAATGAACCATATGTATCTATCTATGAAGTATAATTCTTATGTTGAGGAATGTGATATATTATGCCAATGATTTGGAATATTAATATATGAGTTGTGCTTCTTTTATGAATCTCGTTAGGATAACCCATTCATAATATGGATTATACTTAGCTGGCCTCAATCTAATTGGCCTTTTAAGCATTGACCATCTCTTTTGATCTGGATGTGATGAGTTAAGGGAATTGAGCTTATCTAAAAATGTATGAAACTTAAATAAAAATCTATGAGATTGTTATTAGGAATAACAATATAGATTGTTAATGAGCTAACCATTAAAAGTACTCTAGTTATGATCAAGTTTATGTAAACCCTTGAGAATGAGTTTTCATGCAAAGGAAAGATCCTTTTTGTCTTATGTTATTTCTGATAAAAGGAGGTGGATTCAATTGATTTTAATCTTAGTGAGAGTAGTTCCTTATTAAGATCTTATCTCTCCTCTTAAATATCATGGTTTAAATTTCTCTAACTAGAGTTTGTGTAATAATGAGTATAGCATGCTTATTAAAGCTTTGGATTATTATTTTGAATAACAATATAGTTAGTTAATTAGTATGTTGTGTCATTAAGGATCAGTTGGATGATTGTGGAAGAATCCTCCTATAGAGGAGTGAATCCATGTCTAAAAATTTCCTTCATCTAGAAATTTTTAAAAAGTTGATAAAGTTGTTTAGTCTTGATCTTCTATGCTAATCGTAGTTATCTTGAAATCTTAGCTTGGTCAAAAGCTTTCATGCCTTAGTATTTTGGAACCAACCTTTCAGCCTGTGTTGGGGTATATAACCTTGAGTCCCTTGTTCATAAAAAGGATCATGTATTTTGTAAAATACTTAGTGTGAAACATTGAAATGTTTTATCCCTTTTGAGTTTTGACTAAGGATTGTCAGAAGTTATGCAGTTAGTGTGTTCACATGTTGTGCAGTGAATTTATTCAGATAAGGGCTAAGATTTAGTGGAATTTAAAATGAAGTCAGCCTTCATGCCTTCATTAAATAAGTTTATTAGAAGTTTTTTGAGAATGAGAACTATTGGATCTTCTACACAAAATAAAAGTTTCGAAGACTTAGTGTTTTTATTGAAGTCTTTAGGTCTTCAGAAAAATTATTTGGCATAAAAATTTAGTGAAATTGTTTGGATCAAGTCATAAACAAAAATGCCAAAGGCTTGAAAGAATTGTCCTCATATTTTTTCTTTGGATAATTTACAAAGTTGTTATGGAAAATGTTGTGAACAAAGTTTTCAAATGTTTAGGGATATCACTTTAATTATGTTGATCTTCAACAAGCGTTTTGGTTTGATCAAAGCTAAAATGTGAGAAGAAATCTCGAAGACCTATGCACTTTCGTTATTATTTTTATATTAATCTTCAAAGTCTAAGTTTTCTTTCATCTTTTACCTTGGCTAAATTTTGATATTTTTAAAAGTTGGTTGGATAATGCCACATGGCATCATCCTAACATCATAAATGATTATCTAGATAGTAAAGCTTATATTAACCCAAAATTCTATAGAACTACCAAGTGGTAGTGTCTAGGAGAATGTAAGTTTAGACGGACTAAGTTATTGGGGTTAATACCCCAATGCCTCCATATTCCATTTATCTAAGTAGGTCAATGACAAAAAGGATTATGCCTTTGAGTTTGGGGCCCTTTACTTTGTATTTTATCTTAAGTCAATTTTTATGATCTTAATAAATGGTTCAAAAGAAGTGATGTGTCACCATCCCATTACTTGGGAGTGGTGTTAGCATGGTTTCGAGTATGGTTAGTGCTGGGTTAGTGGGAAAGCAAGATTTTTCCATGTGGCATCATCCTGAAGATGAATAATCTCAAAGAGGAACATACAGGGAGTAGTGTTCTCAACTAAAGAGCTAGTGGGATGTTACCTCATGGCATAATTTTTGTTACTCATGAATATAGATATGTACATATAAATATCAAGACACATAAATAACTATACTGATGGAATGATCTGAAGTAGAAAAGAAACCATAAATAGTCTTAGGGCATTAAATTTTCTAGAGAACATTAGAAGATGGGAACTTATCAATACACAACATGTAAATAGTGTTAGTCTTAGTTTTAAAATCCCAAGATGACATGGTGATAAAAATTATTAGATGAGGAACCTATCAAAATATTCCACTTGTCACGCATCAAGACTCCAACCAATCATATCTCCTTGAAATTAGACTATTAGTCTCCCAATGATGATAGAGATGTTAGAGTGAAAGAGAGCCCAATCCAAATAGGAAGTGCCACAATAACTAAAGGCATAGTGGTCAATCTCCTTGGCCTGAATGTGATGTTAGAGCCCAAGAGAACTTGACTAATTAGAAAGCACCATGTGTCCTATTTATCACAATTATTAGTACCCTTGGTCTGACATAGATGTCAGAGACTAGGATAGCCTAATGAATCATGGAGATCCATATGGCTGATGCATTCACATCTATAGATGTATCCCTCAGTATCCTTGGGACTCATAAGAGAGGTTAGAATGGCAGTGGAGCCTAAAAAAGTGGCCACATGGAGATAAGTTTGCCTATAGTGGCCAAGGTTGAATTTGATGACCATCTCAACATCATAAGCATAATTATTGTTTGGTGTGAACTTGTGAAGAATCCTACATGCTAACCAAATAAATATAGACTATGGGCTTCTAAATTATTAGGTCATATCTGTTTAAGTATCATGGTAGTTGTAGATATGATTTATGTGATTGATTCAATATTAGTATATATCCATGATCATAGGCGTTATGTTTGGTATTATGTTTTGTCATGCATATCTTTTAGGAGAAAAAATGGGCATGAAATTTTGGTATAAAAACAACAAGTTAAACTCCAGATTCTCTAGGGATGTTCTGTATGAGTTCATCACTCTAGTTAATTATGATGTTTGTAAATTGGATTTGGTGCATTTTACTTGTTTAATTTATTGTAATCTTATTTGTGTAGTTAAGATGCCACATGAAAAAGGTACAATTTTTTTTTCCTATTGAAATCCATTCTCACATTCTTGATACCCTATAGTGAGTGATGGAATTACTATAGGGAATGGTGCCCCAAGTTTATATGTTGAAAAAGGACAAAGATCCATCTTTTGAAGAATCAAAAAATAAAGCTTACCTATGCAAAAGCTCAACCTATGAAATCTATGAATATAGGATTGGGGCAAGCCTTGAAAAAACAAGTTGGGGATGGACCGTATCAGTGTGTATGCTTCAAATTTGGATCTATTAACTATTATTCATGAAGTGATTCTAATAACACTTGATAAGGGATAATTAAGTCTTGATATGAACTAGTTGTGAGAACCAAATTTTGTTACAATCTCTATTATGTATATTTTGAATAATCTATTAGGATAAATCATGAAATGCTTGTGATAAACCATTATTTTTTTGAAAGGCTAGTAGGCCTTCTTCTTAATCAACACATGGTGCTAGATATATATAATAATTATAGCTATATTTTCATATACGAATGTGCATGCTACTTATATTCTATGGTGCTTAGATTAAGTAATATCACTTCATCACATTGATATTATATTAAGGATGGACTAAAAATTTGAGTGATTTTGGCTTGTAATTTTAGAACTAAATATCATTGTTGTTAATTAAACTAATAATTATGAAAAGATTGTAATGAACTCTATTTTGAATTAGTGAAATTATGTGTATATATTGATTATGTATGTTTGAATTGTGGTAATGTTTTAAAGGATGTTTTATTATTGTTTAGATTATTGGAACCACTTGAGAAACCATGATGTGGTAAAATTCCGATACTATAGTTATGACTTGTGCTATGAAAAAAATTAATGTTGTATTATGCTAACCAGGATAAATGGAAATCTTACATTTTTATTATTAAGTAAGATGAATCTCCTTGAAACATATTGAAATAGGTATGTCTCTGAATAATTATTCTTTCATGAAAAGACATGCTATAGTTGGATAGCTTTGGGTTTTTAATTTTCCTTATTTATATACATGAACACATACTCATATATTTTGTTTATGAGTACAAGATAAATGGTTAGGATTGAGTCTTCCTAGTTGTGAAGCATCTAGAATGGCTTGGTGTAACCTTGCACATTCTTGATATTATGATGATAAATCAATGAATAGGTGCATCTGCATCTATGATAATGCTAATTTGTTGAAGAAAGCATAAAAGATCTAAAAATCATGTTGAATTATTGTAAATCTATATGGAAGTAAAATTTAATAAACACATTTGATATTATTATTTTTTCTCGTGACAAGAACTTGACTTAGTCATGATAGCCAGAATTGCTAAATACCTTGGGAACCTATATAGTATTGTGTGTTAGCATGAAATAAAAGGTGAAAATTATGGAGGGGCCTTTCTCTTGAAATAATAGCTCTAAATATCTCTTTCCATAAACACTATGTCTACACTATAGGTGGGACCTAATTACATATGGCAATATATCTAAATTCTCATGTTAAAGCTAGTAAGCTTGATTTCAATGCCAAATCACACCTTGGTGGGTGATGAATATAGATTATCTATAATTATGGCATTTTAAGAGGCACAAGGTACTAGCTACTCTGGTGTATTATTTTATATAGTGGAAGTGGTGTAGATCCCTCCTACATGTTATTATTACTCATAATCAAACAACAATGAATTTGGCATGATAAGTGGTATAATTGGCTCCATGAAGAATTTTGTTAAGGAAGGACTAGTAAATCACTACCACCCTCTTACCTTATTCCTTCTCCCCTTGAGTGGTTCATATAGACATAAATTGATCATATTGTGATTTAATTTTTGATAAATGTGCATGCCTAACATATTTTATGTTTTCTTAGCTTTTATTTATATTTTTAAAAACTAGTATTGTTTTCTTATTGATTTTGAATGTTTCAAGCTCAAGGCTGATCATGGAATTTGTTGAAAAATTTTGTTGGATTTAATTTCATTATTGAAACTACTTGGTCTCTATTTATTTATTTTGCACTTACATGATCATCTAATGTTTCTTTAAGTGATTTTGATTCTTGTTTGTGTTGATTTCATGTGCTAGTATGTACATATTGATTAGCACATTGATATCTTGGTTGGTAAACCAAGATCCTAAGAGCTTACATATATTAAATGGCATGGTAACAGTTCACTTGAAATGTTTCATGAATGACAGGAGACAGTCACAGGTGTTTATTTTGCTATGGTAGAACTAGGGTAATGGGAGGCATTTACCCATGCTCTGCTTATTCTAGAGATCCTTTATGTTTCAAATAGAAATAGTTATGGTAACTTAGTAGTGCCCCATATGTTTCCAAAATTTCTATATGGGCTATTGATGGTATGACAAAGGATTGATACTTATTTTAGTAGGAAGGTTTTGTTGTAATTGGAAACTATCAACTTTCTCTAAGAAGAAGTTGCATATTCAAGGAGCGCTTGAACTCTCATGTGTATAATAGGGAAATTGTGGGCTTCAATAGATTGAGATAGATGTGTGTTTCATAATGATTCACCTCTTTCAAAAATTAATTTATAAGCCTTCTTGATGAACAATGTAGTCTACCATCGATGATGATGCCCTTTTAATGGGGGGAGAATGTAAGGCCCCTCATAGGAAATTAAGGAGATTATGAAAATCAATGATGATACTCTCATGGTGTTGTTGATTTCAAGGTGATAAAATCATGCATATGGTAAGATTTAGCTAAGCAATGCTTGAATTAATTAAAATTATACATGCATTAAGTGCTACATTGATATCATTTCATGACCTTGTGAATTTCTTGGAAGCTAATTATGTTGGTTTAAATTGAATGATATAGCATGTTATGATTACAATATTTGGATATTAGGATAACATATTTCATGGGTGTAATAAGTGTGCATGAACATGCCATTACCAATAAAGTATCATGTGTGATCTAACCTCTAACATTAATATTATCTCGAACATTATTTGATTCTAATTGAATACCTTGTCTAACTTTTGACCTTTTATGTAGTCTTTAATTATAATCTCTGTTAGGTTGGTTGAACCACCTTTGAGCTTGTCAACTTTAATGTGTGAGTAGAAGTGGACCAACATTTATTTTGTCTTGTGGTATCTTTCAAGCCTATCCATTTATTGTCCATTACCTTAAACTAATGAGAGGAGGTGAATTGATCTTAGGATACATCATTGATCTCTAAAAGAGATGCCATGTACCATTATGGCCTAACAAAAGATCATCCATTATGAAGGCATGGGCTGGCAAGAAGAGTGGTTGGTCGATCCAAGGAAAGAACATATATATGACATGTTTTGATTAGGTTTTAAGGAAGGGATGGTATATCTCTGAGAAAAGGTTATTGATGTTTTGGGCTCAGAACATTTGGTTTTTTGGCCAACCTAGGAACCAAAGGAAAAGGAAGGAATACAAATAAGATACCTAGGCAAGGGAGAGCCTCAGATGGTAAAAACCTTCATAAATGATACATGAAAGAGATTAGATCATTTGGTAGTAATATTATTAATTGTAATATCCATCTAATTAACTAAATATAGTTTATATGATTCTTGATTCATTTATTATGTTCAAAAATGAGTAAGACCAATTAGTTTACTTCCTATATTATTTTATTTTCTATATAGTTTAACCCCCTCTAATAATCCAATGGTTCACACTTGATCTCTAGAAGATGATCAAATGATGCAAAAATACTCATGACTTTTCAAAATCCCATGAGCTTTAAAATTTTGATTTAATAAGGTGTATAAATTTATTATATTCCCAATAAGAGCTCACAAAACCTTTATATCTATACAAATGACTCAAAAATTTAAACATATTGTTGATGTAAGATATTAATTATTCTATTTACGTAGGTGTGACAAGAGGTTAAGTGGGTGAGAGGGTTAGTTCCACTTAAGTTCCACCTAGTATTCAAAATACTACCACTATGATTCTTACAATGAGTTACACTTAGTCAGGTTCTCTTGTGAGTTAACTCCTTTTACTCCTTTATCTCTTCACCCAGATTTTTAAATAGAGCAGATAATTGGTAAGAAAGGTAGTTAAATATATCAAGCAATTATTTTAAATATTCTTTTTAATTTTTAAATACAAGAATGGTCATTTATTTGAATAATTCTTTGTGTGCTCACTCTAATAGAAGATCACTTGTTGGCTTATTCTAACATCAGACATATAGGTTTTTACGATGAGCATCAATTTATCTATTTGATTTATATTTTCATATTCTCTTAGATTAAATAAGAAGAATTTGTATATTTTTTGGATTGGTATTTACCTACTTTTGCATTGGTAGTTTGAAGGGTTTATTGTAGATTTGGTTTATTTAATAGAGATTGGAGGACTTACAAAATTTGTTATTTGCTTAGCATTCTAGTTCTATCTACCCACTTGCCTTTCTCTCTTGATAATCCTTGTCACTTCATCCACCTAGATTTGGGCTGATGGAAAGTGTTTTGGATGTGAGCTGAGATCAGTTAAAAGACATTGTATGGATCGTGGATCCTATTTGATGGAAAATAAAAATACCTATGTAGTCCTACATCTCACCCACTTAGGCCACCTTCTTAGCCTACCCTATCTAGATCCCTTAGAACACATTAATATCTATACCCTCCTCTAATTTGAGGTCCTTTGGCATCAACATCATGGTAGCATGAGTGGTCCAAATCATTTTCATTTATCTTGATCTAATCTTAATGGCATAAGGATTATGTGAGGAGAATAAGATTTTGTCTTTTGTGCTTGATCGACAAATGATTTAAATCTATAGCATTCACATTGACATTGAAAAAATAAAAAATATAAGATCCACGGTCATCTCCCTAGCATCACCTCATATCCTCCACATAACCTTTGCGATCCATGTGGAGCTAAGTATTTTTCTCATCCCAATATATACACTGGTATGTTTATTACCTATTTGGTGTGAGCATAAATGGTGAAAACATCTCACTATAACCATCTCCCATGGTGCCTTATCTTCACAAAAAATCAAGTAATATTCTCTCTAAGATGCATTTTGAAGGTTAGATTATTTTTTTGCAACACTAATATGCATTGTGTTACTACTATCAATAGTTGATTTTCAAGATTTTGGCCTTGGGCATTCTGATCATACACAAAATCTGAATCCATAAAAGCCTAAACATAAGGAACACTGAGCTATAATGAAGCCAAGATTCCATACATGAGAGCTAGATGCTTAGCCACGGTGCCATCTATTTGGGCCAACATACCCCCATTTAAAAAAATTGGGACCCTTGAGAAACCCTGAAGTTTGAACATGAAATATGGCATGTTAAGATCATTTGTAGAATTTGAAGATCGTCCACTTTATTAAAATCAAGATTACTTGGTTTTGTTTTCCTTTGTACTAACATCACTAATAAGTGGTCTTTATGGCTTTTAGTTCAAGGTTTTATGGTGTTTATTCTTGATAATTTTGTATCCCAAAAACCTAACAAAATACTCAATTTAAATCTGAATAATGGTGGGGACCAAATTGGTAGGAACCCTTTTTAAATTCATTTTGGACCTAAGTATAAAAATCATGTTTTGAGCTTAGTCATGTTTTTCAACACAAATAAAACTAAACTTAAAATGATTTGCTCTCTTTTATTATTTTTCCCTTCAAAATTGCTTCTATGCCCAACTAGTTAATCGTTTTGTAGGGTGGCTTTAAGTATTTCCTAACTTAGCCTAAGATTTTAACCCTAAGGCCCCATTGTATTTATTAATACAAATAGGACCTTAGTCTTAACATCTTAGCCTACCTATGTTCCAATGTGAGTTCCCTTTTTATGCTAGCTTAGTCCCTTGTTTATACCTTAGCCTAAGGTTTTAATACTAAAGCCCTAATCTATTTATTAATACAATCAAGCTGTTAGGATTAACACCTTCATCCGAGTCTTTATATTCAAGATCTTAATAATAACTTCCTTGCACTTCACAGGATCTAGCAGCCTTCACTTTATCATGGATTTTGATCAAACAAAGCAAAGAAAGCTTGAGCTTCAACTTAAACATCATGCACCTTAGATAATATAATTGTTCATGATTCCTTATGGACTTTAGATTAGAATTCAAGAGTAGAATCTATATGATCCTGCATATAAATCCATAGCTAATCACATTCAAGCTCTCAAAACGTGACCAACGGTACTTGCTTCATCACGAAGACTCGACTGGATGGAGTGAGGCATAGTTGAAAAGTCAAGGGACTACAGAAGGCTAGAAAAATTGACATGTAGCACCCTTGTATTCAAGGATTAAAATTAAAGAGACCCACCTGGTAGAACTAACCAATCATGAGTAATCTCTCAAATCATGATTGACGGATGATGCTTCATCATAGATTTTGATCTGATTGAGCTGATTAAGTCCAAGATCTTGGGAATCCCTATGGATGTGCCAATTGGAATTCTTACATTAGTTCATAATAATTTGATAAGATTAAAATTTACATTCGTGTGACCATCATTTGACATCCATAGAGATGTATTTGATGTCCACACAACCATCAACTTTAAGCCCACTAAATTAAAAGCTTAACTAGCTTAAAATTTGCATTTATACAGCCATCATTTGATGTCTGTGAGGATGTATTTGATGTCCATGAGACTAAAAAATTATCCCACTCAAAATCAAAATACACTCTAAAATCTTGATGGAAGGCTCGAAAATGACTTTACAGAATGAAGGAAGTGCTCAAACAATGCTCAAATACAATAAATATTCAAATTGCAAAATGTGTAAATGGTCTTATGATATAAATATACATTAAAAAAGCCTTAGTCTAAATGTATATTTTAAGGTCCCCATGACATTTTGTTTAAATATCATGAACCTTAAACTATAGACTTATACTAAGTCTTATTTTAAAAGGAGAGTCCTTATGGCGTAAAAGTTAGACCAAATGCTTCTAGCTTAGAGTTTTGAAGTGATTGTTGTTAGACCATTATGGCATGTTTATCCCTTAGAGTATTTTTTATAAAGCATTGGCATAAATATTTTAGACCAATGCATACATTGTGTTTATTAATAATGGTGTAAACATTGGCCTAGAGTATTTAGGCCATGGCCCCTTGCATATAAATTAACAAAATTAGGCATAAAACCCTTATCCTAAGGTTTATTTCGTGCTTAAATAAACAAAACAAACCTTAATCTAAGGGAATTAAGCCTAAATCATGGTCTTAATAATGTATTAACTTAAATTTTGGGCATTTCTATAGATCAATGGTTCATTCTTTGTCATTATATTTTGAGCTAATGATGCGAGGTTCTTGTAGACTTTTCAATGAGGACTCAAACACCTATGAGTTTAATGTGTGGCAAAGGCTCATTAAAGGTAGAGCTGATAAGATAATCTAATGGTTTGCACTTCATCTCTAGAAGATGATCAAATGATGCAAAAACACTCATGACTTTTTAAAATCCCATGAGCTTACCACATGGCTAATGTTCATTAAATAAAGCACTGACATAAGATTTAGAGCATAGAGAAACACGTAAAGATGACAAGTGTCACAATTAGAGGGTTTGCCATAGTAAGGGACAATCATATGAAAGGTCCTAGATTACAATCAATGACTTGTGCTAAATATAAGATTTTGACCCTACAGTGTGAAATAAAAGAGGCATTTTAAAATGCCAATGGCTAGTGCTCAAATAGCATTTATGAAAAATGCCATGAAAGGCCAAAACTAATGCCACATAGGTGCCATGCAAGCAAAAAAATAACAAACTACAAGATCTTATGGGCTCAAAAATTTAAAGGTATAAAGGCAAAGGTCCAAATCAAATCTAGGGCACATATAAGCCAAAGCTTGGATATATTCCATCATTAAATCCTTAAAACCCTAAACCTTGAATAAAAATGACCTAAATGGACTCAATTGGTTATAATTTTATCCAAGGGGAACTTGATTTGGTTATGAGCACAAGAGAGATTTCACCAAGATCATTTCCAATCTAGTGTTATCAATTTCTAGGAATAGAGATAATGGTAGCATGTAGATAGTAATTAAAGGAAGAGACTGACTTCTACTTATCAACAGACAATCAAGGTCAGATATTCAAAGATATTGAATTAGACCTTGTAGCACTGAATGTCTTAGGCATTAGGAATTGGTCTGAGTTCTTCTTCATGATAGAGGAGTTACCACTCATTTTGAAGGAGGAACAAAGGATCACCACAATAAGTAGGAGGCACTACGACTTGGTTGTAGTCTAGATGGTTGGCCTTCACCATTCCTTGGTAAATTTTGAGGTACTACACTATATAGAAATCCTTTCCCCCATATTTATTGATTATAAAGTAGATAATGAATGGATCATTAGGGAAGGAAATTCCAAGAATATATCTGATATTTCTCCTATAGCCTTTGAGAAATATACAATCTCCCTCTCTCCCATGTTGACCTATCTAAAGTCAAATAATGGACCAAAAACCATGACTTAGATTCCATCCTTAGATCCTAGCTACATCAAGGATCCCATATATTATGGGACTTTGAGGGGAAAATCCCAATAATCCAATTTAAAGAGGGAAGATCCTAGGTAATAAAAACCCTATTGAGCTGAGCCTTTAGAGTCCCCTCAACCACCTATCTAAATAAAATTTGGGTCCCCTTTGTCTATTTCATGGTGGAGGAAAAGCTCACCCCTCTAATTGGAGATTTAATCAGTGTCTTCCTCACCAAGCAATTCACAACCATAAAAATGAAAACCTCCAAGTAGTTTCATATGGTGTCATACCTGCTAGATGCCCTACTTGCCTCAATTAACCTCACAAGGATTTAGATGGTAAAACCACCATTTCGCACCACTATTCTAAATTGCATATCTTAAACTATCAAAACATTATGCAGTTTATTTGTGACTACATTTACCCAACCATAGTGGAGGCCATCATAGATATTCCTATGCCTAGGGTCCATCCACTCATCAAAAAGTATGTTGAAATGGTGGGAGACATATGGTATTACCATGATTGCATTGTTATGAAGATTGAAGGGATCATGTCCTAGCCTGACAACTTACCAGTATATGTTACAGGAAAGCTTGTGAATCAAGAGAATACCTCCTAGATCATCCATGGTATTGATGGGACGTACAAGGAGAAGAGGAAGGGTATATTCCACCCCTTCCCCTTGATTATTGGGAAAACTATATTAAAGGATTAGAAATAGGTGGGAATCATGTTCACATATAGGGAATAATTTAGATTTTAGCTAGATGAACTCAAAATGTGGGATCTGAAGAACATAGTGGATGAGCATTTGAAAGACAAGAAGCTCTCCAGACATGAATATGTACATAAACTCAATGTTTATGAAACCATCTATATTAAAGCTAAGAATTATAAAAAGGTGTTTGCCAAGATTCAAGGGCACAACATAATATTGGAACACAAAGTTGAGCAAGGATGACAAGCCATCTAAGGAGGCATGACAAAATCATAATTTACAGTGTCTCTTACTACATGGTCCATCTAGGATATCCCAAAAATAATCCGATGTAAAACAACCATAGCCATAGCCTCAGGACCAAATTATGTAAGGCTAAAATGAACAAGGCCATCATGGCAAGGAGAAAGTAGAAGTGAGATTGGAGGACAGACCTAGGGAGAGGCCCTCAGCTTCAATGCTACACCAAAGGCCACCTTCCCCAATTCAATACATACATATGATTGCCTTGGAACTAGAAGAGACACTTGAGGGTGCTATCAAGGAGCTTACAGAGACATATGATACAAATAGGGTGGGGAAACAGCTTGAAGAATCCTAGATCCAAGAGGGAGAGCCTGAAGAATATAAAGGAAAAGAGCTTCTCCATCTAACATCCTATGAGAAGAGGAAAGTAGAGCTAGTGTTGGTTTTATAGGACCAAATTAGAGACCAAGATTGATCATCTCTCACCCCACAAGTGACATAAATTTATTCAATAATGAATTCCCCATTTATGGGCCATCATCCCTGACTAGTTCATTTATGGGAAATTTCAAAAGAGTTGCTAATGTTAAGGCATAGGATGACATGAAGCCATGGATAAGGGCTATGGTGGAGGAGTAAGAAGAAAGGAGGATTGTGGTTACTTAAGGGCTAGAAATCAAGAAGATGGATGCCCCATGAGCATCTAGTAGCTTAGTGTGGAGGTACCAAAACCTCCTACGTTCAATAAGCCAATCACTATCATCTAATTTAGCCCTGAAATTGCAAGGTTAGAAAGGGTAACTACCAGGACAACTATGGTTGGAACAAAGGAATTCAGCTTCCAAAAGGTAGAGTCCTTTGTAAGATTAGCCCTTGTAGGAGTTTAAAAACTTGGTAAAGCTACCATTCATGAAAAGGATGTGGAAATTTGGATTGAGGCCCAATTAGCACAAGTCAAAGCTAGGGTCTAGGGCATGAAGTAAATGATTATAAATCTATAAAAGGAAAAAGAAAACCTACAAACACAATCAATTCTATTAGTACCTAAAATAATGACCAAAAATGCTTGATGAGTCATTTTACGACATGTTTGAGGCGCTCAAAATAATGAAGTTGAGGTAGATTATATTAGAGTGATAGAGTGCATTGGGCAAGAGTTTGGTTAGCTAATGGAAAGCCTCAAAATAAAATATATCTAAACTTCTCAACATAAAAGTAAGAAAATAGATCCTAGGCTTCAAAACCATAAGTTTGGGACACTTGAGCACAATTTTAGGAATTATGGTTGACAAGGTTCAAAGTTTGAGTGCATGGCACAATGATGTGGAAAGGATCCTAGAAGATGATAAGGAGTTAATTTTAAGGATTGAATAGACTTTTTGGACTATGCTTGCAGATCCTACAAAACCCACTACCCTTGGAATCATAAGTGATGAGGAATTCAGACATAGAGCTACTTTGGTAATTTAAAAAATCAAAGGAAAGAGCCAAGGCAAATATGGGCTGATAATAGAATGATCCTAAAAATTATATTCAATGTTGGAGAGAGGATAAATGAAGCTAGGAGAATTAAAGAAGCCATGGCTAGAAATAATAAAGAATTTGATGACCTAGAAAATCAAGAGGAGGAGCATATCTTGAAGCCTACTATGGATATAGAGCTAATTGATGAGCAACATACTAAGGCCATGAGCATTCTTAATAAAACAACAAGCAGAGGACCTACCAACAAATTACATAATATTCTATTTTGTAGAATTTTGTAACATTTTGAAATAGAATATTCCATTATAAAGGTATATGCTATTTTTTAATCATATTTACCTCTAGGTCAGTATGATTGTGAAAAGAACATGTACTTTAGAACATGTAATGACAGTTGTCCTTATCTTTGTACACCTGTATTTTGTAACTGATTTGTATACTACCTAATCTTTCTATAAAGGCATGTATTACCATTTGTAAAAGCAAGATAATTTTGTTTTACACTTGAATTAATTAATATAATCAAGGATTATCTATATTTGACATGCCAATTGCTAATATAGCTTTTCTCTTAATTTTTAGTATATGTCTTGAATTTGAATGGTGTCTTTGAATTCTGAGTTGCATTTTATAATCATAGGGTTTCTAATTTGTGCATATACTAGATTAGTAAGAGGATCTTAGGTTTTGATTCACTTTATTTTGCTTTGTATTCAAATGTGCTAATGTTATTTGATTATAGTAGTAAATCCTTAAAGTAGACCTGGTTCCTACTTGTGACTCTTTACATTATCCTTTGATGTTTGCATTATATAGTGGAATTTGAGCTTTGCTATTTTCCATTATATATTGGTTGAATGCGTACTCATTTATAATTGATGTCTTGTTATAATGTTTAAGACTAAAATTGGAAATCACTCATTTCTTTTCTACCTTACCCTTCTCTTTGATCCTTTTTACACCTGATCACTTTAGTTTTCGCTTCATTATAAATATATATTTAGATTAGTCTGTAGCTCAAATCTGGATCATAATTCACTAAGTATTAACAAATATTTTTTATAATTCATAAATAATGTAGCAAGGTGGCTCCTAAGGACCAAATGATATAAATATTATGGAATAGTTTATCTTTATCTGCTGCTATTTCACCACAAGTAACTAGATATCTAAAAACTTGCAACTCATGCTTTGAATTTCCTAAATTTTAAAGTGAGAATTGTTCTTTAAACACTAAGAGCACCTGTGGTTCATTTATAAGCATCAATAGAATAAACTTCACCGGTGCTAGGAGGGTTGTGAATTCTTTGAATCTTTGTTGATCTTAGTCTATTTTATCTAAATATTAGTGTATCTTTGTGTTTTTGAGTGAATTCTTTGCTTAAAAGTATAAATATCATTGAACATTGCTATTTGTGATGAATCTTTGTGTTTCCTTTGAAGTTCTTTAGGTATTAATGTTTGTTTTCCAATAAATATAGCTTGAGCTTTCAGAATCCATAGTATCTAAGGTTACGATGGCTCATTTTGATCAAAGGTGGGCATATATTTCATAGATATGAGTTCTTTTAAGCTTAGACTTATAAAAATCGACCATATTTACGTAATTGAATGCATCGTTGAGCTAATTCAATCAAAGATCAACATTTTTTATAGTTTTTCATACCACCTTTATAAAATAAGCTCAATGCACAGGTCTAAATCTTATTCTTTACAAAATTTAACTTGATACATCAATTAGGATCTTCAAATTTCAAGCTAAAATTGCTTAGGATTAGAACAAGATCACACTCAGAGACCAGGGAGCCTTTACTTGAGCTTGAGGTCCGTAGAAAAGCTAGACATGAAAAAGGTAGATGTAGGAAATCCAAGTCTCTTCCAAATTCACCATTTAAGGGTACATGTGCCTTCAACCTTCATCTAGGCATGGATTGGTTGGGGGAATCTTCAATTAATGTGACAGTTGTGGTTCATGATCTCCCAAGAAACCCTAAGAAATATCTGACTACATTTAGTCCAAACAAAATAATAACTACTAAATAACATATAAAATGTTTTAAAGATGCCTTAAGGTTACTAAATGTTGTGCATGAGGATGTAGAATGTAGGTTGTTTCCATTTACTTTTAAATATGCAGCTTATGAATGGTTTTTAAATTTTTCTAACAATTATATCAAAAGTTGGAATGATTTCAATAATGTGTTTATAGATCAATTTAGTAAGATTTTTAGTCCTTGGGTTATTTACCATTAATTCACTACCATGATAAGGGATGTTAGTGAGCCTATCAGGTCTTTTAATGCTATATTTTAGAAAATGTATAGTAGGACCATAGAGCCTTATAAGTCTGATGATATTCTAGCTTTAGAGATCTACAAAGATGTAGTGGATCCTATGACCTCTATATTCATGAAAATTATTCCAGCTATAACTACTTTGGCCCAGGCCTATTCTAAATCAGTGACCATTAATGATCAAATTCAGCCCCAAGGGAAAATGGCATATTATATGTAAAATGTCAATCCACAATGCCTGTGATGAACTTACTCCCAAATAATAACCAAAATATCCTAGCACTAAACTAGCTACCAAACCTAACTCAATTGCCAATAAGTCATGCAGTTCCCAATCAAAACTTAGGGTTCTTAAACCATCCAACTAATGGTTTAAATCCAAATTAGTAAAGGGACTTTATGTTGGAGTCATTGTCAAAAGGGTCCAGTAACCTACCAAAGACCGATCATGCCAATATGATTGTGCACAAAGCCAAAGCTAAACCTCCTTCTTTCTTGCTCAATATTAGGATGTTTGGTAAGATTATGGTTCTTCTACCAATATCATGCATGTAGGTATATGCAAACAACTCAATTTAACACCTATAATCTAGTAGGGTTGTCACCCAATTAGACAAATCTAGAGTCAAGGTTGTAGGGGATTTGTTAAATGTTCACATGCAACTAGATTCTAAACAAAGGGTGTAATAATTCATTGATATTCAAGTGGTTGATATACCTAATGTTTATGGTATCTTATTGAGTATGGAATGGAGCAAAGCTTTAAATGGTTACATGTCCATATATTTATCACATCTATGGCTACCTTGTAAAGGAATTCCTAATCAAATCAGGGTTGAGAGAGAACCAAGGATGAAGCACATAATAATAGAATACAATGATATAAATGAGAGGCTCAACACAATCGAATCAGACACAGGGGTTTTCACCTAAGAGACTAATAAGGCATGTGATCCCAAGAGTGCTCATGTTGTTCTTGGACTAATAAAGCATTTTGATGGTGCTAGGTGTAATGTTGGATCAAGTGCTGGTATTGTTTTAAATGAGCCTAATAATATAAATTACCATAATTTTTACAAGATCCAATTCCATTGTACTAAAAATATTTCTATGTATGAAGCCCCTTATCCTAGGTTTACAATTTGTTATAAAAAACAAGGTCAAAAAATTGCTAGTTTATGGGGATTTAAAACTAGTGGTCAACCAGGTAAGAAGCAAATACCAATGTAAGCTCTCATACTTGAAAAGGTATAAGTTTAGGGTTTGGGATTTGATTGAATCATTTTATGCCTTTTGAATCATTTCCATCCCAAGAGGATAAAACCAAGTTATTGATGAGTTGGCATCTGTTGCAGCCAACCTTATGCCCAACCAAGATTCCCCTAATTTCAGCATTGAGCTAATCCCTTATCCTTCAATGCCTAATAATGTTAGCCATTTCCATGTTTACAATGATAATCAGTAGATATTGTATTTCATGACTAATTATGAAGCATTTGATGCTCGTATTATTGATGAGACTGATGAGAATACATCTAAAGGGGACAAATTTGATGGTAAAGTCATTCAATTTAATGACAGCAAGATCCCCAAGCGGATGATTGCTTTGGAGAGACTGTTTGATCAAGACAAACTGGCTAAATTTCCAAGGTTCCTAAGGTAAGTGGCAAATATTTTAGTGCTATTGATCTTGGCCTCCAAGATCAACCATAAATATTAAATGTTGGAAAAGCTTTCACAAACATTGAAAATAAGAAAACTAAATATCTCCTTACCCAATATAGGTATGTCATAGCTTGGTCCTATGATGACTTAAAGATCTTAGATCTAAGGGTCATTACCCATATTATACCCCTTAAGGATATTTTCAAACCATTTAGGTAGAAATAGAGACCCATAAACCCTATCCTAGAACCCATTATCTTCAAGGAGGTCATAATATTATTAGATGCTAGGATAGTCTTCCCAATCAGGAATTCTACTTGGGTGGCTAACTTGGTGCTAGTGAGGAATAAGAATGGTGACATTATACTTTGTATTGACTTTATAAACTTAAACAAAGCATAAAAAAAAGACGACTATCCCCTTCTTTGTCTAGACCAAGTAATTCAAGTTATTGTGATTTCAGGTATGACGTCTTTTCTTGATGGCTTTTTAGGTTACAACCAAGTGTTGGTTGATAGAGAAGATAGGATTAAGATAGATTTCAGCACTAATTGGGGAACCTTTGCTTACAAGAAGATGTCCTTTGGGATAATCAATGCAATAACTACCTTCTAAATAGATATGGACCATGCCTTCCAAGGCTTGATAGGTAAATGCATCATTATTTATATGGATGATCTAATAGTTTTTTCTAAAATAGGGAAGATCACTTCATGTATTTGCAGTGAGTGTTTGAAAGATGAAAAAGTTATGACATTTCCTTAAACCCTAAAAAATGTATCTTTTATGTGACTAAAGGTAAATTATTAGTTAATTTTATAACCAAGGATGGGATCTCTATAGATCCCAAAAGAGTGGAGGATATATCTAGAATAGAAACTCCAAATAGTAAGAAAGAGCTAACTAAACTCATTCTTTGGTAAGAAATTTTTTATAAGAAGTTTATTTCTGGCTTCGCAAAGATTTTGAAGCCACTAAATGACATGCTAAATAAGGATTCCAAGGTCACATTGAATGAAGTGTCTAGAAAGGCATTTAATGATATCAAGGAATCCATTAGCCAAGCTCCAATCCTTATAAGTCCTAATTTCTCAAGGAACTTCTACCTCTATTCCTTTGCATCTGACCACACTATGGTTTTAGTATTAACTCAAAAAAATAATGGGTGTGATCACCAATAACTTTTTTGAGAACTAATTTTAAGAATATTGAGTTAAATTATTCATTGATTGATAGACATGCATATGAATTAGTTAAGGTAGTTAACAAATTTAAGCATTACAGTCTTAAGCATCTGACCACACTAAGGTGTATGGTATCTTACCAGACCCTACCACCAAACCTATGCTAAGTTAGAATGAATTGGGAGAATGTAGAGGTAAATGGATGTCAGTTTTGTAGAAGTATGACTTGGAAATGAAAATAAAAAAATTGATAAGATGCCAAAGTTTGGTCCAAATGATTGTCAATACTAACCCTAGGTTAAGTATTATGCAAGTGGATCAACAAAACCTTCAAGATAGTGCGTGGTATGATTCAATCATACATATTCTAATTAATGGTATTTGTACTACAAGATTATCTAGGAAGCAAAATAGGGCCCTAAGGTTAAAGGCAAGACACTACTTGATCAAGGATGGGGTTCTATATGTGATAAGTTTTGAATGGGTTTATTTTATGTGTCTCGCAAGAAGAAACCACCCAGATCATGAGCACCTTTCAGGAAAATCTGGGAAGTGGACATCTATCTGGGAGGACCATAGCTCAAAAAATTCTTAGAGCTACATATTATTGGCCAACTATTATTTTTAAGGATGCTCACAAACATGTGAGGGAGTGCCGCTCATGTTAGATTTTTAGCATTAAGGCCTTATCCAAAGGCAACAATGCCTCTGTAACCAATCCAAGTTGACATACCCTTCACTCAATGGGGGTTAGACTTTGTTAGGGTGAACAACCCTAATTACCATAGACTATTGTATGAGGTAGACTGAAGCTATAACTATTAAATAATTTAGGATTCAAGAAGTGATCAACTTCCTGGAGGAAAACATCTATACTAGGTTTAGAACTCTAGTCTCTCTTGTGTGTGGCAATGCGTCTGCATTTGTATCTATAGAGATGACTGAATGGGCTTATGATAATGGCATCACTCTTAAGTTTGCATCCAGCCATTATCCCTAAGGGAATGGAGTCTCTAAATCTACCAATAAGAACCTAATGAAGGCTATCAAGAAGTCTATTGTTGACAAACCCAAGACTTGGCATAAGCTCCTTAAATTTGCACTTTGAGATGATAGGATAAGAATCAAGTAAGCCTTTAGAACCTCACCATTTTTATTAGTGTATGGACAATAACTTATTTTTCTTATCACTCTCAATTTATAAAAATGGTGTATGGACAATAACTTATGGTGGTATAACACTTCCTTTCATACATAATAAAAAATAATTTATTTGTGAAATTATATGTGTATCAAACCCCATTCATAACCTCATCATTGAGGGTACAACCAAAGGTTTGAGATATTGAGTAATACCTTCAACACTAGCAAAATATATCAGCTACTCTAAGAGAAGATTTGGTAATGACACATAAATGAATCAAGCAACAAGAGGATCAAAATCACAGTGAGAGGAATTTTTATGTGGATGATTAGGTATTTTTTATCTTATATCCATACACTAAAATGTTCTTAAAGGAAAAAAAATGGTAATACAGTTTATTCTAAGTATTACAATCCTTATCATATCTTAAAAAAATTGACAACATTGCATATAAGTTGGAGCTACTTGAGTCTACATGTGTAAGGCCCCTCATGGGAAAACAAGGAAATTATGAAAATCAATGATGATACTACCATGATGGTTTTGATTACAAGGTGATCAGATCATGTATATGGTAAGAGTTATCTAATCAGTGCTTAAATTATTGCCTTATGTTACAATTGAAATTATACATGCATTAAGTGCTACATGAATATCACTTCATGACCTTGTGAATTTATTGCTAAGATGATTATGTTGGTTTATATTTTATTATCTAGCATCCTATGATTATAATATTTGGCTATTAGGATAGTATATTCATGGGTGAAATAAGTGTGCAGGAACAAGCCATTGCTAATGAAGGTAAAAGGTACTGTGTCAGGAATTATTACATCATGTGTAATCCCACCGCTAACATTAATTTTGTAATAAACCTTGTTTGATCTTAATTGAATGACTATATAACTTTCATCCTTATATTTAATATTTAATTATAATATTTGATAGGTTGGTCAAACCACCTTTAATCTTGTGAACTTTAATGCATGAGAAGAAGTGGAGCAATGTCTACATTGTCTTGTTGTAACTTACAATCCTATCCATTCATTGGCCACTACCTTGAACTAATGAGAGGAGGTGGATTGATCTTAGGATAAACCATAGTTATTTGTAATATATATCATGCACCATTAGGGGTTGTCACAAGATCATACATTATGAAGGCATGGGATGGCAAGAAGAGTGGTTGGTCGATCCAAGGAAATAACAGACACATGTCATGTTTTGATTAGGTTCTAAGGAAGAGAAAACACCTATTTGATGAGGGTGGATCTTTAAGAGAATTTTATTGATGTTTTGGGTTGGAGATATTTGTAATTTTGACCAACTTGAGAACCAAAGAAGAGATCTAGGAGGAGAGCCTCAGTTGGTAGAAACCTATAGAAAAGATCTATGGAAGGGCCTAGATCATTTGGTAGGTATCTTATTGACTAGAATATCATGTTGATTGACTAAATGAAGTTTGTGTGATTATTTATTTATATATTTTTTTCAAAAGGAGTAAGATCACTTAGTTTACTTCCTCCCTTTATTTATTTTATCTATGGTTGAATCACCCCATAGTGTTATTACCCTTGTGTCGGAGTTTGGATTTGAGATATTCCTCCATGATAGATCTAATTGTGGTACTTATGTTTACATGGAAATTATGATTTCATCATGTAATAATTTTAATGTGCATAAAGGTCACATTATTCATGATGGAATAATGGTTGTGCCTCTCATGTAGAACATGATGGTAGATTGCCTAAGCCCTCCCATTACTACTTATATAAATTATATCCCATTGGTTGTATGCCTATTTGTTTCAACCTGTGTTGGTGTGCCTTATTATGATTTTATGATTATGTAAATAGATTTAAGGTTGGAAACCTCTTGAATTAAATATGTTTGGTTGTCACCTTATGAGTAGTTATCTCCTTGAACCCAAGACATCTTGATTACTGTTTGCCTTTGTTTGATATCCACTATGATGTGAACATTCTTGGAGTTGGGAGTCCTACTTAAGGGTGCCTAGAGTAGTTTCTTGATGATGGCAAAAGGTTGAGATGTGAGCCCACATTTGGTTCACTAAAGTTTCACTTGGATCAAAGAGGATATTGCCTTGAACTATTGACTTCTTGTCCTTTGTTGTTTTACATATCTATCTACGATCCAAGTATTAATTATTCTTAGTTAAACTTATTGTATTTATGTATCAATAATTGATTATGGGAAGAATGTGAACCCCCATTATTATTAATTTTATTAGTTGAATGGTGATCAAACATGTATTTGAATTCTCCGGTTATCAAATAGAACATTGAGAAGGAGTGATTCTAGTGGGGTGGGCATGAGTATATACAGACTCTCCCCTTGGACTAAACTAAATCTATTCTATCTATCGATCCGCGCCGTGTCATCTCATCTTAGGCCAGGGCCAGGAGAAAATAGATCTCCCCCTATAGATTCTATATATATGGGGGGCGTCGATCTGAATCTCTGTGGTTCGACTGACGTCATAACGCAACCGGGCCTAGTTATTATTGTAGAGGACTATTTTAAAGTCTACCTAGTATATATGATTAAAAGATCTTGATATGGATCCTTGTTGAAAATGGAATCCTTTTGGATTATTTTATATTCATGATTAAATTTGGCCAAGTTAATGACATTAATTTATTATATCTTTAGTTAAACATTTTGTGGTTGTTTTGTGCATTGAATCTTGAGTTTCTTGTAATGGTATTACCTTGAATGAACCATATGTATATATCTATGAAGAATAATTCTTATGTTGAGAAATGTGATATATTATGCCAATGATTTAGAATATTAATATATGAGTTGTGCTTCTTTTATGAATCTCGTTAGGATAACCCATTAATAATATGGATTATACTTAGCTGGCCTAAATCTAATTGGCCTTTTAAGCATTGACCATTTCTTTTGATCTGGATGTGATGAGTTAAGGGAATTGAGCTTATCTAAAAATGTATGAAACTTAAATAAAAATCTATGAGATTGTTATTAGGAATAACAATATAGATTGTTAATGAGCTAGCCATTAAAAGTACTCTAGTTATGATCAAGTTTATGTAAACCCTTGAGAATGAGTTTTCATGCAAAGGAAAGATCCTTTTTGTCTTATGTTATTTCTGATAAAAGGAGGTGGATTCAATTGATTTTAATCTTAGTGAGAATAGTTCCTTATTAAGATCTTATCTCTCCTCTTAAATATCATGGTTTAAATTTCTCTAACTAGAGTTTGTGTAATAATGAGTATAGCATGCTTATTAAAGCTTTGGATTATTATTTTGAATAACAATATAGTTAGTTAATTAGTATGTTGTGTCATTAAGGATCAGTTGGATGATTGTGGAAGAATCCTTTAGACCCTATAGAGGAGTGAATCCATGTTTAAAAATTTCCTTCATCTATAAATTTTTAAAAAGTTGATAAAGTTGTTTAGTCTTGATCTTTTATGCTAATCGTAGTTATCTTGAACTCTTAGCTTGGTCAAAAGCTTTCATGCCTTAGTATTTTGGGACCAACCTTTCAGCCTGAATTGGGGTATATAACCTTGAGTCCCTTGTTCATAAAAAGGATCATGTATTTTGTAAAATACTTAGTGTGAAACATTGAAATGTTTTATCCCTTTTGAGTTTTGACTAAGGATTGTCAGAAGTTATGCAGTCAGTGTGTTCAGATGTTGTGTAGTGAATTTATTCAGATAAGGGCTAAAACTTAGTGTAATTTCAAATGAAGTCAGCCTTCATGCCTTCATTAAATAAGTTTATTAGAAGTTTTTTGAGAATGAGAACTATTGGATCTTCTACACAAAATAAAATTTTCAAAGACTTAGTGTTTTTATTGAAGTCTTTAGGTCTTCAAAAAAATTATTTGGCATAAAAATTTAGTGAAATTGTTTGGATCAAGTCATAAACAAAAATGCCAAAGGCTTGAAAGAATTGTCCTCATATTTTTTCTTTGGATAATTTACAAAGTTGTCAGGGAAAATGTTTAGGGATATCACTTTAATTATGTTGATCTTCAACAAGTGTTTTGGTTTGATTAAAGCTAAACTGTGAGAAGAAATCTCGAAGACCTATGCACTTTCGTTATTATTTTTATATTAATCTTCAAAGTCTAAGTTTTCTTTCATCTTTTACCTTGGCTAAATTTTGATATTTTTAAAAGTTGGTTGGATAATGCCACATGGCATCATAATAACATCTTTAATAACCCAAAATTCTATAGAACTACCAAGTGGTAGTGTCTAGGAGAATGTAAGTTTAGACGGACTAAGTTATTGGGGTTACTACCCCAATGCCTCCATATTCCATTTATCTAAGTAGGTCAATGACCAAAAGGATTATGCCTTTGAGTTTGGGGCCCTTTACTTTGTATTTTATCTTAAGTCAATTTTTATGATCTTAATAAATGGTTCAAAAGAAGTGATGTGTCACCATCCCATTACTTGGGAGTGGTGTTAGCATGGTTTGGAGTATAGTTAGTGCTGGGTTTGTGGGAAAGCAAGATTTTTCCATGTGGCATCATCTTGAAGATGAATAATCTCAAAGAGGAACATACAGGGAGTAGTGTTCTCAACTAAAGAGCTAGTGGGATTACCCCATGGCATAATTTTTATTAATCATGAATATAGATATGTACATATAAATATCAAGACCCATAAATAAGTATACTGATGGAATGATATGAAGTAGACAAGAAACCATAAATAGTCTTAGGGCATTAAATTTTCTAGAGAACATTAGAAGATGGGAACTTATCAATACACAACTTATAAATAGTGTTAGTCTTAGTTTTGAACTCCCAAGATGACATGGTGTTAAAATTATTAGATGAGGAACCTATCAAAATATTCCACTTGTCACGCATCAAGACTCCAACCAATCATATCTCCTTGAAATTAGACTATTAGTCTCCCAATGATGATAGAGATGTTAGAATGCAAGAGAGCCCAATCCAAATAGGAAGTGCCACAATAACTAAAGGCATAATGGTCAATCTCCTTGGCCTGAATGTGATGTTAGAGCCCAAGAGAACTTGACTAATTAGAAAGTACGATGTGTCCTATTGATCATAATTATTAGTACCCTTGGTCTGACATAGATGTCAGAGACTAAGATAACCTAATGAATCATGGAGATCCATGTGGCTGATGCATTCACATCTATAGATGTATCCCTTAGTATCCTTGGGACTCATAAGAGAGGTTATAACGAATGGCATTGGAGCCTAAAAAAGTGGCCACATGGAGATAAGTTTGCCTATAGTGGCCAGGTTGAATTTGATGACCATCTCAACATCATAAGCATAATTATTGTTTGGTGTGAGCTTGTGAAGAATCCTACATGCTAACCAAATAAATATAGACTATGGGCTTCTAAATTATTAGGTCATATATGTTTAAGTATCATGGTAGTTGTAGATATGATTTATGTGATTGATTCAATATTAGTATATATCCATGATCATAGGTGTTATGTTTGGTATTATGTTTTGTCATGCATATCTTTTAGGAGAAAAAATGGGCATGACATTCTGGTATAAAAACAACAAGTTAAACTCTAGATTCTCTAGGGATGTTCTGTATGAGTTCATCACCTTTGTAACTCTAGTTAATTATGATGTTTGTAAATTGGATTTGGTGCATTTTACTTGTTTAATTTATTGTAATCTAATTTGTGTAGATAAGATGCCACATGAAAAAGGTACAATTTTTTTTGCCTATTGAAATCCATTCTCACATTCTTGATACCCTATAGTGAGTGATGGATTTACTATAGGGAATGGTGCCCCAAGTTTATATGTTGAAAAACGACAAAGATCCATCTTTTGAAGGATCAAAAAATAAAGCTTACCTATACAAAAAGCTCAACCTATGAAATCTATGAATATAGGATTGGGGCAAGCCTTGAAAAAACAAGTTGGGGATGGACCGTATCAGTGTGTATGCTTCAAATTTGGATCTATTAACTATTATTCATGAAGTGATTCTAATATCACTTGATAAGGGATAATTAAGTCTTGATATGAACTAGTTGTGAGAACCAAATTTTGTTACAATCTCTATAATGCATATTTTGAATAATCTATTAGGATAAAGCATGATATGCTTGTGATAAACCATTATTTTTGAAAGGATAGTGGGCCTTCTTCTTAAGCAACACCTAGTGCTAGATATATATAATAATTATAGCTATATTTTCATATGCGAATGTGCATGCTACTTATTCTATGGTGCGTAGATTAAGTAATATCACTTCATCACATTGATATTATATTAAGGATGGACTAAAAATTTGATTGATTTTGGCTTGTAATTTTAGAACTAAATATCAGTGTTGTTAATTGAACTAATAATTATGAAAAGGTTGTAATGAACTCTATTTTGAATTAGTGAAATTATGTGTATATATTGATTATGTATGTTTGAATTGTGATAATGTTTTAAAGGATGTTTTATTATTGTTTAGATTATTGGAACCACTTGAGAAACCATGATGTGGTAAAACTCTGATACTATAGTTATGACTTGTGCTATGAAAAAATTTAATATTGTATTATGCTAACCAGGATAAGTGGAAATCTTACATTTTTATTTTTAAGTAAGATGAATCTCCTTGAAACATATTGAAATAGGTATGTCTCTGAATAATTATTCTTTCATGAAAAGACATGCTATAGTTGGATAGCTTTGGGTTTTTTTATTTCCTTATTTATATACATGAACACATACTCATATATTTTGTTTATGAGTGCAAGATAACTGGTTAGGATTGAGTCTTCCTAGTTGTGAAGCATCTAGAATGGCTTGGTTTAACCTTGCACATTCTTGATATTATGATGATAAATCAATCAATAGGTGCATCTGCATCTATGATAATTCTAATTTGTTGAAGAAAGCACAAAAGATCTAAAAATCATGTTGAATTATTATAAATCTATATGAAAGTAAAATTTAATGAACACATTTGATATTATTATTTTTTCTCATGACAAGAACTCGACTTACTCATGATAGCCAGAATTGCTAACTACCTTGGGAACCTATATAGTATTGTGTGTTAGCATGAAATAAAAGGCAAAAATTATGGAGGGTCCTTTCTCTTGAAATAATAGCTCTAAATATCTCTTTCCATAAACACTATGTCTACACTATAGATGGGACCTAATTACATATGGAAATATATCTAAATTCTCATGTTAAAGCTAGTAAGCTTGATTTCAATGCCAAATCACACCTTGGTGGGTGATGAATATAGATTATCTATAATTATGGCATTTAAAGAGGCACAAGGTACTAGCTACTCTAGTGTATTATTTTATGTAGTGGAACT
The DNA here is from genome assembly GCA_037957365.1 of Torreya grandis. NCBI lineage: Eukaryota > Viridiplantae > Streptophyta > Pinopsida > Cupressales > Taxaceae > Torreya > Torreya grandis. The sequence goes on along the minus strand of JARHVA010000025.1, from coordinate 8,957,927 downwards.
GGTGTAGATCCCTCCTACATGTTATTATTCATAATCAAACAACAATGAATTTGGCATGATAAGTGGTATAACTCCATGAAGAATTTTGTTAAGTGATCATATTGTGATTTAATTTTTGATAAATGTGCATGCCTAACATATTTGATGTTTTCTTAGCTTTTATTTATATTTTTAGGAACTAGTATTGTTTTCTTATTGATTTTGAATGTTTCAAGCTCAAGGCTGATCATGGAATTTGTTGAAAAATTTTGTTGGATTTAATTTCATTATTGAAACTAATTGGTCTCTAATTATTTATTTTGCACTTACATGATCATCTAATGTTTCTTTAAGTGATTTTGATTCTTGTTTGTGTTGATTTCATGTGCTAGTATGTACATATTGATTAGCACATTGATATCTTGGTTGGTAAACCAAGATCCTAAGAGCTTACATATATTAAATGGCATGGTAACATTTCACTTGAAATGTTTCATGAATGACAGGAGACAGTCACAGGTGTTTATTATTCTATGGTAGAACTAGGGTAATAGGAGGCATTTACCCATGCTCTGCTTATTCTAGAGATCCTTTATGTTTCAAATAGAACTAGCTATGGTAACTTAGTAGTGCCCCATATGTTTCCAAAAATTCCATATGGGCTATTGATGGTATGACAAAGGATTGATACTTATTTTAGTAGGAAGGTTTTGTTGTGATTGGAAACTATCAACTTTCTCTAAGAAGAAGTCGCATATTCAAGGAGCACTTGAACTCTCATGTGTATAATAGGGAAATTGTGGGTCTCAATGGATTGAGATAGATGTGTGTTTCATAATGATTCACCTCTTTCAAAAATTAATTGTAATTTAGCCAACATTCAAGGCAATTAGTAAAATGCTGTGTGGTAATATAGCCTTGAATAAATCAAGTCTTGGGTCTAAAATTGGATCACTTTAAGTCTTTGAATTATAGATAATTTTTTGAAAGGAAGTTCAAACTATTACGATCCAAAATTACATCATCCTTATGATTTTGTTGCAAGAAATTCTTGTTATGTTGAAATGCTAGTAATAGTCTTGCAAGAAAATCATGGTAAATGGAGATGTTTTTCCTCCATAACTGCATGAAATGATTACGTTCTTATATTAGTATTATTTTATATTGTTGTGACACTAATGGATGGTGTTCTATGATCATGTAGCACATCAAATTCCTCATGTGCTTGGCATGGTGTAAGATTATTTGACCCTCCCATGAATGTCATGTTGGTAGAGTATTAAAGTCCTCCTTTGTTGAGCATGGTGTATGGTTGTTTGATCCTCCCTTGAATGTCATGTTGGTAGCATATCAAAGTCCTCCTATGTTAGGCATGGTGGAAGGTTGTTTGATCCTCCAATGAATGTCATGTTAGTAGCATATCAAATTCCTCTTGTGTTGGGCATTATGGAAGGTTGTTTGATCCTCCCATGAATGTCTTAATGGTAACTTGTTAAATTCCTCCTATGCTCAACATGGTGGGAGGTTTTTTGAACATTACCTGATTGTTCTAATAATAACATGGAAAATTCCTTATGTGTAGAGCATGGTGAATTTCTATTTGACCCTTACGTAGACATCATGATGGAAGTAGTTGAAGTTATCTCATGTTGGGCATGATGGTAGGTTGTTCAACTCTCCCTTCACCATTACCAAGATAATTTTGTGAATAAGGATCCTTGAATAAGTGGAACAAATTTTGTATCCTAAAAATGAAATTCATGACTTATGTTGAAAATTTGAAGTGGCTATGTCACATTATTCTATAACGAGTAATAAAATTGGTATCAAAAGATTGATAATCTAGGGTTGTATAAACTTTGAAAATTAAAATATGACTTAGAATATTGTATTCATGTGGGTCATACCCTCATATATGCTTAAAGAGACTTAAAAATTATGGATGAAAGAACTCAAAGGCTATTAGAAACATAAAGGAATAGTTTGTTTGGTTTTAGGTAGTAGTTGGCCTCCATATTTGATAATGTCCTTTAGTGATGAAATGAGATACTCACCTTGGGTGCCTGGCACCTAGAGTGACACATAAGTAATTCAAGATGATGTACCATCAACCAAGTGAATTTATAAGCCTTCTTGATGAAAAATGTAGTCTAGCATTGATGATGATGCCCTTTTAATGGGGGGGAGAATGTAAGGCCCCTCATAAGAAAATAAGGAGATTATGAAAATCAATGATGATACTCTCATGGTGTTGTTGATTTCAAGGTGATAAAATCATGCATATGGTAAGATTTATCTAAGCAATGCTTGAATTATTTCCTTATGTTGTAATTAAAATTATACATGCATTAAGTGCTACATTGATATCATTTCATGACCTTGTGAATTTCTTGGAAATCTAATTATGTTGGTTTAAATTGAATGATATAGCATGGTATGATTACAATATTTGGATATTAGGATAGCATATTTCATGGGTGTAATAAGTGTGCATGAAGGTAAAAAGGATTACACCAAGGATTTTTGTATCATGTGTGATCTAACCTCTAACATTAATATTATCTGGAACATTATTTCATTCTAATTGAATACCTTGTCTAACTTTTGACCTTTTATGTAGTCTTTAATAATAATCTTTGTTAGGTTGGTTGAACCACCTTTGAGCTTGTCAACTTTAATGTGTGAGTAGAAGTGGACCAACATTTATTTTGTCTTGTGGTATCTTTCAAGCCTATCCATTTATTGTCCATTACCTTAAACTAATGAGAGGAGGTGAATTGATCTTAGGATACATCATTGATCTCTAAAAGAGATGCCATGAACCATTATGGCCTAAAAAATGATCATCCATTATGAAGGCATGGGCTGGCAAGAAGAGTGGTTGGTCGATCCAAGGAAAGAACATATATATGACATGTTTTTATTAGGTTTTAAGGAAGGGATGGTATATCTCTGAGAAAAGGTTATTGACGTTTTGGGCTCAGAACATTTTGTTTTTTGGCCAACCTAGGAACCAAAGGAAAAGGAAGGAATAAAAATAAGATAGCTAGGCAAGGGAGAGCCTCAGAGGGTAAAAACCTTCATAAATGATACATGGAAGAGATTAGATCATTTGGTAGTAATATTATTAATTGGAATATCCCTCTAATTAACTAAATATCGTTTATATGATTCTTGATTCATATATTATGTTCAAAAATGAGTAAGACCAATTAGTTTACTTCCTCTATTATTTTATTTTCTATATCGTTGTGCTTGAGTCACCCCATAGTGTTATTACCCTTGTGTGGGAGTTTGTAGTTGAGATATTCCTACATGATATATTTAACTATGTTACTTTTTTTACATGGAAATTATGATTTTATCGTGTAAGACTTCTAATGTGTATAAAGGCCACATTATTCATGATGGAAGAATGGTTAGGCATCTCATGTAGGACATAATGGTAGATTGCCTAAGCCCTCCAAATATTTCTTATTATACTTTTATTCTTATGTAAATATATATAAGGTTGGTAATCTCTTGACTTAGATATGATTGGTTGTCACCTTGTGAGTAGTTATCTTCTTGACCCTAAGACAATTTGATTATCATTTGCCTTTTTTAATTTTCACCATGGTGTGAACATGATTTCAGCTGGGAGTCCTATTTAGGGGTGCCTAGTATAGTCACTTGATGATGGAAAAAGGTTGGGAGGTGATCCTACCTTTTGTTGGCCCAAGTTTCACTTGGAGTAAATAAGAGTTTGCCTCCAAATATTGAATTCTTGTGATTTGTTGCTTTCCATATCTAGCTAAGAGATAAAGATTAATTATTCTCATCCAAACTTACTGTAATGTGAGCCACCATTATTCTTATGTTTACAAATAAATGTATTGGTTATTACTATATAGGAATATTGTATAGTTTGCCTAGTATATTGGAGTAAAATACCTCCTTGAGAGGGATCCTTGTTGAAAATGGAATCCTTGTGGTTGCTTGTATATTCATGACTGAGTTTGCCTTAACACATATAGTATATATTTAGTTGAATATTATGTGGTTGTTTTGTGCATTACATAATATGTTTATTGTAATGGTATTATATTCAATGAACTACATGTAGAATAAGTCTTATATTAAGGCATGTGATATATTTTTCTTATGCTTTAGAAGTTTAAGATATGAGTTATTTTGCTTTTATGAATCTAGTTAGGACAACCCATTCATAATTTGGATTATACTTAGTTGGCCTAGATCTAGTTGGTCTCTTAAGCATTGACCATATATTTTGTTTTAAATGTGATGAGTTAAGGTAATTGAACTTTATAATAATTTATGGAACTTAGATAAAAATCTATGAGATTGTTATTAGGAATAACAGTATAGATTTTTAATGATCTAACCATTAAAAGTATTTTAGTGATGATCAAGTTTATATAAACCCTTGAGAAAGAGTTTTCATGCAAAGGAAACATCTTTTTTGTGTTATGTTATTTCTAATAAAAGGAGGTGGGGTCAATTGATTTAATATTAGTGGGAATAGTTCCTTATTAATCTCTCCTCTTAACTATCATGGTTTAAATCTATCTGACTAGAGATTATACAAGAATGATTACATCATGCTTATTAATAAATCTTTAGATTTTCATTTGAAATAACAATAGAGTTAGTTCATTAATATATTATTTTATTGAAAATCAATTGGATGCATGTGCAAGAATATTTTAGATCCTATATGGGAGTGAATCCCTATTTAAACCTTTACTTCATCCAAGACTTTTAACAAAGTTGATGAAGTCGTTTAAGCTTGATATTCTATGATAATCATAGCTAGGTTGAACAATCTTAGCTTGGTCAAATGCATTCATGCCTTAGTAGTTTAGAACCTACCTTTCAACCTATGTTGGGGTCGAGTCTCTTATTTGGAAAAAGGATCATTTATTTTTTAAAAGACTTAGTGTGAAAAGTTTAAATGTTTTATCCCTTTTAACCTTTGACTGAGGATAGTTAGAAGTTGTGCACTCAGTGTGTTCACACATTGTGCAACAAACTTAGTTGGAGAAGGGATAAGTCTTTTGAAAAAGGCTTAACATAGTTTTGAATGAATTTTGCCTTCACACCTTAGACAAATAAGTTTGTTATAATTTTTTTGAGAATGAGAAATGTCAGATCTTCTATGAAAAATAATTTTTTTGAAGACATAGTGTTTTGATTGGAGTCTTTAAGTCTTCAAAAAGAAATTGGCATAAACATTTAGAGAAATTGCCTGGAGCAGGTCATGAACAAAACTATTAAAATTTTTGAAGAGTCGTCCTCATTAATCTTAAGAGAATTTGCAAAGTTTTCAGGGTAAATGTTGTAAACAAAAGTTCTAAAGTTTTAAGGAAGTCACTTTAATTCTATTTATCTTTGGTAAGTGCCATGGTTTGATTGAAGCTAAAATGCAAGTAGAAATCCTAAAGATCTACATGTTTTCCTTTTGCTTTTTGAGATAAGCTTAAAATTTTGAGTTTTATTTCAACTTTTTCCTTAGCTTCATTTTGATCTTTTTGAAATTTGGTTAAATGATGCCATGTGGTATCATCTTAGTAGCCCGAAGGATTAGCCAGATAGAAAATCCTATAATGACTTAGAGTGCTATAGAATTACCAAGTGGTAACATTCAAGAGCATAGAAGTTTGGAGGGACTAATTTATTTAGGTTAATAACCCAATGCCCCTGCATTTCATATATCTGAGTAGGTCAATGAACTAAAGGATGATTCATTTGAGTTTAAAGCACTTTGTTTTTTTTGCCTTATTCAAATTTTTGTGACATTAACTAATGTTTTGGAATAACCTACGTGTCACCATTCGAGGACCTAAGTGTGATGTCAACATGGTCTAGACTATGATCGATGTTGGGCTAGTGGTCAAGTGGGCAAGTGGGATGTTTCCATATGGCATCATCCCAATGACCCATAATCTCAAAGAGGACTATATAAGGAGTGATGCCCCTAAACTAGTGGGATAGTGTGATGTCACCACATGGCATCATCCTAGTAACCTACAAAACTAGATATGTTTTTATAAATAGTAAGGCCCCTGGACAAGTGGGATGCTAGAATGTTTCCATGTGGATAAGAAGTCACCCACAATATTTAGACATCAAAGTTTTCAAAATAGGTAAGAGGGTGGGAACCAATTAAAACATGTTAGTCTCAGATTCAAACTCCTAGGCTGACATAGTGTTAGAATTCTCAAACTAAGAACCTATTAGAAGTTACCACTTATCACATATCAGGACTCCAACTAATTATATCACCTCAAAATTAGATGTGTTAGTCTCCTAATCCTAACAAAGATGTTAGAGCTCAGGAGAGCTCAGTATAACCAATTATTTCCATATCAATCAAAGGTAGAGTGGTCAATCTCCCATCACTAACTATGATGTTGGATCTTGGGAGAGATAAATATATTAGAAAGCTCCACACATCATGTTTGTCATAGTTTTTAGTCCTCCTAGTCTAACAGAGATTTTAGAGATTGGGAGATCTTGACAAACCATAGAGAGCCACATGGATGATCCATTCACATTAATAAGTAGGTCCCTTAGGATCCTTGGGAGTCAAAAGAGAGGGTATCATGGCATTGGATCCCACCCAAATAGCCACATGGATCTAAGTTTGTCTACAGTAGTTGAGGTTGAATTTGATGGTCATCTTAGTGTTGTCAGCATAGTTATCATTTGGCACAAGCTCATGAATAATCATGTATTGGCCAAATGAATCTAAATTATGGGATTTTGAATTATTGTCTTGCATTTGTTTAAGTCGCATGGTAGTTTTTATATGTTTTTCATGATTGAGCGGATATTGGTATCTATCCATGATCACATGTGTTATGTTTGGTGATATGTTGTGTCATTCCTATCTTTAATGAGAAAACAAAATGGTCATGACAACATGCTTACTTTTAATATATCATTTCTCTTGATTAAATAATTTAAATTGAAAATAAGTATCCACCTAAACTAGTTACTAAAGTTGTACAAGGAAGTTAAAATCATTTTTGAACTTAAGGAGATCCTTAAGACATGCACTAAGAGCTATAAACATGGGAGATCATGGATTTGTTTATCAACTAGACTAATTTGGTGAGAAAATATGCAACATGTGAAGATGAATCATTAATAAATTATATTATAAATATATTCAACATTTATGGTAGCATTTTTTAAATGGGAGAGGAATATTACACCCTTAAGCTATAGTATGTCTAGGGATATGCGTACCTAATGTGTGGCCTACATCACCTTTTATCTTATCTTATCACATTTATATATGTTATCATATTTTAATTAGGGTAAAACTATGGATTAACCATATTCTAATTATATTATATATAGGATTTGGTGTTTTGTACTTGATAATCATTATATGAATTCTATACTTATTTCATGGTTATGGAGGTTGATCCCTCAAAGTAGTTAAATATTATTTATCAAGTTTTATACCATTATATAAATTATTTTATTGGATATACTTATTCCATTATAATTATTGAACTAAATTAATGATAATATACTCATGATGTTTATGTTTATAACATTGTTGTGAACTATGTTCATATATCTAAGTAATTTCATTACACATTTCTATAATCCCTAAACATCATTTATTACATTATTATGAACTATCTTCATATATCTAAGTAATTTCATTGCACATTTCTATAATCCCTATTGACAAGATTTAGGATGTAGAAAATGTCTGTACATTCCACCATATTATTAAATAAAATATATTCATTAGGTTTCATGGTTATTCCTTCAATAAAAAAACATTGGATTGGTTTAAAAATATGTATACATTATCATTTTCAACAAGGGACCACCAAGGGGAAAGGTTACACAAGTAATTTAGATAAGATGTACAGGTAATTTGTTTGTTAAACATATTGGTAAAATAAAGAGATATTTCTTAGAGAACATAAATGAATTCAATAATATATTTAAGAGAACATGGAGGATAATACTTTCTAAATTTATACCTTCTCCATGTATTTATCATTTGTAATAAATAATTTTTTATTTAGATATGGTGGTCTGAATATAAATAGTGGGAGGGAAAACACTACTAGAGTCTTATGATATTTCTATTATGGATATAGAGAGCCTTATAAAAATATTTAGTGTTTCACTTCCAATCATCAAATTATTTATACCATAAACTCATAGTTTCCATCCTATGCTCTAAGGTCCTAAAATTCAACCCACCTACTCATCCCAATAATCACAAGTTAAATACATTAACCCTAAATAATTTTTGAACTTATAAGTTTAGTTTAAAGTGTTTATAATGATTTAATTACCTTCAAAATAGATCTAGATACCCAATTTTTAAAAATCAACCTAGTAAACAGGACTGTCAAAGATAAAACCAACTTGTTTCCAAGACTAGTCTCATGTCTAAATAATTGCAACCATCCCATGTATTACAATCTAAGAAGTTTAAGCCTCTTCAAACTCATGATAAAATAAATTATCTTAAATAACCTAAACTATTAATCTTTTGAATCCAAATTTTTTAAAATGTTGATAATAAAAAAATGGGAGATAATTTTGTTCTTTTTTGCCAATGCGATAGAAAATGTCTTCATCAAGTTGTTGATCAAAGAGCATGAATGATACCAAAAGGGGTCATTCAGATAATTCATATTAATTAATAAAATAATTTGATATTATGCATAATCTCTTGATTTCCTTGAATTATTACAACATAAGGAAGGAGTCAAAAAAATTAATTGATAAGAATTTTCCCTCAGTACAAGAAACCCCTTCTTGTATTAAAAACTACACAATGATAATTAATGATTTGTAATGGTCTTACCCTCTTTTCAAAATTGACTTTCCATTTCTATAATTAGATCAAATATATTTGAGAGGTGATGATAAGAGAATTATAAACCTATACTACTACTTAGAATCTAATATTCTTACGAAGGATCATGTAACAAACTTAAGAAATAATGAGTTTGATCAAATTACCATACATAATAAGCATCAAAACCAAGAGAATACAACTTGAAAATTTTCCATGGTTTGAAAATTATTCTCTTTCTCAAAGGCCACTAGGAATTAGGAATTAAATTTAGAATAAATCTATTTTTTAACATGAGGGAGGATTCTACGATTGAAAAAAATGATTCTATTATTTTATTTTGATACAAAAGCTAGTATTAATATAAAGGATCAGTTAATAGTTATTATAAGATAAGAAAAGACAATCCCTTTTTAAAAATTAGATTCCTAGAAATAATCATGAAAATATGAATTCATATGAAAAGCTTACATTATAATGTCAAAATTTTCCATAATATGTTAGACAACACTGAAAAGTAAGGAGCTATTAGAGCCTAAAAAAACAAACTTTAGGCTCACAAAATTACTAAAATAGAATGGTTATAAAGATATAATTAAAGAATATGAAATGTACTACTTTTTTTATCCCTTTACATTATTATTCATTAAAAAAGTTTTATAAATTAGAATAATTTTTGAAAGTAATTACAAATGTGATATATTTTTCTTAGTAATTTTATGTAGTCATATATTTGTAAATTATTATATCAGTTTGATTTTTCTACATCTTAAGGTGATGCACCATGACTCTACACAAGTTCATTATTATTTATGTATTGTTTTCTTAATAAAATTAGAGTCATCATATTTTTTCAACACAATCACATTGTAGAAGTAGGGGTGAATATTCAGAAATATATTATAAATACGCATTTAAAAAAATATGATGGTATTTGTTGTCACCAAATCTTGCATCCTAGAGGAGGTTGTTCAATCCTACTCTAACATTTTGGAAACATTGGAATAATTCTAGGTATGTGGGTTTACCCTAGAGTAGAAGTAGACCTCTAGGTTTAAGGGCTAGCTCCCCAAATTTGTCTTGAAGTGCTTATCACCTGTACTAACTAATTACTGGTGGGAAAAGAGACAAAAGTATGCCTGAAATAAATCTACTGTAAGGGGGTTGATACACTATGACTATATCCACTATTATATAATACTTATACCACTAAGAACAATACATAAAAGCTAGCTTCAAAGTCCTAAGGTGTTCTAACATAAGTGTTTCAATATAGAAGTGATATACATGAGACAAATGAAGGTAAGTAAACCATAGTTTATATTTCTAAATCCAAGGATAATTGTACACTTTAAGGCATCCAAACACACTAGATACACTCTACATGACCTTTTATAATGAGAAATTCTTTCACAAGACATGAAAGGATAAGGAAAAACAAGGATGGAATCACTGGACTTCACCATTCATCACTTTACACACTTATACAAGATGTTTGTGAACTCAAAACTAGATTGATTATATTATTTAAAAGAAAAATACAAAATTAACCCAATAGGGCTTCACCATACATGGTGTGTAATTATCCAACAAGAGCCAAAATGAGAGAGGAGAATGAAGTCCAAGAGTCATAAAACAACTTGTCTAGCATGGATGTGAGAGATGAGAGATAAAGAGTTATGTTTATAGGATAATAGAGTATTTAATATACCATGAAAGGTATTTATGGACAAATATCTCTCCAAGCATGGAATTCCTGTAGATCTGGCATAGGACTCTTCAATTTCTTTCTTTTAAACTACCTTCATCATTTGGCCTTATTTCAATGATCCAAAATAGACTAGGGACAAATGAGATCATTAAACTATGAGGGAGAAGTTATAAATAGGATCCAACATACATTTGATGTGTCCCTAATCATCAATATTCTTATGGCCAAGTGTGATCTCATTAAAATATGAGGGAGAAGTTATAAATAGGATCCAACATACATTTGATGTGTCCCTAATAATCAATATTCTAATGGCCAAGTGTTTTCACTATTTGCAGTCATAATCACTCTTCTTTAGACCTATCTTCACACTTGGCACTAAAATGCTCTTCAATTTCTCAAACCAATACATAAAAGGGATAATGTGAAACTTTTAAAGAATCTTCATTCCCTTAGATTCATCAAATATACCTTCAAAGGCCTCCTAATTGGAGTTATCACCTTCAAACTAGTTGGTCACTCTTCATTCACTATGTCATTTTGGACTGGCTAAAGTGGAGGTGTTAGCAAAGATACCTATGAGATCTTCTGAAGCAAAATATGGATATGATAGATTAATCATATTAGGTCCCAATATATCTCCCAAAGTTATCCTAATATCTTAAAACACCTTTATACATACAAAACATCAAAATATTTCAAGAAAAGTCATTTTTCACCCTATCCATACAAGTAGGGTAGAATTCAAATTGTTAGGAAAGAGCCCTAGGGAGTCATATACTAGTTTAGATTGATTTCTTGATCAAACTATCTCATTTTTGTGCCTCTCCTTCTTCATATTTCCAATTGGGTCATTATCAAGGGTTTTAGTTAGTTTTGACCTCTAAGGATTGTTCATAAAGTTGTGACATCCAAATCCTAAAAAAAATTGACTAACACCTTTCTTTTGACCCTCTTCAACATATACCAACTCCCTAGGTTCCCATGCTATACATCTGCATAGGTATCAGCTTCTAAATTTGCCTTCTCTAGTTTTCCTTTAAATCTTGCATACCCTTTTAACATCCTACACCAAGAAATGAATTTATCCTATCTTTCTCTACATGATAAAGGAATACACACCTTATATCTCCCTATGAATATTTTCCAATGATCTAAAATTCTACCTTTATGTTAGAAGTGAAGTCATACCCCTTTTAGGCGTTAGGCCTCCTCAAGGCCTAATAGGTCTACTTGTACCTTTGTGAATTTGAGAAACTATACATGGTTTATAAGCATTTTTTGGCCTTATCCATATTCATATATGTATAACATATCTCCTTATACTCCTTTCAAGGCTCCAACACTTCCCATCTCACTTTCTCATCATATCATACTAAACCTAAAGGGTTTTGTGCATCTAGGAGTGTCCTCTATCTAAGATAGAATAGATGGCATTTACCCTATTACCTCATGTAAAAAAACATTTTGAGAGGCTTAAAAAAGTGATATGGATTTTTTGTACTAGATTCTAGGATTTTTCATATCCGTAGTAGTGCCCCATATGTTTCCAAAAATTTCATATGGGCTATTGATGGTATGACAAAGGATTGATACTTATTTTAGTAGGAAGGTTTTGTTGTGATTGGAAACTATCAACTTTCTCTAAGAAGAAGTCGCATATTCAAGGAGCACTTGAACTCTCATGTGTATAATAGGGAAATTGTGGGTCTCAATGGATTGAGATAGATGTGTGTTTCATAATGATTCACCTATTTCAAAAATTAATTGTAATTCAGCCAACATTCAAGGCAATTAGTAAATTGCAGTGTGGTAATACAGCCTTGAATAAATCAAGTCTTGGGTCTAAAATTGGATCACTTTAGTTTTTGAATTATAGATAATTTCTTGAAAGGAAGTTCAAACTATTACGATCCAAAATTACATCATCCTTATGATTTTGTTGCAAGAAATTCTTGTTATGTTGAAATGCTAGTAATAGTCTTGCAAGAAAATTATGGTAAATGGAGATGTTTTTCCTCCATAACTGCATGAAATGATTACGTTCTTATATTAGTATTATTTTATATTGTTGTGACACTAATGGATGGTGTTCTATGATCATGTAGCACATCAAATTCCTCATGTGCTTGGCATGGTGTAAGGTTATTTTACACTCCCATGAATGTCATGTTGGTAGAGTATTAAAGTCCTCCTTTGTTGAGCATGGTGTATGGTTGTTTGATCCTCCCTTGAATGTCATGTTGGTAGCATATCAAAGTCCTCCTATGTTAGGCATGGTGGAAGGTAGTTTGATCCTCGCATGAATGTCATGTTAGTAGCATATCAAATTCCTCTTGTGTTGGGCATTATGGAAGGTTGTTTGATCCTCCCATGAATGTCTTAATGGTAACTTGCTAAATTCCTCCTATGCTCAACATGGTGGGAGGTTTTTTGAACATTACCTGATTGTCCTAATAATAACATGGAAAATTCCTTATGTGTAGAGCATGGTGAATTTCTATTTGACCCTTACGTAGACATCATGATGGAAGTAGTTGAAGTTATCTCATGTTGGACATGATGGTAGGTTGTTCAACTCTCCCTTCACCATTACCAAGATAATTATGTGAATAAGGATCCTTGAATAAGTGGAACAAATTTTGTATCCTAAAAATGAAATTCATGACTTATGTTGAAAGTTTGAAGTGGCTATGTCACATTATTCTATAACTAGTAATAAAATTGGTATCAAAAGATTGATAATCTAGGGTTGTATAAACTTTGAAAATTAAAATATGACTTAGAATATTGTATTCATGTGGGTCCTACCCTCTAAAGAGACTTAAAAATTATGGATGAAAGAACTCAAAGGCTATTAGAAACATAAAGGAATAGTTTGTTTGGTTTTAGGTAGTAGTTGGCCTCCATATTTGATAATGTCCTTTAGTGATGAAATGAGATACTCACCTTGGGTGCCTACCTAGAGTGACAAATAATTAATTCAAGATAATGTACCATCAACCAAGTGAATTTATAAGCCTTCTTGATGAACAATGTAGTCTACCATCGATGATGATGCCCTTTTAATGGGGGGAGAATGTAAGGCCCCTCATAAGAAAATAAGAAGATTATGAAAATCAATGATGATACTCTCATGGCGTTGTTGATTTCAAGGTGATAAAATCATGCATATGGTAAGATTTATCTAAGCAATGCTTGAATTATTGCCTTATGTTGTAATTAAAATTATACATGCATTAAGTGCTACATTGATATCATTTCATGACCTTGTGAATTTCTTGGCAAGCTAATTATGTTGGTTTAAATTGAATGATATAGCATGGTATGATTACAATATTTGGATATTAGGATAAAATATTTCATGGGTGTAATAAGTGTGCATGAAGGTAAAAAGGATTACACCAAGGATTTTTGTATCATGTGTGATCTAACCTCTAACATTAATATTATCTCGAACATTATTTGATTCTAATTGAATACCTTGTCTAACTTTTGACCTTTTATGTAGTCTTTAATTATAATCTTTGTTAGGTTGGTTGAACCACCTTTGAGCTTGTCAACTTTAATGTGTGAGTAGAAGTGGACCAACTTTTATTTTGTCTTGTGGTATCTTTCAAGCCTATCCATTTATTTTCCATTACCTTAAACTAATGAGAGGAGGTGAATTGATCTTAGGATACATCATTGATCTCTAAAAGAGATGCCATGCACCATTATGGCCTAAAAAAAGATCATCCATTATGAAGGCATGGGCTGGCAAGAAGAGTGGTTGGTCGATCCAAGGAAAGAACATATATATGACATGTTTTTATTAGGTTTTAAGGAAGGGATGGTATATCTCTGAGAAAAGGTTATTGATGTTTTGGGCTCAGAACATTTTTTTTTTTGGCCAACCTAGGAACTAAAGGAAAAGGATGGAATAAAAATAAGATAGCTAGGCAAGGGAGAGCCTCAGAGGGTAAAAACCTTCTTAAATGATACATGGAAGAGATTAGATCATTTGGTAGTAATATTATTAATTGGAATATCCCTCTAATTAACTAAATATAGTTTATATGATTCTTGATTCATATATTATGTTCAAAAATGAGTAAGACCAATTAGTTTAATTGCTCTATTATTTTATTTTCTATATGGTTGTGCTTGAGTCACCCCATAGTGTTATTACCCTTGTGTGGGAGTTTGCAGTTGAGATATTCCTACATGATATATTTAACTATGTTACTTTTTTTACATGGAAATTATGATTTCATCGTGTAAGACTTCTAATGTGTATAAAGGCCACATTATTCATGATGGAAGAATGGCTTGGCATCTCATGTAGGACATAATGGTAGATTGCCTAAGCCCTCCAATACTGCTTATTATACTTTTATTCTTATGTAAATGTTTATAAGGTTGGTAATATCTTGACTTAGGTATGATTGGTTGTCACCTTGTGCGTGGTTATCTCCTTGACCCTAAGACAATTTGATTATCATTTGCCTTTTTTAATTTTCACCATGGTGTGAACATGATTTCAGCTGGGAGTCCTATTTAGGGGTGCCTAGTATAGTCACTTGATGATGGAAAAAGGTTGGGAGGTGATCCCACCTTTTGTTGGCCCAAGTTTCACTTGGAGTAAATAAGAGTTTGCCTCCAAATATTGAATTCTTGTGATTTGTTGCTTTCCATATCTAGCTAAGAGATAAAGATTAATTATTCTCATCCAAACTTACTATAATGTGAGCCACCATTATTCTTATTTTTACCAATAAATGTATTGGTTATTACTATATAGGAATATTTTATAGTTTGCCTAGTATATTGGAGTAAAATACCTCCTTGAGAGGGATCCTTGTTGAAAATGGAATCCTTGTGGTTGCTTGTATATTCATGACTGAGTTTGCCTTAACACATATAGTATATATTTAGTTGAATATTATGTGGTTGTTTTGTGCACTACATAATATGTTTATTGTAATGGTATTATATTCAATGAACTACATGTAGAATAAGTCTTATATTAAGGCATGTGATATATTTTTCTTATGCTTTATAAGTTTAAGATATGAGTTATTTTGCTTTTATGAATCTAGTTAGGACAACCCATTCATAATATGGATTATACTTAGTTGGCCTAGATCTAGTTGGTCTCTTAAGCATTGACCATATATTTTGTTTTAAATGTGATGAGTTAAGGTAATTGAACTTATATAATAATTTATGGAACTTAGATAAAAATCTATGAGATTGTTATTAGGAATAACAGTATAGATTTTTAATGATCTAACCATTAAAAGTATTTTAGTTATGATCAAGTTTATATAAACCCTTGAGAAAGAGTTTTCATGCAAAGGAAACATCTTTTTTGTCTTTGTTATTTATAATAAAAGGAGGTGGGGTCAATTGATTTAATATTAGTGAGAATAGTTCCTTATTAATCTCTCATCTCTCCTCTTAACTATCATGGTTTAAATCTATCTGACTAGAGATTATACAAGAATGATTACATCATGCTTATTAATAAATCTTTAGATTTTTATTTGAAATAACAATAGAGTTAGTTCATTAATATATTATTTTATTGAAAATCAGTTGGATGCATGTGGAAGAATATTTTAGATCCTATATGGGAGTGAATCCCTATTTAAACCTTTACTTCATCCAAGACTTTTAACAAAGTTGATGAAGTTGTTTAAGCTTGATATTCTATGATAATCATAGCTAGGTTGAAATCTTAGCTTGGTCAAATGCATTCATGCCTTAGTAGTTTAGAACGTACCTTTCAACCTATGTTGGGGTATAACCTCGAGTCTCTTATTTGGAAAAAGGATCATTTATTTTTTAAAAGACTTAGTGTGAAAATTTTAAATGTTTTATCCCTTTCAACCTTTGACTGAGGATAGTTAGAAGTTGTGCACTCAGTGTGTTCACACATTGTGCAACAAACTTAGTTGGAGAAGGGATAAGTCTTTTGAAAAAGGATTAACATAGTTTTGAATGAATTTTGCCTTCACACCTTAGACAAATAAGTTTGTTATAATTTTTTTTAGAATGAGAAATGTCAGATCTTCTATGAAAAATAATTTTTTTTGACAATGAGAAATGTCAGATCTTCTATGAAAAATAATTTTTTTGAAGACATAGTGTTTTGATTGGAGTCTTTAAGTCTTCAAAAAAAAAATTGGCATAAACATTTAGAGAAATTGCCTAGACAAGGTCATGAACAAAACTATTAAAAAAATTGAAGAGTCCTCCTCATTAATCTTAAGAGAATTTGCAAAGTTTTCAGGGTAAATGTTGTAAACAAAAGTTCTAAAGTTTTAAGGAAGTCACTTTAATTCTATTTATCCTTGGTAAGTGCCATGGTTTGATTGAAGCTAAAATGCAAGTAGAAATCCTAAAGACCTACATGTTTTCCTTTTGCTTTTTGAGATAAGCTTAAAATTTTGAGTTTTATTTCAACTTTTTCCTTAGCTTCATTTTGATCTTTTTGAAATTTGGTTAAATGATGCCATGTGGTATCATCCTAGTAGCCCAAAGGATTAGCCAGATAGAAAATCCTATAATGACTTAGAGTGATATAGAATTACCAAGTGGTAACATTCAAGAGCATAGAAGTTTGGAGGGAATAATTTATTTAGGTTAATAACCCAATGCCCCTGCATTTCATATATCTGAGTAGGTCAATGAACTAAAGGATGATTCCTTTGAGTTTGGGGCCCTTTGATTTTTTTCCATTAGTCAATTTTTGTGACATTAACTAATGTTTTGGAATAACCCATGTGTCACCATTCTAGGACCTAAGTGTGATGTCAACATGGTCTAGACTATGGTCGATGTTGGGCTAGTGGTCAAGTGGGCAAGTGGGATGTTTCCATATGGCATCATCCCAATGACTCGTAATCTCAAAGAGGACTATATAAGGAGTGATGCCCCTAAACTAGTGGGATAGTGTGATGTCACCACATGGCATCATCCTAGTAACCTACAAAACTAGATATGTTTTTATAAATAGTAAGGCCCCTGGACAAGTGGGATGCTAGAATGTTTCCATGTGGATAAGAAGTCACCCACAATATTTAGACATCAAAGTTTTCAAAACATGTAAGAGGGTGGGAACCAATTAAAACATGTTAGTCTCAGATTCAAACTCCTAGGCTGACATAGTGTTAGAATTCTCAAACTAAGAACTTATTAGAAGTTACCACTTATCACATATCAGAACTCCAACTAAATATATCACCTCAAAATTAGATGTGTTAGTCTCCTAATCCTAACAAAGATGTTAGAGCTCAGGAGAGCTCAGTATAACCAATTATTTCCATATCAATCAAAGGTAGAGTGGTCAGTCTCCCATCACTAACTATGATGTTGGATCTTGGGAGAGATAAATATATTAGAAAGCTCCACACATCATGTTTGTCATAGTTTTTAGTCCTCCTAGTCTAATAGAGATTTTAGAGATTGGGAGATCTTGACAAACCATAGAGAGCCACATGGATGATCCATTCACAATAATAAGTAGGTCCCTTAGGATCCTTGGGAGTCAAAAGAGAGGGTATCATGGCATTGGATCCCACCCAAAGAGCCACATGGATCTAAGTTTGTCTACAGTAGTTGAGGTTGAATTTGATGGTCATCTCAGTGTTGTAAGCATAGTTATCATTCGGCACAAGCTCATGAGTAATCATGTATTGGTCAAATGAATCTAAATTATGGGATTTTGAATTATTGTCTTGCATTTGTTTAAGTCTCATGGTAGTTTTTATATGTTTTTCATGATTGAGTGGATATTGGTATCAGTCCATGATCGCATGTGTTATGTTTGGTGATATGTTGTGTCATTCCTATCTTTAATGAGAAAACAAAATGGTCCTGACAACATGCTTACTTTTAATATATCATTTCTCTTGATTAAATAAATTAAATTGAAAATAAGTATCCACCTAAACTAGTTACTAAAGTTGTACAAGGAAGTTAAAATCATTTTTGAACTTAAGGAGATCCTTAAGACATGCACTAAGAGCTATAAACATGGGAGATCATGGATTTGTTTATCAACTAGACTAATTTGGTGAGAAAAGATGCAACATGGGAAGATGAATCATTAATAAATTATCTTATAAATATATTCAACATTTATGGTAATATTTTTTAAATGGGAGGGGAATATTACACCCTTAAGCTATACTATGTCTAGGGATATGCGTACCTAATGTGTGGCCTACATCACCTTTTATCTTATCTTATCACATTTATATATGTTATCATATTTTAATTAGGGTAAAACTATGGATTAACCATATTCTAATTATATTATATATAGGATTTGGTTTTTTTTACTTGATAATCATTATATGAAATCTATACTTATTTCATGGTTATGGAGGTTGATCCCTCAAAGTGGTTAAATATTATTTATCAAGTATTATACCATTATATAAATTATTTTTTGGATATACTTATTCCATTATAATTATTGAACTATATTAATGATAATATACTCATCATGTTTATGTTTATAACATTGTTGTGAACTATGTTCATATATCTAAGTAATTTCATTACACATTTCTATAATCCCTAAACATCATTTATTACATTATTATGAACTATCTTCATATTTCTAAGTAATTTCATTGCACATTTCTATAATCCCTATTGACAACATTTAGGATGTTGAAAATGTCTATACATTCCACCATATTATTAAATAAAATATATTCATTAGGTTTCATGGTTATTCCTTCAATAAAAAAACATTGGATTGGTTTAAAAAGATGTATACATTATCATTTTCAACAAGGGACCACCAAGGGGAAAGGTTACACAAGTAATTTAGATAAGATGTATAGGTAATTTGTTTGTTAAACATATTGGTAAAATCAAAAGATATTTCTTAGAGAACATAAATGAATTCAATATTATATTTAAGAGAATATGGAGGATAATACTTTCTAAATTTATACCTTCTCCATGTATTTATCATTTGTAATAATTAATTTTTTATTTAGATATGGTAGTCTAAATATAAATAGTGGGAGGGAAAACACTACTAGAGTCTTATGATATTTCTATTATGGATATAGAGAGCCTTATAAAAATATTTAGTGTTTCACTTCCAATCATCAAATTATTTATACCATAAACTCATAGTTTCCATCCTATGCTCTAAGGTCCTAAAATTCAACCCACCTACTCATCCCAATAATCACAAGTGAAATACATTAACCCTATCTAATTTTTGAACTTATAAGTTTAGTTTAAAGTGTTTATAATGATTTAATTACCTTCAAAATAGATCTAGATACCCAATTTTTAAAAATCAACCTAGTAATCAGGATTGTCAAAGGTAAAACCAACTTGTTTCATGTCTAAATAATTGCAACCATCCCATGTGTTACAATCTAAGAAGTTTAAGCCTCTTCAAACTCATGATAAAATAAATTATCTTAAATAACCTAAACTATTAATCTATTGAATCCAAATTTTTTAAAATGTTGATAATAAAAAAATGGGAGATAATTTTGTTCTTTTGCCGATGCGATAGAAAATGTCTTCATCAAGTTGTTGAGCAAAGAGCATGAATGATACCAAAAGGGGTCATTCAGATAATTCATATTAATTAATAAAATAATTTGATATTATGCATAATCTCTTGATTTCCTTGAATTGTTACAACATAAGGAAGGAGTCAAAAAAATTAATTGATAAGAATTTTCCCTCAGTACAAGAAACCCCTCCTTGTATTAAAAACTACACAATGATAATTAATGATTTGTAATGGTCTTACCCTCTTTTCAAAATTGAATTTCCATTTCTATAATTAGATCAAATATATTTGAGAGGTGATGATAAGAGAATTACAAACCTATACTACTACTTAGAAGCTAATATTCTTATGAAGGATCATGTAACAAACTTAAGAAATAATGAGTTTGATCAAATGGCCATACATAATAAGCATCAAAACCAAGAGAATACAACTTGAAAAATTTCCATGGTATGAAAATTATTCTCTTTCTCAAAGGCTACTAGGAATTAGGAATTAAATTTAGAATAAATCTATTTTTTAACATGAGGGAGGATTCTACGATTGAAAAAAATGATTCTATTATTTTATTTTGATACAAAAGCTACTATTAATATAAAGGATTAGTTAATAGTTATTATAAGATAAGAAAAGACAATCCCTTTTTAAAAATAAGATTCCTAGAAATAATCATGAAAATATGAATTCATATGAAAAGCTTACATTATAATGTCAAAATTTTCCATAATATGTTAGACAACACTGAAAAGTAAGGAGCTATTAGAGCCTAAAAAAACAAACTTTAGGCTCACAAAATTACTAAAATAGAATGGTTATAAAGATATAATTAAAGAATATGAAATGTACTACTTTTTTTATCCCTTTACATTATTATTCATTAAAAAAGTTTTATAAATGAGCATAATTTTTGAAAGTAATTACAAATGTGATATATTTTTCTTAGTAATTTTATGTAGTCCTATATTTGTAAATTATTATATCAGTTTGATTTTTCTACATCTTAAGGTGATGCACCATGACTCTACACAAGTTCATTATTATTTATGTATTGTTTTCTTAATAAAATTAGAGTCATCATATTTTTTCAACACAATCACATTTGAGAAGTAGGGGTGAATATTCAGAAATATATTATAAATACACATTTAAAAAAATATGATGGTATTTGTTGTCACCAAATCTTGCATCCTAGAGGAGGTTGTTCAATCCTACTCTAACATTTTGGGAACATTGGAATAATTCTAGGTATGTGGGTTTACCCTAGAGTAGAATTAGACCTCTAGGTTTAAGGGCTAGCTCCCCAAATTTGTCTTGAAGTGCTTATCACCTGTACTAACTAATTACTTGTGGGAAAAGAGACAAAAGTATGCCTGAAATAAATCTACTGTAAGGGGGTTGATACACTATGACTATATCCACTATTATATAATACTTATACCACTAAGAACAATACATAAAAGCTAGCTTCAAAGTCCTGAGGTGTTCTAACATAAGTGTTTCAATATAGAAGTGATATACATGAGACAAATGAAGGTAAGTAAACCATAGTTTATATTTCTAAATCCAAGGATAATTGTACACTTTAAGGCATCCAAACACACTAGATACACTCTACATGACCTTTTATAATGAGAAATTCTTTCACAAGACATGAAAGGATAAGGAAAAACAAGGATGGAATCACTGGACTTCACCATTCATCACTTTACACACTTATACAAGATGTTTGTGAACTCAAAACTAGATTGATTATATTATTTAAAATAAAAATACAAAATTAACCCAATAGGGCTTCACCATACATGGTGTGTAATTAACCAACAAGAGCCAAAATGACTAGTACTTATAAAATGTGAGAGATGAGAGAGGAGAATTAAGTCCAAGAGTCATAAAACAACTTGTCTAGCGGAGATAAAGAGTTATGTTTATAGGATAATAGAGTATTTAATATACCATGAAAGGTATTTATGGACAAATATCTCTCCAAGCATGGAATTCCTATAGATCTGGCATAGGACTCTTCAATTTCTTTCTTTTAAACTACCTTCATCATTTGGCCTTATTTGAATGATCCAAAATAGACTATGGACAAATGAGATCATTAAACTATGAGGGATAAGTTATAAATAGGATCCAACATACATTTGATGTGTCCCTAATCATCAATATTCTTATGGCCAAGTGTGATCTCATTAAAATATGAGGGAGAAGTTATAAATAGGATCCAACATACATTTGATGTGTCCCTAATCATCAATATTCTAATGGCCAAGTGTTTTCACTATTTGCATTCATAATTACTCTTGTTTAGACCTATCTTCACACTTGGCACTAAAATGCTCTTGAATTTCTCAAACCAATACATACAAGGGATAATGTGAAACTTTTAAAGAATCTTCATTCCCTTAGATTCATCAAATATACCTTCAAAGGCCTCCTAATTGGAGTTATCACCTTCAAACTAGTTGGCCACTCTTCATTCACTATGTCATTTTGGACTGGCCAAAGTGGAGGTGTTAGCAAAGATACCTATGAGATCTTATGAAGCAAAATATGGATATGATAGATTAATCATATTAGGTCCCAATATATCTCCCAAAGTTATTCTAATACCTTAAAACACCTTTATACATACAAAACATCAAAATCTTCCAAGAAAAGTCATTTTTCACCCTATCCATACAAGTAGGGTAGAATTTAAATTGTTAGGAAAGAGCCCTAGGGAGTCATATACTAGTTTAGATTGATTTCTTGATCAAACTATCTCATTTTTGTGCCTCTCCTTCTTCATATTTCCAATTGGGTCATTATCAAGGGTTTTAGTTAGTTTTGACCTCTAAGGATTGTTCATAAAGTTGTGACATCCAAATCCTAAAAAAATTTGACTAAAACCTTTTTTTTGACCCTCTTCAACATATACCAACTCCATAGGTTCCCATGCTATACATCTGCATAGGTATCAGCTTCCAAATTTGCCCTCTCTAGTTTTCCTTTAAATCTTGCATACCCTATTAACATCCTACACCAAGAAATGAATTTATCCTATGTTTCTCTACATGATAAAGGATCATACACACCTTATATCTCCCTATGAATATTTTCCAATGATTTAAAATTCTACCTTCATGTTAGAAGTGAAGTTATACCCCTTTTAGGCATTAGGCCTACTCAAGGCCTAATAGGTCTACTTGTACCTTTGTGAATTTGAGAAACTATACATGGTTTATAACAATTTTTTGGCCTTATCCATGTTCATATATGTATAACATATCTCCTTATACTCCTTTCAAGGCTCCAACACTTCCCATCTCACTTTCTCATCACATCATACTAAACCTAAAGGGTTTTGTGCATCTAGGAGTGTCCTCTATCTAAGATAGAATAGATGGGATTTACCCTATTACCTCATGTAAAAAAACATTTTGAGAGGCTTAGAAAAGTGATATGGATTTTTTGTACTAGATTCTAAGGATTTTTCATATCACTAAGACATCTAAATATCTCACAACCTAAAACAAACTTTCTGAACATTCTTTGACCATGCAGGGTTTGCGTAAGGATTGTAGGTTATATAAGTTAAAACCTATCCATACTCTATTTTCATATGATGGGAGTCCCATGAATTGGTCCTAATATTATGGAGTCCCTTTCAAACACATCAACACTTAACTAGACAAGGTTAATAGGTCGTGGATGTATTATTTGTTACTTATTCCAAAATAGCATACATGTAGGTGAAAATTTACATATTATACCTTATGTTATTGATCCACCATCTTATTTAAGTAATAAATACCATACTACAATCACTTAGGTCTATTCACACCATATCCATACTAGGCCATCCTCTTAAGCCACCATCTTTTATCTCACTATCATGTTACAAATGGCTTTAGTTGATCATTTTGGAGCAAAAAAGGGTCATATAGGTGCATATACAGGATTTAAAGTATGTTCTACACATCCTAAGATTAATCTGAGTTCTTTAAAGGCATATTTAACTTGAAAATTTGCATGCTTTCATGGTAAATTTCAAAGGGTTATGTCATGAGCCTATAGGTGGCTATAGTCAAGCTGTAGGTTACCATTTTCGAGAGCAAGGCATACCTGTAGATGGTGATGTAGGTCAAAACCTCACACTTCAACTTTCACTTATGTTATTTGAACTTCAATAGTTTTCTTCTTAATCAATGGGATCAATTATTATGGAGATGTGCTCATAACCTACCACCTTGGGCTATGAGATCATCTAGGATTCAACAAACTATAGAAAACACTAAAAAAGTGCAGCGAAAGAATGCATAATTTTGAAACCCTTCTAACACTATAATATTGGAACCAAACATCTACTTCCTTTGTTTAAAGAATCTCTCTTATGATAGGGCTATGGTATATAATCATTTAGACCTATCTAAAATCCATGTTACACTATTATAAGGTAGCACCAAAAATAGACCAAGCTCTATTTTTGAGTTTTTAAGGTAACAAGTCTCTAAACTCTCCTTTATATGTGAACATGACTCCTCAAGTATGTCTGCAACTCAAAATATCCACCATTGAATGATATTGCATTTATAAATATCCCAAACCTCTATGAATGTCTCAAAACATGTCCAAACTCTACATTTAACAAATTCAAGCCTATGTAAGAGCCACATATAGTTGCAGATGTATTATATAGGTTAATGAACATGGGATAAAGACACTATGCATAATGTGTGGACATAACATCAATATTATACCCTGTACAAGTTTTCAAACGGATCTTTTCCACCATAAATGACTTCAAACCAATTCCAATGTGATTATCTCCTATGGGACACTTGTAGATGTCCATTAGACTGCAGGACTATGTATGTAGTTTGAATTGATTATTACAGTCTATCACATAGCATTAAATGGCCTATCTTGGTTTTTAATGTTCTAGGATTTTTTAAAAACTCTTACAACTTCTCATTTCATCTTTATTAACATTCTCATAATTTCACACACCTCATTCACCATGATTGTAATTGAATACATATAGAGAGTTGATTGTGTATCACATTTTTTACTACAACTTCATTGATGATCTCCTTTAAGACTAATATTCACATGGAAATGTGGTTTATATGAAATAAAAAGGATATAATACGTCATGTCATATTCATTTTAGACCATTGCAAGAGAGAAAAATGTTTGTAGTTGATGAATTTGCCTAAAACTAGTAATGGAGATCTCAACCTGCAACTTAAGAAGTTTGAGTTCATGAAATCACCTCTAAACATGAAAAAAGGATAGAAAACATTAAAAGAGTAAGTCCAAATAATATATAATAAATTTAACCAATTATATTGTATGGACTATCTCAAATAAGAAGAAAACCTGTGGGTGTGGGGATTAGTAAGTAAAATAAGACTGTCAACTTCTTAAGAATGGTTCATAAAGCATAGGCAACCATTATTCCAAATCCTTCCGTGAATGTGAATCAGACCAAGTTTACTATTTACCACTAAAATAATTTGACCTGAAACCTCTCCTACTGGTCATACCAAGAAGAAACCTATTGACCATCTTTACATGTCTAAATGGAGTGATGGATGAGCAAAATGGTTTTCATCCATTTTTTAGTATTTAAAGGCTGATCAAGTGTTGAAATTAGTTTAGGGAAGTTTAAGGGTCACTTTATAATCTTGACACACATCCCACACTCTTCTATAGGTTGTACAACTACCAAAACCTCCACCTTTTCAACTATTTTCTTGATTTTATTTAGGAACTTGCAAGTTTTTACTTAGGAATGACATACTTGACAAGTATATGACATGAAGGATGTTTAATTAAAGAGACTTTATAACACTTTTCTACTATAGGAAACTATACCACCTTCATTAATAACTCTAAAAGTGACCTTATGTGATATAAAACGACTTAGGACTAGAATTGTCTATGGCCAAGGTTAATAACTCATTAAATGACATAAAATTGACCATGACACACCCTATAACATTATAATATACCGTTATATCAATTTTTATACTATAAGGGGTTGACCAGTTTTGACTTATGGTCAAAATAGGTAACAGTCTTGGTGATTTCCTAGGGTGGTATGCTTGTAATGCCAAGGCCAATGGCCTAATCCTATCCATTGGGATATGGATTCATATAAAAACAATTTTAACACCTATTTTTCCTTTGAAAACACACCAAACACAAAGGAAATAAACACAAAACAAGACACACCAAAGGAAACAAACATGTGTTATCAAGGACACTTATAGAACACACACATAGATGAAAGAAAGACACACACCTATTCTAATATTTACAAGACCTCAATCTTGAGGTGAAAAGCATCATGCCATACTTCAACTATGGTTAAATATGGTTCCTCTTTCATCTTTTCCACTCTATGAAAGAAAATTATCATGTGAAGCATGTTCATCATCAATCACTTGACTAGGTAGATGGTGAAATGACTTGCCACACCTATACCTTCTCATGTTTACAAGTAAGTTACTTCATGATTTCATGAACATTTTCTTCTACTCTCTAAAGAACTTAATTAGAGATGTAACCTTTTTGATCTCTATCATGTCCACTTGATATTATTCAATTTACATATTAAGAGGTATGACATCTACCTCAACTTTTTTATCTTTTAGGACAAAGTGTACTTGATGTGAATGATAAGCAAGTCCCTCTTCACCATGTTTCAATACCTCTGATTGTCATTCTCCTTCAAATTGAGATATTGACTATTCATTTAACACAAATACTTCTTCCATGACTTTATTAGGCCTCTCAATGACTTCAAACCTTTGAAAAATAGCTTGATGTTCATCCTCATGCATAACATGACACTCAGTTTTAGGCTTGGTCAAACACTCAACAACCTGCTCATTAGGTTTATCAACAAACTTGACATCAAATATGATATCTTTTGGAGGAGAAGTATTCTTACATGATTGATCCAATTCTTGGCATATGGCATTGAATCTTTTCCATTTGTCATTTTCCTCCTCCTCATGAATGTTATCATCAAGGGCATCTTCATTAATTATAGGTAGAAAGACATCATTCTTCACACTATGGTGATCTATCATACTTTTCAATATATCATCATCATATACATGAATCAAGTAGTTACTCTCAATAGCTTGTATGTTCAACACTTACATTAGCTTGCTCAAATGATTCATCATGGATTATATAGGTGTCAAGGTTAGTTTGTTCAAAGTAGGTATAAGGATCATGCTCATAATCGTCTGCACCATACTCATCTAGAAACAAATCAGATTTATCTTAAAGGTTGGAAAATAACCATCATCTACAATAGACTCTTCCTTCTCATTGATAACACAATTCAAGTTAGTGCTTACTTCAACATAGGGCTCAATGTGAAACCTTGAAAGTGGATGAGTTCTTATGGTCAACTTGGTTCTATCTTTTCTTAAAGGCCAAGAAGGACTAGTTAGCTAAGAGGTAGACACCTATCTTGGCTATAAAATCTCTTGAAAGTCAAATTGAAAAATGAGCATGCATGTACTCAACAATAATGTCTTGGAGGATGGGAAAACTAAGACAATCATGTAGGAAAACCTTCAACCCCTTGATCAATCTTATTATCTTGGTAAGTTTACCATCTAACTAAATCACTCATTTAATATTGGTTTCATACTTTAGACCCAATTTATCATCTACAACTTTTGGCATGACTGATGTAGAGTCTTCAATATCAACTATGTAATTATGAACTAGTTTGTTATCCATAATAAGAGAGGTAGAAAAGTAGAGGATTCTTAGATTTAGTATATCGTTTCACAATGCTGTTATGGGCATTGGTAATATATACATGACCATGACTTGATGATGAAGGACTAACATGGATAGTGAACAACTATTTTTTCAATAGGTTTTTTTTGGCTAGGCATATGAAGGACATCCCAAAGAGAAATGGATGACTTAGCATTCTTCAATGAATCCACTATGTTTAGGGCAAGAGTGCTTACCTTGTATTGAGTCCTTGAAGTCAAAGAAGTTGTAAATTGAGGAATTGAATCACTTTGGATAGGCGTTACCACATTCTAATTTGGAGGAGGTATAGGAGTGTTAGGGACTATCATGTTTGCATCCATGCCTTGCTATCTTGCAAGAGGATTAGATAAACTTGTAGGAAAATTATTATCACCTCCTAAATCAATTATCTTAACTCTTGTATTGTTTACAATATAATTTACTTGATTGAGCACAAAAGTGTCTTCAAATAGGAAGTTGGTGAAGATTTCTCCTTGAGGTTGTCAACCTTGACTTGCTTACATTAAAACCTCATCTTCTACTAACAGTAGAGGAGTGAATATTCCTTTATAAACTAGAGATTTCTCTCTACCATCATTGGAATCCATGATATGGCCTTGTTTCCATTATTCTCCATACTAAGTTATTATGCATCGATACCATCTCTATTGTGTTATAAATAAGTAGAATTAGGATTGTATACATTGGCAAGCTTGTTAAAATTAGGCTTCCCTTGACCTCTTCCTCTCCCATATTATTGACCATATTGCTACTAATAGGGATAAGTATTTTGATTAACACTTATTTGTATTATAGATTGCCTAAGTTGAGTTCTTAACATTTGAATTTTTGTATTTTATCCATGACATCATCTGCCATCTTAAGAGCAGTTTTTGTCTTGGCATTAGCATTAGGAACATGGGTAATGTTTGGAGAATAGAAATAACATAAGGTAGCATAGGTATAGACACTCTAGGATTTAAATTTCATACTTGAATGAGGCCATTATCAACTCTAATGTAAAGGTCATATGCTTCAAGAAGAGTGAAATTACCCATGGATTATAGCATGATAGCAATATTAGTACCAATGACTCTCAAGCATATAAGGAAGACAAAGCGAATAGGTGGTCTCGTGGGAGGAGGCAACCTATGCTAAGTCTTTTGGAACCTATCACTGAATTCATTATTTATTTCCTTTGGGGCTCTTTGGATCACATTTATCTAATGTATGAATGAAGTGTGGTTACTCTCATCCTTAAATCTTGAAGTTAGCAACACTCTAAATTCATCCCATGTTGTGATGCAACCACCAAGCAAAGTCCTATACCAATAAAGTGATTTCCATATAAGGGATGTACATAGAAAGGATTATAATGGCAACATTAACCTCATTGACATTGTGGTAACTACAAAAATTGGAGATATACTTAATGTGTTCACTGGGAGTAACATGGCCTTCACCATTGAATGTAGGAACACTCTTTGTAACATTAGAGGGAATGTCATCATAGGAATCAAGATGAATTGTATTTTTAGTATTAAAAGTAGGGAAGTCAGGTTTCCTAGAAATATTTTATTCAATATCTTCCTCACTCTCTTGGCCTCAAAGAAAGACACACCTAATCTAATATTACAAGACCTCACACTTGAGGTGAAAAGAATCTTGCCATACTTCAACTAGGGTAAAATATGGTTCCTCTTGAATATTTGTCACTCCATGAAATAAAATTATCATGTGAAGTATGTTCATCATCAATCACTTGACTAGGTAGATGGTGAAATGATCTACCTTACCTATACCTTCTCATGTCTACAAGTGAGTTACTTTGTGCCTTCATGAATGTTTTATTCTTCTCTCCAAAGACATTTATTGGAGATACAAACTTTTTGATCTCTATCATGTCTACTTTATATTCTTCAATATACAGATTAAAAGGTATGATAGGTACCTCAAATTTTCTATCTTCTAGGATAGAATATACTTGATGTGAATGATCATAAGTCACTCTTTACCATGTTGCAATACCTTATATTGTAGTTTTCCTTCATATTAAGCTCTTGAATATTCCTTGAACACAAAGACTTATACCTTGATGTCATTAGCTCTCTCAATGACTTCATAACTTTAAATAATAGATTGATGTTCATCCTCATGCATAACATGACACTTATTTTTAGGCTAGATCAAACACTCAACAACCTGCTCATTAGGTTTATCAAAAAACTTGACATCAGATATGAAATCCTTTCAAGGAGAATTAGTCTTACCCAATTGATCAAATTCTTAGCATATGTAATTAAATCTTTGTGATAAGTCATCTTCCTCTTCTTCATGGATGTTATCATCAAGGTTAGATTCATCAATTATGGGCAAGAAGACATCATTCTTCTCACTATGGTGATCTATTAGGGTCTTCAATCTATCATCATCATATACATGAATCAAGTAGTTACTCTTAGTAGCTTATGAGAAAGAATGTTAAATACTTACCTCAGCTTGCTCAAATGTTTCTTCATGGATGATATAGGTATCAAGGTTAGTTTGTTCAAAGTAGGTATAAAGATCATGCTCATAAGTATCTGCACCATACTACTCATCTAGAAACAAGTCTGATATAACTTTAATCTTGGAAAAAATGCCATAGTATACAATAGACTCTTCTTTCTCATTGATAACATAATTCAAGTTACAGCTTGCTTCAACATAGGGCTTAATGTGAAACCTTGAAAGTGGATGAGTTATTATGGTCACCTTGGTTTCATATCTTATCCTAAAGGCCAAGAAAGACCATTCAGCTAAGAGGGAGCCACCTATATTGGAAGTAAAATATCTTGAAAAGTAGATTATAAAATGAGCAGGCAAGTCCACAACAATAATGTCTTAGAGGATGGGAAAACTAAGATAGTCATGTAGGAAAAACTTTAACCTTTTGATCAATCCTATTGTCTTAGAAGGTGTACCATATAACTAAATCACTCCTTTACTAGGTTTAATACTTTAGGCTCAATTTATCATCTACAACTTTGGGCATGACTAATGTAGAGGTTCCACTATCAGCTATGAAGTTATGAACTAGTTTGTCACCCATTATGAGAGTGAGGTAGAAATATGGAGGATTCCCAGCTTTGGTATATGGTTCCATAATGTTTTTATGGGAATTGGTAAGAGATACATGACCATGACCATGAATTTATGGTGAAGGACTAACATGGATAGTAGATAACTATTTTTGCAAGAGTTCTTTTTGGCCAAGCATATGAAGGACATCACAAAGAGAAATGGATGACTTAGCATTCTTAAATAAATCCATTATGTTTAGGGTAGATGTGATTACCTTGTCTTGAGTCCTTGGATTAAAATAATTTGTTATAACTTGAGGAATCAAATCACTTTGTATAGTCTTTACCACATTACTATTTGGAGGAGGTATAGGAGTGTTAGGGACTATCATGTTTACAACCATGCCTTACTACCTTATAGGAGGATTAGATGA
Organism: Torreya grandis; assembly: GCA_037957365.1. Taxonomy (NCBI): domain Eukaryota; kingdom Viridiplantae; phylum Streptophyta; class Pinopsida; order Cupressales; family Taxaceae; genus Torreya; species Torreya grandis. The sequence goes on along the minus strand of JARHVA010000025.1, from coordinate 8,926,582 downwards.
ACTTGTATGCACATTATTATAACCTATTAAATCATTTATCTTATCTTTTATATTGTATTCAATAGAAGTTACTTAATTAATCACAATAGTGTTTTCAACTAAGAAGTTGATGAATATTTATCCTTGAGCTTTCCAACCTTGACTTGCTTGCATTAAGACCTCATCTTCTACTAATATTAGAGGAGTGACTCTTCCTTGACCAACTAGATATTTCCCTTTACCCTCATTGGAATCCACGATTTGTCCTTATTACCATTATTATCCTTTCACCAAGTTTTTATGAATAGGTACCATCTCTCTTATGTTGGAAGTAGAATTAGGATTGTATGCATTAGTAGGCATTTTGAAATTAGGTTGTCCTTAACTTCTTCTTCTCCCATATTATTATTGACCATATTACTATTGATAGGCATAAGGATTTTTATTATCGCCTAGTTACACATTGGCTTGCCTAAGTTGAACTCTTAACATTTTAATTTATGAATCTTTATCCATGACACAACTTGCCTTCTTATGAGTAGCCTTTGGATTGGCATTATCATTAGGAACTTGGGCAATGTTTAGAATAGTAGCAGGAACCTTAGGTAGTAGAGTCATAGACACTTTAGGAGGAAAATTTCTTACTTGAATGAGGCCATTTTCATCTATAATGGAAATTCCATATGCTTCAAGAAGAGTGAAACCACCCATGGATTGTAGGATAATAGTAATATTAGTACCAATGGCTCTCAAGTATACAAGGAAGACAAAGCTAGGTGGTCTCATGAGAGGAGGCAACCTATGCCAAGTCTTTTAGAGCCTCTAATTGAAGTCATGAATTATTTCATTGGGGTATATTTGGATCACATAGAGCTGATGTATGAGTGAAGTGCGGTCACTTCAAAGTCATCCCATGTTGTGATGCAACCACCGAGAAAAGTTTTATACCAATCAAGAGTTTTCCCTCTAAGAGACATGAAAAGGAGTATAATGGTAATATTGACCTTAGTGACATTTTGGAAACTAAAAAAAATGGAGATATCCCTGATGTGTTAACCAGGAGTAACATGGCCTTCACCATTGAATGTAGGAACTCTTTTTATAACATTAGAGGGAATTTAATCATAGGAATCAAGATGAATTGGATTTTTTGTATTAATATTAGAGAATAAATATTTCCTAGACATATTTTATTAAATCTCTTCCTCACTCTTTTGGTATTCTTGGATAGCAAATTCTTATTGTTCTTTAAAGTGAAAAATAGGCTGAGGGTGTTCATCTTCAAGAGGAAGTTTAGGTTAAAGAGGTGGATTGATGAGATTGAAAATTCTACTAGAAGATGACCTAGCAAGGACCACAAAGTATGAGAGTAAATATATGAAAAAAAAATGTACATAACCATATTTTACCTTGAATTTAGTCACCAAATGCTGAGTAGTACACCAATATGCAGCTGATATTGTCAAGACCAACATTCACCTTGATAAGTTATATTTAGGATAATGGGTCCCACTAAGCATGCCAAAACTATTGTCACCAAATATTTTAGACTAGATTAAGTTTTTAAATCCTACTCTAATATTTAGGAAAAATTATAATAATTATAGGTATGTGAGTTTACCTATAGTAGAACTAGACCTCTAGGTTTAAGGGCTAGCTCCCTGAATTTGTCTTGAAATGCTTATCACATATACTAACTGATTACTTGTGGGAAAAGTGATATAAGTATACATGAAATAAATATACTCTAAGTGGTTGATATACCATGAATATATCCACTCTATTATCATAATTCTTTCACTAAGAAAAAGACCTACAAATTAGCTTCAAAGTCCTCAGGTATTCTAATATAAGTGTTTCAATATAGAGGTGATATGTATGAGACAACTCAAGGTAAGTTGACCAAAGATTATATTGATAAATCCAAGGACACTTTCACACTTTAAGGGAGACAAACACACTAGTTATACTCTATATGACCTATTATAACGAGAACTTCTTGCACAAGACATGAAAAGATAAGGAAAAATAAGGATATAATCACTAGAATTCACCATTCATCACTTTGCACACTTAGATAAGATTTTTTTGAACTAAAAACCAGATTTATTGTATTATTCAAAGGAAAAATACAACATAAAACTAGGAGGTATTCTCCATACATGGTGTGGAATTATCCAACTAGAGCCAAAATGGCTAGTACTTATAGAATGTGAGAAAGGAGAGAGGAGAAGGAAGTCTAAGAGTCAAAAAGCCACTTTTCAAGTAGAGATAAGGAGTTATGATTGTAGGATAATGGAGTATAAAATAGACCATGCAAAATCTTTATGTACAAATGTCTCTCCAAGCATGAAACTTGTTTAGATCTGGTGGAGGACTCTTTAATTGCTTGCTTAGAAATTACCTTCATCATTTGGCCTTCTTTGAATGTTCCATATCAAACTAGGGACAAATGAGATCTTTAAAATATGAGGTAGGGGTTTTAAATATACTCCAACATGCATTGGATGTGTTCCTAATCATCAATATTCTTCTAGTAAAGTTTTCTCACTACCTATAGTCACAATCACTTTTCTTTAAACCTATCACACTTGGCACTAATATGCTCATCAATTTCTCAAACCAGTCCATACAAGGGATTATGTGACACTTTTAAAGATTAATAATGCCATTATATTCATGAAATCTCTTGGAGTTATCACCTTCTCACTAGGTGATCACTCTTAATTCACTATGTCATTTTGGACTAGCTAAAGTGGAGGTGTTAGTAGAGATACTTGTAATCTCTTCTGAAGAAATATATGGATATTATAGGTTATATTATATCCAAATATATCTCCCAAAGTGATCCTCATCTCTTGAAACTCATTTTTACTTCAAAAACATCAAAATCTATCAGGAAAATTCATTTTTCACCCTATCCATATAAGTAGGGTAGAAGACAAATTTATAGGAAGGAACCTTGAGGAATCCTCTACAATTTTAGATTATTTTCCTATTCAAAATATCTCATTTGGAATCCTCTCCTTCATCTTTCTAATCGGGTCATTAACAAGGGTTTTAGAGGGTTTTAGGTAAATTTGACATCTAAGGATTATTCATAAATTTGTGATGTTAAAACCCAAAAAAAAAATCCATTTAAACCTTGTTTGGGACCCTCTTCATCATATCCCAACTCCTTATGTTCCCATACTATGTATCCATAGAGGTGTGAGCAACCAAAGTTTCCTTCTCGAGTTTTCCTTTGCATCGTACATACCCTATTAGGCTCTTAGACCAAAAAGTGGATTTATAATGTCTTTATCTACATGATAAAGGCTCACACACACCTTATATATCCCAATGAATATGTTTTAATACTCTTCAATTATCCCTTGGTGTTAATAAAAATGATACACCCCTTTTAGGTATTAGGCCTAGGCAAGGCCTAATAGGTCTGCCTATATCTTTGTGATTATAAGAAACTATGCATGGTTTAGATCACCATTGGGTACTTGTACATATTCATCTATGTCTAAAATATCTCCTTATACCTCCTTAGTGCACTATCCTAATGTCTTCACTCGATAATGTCAACCTAATTTGAGAAACTCCAGATGAGCAGAGTTGTTTCATATCCATTAATATTTCTTGGGAAGGATAATTATGCTTCATGGTTTGCTTACATAAAACATTTTCTCAGAGAAAAGAATCATATTCCATTCATTTATAGATAGATTATTGCACCCTCTGATCCTATTCAGTTCAATAAGTTTGCTAATAATTATGAAAAAGTTTTTTCCACTTTGCGAATACATGTTTTCATGGATTGTCATTGCCATGTAGAATATATATAGTGTCCATGCACTATTTGAAGCATACTACAAAGTCTTTTCAGATATCCTACTATGACTTACATCACACCTAGTCATCATCTTAATGTCTCTTCTTAGAATATTAGACACTCTCATTATGATTTTATTTATTATGATGATACATCGATTGTGGATAGTATTCTTCCTCCTATCAAACCCCCATTGTAGGATGAGATTATTCCAGAACTTAATTTTCTAATTATAGATTGATATTATTGACGACTCATATGTTCTTGTGGATATTCATCTTGTAAAGCTAAGTGCTTTATTTACAGACTAGTCTTTAGTTTCAATGGTTGTTAAGCCTTACTCTCCTCTTACCATAGACATTATTTCATTGAATATTCCATTTCTATCTTCTTATCTAGATGTTTTATCCCCTTCATGTTATGCTTCTTCATTACCATGTTCTATATTTAGTCTTATGATATCATATTAGATTTTGACAAATTCGAGCACTAATAGGGAGACATTTAAGTATTTTCCAGAGATCTACATCATAATTCCTATCTACATTCCACATGAGTTTGAATTCCTCTTTTTGATATGTCATGTTTTATTTCTTCCAAAACCAAGAGACAACATTTGTTGCAGATGGACCTACTATAGCATTCACTATGCAACATTTTGTTCATACCTTTTCTCTTTTCTTTGTAGAGGCACACATCTTTCAACTTTTGTAGGATACTAGTTTCATTGCTATGTATTTGGGTACCTCATCAGGACTCATTCTTGAGACCCAATTTTCCATCCCACCTAAGCTATTATTAAGTGTGGGGGGGTGTTGGAGAGGGATTTAAAGTCCTAATTTCTTTTCTTTGTCTCTCCTTTTTTAGCGGGGGGGGGGGGAGTGGGCGGCGGGCGAGTTGGTTTCCCTCTGGGTTTTCTCCTTTTACTAAAATTTTTAGAGAGTTGTATTATAAATGGGTAGTTTATCACCCCTTGTTGTTAGGACCCATATTTTTGTTTCCTCTATCTAAGCTACACTTAAGGGCGGGTTGGTGTGGGATATTAATTATTCCATTTACTGATTAAATGGATAATCATTACAAATTTAGTTTCAACTTACTTAGGTGTGAAAAGAGGTTTAGTTGGTGAGAGGATGAGTTCTACCTAGATTTCAATTGAGTACCATTATGATTTATCATATAAATTCCATAGTAAGCTACACTCAGTCCCAAAATAAGTTCTCTTATGAGTTAACTCCCCCTAATCCTTACTAATATTCAACTTCACTAGGCTATTGTAATAAAGCAGATAATTGGTAAGCAATGCAGTTGAATACATTAAAAAACTATTGCACATCTTCTTGAATTTTTTTAAATATAAGTAGGGTCATTCTTGTAGAATTATTTGTGTGCTCACTCTATCAGAATATCATGTACTGTCGTATTCTAACATTGGATCTATTTTTACCATGGTTCTTAAGATCATTAAATTTTATATATTATTCATGTGCTCAATTTTTTGAAATTTATATTGATTATACGTTGAAACATGAAGAAAATAATGGGTTTTATCATTGGAAAAAAAAAGAAAAATAGTGAAAAATATAAATAAATTTAAAGATACTAGATTACTTTAAAAATTAAAGGTTACTTTATCATGTTTATTCCAACTAGGCTCGTATTAATTTACATTAAATAAGCCCATATTCTTACATTTTATCTTCCATATGCTGCAGTAGCTTATTTTAAATTTTATAACACACTCAACATTCTAATACTCAATAGCATTTACATATTAAAGGTAGAGACTAGTCACTACACAACCCTTGTTAATACTTCCCCTCATGTTCCTAGTATTTCAATTTATATATTACAACTAATTCATAAATCATCATAAAAGCAAACTAGATGGAAATTTTATACTTAAAAAAAATTTATGTAATAATTTGTTATTATACTACTAATGTATAAAAATATTAATTTAGTATATAATTTAAAGTAGCTTTGTGATACTTAATACACAACAAAATGTTAATAATTAGTTCCATCTTTATGATCAAATGATGTAGTCTTTCAAAAACATTTAACATATAAACATTTATAAGAGAGTGTCAATTTTCTTAGTTAAAATGTGATTTAATAAAATTTAAACTAATGATATTTCAATCTTATTTTTGTAAGATTATGGTAAAAAGACTAAAAGTAGTGTTTGGATACTACTATTATGTTTTATTTATAGCTTTGTTCATCTGAGTGACTTTCAGGTCAACTATCATGATTGAAAATATTAATGTTTGATGTGATCTCTTGTGCCCTATTTTTATGTAGAGTAAAAGATTTCATAAGGTTTGGAGTTTGATACCTAACCCAAACCCTGTCGACTTTGATTAGTTCTTACCTAATCAGGGAGTATACTTCTTTGGGGTTACACCTTATATAGGTGTGATTTTATATAGATTAATTATTCAATTTTCATAGAGGAAAATAAACTAAGACTCTATTTTATAGATTTTTTTTTTAAATGTCAATTTTTTGAAAACAAATACCAGAAATTTCAGATTATTTTTATTTTAAAATATAAGATTAAAAGGGTTTAGGAGTTTTAGACACAAATAAATAATAACTTGGATCAGCATTTTGTAAAAAGAAAAACAAATCCTTCAATTTATACATCATCATATAATTCATAAAAATGTGATAAATTATTATTATATATACACTTAAGTGGCATGAACATAATTAAAATCATTTCATTCAATTCCAAGTCAAGGGAAAAAATTATTATTCTATTCATATGGTGGAATCCACATCACATTTAAAACCTTTTTTTATGAACATATTCTCATCACATATAAGGTGTATTTCATTTAAAATGCATTTGGATTTTTTTATTATTGTTTTTAGAGTCATCTAATTAGGTTTAATGTAGTTAACATAATTACAATTTCTTATATTTTTAGTTTTATACTTGTATAAATTGACACATGGTGCACTATCAAAATTTATAAAGGGGTAATTGGAAATTTGACCCCTACTTTCATTTAGATGTCACATTGTTGAATTATGTATTCGGTAATTGAAATAATTTAGTAAAAGGTAAGTAATGCATAGACATATGTGACATGTCATTGAAATTTTTACGTGTATATTGTAAGGCTTGTTTTAGTCCACCACTGAAATACAATGTCATTGACACTAACCATCACCACCCAAATCAACTTGAAAATTCCACTATTTGCATGTTATATATGACCTTTCCCTTCTATACTATGTCACCATGTCTCAAGTTCAACACAAAATATAATTCCTCCTCACCATAAAATGAATTGCCAAACCATATAAATAAACACACAACCTCATTTTCCACCATCACCTCCAAAAAATTATTTTTTTATTAAAAATTTGTGATAAAAATTTGATAAGGGGTCCATGGTCATGGGTTTTGTGTGTGATACAGCTATTGATTTACACTCTTTTTCTTTATAAGTCTCCAATTTACCAAAATAGATACTTACCTATATTTTGACATTACTTGCACCTTTGGGGCAACTCCTAGTATTAATCTTGTAGTAGTTTTCTCTAACATAATAATAATGGAAATTAGAGGATTGAATATGTGTCATATAATAATATATAAATCATATTTAGTTCTTTAAATTATCACCATAAATAAATGAACTCAAATTATAACAACATATATTAACTTAGCTATATAGTATAAAATAGATATTAAAATGGTCAAAAATTAATTAGAAATAAATTTTGAAAGGTTGGATTGTAAAACTAAATGAGATAATGAAGAGAGTGATTTTATATATATTCTTTTTTATCAATTTCTTCAAGATTTTATATATATTCTACTCTCTAAGATTATAGAGTTGTACATACTATTTTTACAACCATAATTATTTTATATTTAAAATAAATAAATTAATTTAGAATTAACATTTGTTATCCTTTTCACAATAATGAATAATTGTATTGTGATATTATTATATAATTCTTATAAATTCTATGTGAGGTCATTACAATCTAATAATGATTTACTCAAAGCTAGACAATATATTACAACTGTCAAGATACAACTTTAGTACCTATTGCAAAGAGTAATATTTATAGTTAATTAGGGTTGATAATTTTATTTTAGTGATATATAAATGACCATAATTAAAGTAACTACATTGAGTGTTATCATTTTATTTAAAAGTGACTAAATATAAAAATCATTATTAACGCATAGGCCATGGTGGGCACATAAAAGGGTTAATTAATTATTGGATATAGTATATTAGCTTGTGTTTTATCTTAATGAGTCATTTTCTTGAAAAAATATCACATGTATCCTCCTAATGGATCCTCCCAATGGTCTCCTCTCACATGAGAAAAATTTAAAATCCCTTGGTTCACCTTCCAACCCTACCGATTGAGAACCTGGTAGATTTGAGAAATTGTATTTTGAAGATGACCACTTATATGAAATAAATCCTTAAAGGAATTCACCACACCTATCTGGATATATAAATTTTATTATTTATTCTTGGTTCATTGATACAAGTCTCACTCCCATTTCCTCTCACCCTATTGAAGACTTAGGACATATGCTAAGAGAATGGTCATGTAAGGGTGTGATTAGAAACCTAGTGAGTGGTATCCCTAGTCTGAGCAACCAACTACTAAAAAAATAGGAAAGTTGAATGGATCTCAGTAACTGATCAATGGCTTGATAAGCACACAACTCTGGGTCAGCAACCTAGAGCTCAAGAGCTTCAGGAGTTTGGACATCACGGAGTTGGAAGCTATAGGAGAATCTAGATGCATGATGCCAATATCCTTTATTGAAGTTATTTACTCTAATACAATGTCAATATCTAACCAAAAACCTCTCAATTCTACATCATCAAATCCTTTAGTTATCTACAATGAGGAGTATAAGGAAGTCCTTAGATAAAAATAATACTTGTTATTCAAAGGAGCTATCTACAAATTCATGGACAAATAGCCAAAACTTCAAACCTAGATCTTGAAGAACTTGTAACTTATCCTGGAAGGTAGATTAGAAACTTACCCATGTAATTTTTTTTTAATTAGTATTTCATCATGGTAAAGACAATAGAAGATTCAAAACTAGTATTGTAGCTATAATCAACACCCTTTGGTCTTAAAACCATTGTCCCTTACTTTCAATCCTCTTATTGAACCACGTAATATCAAACCCATCTAGGTTCACCTACCATATCTCCCTCTTCATATATTTATAGAATATAATCTTAAATTAACTAGTAAATATCTAGGTGAGTTTTTGTAAATGCACCCAATTATTGATCAATTTTCCCACACTATTTTTGACAAAATTTTGGTGAACAAGGACAACTCCAAAAAACTACATGAAAAAATTGTTTAGGAAGTGGGAGATCATTCAAGGTCATAGCCAATAGACTATGAAGGCCTACTATTCCTTTCTTGTAACTATTTTGATAAAGGACATTTGACCAAAAACTACAATAACAGTAGAATAAATAAGGATTCTTTTTGGTTGATGGACTGCATTCTTACACAACTTACACTATTGGTCAACTCTAAAAGCGAGGATTCAACCAGGTCTTTACATGATATTACATATAATGATCAAAATGAGGACTTTAATATCCACTTCCACTCTAAAGGAGACCAATTGGAAGATCTAACCACTATAAGGAATATTCTAGAGGTCTATCTCTGGAAATATCTGAACTAGATATTTCTATAGGAGTTAATATAGAGTGTGATATATTTAAGGCATAACCAAAATAAGTTAAAAATGTAGAAGGAAAATATAAACCCTTTAATCCAATTGAAAACTCATTTCCAATTCAAATTAAATTAGTGGAAGATAAGGGATAATGAAAATATGTAGAAGAATCACAGTTCAGGCTTCCAACAAGGATCTCCACTCAATGGGCCATATAGTAAGAAAGTTTAATCGAATATAAATGAATATATGGTAGGTACTTGGTTGACTCATACTTTTTTGAAGTTTCATAGAAGATTTTCCTATAAAAATTAGGTTTCTACAATAAGGTAGTTTTTGTTGCTTGGTTAAGTTAGGTCTTGGTTCCTCAACATTCAGTTATTTTGATTAATAATTTTCTGCTAGTATATAATCCCATGTGAGAGTTAATTTTTTAATAATTCTATCCATTATGTAAATCTACAATAGATTTGAAAATCATGACCCTTAGCCAAATCAATAAATAATAAATTATAATGTAGTGAGAATGTGATTATATGAAGGAATTTTTCCATTACCTATGATCAACTATAAAAATATATGATTCAAATTATTAGTATAATAATAGCTAAAATAAGGAAATATTCTTCCAATGAAACTAGATAAGAATAATATTTACAAATAAAATTAAAGCCAGTAAAAAATAAAATAATTAGTAGGCAACAAAGAAACATCCCATTTCATAATAAACATAGTACACACCAATAAAATAACTGATCATATTTGTCTCTTATTTCATTTTCACAAATGTTGAAAAGATTTAAGAGTCAAATTTATGGAATCACATCAAAATACCATCCCTACAAGTAAAATAAATCTATTAATAAATCTATCAAATTTTAGCTTTGGTTTAAACCAAGTTCAATGTCTAAAAGAAAAAAATTGTATTCATGTATTTAGATGACCAAATATCAAACAATAGTATTCCTATAAATTTCCTTAGGTATGTCAAATCCATGTAAAAATAAAGATGTGAAAATGCTAAATCTTTAAATAATGTAGTATTGTACAACTAGAATGAATGAAATCTTTGCATCAATTTATATATAGCGAACAAGGTTCACCAAATAAAACTTACCTATGTTCATCAATCGCCTTATATCAATCAACCTCATGCTAGTATCGAATAATTATTTAAAATAAAATTATACCAATAAATATAAACATAAGGTATCAATTGAGATGTATACTTATCCATGTATTATAATACCAAATAAATAAATAAAACATCAATAAAAATGTTTTTAAACCCACATAGCCCTGCTAATCAACTTACCATTCTTTGGAACAACTCAGTTGTAAGTTTATTGACCAATGATAATGTAGGCAACACTACATTTATTGAAAATGAAGAACTCATAGTACATGAAACACATTAACAAATTATCATAATGATATGAAAAGTAAAATTACAAAATATGCATCCACCATAAACTCTATAAAAAAATTCACCTGCAATATGTGGATATAAATATGTGGCTTAAATTGAAACCGTAGTAGTTGACACCCTTAGAAATGTCATTAGTCCATAACTAATTTTTTTAATTTCATATAAAACAAGTACATTGAACCTATGCACTAGTTTAATAGTGTCCTCCAAAATGTATACCTTGAAAATCAGCTGACTTATGATCCAAACAAATTGTTTAGTTAATAAATTACCTCTAAATAGACTTTCATGTAAATTAACTATAAGCAATAATATAAAATTTTAAAAATGTCATCACTTTATCTAAAAGTGAATGAATGTGGAAATCATTATTAAGGCAAAGGTGGGCACATAAAAGTGTGAATTTCTTATTGGATAGAGTAGATTATCTTGTGTTTTGACCTAGTGAGTGGTGTTTTTGAGAAAATATCCCAATGGATCCTCCTAGTGGTCTCCTCCTACCCATGAAAATTTCAAAACCCTACCTCTTCATAACCTGGTAGATTTGAGCCCCTACCTTCTAGAGATGACAATTGAGATCAAGAAACTCCTTCAACACATTCACTGACTTTGACTAGATCCATGAGCTCCATTTTTTAATCATGGGTACTTGATAATAGTCCTCTTCCCATTTCTCATCGACATTTTGAAGACTTAGGACATGTGTTGGGTGAATGTTTGGTCAAGGCCATGATTAGAAACCCAATGCTAGCTACAAGTGCTATTTTTGGTCTAAAAAACCAAATAATAAACAAGTCAAGAGAGGTTAATGGATCTCACTAATTGATCAATGGATTGGTAAGCACACAAACTAGGGTTTGAAACCTAGATCTCAAGATATTTAAGGGTTTTGACATCATGGATTTGGAAGCTATAATTGAAGATAGATGCATGAAGCCAATATGCTTTGATGAAGTTATATTCTACAGGATAACATCAATATCTAACCAAAAACCTCTCAAGCCTACATCATCTAATACTTAAGTGGTCTTCTTCAAGAAGTATAGTGAAGTGCTCAGATAAAATAATGCATCTCAGCCAAAGGACATATCTACAAATTCATGGATCATTATCCAAAACTTCAAGAAAATCATCATATAAGGTAGAGTTGAAATCTACCCCTGCATATTTATTTTTATTATTATCGTTTTCTATAGAAAGGACAAGGAGAATATTTAAAATTAGCTTTGGATCTTGATTCATAACCTCTTGGTGTTGAAACCATGTTCCCTTGCATTCAACCCTCTGATTGAAACACTTAGCGTAAAACACATATAGGTTCACCTACCCCATCTCACTCTTCTTGTTTGTATAGAATACAATCTTACAGTAATTGGTGTATCTCTAGGTGAGTTTTTGTAAATGCACCTAGATACAAATCAGTTTTATCACACTACTTTTGAAATTTTTTTTAGTGAACATTGACACCTCCAAAAACCTATGTGAATTTTTTTTTTGAAAGTGGGAGATCATCATCATAGCCCATTGACTATGAAATACTACTATTTTATTCTCTTAACTATTTTAATACAAGATATTTCACCATAAAATATAATAACTTCAGAAGAAATAAATATTCTTCCTGGTGGATGGACACCTTTCCTACCAACCTTACAATGATGGTTGACTTTAAAATTTAGGATTCAAACTTGTATTTATATGATATAGAATCCAATGATAAAAATGAGGACCTCAAGATCCCCTTACAGACTGAGGGAGACACATATGTAGATTCAACCACTATAAAGAACATTTTAGACCTAGCTTTGGAAACCATTGAACTAGATTCCTCTATAGAAGTGAATCTAGGGTGTGGTATATTCAGGTAATAACTAAAATAAGTTACACTATCAGATGATGAATATCAACCCATTAATCCAATCTCAAATTCCTTAGCAATTCAATCAAAAGTATTGAAAGTCAATGTATAATGGACCAAGGTGAAAACCAATCTCATATAATTCTGGTCTGAGTTAGACTAGATAGACACTTTAAATTTCTAAAGGATGGGTTGGAAATCCATCAAATACAAGGTAGACATGATCATAGTTTTAGCAGACATTACATGCCTACTTAGCCATTATCTCAGATTCACAAACCTTTCATGAGGCATCTGGCATTCTAGAATGGGATTCTGCTATGTAGGAAGAGTATATTTTCCTAATCAAGAACAAAGAATGGGACTTGGTCCCTCTTCCTAAAGGAAGAAAATTGGTCTAGTGTAAATGGGTATATTGGACCAAGTATGGTGTAGATAGGTTAGTTGATAAGTACAAATCTCATCTAGTTACAAAAGGATTTTCTCAGGTGCTTGGTATAAACTACACTAAGACATTTGCTTCTGTATCCAAGATGACGTCTATAAGACTCACTCTAGCAATTGTAACTGCACATCAGTGGGATGTTCACCAAATGTATGTAAAGAGTGCTTTTATGTATGGTGACCTCAAGGAAGAGATATATATGGAGAAGCCATAATGTATTGTGGAAGCTACATCCTTGGTATGCGGACTTAGGAAATCTATCTACAAAATCACACAAGGCCCTCAAACATGGTATGCTAAGATGGAGTCCTTTCTCCTCATAGTCAGGTTCACTAGATACCACTCATATTCGAATGTCTACATCTTGTGATAGGATGATTCTCTGTTGATCCTAATTCCTTATGTAGATGGCTTATTGATTACAAGGAGCTCATGATTATCCATCTCAATAGTGAAAACTACACCTTTGAATAGATTTTTAATGATAGACATGGGATTACTGCACTACTTTCTCAGAATTGAAATCATTCAGTTAGATTCTAGGATAACTTTATCACAATCCATGTATTCTCTTGATTTGCTTACAAGGTTGAACATGGATGATTGTAATCCAACTCGTATTCTCTTCTTGTCTGGTGTGAAGCTTGAGGTTGATTGTCCTACACCACTTGTTGATGCAACTCTATATCGGTAACTCATGGGCAGTCTTATCTATCTCACACACACTAGACTTGACATATCCTATGTAGCTTGATTGGTCTCACAGTTTATGCAAGAGCCACATGAGTTGCACTAGAAAGCACTAAAGTGTATTCTTCACTACATTCAAGGTTTGCACAACTATGGAATACACTACATAGCAGGGATAGAGGTTGATTTGATTAAATACATATATTTAGATTGGGCTGGAGATATTGATAGTTGAAAATCCACTTTAAGGTATAGTTTTTCACTTGGTTTGGGTCCAATAAGTTGGTCAAGCAAGAAGCAACATGCAATTGCTTTATCATCTACACAGGTAAAATATAAAGGGGCTATCAATGCCACCACTAAAGTAATCTAGCTTTAGGGGATTTTCACTAAGTTCATGTCCACTTTCATATGCCAACAATCATCTACTATGACAACTAGAGCACTATCTAGATTTACAGGAATATGGTTCTTCATCAAAGGACCAAGCACATAGAGGTTCACATTCATTTCATCAGGGAGGTTATCAAAGATCTTTGATACTATCCAACAATGGAGTAGATTGTAGATATTCTAACCAAGCCTTTCATAGAGAGTAAATTTGTTCATTTGTGAGCTCTCATTGGGGTTAGGGCTACTCCACCTTCTTCTTCCTCCTATGGAGGTTCATCACTATGTACTTGGGTACCTTATCAAGCTTTCAATGTCATGACGCAATTATCATATCACCTAAGTTATGCTTGGGGGGGTGTAGGTGTAGTGATTTTTCCCACTAAGTTTTTCCTACATGGCCATATGGGCTTTCTATGTATTTAAGCTTCCTTTGGTTAGTTATAAAGGGTCCATAGGCTAATTTTATTTAATTGTAATTAGTTAATAAAGAAAATTATAAGCTTCCTCATGTTTCCCTAATTTTCTCTATATGTACCCCACTTTTCCTTTTTGGAAGGTTAATTGACTCGTTCACATTTTGTAATAGACAGGTTAATGCATATTTTTTTATCTCTTTAAATTTTTGAGCTCTCTCTATAGGAATCAACATTGATTTCTTGAACGCTATTCAGAGATATTGGCACACTCTTTCAATAAATTTAACTTATAACAGATGTAACTGACATTATAATATGGTTTTAAACTATATAATATAGCATCTTCCATTGAAAAGATTTTATAATTGTAAATCATATTAACATTTGTTACATAGACTTTATTTTTCAAAAGTAGGATTTTCATCGATAGTTTAAACATATTTTATCTACAATGATAATATCTATTATTTTTGTCTTCATTAGTGATGATATGTATATGTTAGCGGTGGATCTTGGAGGACCTTGATTTGTTAAGTCTCATTTTTTTTTATTACTACTTATGTTAAAATTTTGAGATTGTATATAGTTGGATAATGGTTCACACTAGTCGGATGTTGGTGTAGGATACTAATTATTCCATTTAATTATTAATAAATAATCTGTACACATGTAGCTTCAACTTAATTATGTGTGATAAGAAGTTATGTGTGTGATAGGGTGAGTTCCACCTAGAGTTTAATTGAGTACCACTGTGAGTTCTCCTATGAGTTCCATAGTGAGGTACACTTAGTCTCATAATGAGTTATCATGTGAGTTAACTCTCCCTACTCCATATTCCTCTGGATCAGTCTATTGTAATATAAATTATAATCCATAAGTAAGAGAGTTTAATACATAAGGTAATTATTGCATATCCTCTTCCATGTTTCTAAATATAAGTAGGGTCATTCTTGTAAAATTACTTATGTACTCAATCTGTAAGAAGATCACCTACTAGCCCATTATGACATGGTACCAAAGAAGCTTATTGGTAAGCAAAGCATTTTAATACAACAAGGAATTGTTGCATATCTTCTTGCATGTTTCTAAATAGATACAAGTAGGGTCATCCTCATTGCCGAATACTTGTGTGCCAACTCTAACAAAAGATCACTTACTTTCTTATTTTGATATGCAACAAAGGCATTGTTAATTGATTTTTTAGTCCATGAAGGTGTAGAAGAGGTGAAATATCAAAGACTTGACTATGAGAAATCATTTTTTTTTATAATTATGAAGCTTGAGGTTTAGACTATGATGAGGATGCCAAGTAGACTTTGAGGGTAGAACCTTCATGAATATCCACCAACGTCACACCATTAGGTTATTTAAGGCTATTGCATCACCATTATCCTCTCACAACATAGAATACAACTTGTCTGAATTCCTAGTGGTGTTAGCATAGGTTTGAGTCTCATCTCCTACCACAGATAAGACTTGCTAGTAAAGTAGATATGTATAATCAAACCATTGATTTCTAATGATAGTGAAATATTAAATGGTCATCGAGTTGATTATAGAATTTTTGATTTTGGGCAAGTCTTCTTTATCAGTGATGCCATAGCTAATGTATTTTAGGTCTGAATAGCTACCTACTAAATTTGGTTCTTCATAAAATGTTAATATTGTATTGTGATATCCACTTTCATGTTGAAGTCTTGGAATAAATCACAAGTAGTAAACTACCCATAGAGGTATATAATAGAAGAAAATATTGAAAGATATGACCTACTAGCAAAGGATACCTATATATACATATCGGACATATGTATGTAAATGGTTTCGTATGACTCAAATTGACCTTTGTGACCTCCAATGGTAGTACCACTCCAGCTCCATTTTTTCCCTTGTGATACAAGAGCATCATCATTAGGTTGTAAATAAGACATCTTTATGTGTTGGTAATGACAAATCCTTCTCAAACATACCTCTCACTTGTAAGGTCATATGCGTTAAAATATGTTTTACCTCTAAAAAGGATATTTGGATTTAAATGTACTTAAGAGTGATGAATTTGTCATATGGTCTTAATGTATTGAAGTAGATATTCATCCTCTAACTAATGTAGAACATCCTCAAAGTGAAGTAAAAAGGAAATCAATGTAAAAAAGGAGTATAGATAGGAATGAATTATTATGGATAAAGTCCAATCAATAAAAGGTTTATTGGGATGGTTATCGATGATAAAATTCATTAACAAGTGAATATTCTTTGAAAGCCCAATATTATTCCATGAGTTAAGTTATTCCTCATAAGTAGTAGAAACAAACAAACCATGTATATAAGTTGTTGTGTGGAGATAAGTCTAAGTGAGAATTAGTAAGGAAGTGTATGTAGTAGAGTATGAACAAGAGCAGAGTTTGCAGAGTAGTATAGGATAGAGAGATAGAGGAGCGTAATTAGAAATAAGAATTTTTATTTATTTATGATAGACTACAGACTGTGTGTGTAATGTGAAGATTTTATTAATAAAAAAGAGTGTGTTTATTGATGTTACAAATTATTTATATATTAGCATGTGTTTCTTGCATATTTGTGTAGTTAATAAGGTTTGGAATAATATTTAAGGTGCTAATATATGACAGTGTAAAGAAGCGTTAAAGGTCTATGCAGTAGTAGATTTGAAATAAGGAGGAACAAACATATTTTGAATTACATGGAGACTCAATAACTATTGCCCATTTATGATATAATAATATAGTTTCTATTTGATACATAATCTAAAGAATATCATTTTAAATAATGGAAAATTCTATCAATTAAATCCTCTCAAGCCTAGAAGTATATACACATTCAATTACAATGAAATTGTTCTTACATGTTTTTGTGTACAAAGCTTTATTTGTTGATTGGGAAAGTTGATATGAAGTATATATCAGGTGATCTACATGTAAAATTTTTTAGAAAGTCCATAGATGGTATGTATAATCAATTTGATTATGTCATGTATGACAACTAAGTCACTATGACAGTTAAGTTTAAAATGATATTTTATAAATTTTAGAGGTTTGATTATCTATTGTTTATACTTCATCCTTTACTAGAATCTTAAACCTGAGTAAGAGTTTTTTTACCTCAAAAGGAATTGTAACATATGATTTAACCTATTGCAAGGCCATCTAAATGTGGGTTGAATGATAAAAAATGGTATAATACATATCTCATTCATTATCATTGTTGGATCATTTTTATTATTTTATTTTCTTAGGTATGAGTTTGTAAACCAATATGGTAATCATTAGGAGTGGAAGAATTACAAGGACCAAAATTAGTAAAGGAAATTAATAAATCAAAAGTCGTAATCTCAAGGGATTATAAGATGTATCAATTAAAAGACCCAAAGGAGAAAAAAATATAGACTTATTGGTCTTAAGAATAATCTCAAAGGTAATCAAGTAGACTGTCTTATTGAATATGGCATACTTTTGAGAGTTTCATTTGAAATTTGAATGGAATCGACAATGTTCTTGAATGATAAAAGTGTGCAAATTGGATAATGAATAAGTTCAAAGATAAGAAAAAAAAATCAATTAAACAAGGGTAAGGATCAAGTATCCAAAGATAGTATTTCAAAAGTGTAGGATTTCCATCACCTTGCTAAAAGTCAACACCAAATTGGCCTAAGAAGAATTAAAAATTAAATCGTGTTTTTAATTTTATTTAAATAGCTTTGTATATTTGTAATAAAAACCCCTAAAATAGGTATTTTTTTAAAAAAAAAGTACATGTAGGGATATATTTTTTAAACTTCTAGTGTAGTTTTATTAAATAGGCCTCATTTACATGAAATGCATTGTGTCATATCTTTTCATCATTAGCTCAAAATTGAGAACAATTTATTCCAAAGTTTCAAGTTTTTTAATTTTCCACGCATTGGTATACCTTGTTTTTTAATATGGACTAATGCTATAAAATTGCATATTCAAGGGAGGTTGCCTATTTTATGGGTCCTATTAATTTCTATAGCATACTTCATGCACTAATTACTCTCATTTATATGAACTCATTTTCAACCCAGTTCGAACTCCACATCTAGAGTGTACACTATTGTTTTACCTTACTTTATAATTGCTTGCTCACTTAGATCCATTATCAACTATGCCTGAAATCCCTTTCATAAACATAATTTAAGGGTTCATTTCAATTTTTCTTGTGTAGTTTTTCATTATCCTAGTGTCTTCTCTCGATCATGTCAACCCAATTTGAGAGACTCCAGAAGAGGAGTTGTTTCATCTCCATTAATCCTTCTTGGGAAGGATAATTATGCGTCATGGTGTGCTTACTTGAAACTCTTTATCACACACCAGATTCATATTCCATTCCTATATGGATAGATTCCTACACCCACTGATCTTATTTAGTTCAATAAGTTTGCTAATAATGATGAAAATATTTTTGCCACTATGCTACTACATGTTTTCATGGATTGTCATTTCCATTAGTAATATATAGAGTGTCCATGCACTATTTGAAGCATACTACAGATTCTTTTCAAATATCCTACTATGACTTACACCACACCTGGTCATCTTTCAAATATCTCTTCTTAGATTAGACTATTATACACTCTCTTTATGCCTTTATTTATTGTGATGATACATCCATGGTAGATAGTATTCAACCTTATATTGAGCCCTCATTATAGGATGAGATTCTTCTAGACCTTAGTTATCTCATTATATATTGAGAGTATTGACGACCCATATGTTATTGTAGACATTCATCTTGCAAATCTGAGTGCTTCATTTAAAGACTAGTCTTTAGTTTCAATGGTTGTTAAAACTTACTCTCCTCTTGCCATAGACATTATTTCATTGAATATTCCATTTCTATCTTCTTCTTTAGATGTCTCTATTATTCATTTTATGTTTCTTCATTGCCATCTTGAATAACTAGTATTATGATATCTCATTAGACTTTGGAAAATTCGAGCATTAGTAGGGAGACATTTAAGTATTTTTCAGAGATCTACATCATGATTCCTATCTACATTCCACTTAAGTGTGAATTTATCTATTTAATATCTTATGGGTTTTCTTCTTTTGAAATCAAGAGACAACATTTGTTATAGAGGGACCTACTATAACATTCCCCATGTAACAATTTGTTCATACCTTTTCTATTTTATTTATGGAGGCACACATCATTAAACTTTTGTAGGATACTAGGTTCATTGATATGTACTTGGGTACCTCATCAGGCCTCATTCTTGGGACCTAATTTTCTGGCCCACCTAAGCTATTATTAAGGGTGGGGGATGTTGGAGTGGAATTTTTAGTCCTACCTTATTTTATTTGTCTCTCCTTTTTTTTTTTTTTTTTTTTTTTTTTTTTTTTTTTTTTTTGTGGTGGGGGGGAGTCAGTGTTTCCCTCTAGGTTTTCTCTTTTTACTCCACTTTTTAGAGAGTCACATTATAAATGGGGTGCCTTATCAGCACTTGTTGTCAGGACCCATATTTTCTTTTCCTCTATGTAATCTATGCTTAAGGGGGGAAATTATTCCATTTTCTTATTAAATGAATAATCATTACACATTTAGCTTCAACTTAATCATGTGTGAAAAGAGGTTAAGTGGGTGAGGATAAGTTCCACCTAGATTTCAACTGAGTACCACTACGAGTTATCGTATGAGTTCCATAGTGAGTTACACTCACTGTCACAATGAGTTATCCTATGAGTTAACTTCCCCTACACCTTAATATTGATAATTGTAATAGAGTAGATAATTGTTAGGTAATTTAGTTTAATACATCAAGAAACTATTGCAAATCTTCTTGAATATTTATGAATACAAGTAGGGTAATTATTGTAGAATTATTTTTATGCTCACTCTATCAGAATATCACCTACTATCCTATTCTCACATGGGATCTATTTTCACCATGGTTCTTAAGATCATTTAATTTTATATATTATTCATGTGTTCAGTTTTTTAAAATATATATTTGTTATACATTGAAACATGAAGAATTCGATACTTTTAATGGGTGTTGTCATTAGAAAAAAATAAAAAATAAAAGTGCAAAATATAAATAAATTCAAGAATATTAGATTGCTTTAAAAAATCAAAGTTACTTTATCATGTTTATTCCAACTAGGCTTGTATCAATTTGCATTAAATAATCCCATATTCTTACATGTCCTCTTCCATATGCTGTAGTAGCCTATTTTAAATTTTATAACACACTAAACATTATAATACTCAACATCATTTACATATTATAGGTAGATACTAGTCACTAAACAACCATTGCTAATACTTTATGTCATGTTCTTAGTATTTAAATTTATATATTACAACTAATTCATAAATCATGATAAAACCAAACTAGATTGAAATTTTATACTGATAATTTCTTATTAGACTAATAATGGATAAAAATATTAATTTAATGTAGCTTTGTAATACTTAATACACACCAAAATGTTAATAATTATTTCCATGTTTATGATCAAGGATATACTTGTCCAAGTTTTGAAAATAATTAATTAATTTCATTCAAATGATGTACTCTTTCAAAA
The DNA here is from genome assembly GCA_037957365.1 of Torreya grandis. Taxonomy (NCBI): domain Eukaryota; kingdom Viridiplantae; phylum Streptophyta; class Pinopsida; order Cupressales; family Taxaceae; genus Torreya; species Torreya grandis. The sequence continues at coordinate 8,905,282 of JARHVA010000025.1, read as the reverse complement.
AATAATTTAACATATAAACATTTAAAAGAGATTATCGATTTGCTTAGTTAAAATGTGACTTAATAAAATTTATACCAATGATATTTCCATCTTATTTTTGTAAGGTTATGGTTAAAAGATTAAAAGTAGTGTTTGGATACTACTATTGTGTGTTATTTATACATTTATTCATCTGAGTGGCTTTCAGCTCAACCATCATTATTAAAAATATTAATGTTTGATGTGATCTCATGTCCCCTATTTTTATTTAGAGTAGAAGATTTCACAGAGTTTGGAGGTTCATCCCTAAGCCAAACCTTTCCCACTTTTATTGGTTCTTACCTAATTAGGGAGTGTCTTTGGGGAGATACATTATACTTTTTATATAGATTAATTATTGAATTTTTGTAGAGGAAAATAAAATAAGACACTATTTGATATATTTTTTTTTAAATGCATTTTTTTGAAAACAAATACCAGAAATTTCATACCTTAAATGATTTGTCCTCTTTTATTATTTTTCCCTTCAAAATTGCTTCTATGCCCAACTAGTTATTCATTTTGTAGGGTGGCTCTAAGTATTTCCTAACTTAGCCTAAGATTTTAGCCCTAAGGCCCCATTGTATTTATTAATACAAATAGGACCTTAGTCTTAACATCTTAGCCTATGCTCTAGTCTGAGTCCCCTTTTTTATGTTAGCTCAATCCCTTGTTTATACCTTAGCCTAAGGTTTTAATACTATAGCCCTGATCTATTTATTAATACAATCAAGCTGTTAGGATTAACACCTTCATCTGAGTCTTTATCATCAAGATCTTAACAATAACCTCCTTGCACTTCACAGGATCTAGCAGCCCTCACTTATCATGGATTTTGATCAAAAAAAAAAAAAGAAAGCTTGAGCTTCAACTTAAACATCATGCACCTTAGATAATATAATTTTTCATGCTTCCTTATGGACTTTAGATTATAATTCAGGAGTAAAATCTATACGATCCTGCATATAAATCCATAGCTAATCACATTCAAGCTCTCAGAACATGACCAATGGTACTTGCTTCATCACGAAGACTCGACTGGATGGAGTGAGGCATAGTTGAAAAGTCAAGGGACTACAGAAGGCTAGAATAATTGACATGTAGCACCCTTGTATTCAAGGATTAAAAGTAAAGAGACCCACCTGGCAGAAATAACCAATCATGAGTAATCTCTCAAATCATGATTGACGGATGATGCTTCATCATAGATTTTGATCTGATTGAGCTGATTAAGTCCAAGATCTTGGGAATCCCTATGGATGTGCCAATTGGAATTCTTAAATTAGTTCATAATAATTCTATGAGATTAAAATTTACATTCGTGTGACCATCATTTGACATCCATAGAGATGTATTTGATGTCCACACAACCATCAACTTTAATCCCACTAAATTAAAAGCTTCACTAGCTTAAAATTTGCATTTATACAGCCATCATTTGATGTCTGTGAGGATGTATTTGATGTCCATGAGACCAAAAAATTTAAGCTAATGAATTATCCCACTCAAAATCAAAATACACTCTAAAATCTTGATGGAAGGCTCGAAAATGACTTTACAGAATGAAGTGCTCAAACAATGCTCAAATACTAGAAATATTCAAATTGCAAAATGTGTAAATGATCTTATGATATAAATATACATAAAAAAAGCCTTAGTCTCAATGTATACTTTAAGGTCCCCATGACATTTTGTTTAAATATCATGAACCTTAAACTATAGACTTATACTAAGTCTTATTTTAAAAGGAGAGTCCTTATGGCGTAAAAGTTAGACCAAATGCTTCTAGCTTAGAGTTTTAAAGTGATTGTTGTTAGACCATTATGGCATGTTTATCCCTTTGAGTATTTTTTATAAAGCCTTGGCATAAATATTTTAGACCAATGCATACAATTTTTTTATTAATAATGGTGTAAACATTAGCCTGGAGTATTTAAGCCCTTGCATATAAATTAAGAAAATTAGGCATAAAACCCTTATCCTAAGGTTTATTTCATGCTTAAATAAACAAAACAAACCTTAATCTAAGGGAATTAAGCCTAAATCATGGTCTTAATAATGTATTAACTTAAATTTTGGGCATTTCTATAGATCAATGGTTCATTCTTTGTCATTGTATTTTGATCTAATGATGCGAGGTTCTTGTAGACTTTTCAATGAGGACTCAAACACCTATGAGTTTAATGTGTGGCAAAGGATCATTAAAGGTAGAGATGATAGGATAATATAATGGTTCACACTTCATCTCTAGAAGATGATCAAATGATGCAAAAACACTCATGACTTTTCAAAATCCCATTAGCTTACCACATGGCATTAAATAAAGCACTGACATAAGATTTAGAGCATAGAGAAACATGTAAAGATGACAAGTGTCACAATTAGAGGGTTTGCCATAGTAAGGGACAATCATATGAATGGTCCTAGATTACAATCAATGACTTGTGCTAAATATAAGATTTTGACCCTACAGTGTGAAATAAAAGAGGCATTTTAAAATGCCAATGGCTAGTGCTCAAATAGCATTTATGAAAAATGCCATGAAAGGCCAAAACTAATGCCACATAGGTGCCATGCAAGCAAAAAAATAACAAACTACAAGATCTTATGGGCTCAAAAATTTAAAGGTATAAAGGCAAAGGTCCAAATCAAATCTAGGGCACATATAAGCCAAAGCTTGGATATATTCCATCATTAAATCCTTAAAACCCTAAACCTTGAATAAAAATGACCTAAATGGACTCAATTGGTTATAATTTTATCCAAGGGGAACTTGATTTGGTTATGAGCACAAGAGAGATTTCACCAAGATCATTTCCAATCTAGTGTTATCAATTTCTAGGAATAGAGATAATGGTAGCATGTAGATAGTAATTAATGGAAGAGACTGACTTCTACTTATCAACAGACAATCAAGGTCAGATATTCAAAGATATTGAATTAGACCTTGTAGCACTGAATGTCTTAGGCATTAGGAATTGGTCTGAGTTCTTCTTCATGATAGAGGAGTTACCACCCCTTTTGAAGGAGGAACAAAGGATCACCACAATAAGCAGGAGGCACTATGACTTGATTGTAGTCTAGATGGTTGGCCTTCACCATTCCATGGTAAATTTTGAGGTACTACACTATATAGACATCCTTTCCCTTATATTTATTGATTATAAAGTAGATAATGAATGGATCAATTGGGAGGGAAATTCTAAGAATATATCTGATATTTCTCCTATAGCCTTTGAGAAATATACAATCTCCCTCTCTCCCATGTTGACCTATCTAAAGTCAAATAATGGACCAAAAACTATGACTTAGATTCCATCCTTATATCCTAGCTACATCAAGGACCCCATATATTATGGGACTTTGAGGGGAAAATCACAATAATCTAGTTTAAAGAGGGCATTAGGGTAATAATAACCCTATTGAGCTGAGCCTTTAGAGTCCCCTCAACCACCTATCTAAATAAAATTTGGGTCCCCTTTGTCTATTTCATGGTGGAGGAAAAGCTCACCCCTCTAATTGGAGATTTAATCAGTGTGTTCCTCACCAATCAATTCACTACCATAAAAATGAAAACCTCCAAGTAGTTTCATATGATGTCATACCTGTTAGATGCCCCACTTGCCTCAATTAACCTCACAAGGATTTAGATGGTAAAACCACCATTTCACACCACTATTCTAAATTGCTTATCTTAAAATATCAGAACCCTATGCAGTTTATTTTTGACTACATTTACCCAACCATAGTGGAGGCCATCATAGGTATTCCTATGCCTAGGGTCCATCCACTCATCAAAAAGTATGTTGAAATGATGGGAGACATATGGTATTACACTGATTGCATAGTTATGAAGATTGAAGGGATCATGTCCTAGCCTAACAACTTACCAGTATATGTTACAAGCAAGCTTGTGAATCAAGAATATACCTCCTCGATCATCCATGGTATTGATGGGACTTGCAAGGAAAAGAGGAAGGGTATACTCCACCCCTTCCCCTTGATTATTGGGAAAACTATATTAAAAGATTGGAAATAGGTGGGAATCATGTTCACATATAGGGAATAATTTAGATTTTAGCTAGATGAACTCAAAATGTGGGATCTGAAGAACATAGTGGATGAGCATTTGAAAGACAAGAAGCTCCCCAAACATGAATATGTACATAAACTCAATGTTTATGAAACCATCTATATTAAAGCTTAGAATTATAAAGAGGTGTTTGCCAAGATTCAAGGGCACAACATAATATTGGAACACAAGTTGAGCAAGGATGACAAGCCATCTAAGGAGGCATGACAAAATCATAATTTACAGTATCTCTTACTACATGGTCCATCTAGGATATCCCAAGAATTATCCGATGTAAAACAACCATAGCCATAGCCTCAGGAGCAAATCATGTAAGGCTAAAATGAACAAGGCCATCATGGAAAGGAGAAAGTAGAAGTGAGATTAGAGGAGAGACCTAGGGAGGGGCCCTCAGCGTCAATGCTACACCAAAGGCCTCCTTCCCCATTTCAATACATAGACATGATTGCCTTGGAACTAGAAGAGACACTTGAGGGTGCTCTCAAGGAGCTTACAGAGGCATATGATACAAATAGGGTGGGGAAACAGCTTGAAGAAGCCTAGATCCAAGAGGGAGAGCCTGAAGAATATAAAGGAAAAGAGCTTGTCCCTCTAACATCCTATGAGAAGAGGAAACTAGAGCTAGCATTGGTTTTATAGGACCAAATTAGAGACCAAGATTGATCATCTCTCACCCCACAAGTGACATAAATTTATTCAATGATGAATTCCCCATTTATGGGCCATCATCCCTGACTAGTTAATTTATGGGAAATTTCAAAAGATTCCTTCTCTCTCCCATTCATGGGTCATGACCAGAGTTGCTAATGTTGAGGTATAGGATGACATGAAGCCATGGATAAGGGCTATGGTGGAGGAGTAAGAAGAAAGGAGGATTGTGGTTACTTAAGGGCTAGAAATCAAGAAGATGGATGCCCCAAGAGCATCTAGTAGCTTAGTGTGGAGGTACCAAAACCTCCTAAGTTCAATAAGCCAATCACTATCATCTAATTTAGCCCTGAAATGGCAAGGTTAGAAAGGGTAACTTCCATGACAACTATGGTTGGAACAAAGGAATTCAGCTTCCAAAAGGTAGAGCCCTTTGTAAGATTAGCCCTTGTAGGAGTTTAAAAACTTGGTAAAGCTACCATTCATGAAGAGGATGTGGTAATTTGGATTGAGGCCCAATTAGCACAAGTCAAAGCTAGGGTCTAGGGGATGACGTAAACGATTATAAATCTATAAAAGGAAAAAAGAAAACCTACAAACACAATCAATTCTATTAGTACCTAAAATAATGACCAAAATGCTTGATGAGTCATTTTACGACATGTTTGAGGCACTCAAAATAATGAAGTTAAGGTAGATTATATTAGAGTGATAGAGTGCATTGGGCAAGAGTTTGGTTAGCTAATGGAAAGCCTCAAAATAAAATATATCTAAACTTCTCAACATAAAAGTAAGAAAATAGATCCTAGGCTTCAAAACCATAAGTTTGGGACACTTGAGCACAATTTTAGGAATTATGGTTGGCAAGGTTCAAAGTTTGAGTGCATGGCACAATGATGTGGAAGGATCCTAGAAGATGATAAGGAGTTAATTTTAAGGATTGAATAGACTTTTTGGACTATGCTTACAGATCCTACAAACCCACTACCCTTGGAATCATAAGTGATGAGGAATTCAGACATAGAGCTACTTTGGTAATTTAAAAATTCAAAGGAAAGAGCCAAGGCAAATATGGGCTGATAATAGTATGGTCCTAAAAATTATATTCAATGTTGGAGAGAGGATAAATGAAGCTAGGAGAATTAAAGAAGCCATGGCTAGAAATAACAAAGAGTTTGATGACCTAGAAAATCAAGAGGAGGAGCACATCTTGAAGCCTACCATGGATATAGAGCTAGTTGATGAGCAACTTACTAAGGCCATGAGCATTCTGAATAAAAAACAAGCAGAGGCCCTACCAACAAATTAGATAATATTCTATTTTGTAGAATTTTGTAACATTTTGAAATAGAATATTCCATTATAAAGGTATATGCTATTTTTTAATCATATTTACTTTAGAATAGGTCAGTATGATTGTGAAAATAACATGTACTTTAGAACATGTAAGGATAGTTGTCCTTATCTTTGTACACCTGTATTTTGTGACTGATTTGTATACTAACTGATCTTTCTATAAAGGCATGTATTACCATTTGTAAAAGCAAGATAATTTTGTGAAAAATTTTTACACTTGAATCAATTAATATAATCAAGGAATTATGTAAGGATTATCTATATTTGACATGCCAATTGCTAATATAGCTTTTCTATCAATTTCTAGTATATGTCATGAATTTGAATGGTGTCTTTGAATTCTGAGTTGCATTTTATAATCACAGGGTTTCTAATTTGTGCATATACTAGATTAGTAGGAAGATCTTAGGTTTTGATTAACTTTATTTTGCTTTGTATTCAAATGTGCTAATGTTATTTGATTATAGTAGTAAATCCTTAAAGTAGACCTGGTTCCTACTTGTGACTCTTTACATTATCCTTTGATGTTTGCCTAATATATAGTGGAATTTGAGCTTAGCTATTTTGAATTATATATTGGTTGAATGCATACTCATTTATAATTGATGTCTTGTCATAATGTTTAAGACTAAAATTGGAAATCACTCATTTCTTTTCTACCTTACCCTTCTCTTTGATCTTTTTTACACCTGATCACTTTAGTTTTGGCTTCATTATAAATATATATTTAGATTAGTCTGTAGCTTAAATCTGGATCATAATTCACTAAGTATTAACAAATATTTTTTGTAATTCATAAATAATGTAACAAGGTGGCTCCTATGGACCAAATCATATAAATATTATGGAATAGTTTATCTTTATTTGCTGCTATTTCACCACAAGTAACTAGATATCCAAAAACTTGCAACTCATGCTTTGAATTTCCTAAATTTTAAAATGAGAAGTGTTCTTTAAATACTAAGAGCACCTGTGGTTCATTGATAAGCATCAATAGCAGAAACTTCAGTGGTGCTAGGAGGGTTGTGAATTCTTTGAATCTTTGTTGATCTTAGTCTATTTTATCTAAATATTAGTGTATCTTTGTGTTTTTGAGTGAATTCTTTGCTTAAAAGTATAAATATCATTGAACATTGCTATTTGTGATGAATCTTTGTGTTTCCTTTGAAGTTCTTTAGGTATTAATGTTTGTTTTCAATAAATATAGCTTGAGCTTTCAGATCCATAGTATCTAAGGTTAGGATGGCTCATTTTGATCAAAGGTAGGCATATATTTCATAGATATGAGTTCTTTTAAGCTTAGACTTATAATAATAGACCATATTTATGTAATTGAATGCATCTTTGAGCTAATTCAATCAAAGATCAACATTATTTGTAGTTTTTCATACCACCTTTATAAAATAAGCTCAATGCACAGGTCTAAATCTTATTCTTTACAAAATTTAACTTGATACATCAATTAGGTTCTTCAAATTTCAAGCTAAAATTGCTTAGGATTAGAACAAGATCACACTCAAAGACCAGGGAGCCTTTACATGAGTTGGAGGTCCATAGAAAAGCTAGACATGAAAAAGGTAGATGTAGGAAATCCAAGTCTCTTCCAAATTCACCATTTAAGGGTACATGTGCCTTCAACCTTCATCTAGGTATGGCTTGGTTGGGGGAATCTTCAATTAATGTGACAGTTGTGTTTCATGATCTCCCAAGAAACCCTAAGAAATATCTGACTACATTTAGTCCAACCAAAATAATAACTACTAAATAACATATAGAATCTTTTAAAGATGCCTTAAGGTTACTAAATGTTGTGCATTAGGATGTAGAATGTAGGTTGTTTCCATTTACTTTTAAATATGCAGCTTATGAATGGTTTTTAAATTTTCCTAACAATTATATCAAAAGTTGGAATGATTTCAATAATGTGTTTATAGATCAATTTAGTAAAATTTTTAGTCCTTGGGTTATTTACCATCAATTCACTACCATGATAAGGGATGTTAGTGAGCCTATCAGGTCTTTTAATGCTATATTTTAGAAAATGTATAGTAGGACCATAGAGCCTTATAAGTCTGATGATATTCTAGCTTTAGAGATCTACAAAGATGTAGTGGATCCTATGACCTCTATATTCTTGAAAAGTATTCCAGCTATAACTACTTTGGCCCAGGCCTATTCTGAATCAGTGACCATTAATGATCAAATTCAGCCCCAAGGGAAAATGGCATATTCTATTGCAAAATGTTAATCCACAATGCCTGTGATGAACTTATTCCTAAATAATAACCAAAATATCTTAGCATTAAACTAGCTACCAAACCTAACTCAATTGCCATTAAGTCATGCAGTTCCCAATCAAAACTTAGGATTCTTAAACCATCCAACTAATGGTTTAAATCCAAATTATCAAAGGGCTTTGGTACCATTTGCTAACAATAACCATGTACATAATTATAAAACTCCTAAAAATGAGAATGAGTCTATCTTGAAAATGGTTCAAAAATTAAACACTAATTTCCTTCAGTTGCAAAAATAAGTAAGCAATACCAAAGAGCACTCTGGTAGGAACTTCTCATTTCAAAGGTTTAATAGGCCAAATAATAGATTTTAGAATGATAATTTTCATAATAATTGGAATAATGACCCATCTTCTAAAAAGAAGACCATAGACATTAAGCTTACTGATATTACATTACCTAATTATCATAGGGTAAATTGCACAACCAAGCATGGGGAAATTAATTGTATAGAATTTTTAAAAGCCTTTGAGGCTTTACAAGAGGATTTGGATACATTTGAAATGGTCCCTAAAAAATAAGGTAGTGTAGGTACCACTAGATTTAAGTCATCTAATAAAGCCTTCATGGTGGACACCTTTGATTTCCCCTTTTAAGAGGAAAATGAACATGATGAGATCGTGAAGGAGATCCAAGCCTTTCAACAGTTCTTGAAAAATAACTACCCCTTAAGTAATAGGGATAAAAGGCAGCCTTTGATTAACTCAATGCCTCAATAATTTTGGAACCCCTCCAGACACTTTTTCAAGCAACAATCTTGAGCCACCTAAAGGGAGTACTTCTAAACCCAACATTGAAATTTATAGTTCTTCTAAGACTGGTTATAACATTTTTGAGGACGTGAAGAAGATAAAGGCTAATTACTAATTTTCATGAACTCGCATAGATTACAAAGTAAAGGGATTTTATGTTGGAGTCATTGTCAAAAGGGTCCAGTAACCTACCAAAGACTGATCATGCCAATATGATTGTGCACAAAGCCAAAGCTAAACCTCCTCCTTTCTTGCTCACTATTAGGATGTTTGGTAAGATTATGGTTCTTCTACCAATATCATGCATGTAGGTATATGCAAATAACTCAATTTAACACCTATAATCTAGTAGGGTTGTCACCCAATTAGACAAGTCTAGAGTCAAGGCTGTAGGGGATTTGTTAAATGTTCACATGCAACTAGATTCTAGACAAAGGGTGTAATAATTCATTGATATTCAAGTGGTTGATATACCTAATGTTTATGGTATCTTATTGAGTATGGAATGGAACAAAGCTTTAAATGGTTACATGTCCATATATTTCTCACATCTATGGCTACCTTGTAAAGGAGTTCCTAATCAAATCAGGGTTGAGAGAGAACCAAGGATGAAGCACATGATAATATAATACAATTATATAAATGAGAGGGTCAACATAATTGAATCAGACATAGGGGTTTTCACCTTAGAGACTAATAAGGCATGTGATCCCAAGAGTGCTCACGTTGTTCTTGGACTAATAAAGCATTTTGATGGTGCTAGGTGTAATGTTGGATCAAGTGTTGGTATTGTTTTAAATGAGCCTAATAATATAAATTACCATAATTTTTACAAGATCCAATTCCATTATACTAAAAATATTTCTATGTATGAAGCCCCTTATACTTGATTGAATCATTTTATGCCTTTTGAATCATTTCAGTCCCAAGAGGATAAAAACCAAGTTATTGATGAGTTGGCATCTATTGCAGCCAACCTTTTGGCCAACCAAGATTCCCGTAATTTTAGCATTGAGTTAATCCCTTATCCTTCAATGCCTAATAATGTTAGCCATTTCCATGTTTACAATGATAATCAGTAGATATTATATTTCATGACTAATTATGAAGCATTTGATGCTCGTATTATTGATGAGACTGATGAGAATACATCTAAAGAGGACAAATTTGATGGTAAAGTCATTCAATTTAATGACAGCAAGATCCCCAAGGGGATGATTGCTTTGGAGAGACTGTTTGATCAAGACAAACTGGCTAAATTTCCAAGGTTCCCAAGGTAAGTGGGAAATATTTTAATGCTATTGATCTTGGCCTCCAAGATCAACCCTAGCTAGTAAATGTTGGAAAAGCTTTCACAAACATTGAAAATAAGAAAACTAAATATCTCCTTACCCAATATAGGTATGTCATAGCTTGGTCCTATGATGACTTAAAGATCTTAGATCCAAGGGTCATTACCCATACTATACCCCTTAAGGATATTTTCAAACCTTTTAGGTAGAAATAGAGGCCCATAAACCCTATCCTAGAACCCATTATTTTCAAGGAGGTCAAAATATTATTAGATGCTAGGATAGTCTTCCCAATCAGGAATTCTACTTGGGTGGCTAACTTGGTGCTAGTGAGGAAGAATAATGGTGAGATTATACTTTGTATTTACTTTATAAACTTAAATAAAGAATAAAAGAAATATGACTATCCCCTTCTTTGTCTAGACCAAGTAATTCAAGTTATTTCAATTTTAGGTATCACGTCTTTTCTTGATGGCTTTTTAGGTTACAACCAAGTGTTTGTTGATAGAGAAGATAGGATTAAGATAGATTTCAACACTAAGTGGGGAACCTTTGCTTACAATAAGATGTCCTTTGGGATAATAAATGCAATAGCTACCTTCCAAATAGATATGGACCATGCCTTCTAAGGCTTGATAGGTAAATGCATCATTATTTATATGGATGATCTAATAGTTTTTTCTAAAATAGGGAAGATCACTTTATGTATTTTCAACGAGTGTTTGAAAGATGAAAAAGTTATGACATTTCCTTAAACCCTAAAAAATATATCTTTTATGTGACTAAAGGTAAATTATTAGTTAATTTTATAACCAAGGATGGGATCTCTATAGATCCTAAAAGAGTGGAGGATATATGTAGAATAAAAACTCCAAATAGTAAGAAAGAGCTAAAGTCATTCTTTGGTAAGATAAATTTTATTTCTCGCTTTGCAAAGATTTTGAAGCCGCTAAATGACATGCTAAATAAGGATTCCGAGGTCACATTGAATGAAGTGTCTAGAAAGGCATTCAATGATATCAAGGAATCCATTAGCCAAGCTCCAATCCTTATAAGTCCTAATTTCTCAAGGAAATCTACCTCTATTAGTCCTTTGCATCTGACCACACTATGGTTTTAGTATTAACTCAAAAAAATAATCGGTGTGATCACCAATAACTTTTTTGAGAACTAATTTTAAGAATGTCGAGTTAAATTATTCATTGATTGATAAACATGCATATGAATTAGTTAAGGTAGTTAACAAATTTAGGCGTTACATTCTTAGAAATAAAGTGTATGGTATCTTACCAGACCCTACCACCAAACCTATGCTAAGTTAGAATGAATTCGGAGAATGTACAGGTAAATGGATGTCAGTTTTGTAGAAGTATGACTTGGAAATGAAAATTAAAAAATCGATGAGATGCCAAAGTTTGATCCAAATGATTGTCAATACTAACCCTAGGTTAATTATTATGCAAGTGGATCAACAAAACCTTCAAGATAGTGAGTGGTATGATTGAATCATACATTTTCTAATTAATGGTATTTGTACTACAAGATTATCTAGGGAGCGAAATAGGGCCCTAAGGTTAAAGGCAAGACACTACTTGATCAAGGATGGGGTTTTATATATGAGAAATTTTGAATGGGTTTATTTTATGTGTCTCACAAGAAAAATCTTGGAAGTGGACATCTATCTGGGAGGACCATAGCTCAAAAAATTCTTAGAGCTAGATATTATTGGCCAACTATTATTTTTAAGGATGCTCACAAACATGTGAGGGATTGCCGCTCATGTTAGATATTTAGCATTAAGGATCCAAAGGCAGCAATGCCTCTGTAACCAATCTGAGTTGACATAACCTTTGCTCAATCGGGGTTAGACTTTGTTAGGGTGAACAACCCTAATTACCATAGACTATTGTATGAGGTAGACTAAAGCTATAACCATTAAATAATTTAGTATTAAAGAAGTGATCAACATCTTGGAGGAAAACATCTATACTAGGTTTAGAACTCTAGTCTCTCTTGTGTGTGGCAGTGGGTCTACATTTGTATCTAGAGAGATGACTGAATAGGCTTCTGATAATGGCATCACTCTTAAGTTTGCATCCAGCCATTATTCCTAAGGGAATGAGTCTCTAAATCTACCAATAAGAACCTAATGAAGGCTATCAAGAAGTCTATTGTAGACAAACCTAAGACTTGGCATAAGCTCCTTAAATTTGCACTTTGACCTGATTGGATAAGAATCAAGCAAGCCTTAATATCCTCACCATTTTTATTAGTGTATGGACAATAACTTATTTTTTTTATCACTCTCAATTTATAAAAATGGTGTATGGACAATAACTTATGGTGGTATAACACTTCCTTTCATACATAATAAAAAACAATTTATTTGTGGAATTATATGTGTATCAAACCCCATTCAGAACCTCATCATTGAGGGTACAACCAAAGGTTTGAGATATTCATTTATACCTTCAACACTAGCAAAATATATCAGCTACTCTAAGAGAAGATTTGGTAATGACACATAAATGAATCAAGCAACAAGAGGATCAAAATCACAGTGAGAGGAATTTTTATGTGGATGATTAGGTATTTTTAATCTTATATCCATACACTAAAATGTTCTTAAAGCAAAAAAAATGGTAATACAATTTATTCTAAGTATTACAATCCTTATCATATCTTAAAAAAATTGACAACATTGCATATAAGTTGGAGCTACTTGAGTCTACATGTGTAAGGCCCCTCATGGGAAAACAAGGAAATTATGACAATCAATGATGATACTACCATGATGGTTTTGATTACAGGGTGATCAGATCATATATATGGTAAGAGTTATCTAATCAGTGCTTAAATTATTGCCTTACGTTACAATTGAAATTATACATGCATTAAGTGCTACATGAATATCACTTCATGATCTTGTTAATTTATTGCTAAGATGATTATGTTGGTTTATATTTTATTATCTAGCATCCTATGATTATAATATTTGGCTATTAGGATAGTATATTCATGGGTGAAATAAGTGTGCAGGAACAAGCCATTGCCAATGAAGGTAAAAAGGACTATGTTAGGAATTATTACATCATGTGTAATCCCACCACTAACATTAATCTTGTAATAAACCTTGTTTGATCTTAATTGAATGACTATATAACTTTCATCCTTATATTTAATATTTAATTATAATCTTTGATAGGTTGGTCAAACCACCTTTAATCTTGTGAACTTTAATGCATGAGAAGAAGTGGAGCAATGTCTACTTTGTCTTGTTGTAACTTACAATCCTATCCATTCATTGGCCACTGCCTTGAACTAATGAGAGGAGATGGATTGATCTTGGGATAAATCATAGATATTTGTAATATATATCATGTACCATTAGGGGTTGTCAAAAGATCATACATTATGAAGGCATGGGATGGCAAGAAGAGTGGTTGGTCGATCCAAGGAAATAACAGACACATGTCATGTTTTGATTAGGTTCTAAGGAAGGGAAAACACCTATTTGATGAGGGTGGATCTTTAAGAAAATTTTATTGATGTTTTGGGTTGGAAATATTTGTATTTTTGACCAACTCGAGAACCAAAGAAGAGATCTAGGAGGAGAGCCTCAGTTGGTAGAAACCTATAGAAAAGATCTATGGAAGGGCCTAGATCATTTGGTAGGTATCTCATTGACTGGAATATCATGTTGATTGACTAAATGAAGTTTGTGTGATTATTTATTTATATCTTTTGTTCAAAAGGAGTAAGATCACTTAGTTTACTTCCTCCCTTTATTTATTTTATCTATGGTTGAATCACCCCATAGTGTTATTACCCTTGTGTTGGAGTTTGGAGTTGAGATATTCCTCCATGATAGATCTAATTGTGGTACTTATGTTTACATGGAAATTATGATTTCATCATGTAATAATTTTAATGTGTAGAGCATGGTGAATTTCTATTTGACCATTACGTAGACATCATGATGGAAGTAGTTGAAGTTATCTCATGTTGGACATGATGGTAGGTTGTTCACCTCTCCCTTCACCATTACCAAGATAATTATGTGAATAAGGATCCTTGAATAAGTGGAACAAATTTTGTATTCTAAAAATGAAATTCATGACTTATGTTGAAAGTTTGAAGTGGCTATGTCACATAATTCTATAACTAGTAATAAAATTGGTATCAAAAGATTGATAATCTAGGGTTGTATAAACTTTGAAAATTAAAATATGACTTAGAATATTGTATTCATGTGGGTCATACCCTGTAAAGAGACTTAAAAATTATGGATGAAAGAACTCAAAGGCTATTAGAAACATAAAGGAATAGTTTGTTTGGTTTTAGGTAGTAGTTGGCCTCCATATTTGATAATGTCCTTTAGTGATGAAATGAGATACTCACCTTGGGTGCCTACCTAGAGTGACAAATAATTAATTCAAGATGATGTACCATCAACCAAGTGAATTTATAAGCCTTCTTGATGAACAATGTAGTCTAGCATCGATGATGATACCCTTTTAAGGGGGGGAGAATGTAAGGCCCCTCATAAGAAAATAAGGAGATTATGAAAATCAATGATGATACTCTCATGGTGTTGTTGATTTCAAGGTGATAAAATCATGCATATGGTAAGATTTATCTAAGCAATGCTTGAATTATTGCCTTATGTTGTAATTAAAATTATACATGCATTAAGTGCTACATTGATATCATTTTATGACCTTGTGAATTTCTTGGAAAGCTAATTATGTTGGTTTAAATTGAATGATATAGCATGGTATGATTACAATATTTGGATATTAGGATAACATATTTCATGGGTGTAATAAGTGTGCATGAAGGTAAAAAGGATTACACCAAGGATTTTTGTATCATGTGTGATCTAACCTCTAACATTAATATTATCTCGAACATTATTTGATTCTAATTGAATACCTTGTCTAACTTTTGACCTTTTATGTAGTCTTTAATTATAATCTTTGTTAGGTTGGTTGAACCACCTTTGAGCTTGTCAACTTTAATGTGTGAGTAGAAGTGGACCAACATTTATTTTGTCTTGTGGTATCTTTCAAGCCTATCCATTTATTTTTCATTACCTTAAACTAATGAGAGGAGGTGAATTGATCTTAGGATAAATCATTGATCTCTAAAAGAGATGCCATGCACCATTATGGCCTAAAAAAAGATCATCCATTATGAAGGCATGGGCTGGCAAGAAGAGTGGTTGGTCGATCCAAGGAAAGAACATATATATGACATGTTTTTATTAGGTTTTAAGGAAGGGATGGTATATCTCTGAGAAAAGGTTATTGATGTTTTGGGCTCAGAACATTTTGTTTTTTGGCCAACCTAGTATAGAAAGGAAAAGGAAGGAATAAAAATATGATAGCTAGGCAAGGGAGAGCCTCAGAGGGTAAAAACCTTCATAAATGATACATGGAAGAGATTAGATCATTTGGTAGTAATATTATTAATTGGAATATCCCTTTAATTAACTAAATATAGTTTATATGATTCTTGATTCATATATTATGTTCAAAATGAGTAAGACCAATTAGTTTACTTCCTCTATTATTTTATTTTCTATATGGTTGTGCTTGAGTCACTCCATAGTGTTATTACCCTTGTGTGGGAGTTTGTAGTTGAGATATTCCTACATGATATATTTAACTATGTTACTTTTTTTACATGGAAATTATGATTTCATCGTGTAAGACTTCTAATGTGTATAAAGGCCACATTATTCATGATGGAAGAATGGTTAGGCATCTCATGTAAGACATAATGGTAGATTGCCTAAGCCCTCCAATACTGCTTATTATACTTTTATTCTTATGTAAATATATATAAGGTTGGTAATCTCTTGACTTAGGTATGATTGGTTTTCACCTTGTGCGTGGTTATCTCCTTGACCCTAAGACAATTTGATTATCATTTGCCTTTTTTAATTTTCACCATGGTGTGAACATGATTTCAGCTGGGAGTCCTATTTAGGGGTGCCTAGTATAGTCACTTGATGATCGAAAAAGGTTGGGAGGTGATCCCACCTTTTGTTGGCCCAAGTTTCACTTGGAGTAAATAAGAGTTTGCCTCCAAATATTGAATTCTTGTGATTTGTTGCTTTCCATATCTAGCTAAGAGATAAAGATTAATTATTCTCATCCAAACTTACTGTAATGTGAGCCACCATTATTCTTATGTTTACCAATAAATGGATTGGTGATTACTATATAGGAATATTTTATAGTTTCCCTAGTATATTGGAGTAAAATACCTCCTTGAGAGGGATCCTTGTTGAAAATAGAATCTTGTGGTTGCTTGTATATTCATGACTGAGTTTGGCTAGGTTAATGGCCTTAACACATATAGTATATATTTAGTTGAATATTATGTGGTTGTTTTGTGCATTACATAATATGTTTATTGTAATGGTATTATATTCAATGAACTACATGTAGAATAAGTCTTATATTAAGGCATGTGATATATTTTTCTTATGCTTTAGAAGTTTAAGATATGAGTTATTTTGCTTTTATGAATCTAGTTAGGACAACCCATTCATAATATGGATTATACTTAGTTGGCCTAGATCTAGTTGGTCTCTTAAGCATTGACCATATATTTTGTTTTAAATGTGATGAGTTAAGGTAATTGAACTTATATAATAATTGATGGAACTTAGATAAAAATCTATGAGATTGTTATTAGGAATAACAGTATAGATTTTTAATGATCTAACCATTAAAAGTATTTTAGTTATGATCAAGTTTATATAAACCCTTGAGAAAGAGTTTTCATGCAAAGGAAACATCTTTTTTGTCTTATGTTATTTATAATAAAAGGAGGTGGGGTCAATTGATTTAATATTAGTGAGAATAGTTCCTTATTAATCTCTCATCTCTCCTCTTAACTATCATGGTTTAAATCTATCTGACTAGAGATTATACAAGAATGATTACATCATGCTTATTAATAAATCTTTAGATTTTTATTTGAAATAACAATAGAGTTAGTTCATTAATATATTATTTTATTGAAAATCAGTTGGATGCATGTGGAAGAATATTTTAGATCCTATATGGGAGTGAATCCCTATTTAAACCTTTACTTCATCCAAGACTTTTAACAAAGTTGATGAAGTTGTTTAAGCTTGATATTCTATGATAATCATAGCTAGGTCGAAATCCTAGCTTGGTCAAATGCATTCATGCCTTAGTAGTTTAGAACCTACCTGTCAACCTATGTTGGGGTATAACCTCGAGTCTCTTATTTGGAAAAAGGATCATTTATTTTGTAAAAGACTTAGTGTGAAAAATTTAAATGTTTTATCCCTTTTAACCTTTGACTGAGGATAGTTAGAAGTTGTGCACTCAGTGTGTTCACACATTGTGCAACAAACTTAGTTGGAGAAGGGATAAGTCTTTTGAAAAAGGATTAACATAGTTTTGAATGAATTTTGCCTTCATACCTTAGACAAATAAGTTTGTTATAATTTTTTTGAGAATGAGAAATGTCAGATCTTCTATGAAAAATAAATTTTTTGAAGACATACTGTTTTGATTGGAGTCTTTAAGTCTTCAAAAAAAAATTGGCATAAACATTTAGACAAATTGCCTGGAGCAGGTCATGAACAAAACTATTAAAAAATTTGAAGAGTCATCCTCATTAATCTTCAGAGAATTTGCAAAGTTTTCAAGGTAAATGTTGTAAACAAAAGTTCTAAAGTTTTAAGGAAGTCACTTTAATTCTATTTATCTTTGGTAAGTGCCATGGTTTGATTGAAGCTAAAATGCAAGTATAAATCCTAAAGACCTACATGTTTTCCTTTTGCTTTTTGAGATAAGCTTAAAATTTTGAGTTTTATTTCAACTTTTTCCTTAGCTTCATTTTGATCTTTTTGAAATTTGGTTAAATGATGCCATGTGGTATCATCCTAGTAGCCCAAAGGATTAGCCAGATAGAAAATCCTATAAGGACTTAGAGTGCTATAGAATTACCATGTGGTAACATTCAAGAGCATAGAAGTTTGGAGGGAATAATTTATTTAGGTTAATAACCCAATGCCCCTGCATTTCATATATCTGAGTAGGTCAATGAACTAAAGGATGATTCCTTTGAGTTCGGGGCCCTTTGTTTTTTTTTGCCTTAGTCAATTTTTGTGACATTAACTAATGTTTTGGAATAACCCATGTGTCACCATTCTAGGACCTAAGTGTGATGTCAACATGGTCTAGACTATGGTCGATGTTGGGCTAGTGGTCAAGTGGGCAAGTGGGATGTTTCCATATGGCATCATCCCAATGACCCATAATCTCAAAGAGGACTATATAAGGAGTGATGCCCCTAAACTAGTGGGATAGTGTGATGTCACCACATGGAATCATCCTAGTAACCTACAAAACTAGATATGTTTTTATAAATAGTAAGGCCCCTGGACAAGTGCGATGCTAGAATGTTTCCATGTGGATAAGAAGTCACCCACAATATTTAGACATCAAAGTTTTCAAAACATGTCAGAGGGTGGGAACCAATTAAAACATGTTAGTCTCAGATTCAAACTCCTAGGCTGACATAGTGTTAGAATTCTCAAACTAATAACCTATTAGAAGTTACCACTTATCACATATCAGGACTCCAACTAATTATATCACCTCAAAATTAGATGTGTTAGTCTCCTAATCCTAACAAAGATGTTAGAGCTCAGGAGAGCTCAGTATAACCAATTATTTCCATATCAATCAAAGGTAGAGTGGTCAGTCTCCCATCACTAACTATGATGTTGGATCTTGGGAGAGATAAATATATTAGAAAGCTCCACACATCATGTTTGTCATAGTTTTTAGTCCTCCTAGTCTAACAGAGATTTTAGAGATTGGGAGATCTTGACAAACCATAGAGAGCTTCATGGATGATCCATTCACATTAATAAGTAGGTCCCTTAGGATCCTTGGGAGTCAAAAGAGAGGGTATCATGGCATTGGATCCCACCCAAATAGCCACATGGATCTAAGTTTGTCTACAGTAGTTGAGGTTGAATTTGATGGTCATCTCAGTGTTTTAAGCATAGTTATCATTTAGCACAAGCTCATGAATAATCATGTATTGGCCAAATGAATCTAAATTATGGGATTTTGAATTATTGTCTTGCATTTGTTTAAGTCTCATGGTAGTTTTTATATGTTTTTCACGATTGAGTGGATATTGGTATATATCCATGATCACATGTGTTATGTTTGGTGATATGTTGTGTCATTCCTATCTTTAATGAGAAAACAAAATGGTCATGACAACATGCTTACTTTTAATATATCATTTCTCTTGATTAAATAATTTAAATTGAAAATAAGTATCCACCTAAACTAGTTACTAAAGTTGTACAAGGAAGTTAAAATCATTTTTGAACTTAAGGAGATCCTTACGACATGCACTAAGAGCTATAAACATGGGAGATCATGGATTTGTTTATCAATTAGACTAATTTGGTGAGAAAAGATGCAACATGTGAAGGTGAATCATTAATAAATTATCTTATAAATATATTCAACATTTATGGTAACATTTTTTAAATGGGAGGGGAATATTACACCCTTAAGTTATAGTATGTCTAGGGATATGCGTACCTAATGTGTGGCCTACATCACCTTTTATCTTATCTTATCACATTTATATATGTTATCATATTTTAATTAGGGTAAAACTATGGATTAACCATATTCTAATTATATTATATATAGGATTTGGTTTTTTGTACTTGATAATCATTATATGAATTCTATACTTATTTCATGGTTATGGAGGTTGATCCCTCAAAGTGGTTAAATATTATTTATCAAGTATTATACCATTATATAAATTATTTTATTGGATATACTTATTCCATTATAATTATTGAACTATATTAATGATAATATACTCATGATGTTTATGTTTATAACATTGTTGTGAACTATGTTCATATATCTAAGTAATTTCATTACACATTTCTATAATCCCTAAACATCATTTATTACATTATTATGAACTATCTTCATATATCTAAGTAATTTCATTGCACATTTCTATAATCTCTATTGACAACATTTAGGATGTTGAAAATGTCTGTACATTTCACCATATTATTAAATAAAATATATTCATTAGGTTTCGTGGTTATTCCTTCAATAAAAAAACATTGGATTGGTTTAAAAAGATGTATACATTATCATTTTCAACAAGGGACCACCAAGGGGAAAGGTTACACAAGTAATTTAGATAAGATGTACAGGTAATTTGTTTGTTAAACATATTGGTAAAATCAAGAGATATTTCTTAGAGAACATAAATGAATTCAATATTATATTTAAGAGAACATGGAGGATAATACTTTCTAAATTTATACCTTCTCCATGTATTTATCATTTGTAATAATTAATTTTTTATTTAGATATGGTAGTCTAAATATAAATAGTGGGAGGGAAAACACTACTAGAGTCTTATGATATTTCTATTATGGATATAGAGAGCCTTATAAAAATATTTAGTGTTTCACTTCCAATCATCAAATTATTTATACCATAAACTCATAGTTTCCATCCTATGCTCTAAGGTCCTAAAATTCAACCCACCTACTCATCCCAATAATCACAAGTTAAATACATTAACCCTAAATAATTTTTGAACTTATAAGTTTAGTTTAAAGTGTTTATAATGATTTAATTACCTTCAAAATAGATCTAGATACCCAATTTTTAAAAATCAACCTAGTAATCAGGATTGTCAAAGGTAAAACCAACTTGTTTCATGTCTAAATAATTGCAACCATCCCATGTATTACAATCTAAGAAGTTTAAGCCTCTTCAAACTCATGATAAAATAAATTATCTTAAATAACCTAAACTATTAATCTTTTGAATCCAAATTTTTTAAAATGTTGATAATAAAAAAATGGGAGATAATTTTGTTCTTTTGCCGATGCGATAGAAAATGTCTTCATCAAGTTGTTGATCAAAGAGCATGAATGATACCAAAAGGGGTCATTCAGATAATTCATATTAATTAATAAAATAATTTGATATTATGCATAATCTCTTGATTTCCTTGAATTCTTACAACATAAGGAAGGAGTCAAAAAAATTAATTGATAAGAATTTTCCCTCAGTACAAGAAACCCCTTCTTGTATTAAAAACTACACAATGATAATTAATGATTTGTAATGGTCTTACCCTCTTTTCAAAATTGACTTTCCATTTCTATAATTAGATCAAATATATTTGAGAGGTGATGATAAGAGAATTATAAACCTATACTACTACTTAGAAGCTAATATTCTTACGAAGGATCATGTAACAAACTTAAGAAATAATGAGTTTGATCAAATGACCATACATAATAAGCATAAAAACCAAGAGAATACAACTTGAAAATTTTCCATGGTATGAAAATTATTCTCTTTCTCAAAGGTTACTAGGAATTAGGACTTAAATTTAGAATAAATCTATTTTTTAACATGAGGGAGGATTCTACGATTGAAAAAAATGATTCTATTATTTTATTTTGATACAAAAGCTACTATTAATATAAAGGATCAGTTAATAGTTATTATAAGATAAGAAAAGACAATCCCTTTTTAAAAATTAGATTCCTAGAAATAATCATGAAAATATGAATTCATATGAAAAGCTTACATTATAATGTCAAAATTTTCCATAATATGTTAGACAACACTGAAAAGTAAGGAGCTATTAGAGCCTTAAAAAACAAACTTTAGGCTCACAAAATTACTAAAATAGAATGGTTATAAAGATATAATTAAAGAATATGAAATGTACTACTTTTTTTATCCCTTTACATTATTATTCATTATTTTTTTTTTATAAATTAGCATAATTTTTGAAAGTAATTACAAATGTGATATATTTTTCTTAGTAATTTTATGTAGGCATATATTTGTAAATTATTATATCAGTTTGATTTTTCTACATCTTAAGGTGATGCACCATGACTCTACACAAGTTCATTATTATTTATGTATTTTTTTCTTAATAAAATTAGAGTCATCATATTTTTTCAAGACAATCACATTTGAGAAGTAGGGGTGAATATTCAGAAATATATTATAAATACACATTTAAAAAAATATGATGGTATTTGTTGTCACCAAATCTTGCATCCTAGAGGAGGTTGTTCAATCCTACTCTAACATTTTGGAAACATTGGAATAATTCTAGGTATGTGGGTTTACCTAGAGTAGAAGTAGACCTCTAGGTTTAAGGGCTAGCTCCCCAAATTTGTCTTGAAGTGCTTATCACCTGTACTAACTAATTGCTTGTGGGAAAAGAGACAAAAGTATGCCTTAAATAAATCTACTGTAAGGTGGTTGATACACTATGACTATATCCACTATTATATAATACTTATACCACTAAGAACAATACATAAAAGCTAGCTTCAAAGTCCTAAGGTGTTCTAACATAAGTGTTTCAATATAGAAGTGATATACATGAGACAAATGAAGGTAAGTAAACCATAGTTTATATTTCTAAATCCAAGGATAATTGTACACTTTAAGGCATCCAAACACACTAGATACACTCTATATGACCTTTTATAATGAGAAATTCTTTCACAAGACATGAAAGGATAAGGAAAAACAAGGATGGAATCACTGGACTTCACCATTCATCACTTTACACACTTATACAAGATGTTTGTGAACTCAAAACTAGATTGATTATATTATTTAAAAGAAAAATACAAAATTAACCCAATAGGGCTTCACCATACATGGTGTGTAATTATCCAACAAGAGCCAAAATGACTAGTACTTATATAATGTGAGAGATGAGAGAGGAGAATTAAGTCCAAGAGTCATAAAACAACTTGTCTAGCTGAGATAAAGAGTTATGTTTATAGGATAATAGAGTATTTAATATACCATGAAAGGTATTTATGGACAAATATCTCTCCAAGCATGGAATTCCTGTAGATCTAGCATAGGACTCTTCAATTTCTTTCTTTTAAACTACCTTCATCATTTGGCCTTATTTGAATGATCCAAAATAGACTAGGGACAAATGAGATCATTAAACTATGAGGGAGAAGTTATAAATAGGATCTAACATACATTTGATGTGTCCCTAATCATCAATATTCTTATGGCCAAGTGTGATCTCATTAAAATATGAGGAGGGAGAAGTTATAAATAGGATCCAACATACATTTGATGTGTCCCTAACCATCAATATTCTAATGGCCAAGTGTTTTCACTATTTGCAGTCATAATCACTCTTCTTTAGACCTATCTTCACACTTGGCACTAAAATGCTCTTCAATTTCTCAAACCAATACATACAAGGGATAATGTGAAACTTTTAAAGAATCTTCATTCCCTTAGATTAATCAAATATACCTTCAAAGGCCTCCTAATTGGAGTTATCACCTTCAAACTAGTTGGTCACTCTTCATTCACTATGTCATTTTGGACTAGCTAAAGTGGAGGTGTTAGCAAAGATACCTATGAGATCTTCTGAAGCAAAATATGGATATGATAGATTAATCATATTACGTCCCAATATATCTCCCAAAGTTATCCTAATATCTTAAAACACCTTTATAAATACAAAACATCAAAATCTTTCATGAAAAGTCATTTTTCACCCTATCCATACAAGTAGGGTAGAATTTAAATTGTTAGGAAAGAGCCCCAGGGAGTCATATACTAGTTTAGATTGATTTCTTGATCAAACTACCTCATTTTTGTGCCCCTCCTTCATATTTCCAATTGGGTCATTATCAAGGGTTTTAGTTAGTTTTGACCTCTAAGGATTGTTCATAAAGTTGTGACATCCAAATCCTAAAATTTTTTGACTAAAACCTTTTTTTTGACCCTCTTCAACATATACCAACTCCCTAGGTTCCCATGCTATACATCTGCATAGGTATCAGCTTCCAAATTTGCCTTCTCTAGTTTTCCTTTAAATCTTGCATACCCTATTAACATCCTACACCAAGAAATGAATTTATCCTATCTTTTTCTACATGATAAAGGATCATACACACCTTATATCTCCCTATGAATATTTTCCAATGATCTAAAATTCTACCTTCATGTTAGAAGTGAAGTTATACCCCTTTTAGGCATTAGGCCTACTCAAGGCCTAATAGGTCTACTTGTACCTTTGTGAATTTGAGAAACTATACATGGTTTATAACAATTTTTTGGCCTTATCCATGTTCATATATGTATAACATATCTCCTTATACTCCTTTCAAGGCTCCAACACTTTCCATCTCACTTTCTCATCATATCATACTAAACCTAAAGGGTTTTGTGCATCTAGGAGTGTCCTCTATCTAAGATAGAATAGATGGCATTTACCCTATTAGCTCATGTAAAAAATTATTTTGAGAGGCTTAAAAAAGTGATATGGATTTTTTGTACTAGATTCTAAGGATTTTTCATATCACTAACACATCTAAATATCTCACAACCTAAAACAAACTTTTTGAACATTCTCTGACCATGCAGGGTTTGAGTAAGGATTGTAGGTTATATAATTTAAAACCTATCCATACTCTATTTTCATATGATGGGAGTCCCATGAATTGGTCCTAATATTATGGAGTCCCTTTTAAACACATCAACACTCAACTTTATTTAATATCTCTTTAAGATATAGCTTTCTCTTAACTAGACAAGGTTAATAGGTCGTGGATGTATTATTTGTTACTTATTCCAAAATAGCATACATGTAGGTGAAAATTTACATATTATACCTTATGTTATTGATCCACCATCTTATTTAAGTAATAAATACCATACTACAATCACTTAGGTCTATTCACACAATATCCATACTAGGCCATCCTCTTAAGCCACCATCTTTTATCTCACTATCATGTTACAAATGGCTGTAGTTGATCATTTTGGAGCAAAAAAGGGTCATATAGGTGCATATACAGGATTTAAAGTATGTTCTACACATCCTAAGATTAATCTGAGTTCTTTAAAGGCATATTTAACTTGAAAATTTGCATGCTTTCATGGTAAATTTCAAAGGGTTATGTCATGAGCCTATATGTGGCTAGAGTCAAGCTGTAGGTTACTGTTTTCGAGAGCAAGGCATACCTGTAGATGGTGATGTAGGTCAAAACCTCACACTTCAACTTTCACTTATGTTATTTGAACTTCAATAGTTTTCTTCTTAATCAATGGGATCAATTATTATGGAGATGTGCTCATAACCTACCACCTTGGACTATGAGATCATCTAGGATTCAACAAACTATAGAAAACACTAAAAAAGTGCAGCGAAAGAATGCATAATTTTGAAACCCTCTAACACTATAATATTGGAACCAAACATCTACTTCCTTTGTTTAAAGAGTCTCTCTTATGATAGGGCTATAGTATATAATCATTTAGACCTATCTAAAATCCATGTTACACTATTATAAGGTAGCACCAAAAATAGACCAAGCTCTATTTTGGAGTTTTTAAGGTAACAAGTCTCTAAACTCTCCTTTATATGTGAACATGACTCCTCAAGTATGTCTGCAACTCAAAATATACACCATTGAATGATATTGCATTTATAAATATCCCAAACCTCTATGAATGTCTCAAAACATGTCCAAACTCTACATTTAACAAATTCAAGCCTATGTAAGAGCCACATATAGTTGCACATGTATTATATAGGTTAATGAACATGGGATAAAGACACTATGCATAATGTGTGGGCATAACATCAATATTATACCCTGTACAAGTTATCAAATGGATATTTTCCACCATGAATGGCTTCAAACCAATTCTAATACTTCCATTCCAATGTGATTATCTCCTATGGGACACTTTTAGATGTCCATTAGACTGCAGGACTATGTATGTAGTTTGAATAGATTATTACAGTCTATCACATAGCATTAAATGGCCTATCTTGGTTTTTAATGTTCTAGGATTTTTTAAAACTCTTACAACTTCTCATTTCATCTTTATTAACATTCTCATAATTTCACACACCTCATTCACCATGATTGTAATTGAATACATATAGAGAGTTGATTGTGTATCACATTTTTTACTACAACTTCATTGATGATCTCCTTTAAGACTAATCTTCACATGGAAATGTGGTTTATATGAAATAAAAAGGATATAATACGTCATGTCATATTCATTTTAGACCATTGCAAGAGAGAAAAATGTTTGTAGTTGATAAATTTGCCTAAAACTAGTAATGGAGATCTCAACCTGCAACTTAAGAAGTTTGAGTTCATGAAATCACCTCTAAACATGAAAAAAGGATAGAAAACATTAAAAGAGTAAGTCCAAATTATATATAATAACTTTAACCAATTATATTGTATGGACCATCTCAAATAAGAAGAAAACCTGTGGGTGTGGGGATTAGTAAGTAAAATAAGACTGTCAACTTCTTAAGAATGGTTCATAAAGCATAGGCAACCATTATTCCAAATTCTTCCATGAATGTGAATCAGACCAAGTTTACTATTTACCACTAAGATAATTTGACCTGAAACCTCTCCTACTGGTCATACCAAGAAGAAACCTATTGACCATCTTTACATGTCTAATGGAGTGATGGATGAGCAAAATGGTTTTCATCCATTTTTTAGTATTTAAAGGCTGATCAAGTGTTGAAATTAGTTTAGGGAAGTTTAAGGGTCACTTTATGATCTTGACACACATCCCACACTCTTCTATAGGTTGTACAACTACCAAAACCTCCTCCTTTTCAACTATTTTCTTGATTTTATTTAGGAACTTGCAAGTTTTTACTTAGGAATGACATACTTGACAAGTATATGACATGAAGGATGTTTAATTAAAGAGACTTTATAACACTTTTCTACTATAGGAAACTATACCACCTTCATTAATAACTCTAAAAGTGACCTTATGTGATATAAAATGACTTAGGACTAGAATTGTCCATGGCCAAGGTTAATAACTCATTAAATGACATAAAATTGACCATGACACACCCTATAACATTATAATATACCGTTATATCAATTTTTATACTATAAGGGGTTGACCAGTTTTGACTTATGGTCAAAATAGGTAACAGTCTTGGTGATTTCCTAGGGTGGTATGCTTGTAATGCCAAGGCTAGTAGCCTAATCCTATCCATTGGGATATGGATTCATATAAAAAAAAATTTAACACCTATTTTCCCTTTGAAAACACACCAAACACAAAGGAAATAAACACAAAACAAGACACACCAAAGGAAACAAACATGTGTTATCAAGGACACTTATAGAACACACACATAGATGAAAGAAAGACACACACGTATTCTAATATTTACAAGACCTCAATCTTGAGGTGAAAAGCATCATGCCATACTTCAACTATGGTTAAATATGGTTCCTCTTTCATCTTTTCAACTCTATGAAAGAAAATTATCATGTGAAGCATGTTCATCATCAATCACTTGATTAGGTAGATGGTGAAATGACTTGCCACACCTATACCTTCTCATGTTTACAAGTGAGTTACTTCATGATTTCATGAACATTTTCTTCTGCTCTCTAAAGAACTTAATTAGAGATGTAACCTTTTTGATCTCTATCATATCCACTTGATATTATTCAATTTGCATATTCAGAGGTATGACATCTACCTCAACTTTTTTATCTTTTAGGACAAAGTGTACTGGATGTGAATGATAAGCAAGTCCCTCTTCACCATGTTTCAATACCTCTGATTGTCATTCTCCTTCAAATTGAGATATTGACTATTCATTTAACACAAATACTTCTTCCATGACTTTATTAGGCCTCTCAATGACTTCAAACCTTTGAAAAATAGCTTGATGTTCATCCTCATGCATAACATGACACTCATTTTTAGGCTTGGTCAAACACTCAACAACCTGCTCATTAGGTTTATCAACAAACTTGACATCAAATATGATATCTTTTGGAGGAGAAGTATTCTTACGTAATTGATCCAATTCTTGGCATATGGCATTGAATCTGTTCCATTTGTCATTTTCCTCTTCCTCATGAATGTTATCATCAAGGGCATCTTCATTAATTATAGGTAGAAAGACATCATTCTTCACACTATGGTGATCTATCATAGTTTTCAATATATCATCATCATATACATGAATCAAGTAGTTACTCTCAATAGCTTGTATGTTCAACACTTACCTTAGCTTGCTCAAATGATTCATCATGGATTATATAGGTGCCAATGTTAGTTTGTTCAAAGTAGGTATAAGGATCATGCTCATAATCGTCTGCACCATACTCATCTAGAAACAAATCAGATTTATCTTAAAGGTTGGAAAATAACCATCATCTACAATAGACTCTTCCTTCTCATTGATAACACAATTCAAGTTAGAGCTTACTTTAACATAGGGCTCAATGTGAAACCTTGAAAGTGGATGAGTTCTTATGGTCAACTTGGTTCCATATCTTTTCTTAAAGGCCAAGAAGGACTAGTTAGCTAAAAGGTAGACACCTATCTTGGCTATAAAATCTCTTGAAAGTCAAATTGAAAAATGAGCATGCATGTACTCAACAATAATGTCTTGGAGGATGGGAAAACTAGGACAATCATGTAGGAAAACCTTCAACCCCTTGATCAATCCTATTATCTTGGTAAGTTTACCATCTAACTAAATCACTCATTTAATATGGGTTTCATACTTTAGGCCCATTTTATCATCTACAACTTTTGGCATGACTGATGTAGAGTCTTCAATATCAACTATTTAATTATGAACTAGTTTGTTACCCATAATAAGAGTGAGGTAGAAAAGTAGAGGATTCTTAGATTTAGTATATGGTTTTACAATGTTGTTATGGGCATTGGTAATATTTACATGACCATGACTTGATGATGAAGGACTAACATGGATAGTGAACAATTATTTTTTCAATAGGTTTTTTTTGGCTAGGTATATGAAGGACATCCCAAAGAGAAATGGATGACTTAGCATTCTTCAATGAATCCACTATGTTTAGGGCAAGAGTGGTTACCTTGTATTGAGTCCTTGAAGTCAAAGAAGTTGTAAATTGAGGAATTGAATCAATTTGGATAAGCCTTACCACATTCTAATTTGGAGGAGGTATAGGAGTGTTAGGGACTATCATGTTTGCATCCATGCCTTGCTATCTTGCAAGAGGATTAGATGAACTTGTAGAAAAATTATTATCACCTCCTAAATCATTTATCTTAACTCTTGTATTGTTTACAATAAAATTTACTTGACTGAGCACAAAAGTGTCTTCAAATAGGAAGTTGGTGAAGATTTCTCCTTGAGGTTGTCAACCTTGACTTGCTTACATTAAAACCTCATTTTCTACTAACAGTAGAGGAGTGAATATTCCTTGATAAACTAGATATTTCTCTCTACCATCATTGGAATCCATGATATGGCTTTGTTTCCATTATTCTCCGTACTAAGTTATTATGCATCGATACCATCTCTATTGTGTTATATATAAGTAGAATTAGGATTGTATACATTGGCAAGCTTGTTAAAATTAGGCTTCCCTTGACCACTTCTTCTCCCATATTATTGACCATATTGCTACTAATAGGGATAAGTATTTTGATTAACACTTATTTGTATTATAGATTGCCTAAGTTGAGTTCTTAACATTTGAATTTTTGTATTTTATCCATGACATCATCTGCCATTTTAAGAGCAGTTTTTATCTTGGCATTAGAATTAGGAACATGGGTAATGTTTGGAGAATAGAAATAACATAAGGTAGCATAGGTATAGACACTCTAGGATTTAAATTTCATACTTGAATAAGGCCATTATCAACTCTAATGTAAAGGTCATATGCTTCAAGAAGAGTGAAATTACCCATGGATTATAGCATGATAGCAATATTAGTACCAATGACTCTCAAGTTTATAAGGAAGACAAAGCGAATAGGTGGTCTCGTGGGAGGAGGCAACCTATGCTAAGTCTTTTGGAACCTATCACTGAAATCATTATTTATTTCCTTTGGGGCTCTTTGGATCACATTTATCTAATGTATGAATGAAGTGTGGTTACTCTCATCCTAAAATCTTGAAGTTAGCAACACTCTAAATTCATCCCATGTTGTGATGCAACCACCAAGCAAAGTCCTATACCAATAAAGTGATTTCCATATAAGGGATGTACATAGAAAGGATTATAATGGCAACATTAACCTCATTGACATTGTGGTAACTACAAAAATTGGAGATATACTGAATGTGTTCACTAGGAGTAACATGGCCTTCACCATTGAATGTAGGAACACTCTTTGTAACATTAGAGGGAATGTCATCATAGGAATCAAGATGAATTGTATTTTTAGTATTAAAAGTAGGGAAGTCAGGTTTCCTAGAAATATTTTATTCAATATCTTCCTCACTCTCTTGGCCTTCTTGGCTAGAAAAATATTTTTTATTTTCAAATGGAATAATAGGCTAAGGGTGTTGAATTTTAATAGGAATTTCACGTTGAAGAGGTGGATTGATGGGATTGAAAAATCTACTAGAATATGACTTAGTAAGGACCATGAAGTATGAGATAAAATATCTGACAAAATAATGGTCTACAAACATATTTTACTTTTAATGGAGTCACTAAATGTTGAGTAGCACACCAATATGTAGCTGATGTTGTCAAGACCAACAGTCACCTTAACAAGTTATTGTTAGGATAATGGGTCCCATCGAGCATGTTAGAACTATTTCCATTAAATATTTCACACTAGAGGAGATTTTTCAAGCCTAATATAATATTTTTGAAACATTATAATACTTATAGGTATGTGGGTTTACCTATAGTAGAAGTAGATCTCTAGATTTAAGGGCTAGCTCCCTGAATTTGTCTTGATGTGATTATCACCTATACTAACTGATTATTTGTGGGAAAAGGGATAATATTATGCATGAAATAAATCTAATATAAGGGGGTGATACACCATGAATATATACACTATTATATCATACTTATTTCACTAAGAATAAGACTTATAAACTAGATTCAAAGTCCTAAGGTGTTCTAACATACATGTTTCAATATAGAGGTGATATTCATTAGGTAACTCAAGGTAAGCAGAATAGAGACCAATTTTTTGAATCCAAGGACACTTTCACACTATAATGGATCCAAACACACTAGATACATTCTATGTGAATTTTTAGAATATGAACTTCTTGCACAAGACATGAAAGGATAAGGAAAAGCAAGGATGGAATCACTAGACTTCACCATTCATCACTTTTCACACTTATACAAGATATTTGTGAACTCAAAACTAGATTTATTGTATTATTTAAATGAAAAATATAACAAAAACTAGTAGGTCTTTTCCATACATAGTGTGTAATTATTTGAAAAGAGCCAAATTGGCTAGTACTTATAGAATGTGAGAGAGGAGAGAGGAGAATGAAGTCTAAGAGTAACAAAGTCACTTATGAAGCTTAGAGAAGAAGTTATGTTTTTAAAAATACAAGGTATTTATGGACAAATGTCTCTCCAAGCATGAAACTCCTTCATATCTAGTGTAGAAATCTTCAATTTCTTACATAGAAACTACCTTCATCATTTGGCCTTCTTTGAAAGCTCCATAGTAGACTATGGATAGATGAGATCATTGAATTATGAGGGATGGGTTATAAAAATGTTACAACATGCATTGGCTATGTCCCTAATCATAGATATTCTTCTAGCTAAGTGTTCTCACTACCTACAGTCATGATCACTCTTCTTTAGACCTATCTTTACACTTATCACTAAGATGCTCATGAAATTAGCAAACCAATATGTACAAGGGATTATGTGAAGATTTTCAAGAGTAATCATGCCTTTAGATTCATCAAATAGACCTTAAAAGGCCTCCTAATTGGATTTATCACCTTCTCATTAGGTGATCACTCTTCATTCACTATGTCATTCTAGACCGGCTAAGTGGGGGTATTAGTAGAGATAATTGTGAGCTCTTATGAAGAAATATATGGATATTATAGGCTATATTAGGTCCCAATCTATCTACCACAGTGATCCTCATTTATTGAAATGCCTCTATACCTGTAAAACATCAAAATATATCAATAAAAGTCATTTTGCACTATGTATGTACTATTAGGGTATAAGCCAAATCGATAGGAAAGAGACTTGGAGATTCTTCTAAAATTTTAGATTTCTATCCTACTCAAACTAGATCATTTGTATGCCTCTCCTTCATATTTCCAATCAGGTCATTATCAAGGGTTTTAAGTAGTTTTGACATCTAAGGATTGTTCATAAAGTTTTGACATCCAAACCATAGACAAATTCCATTTAATCCTTGTTTGTTACCCTCTTCATCATATCAATATCCTTAGGTTCTCGTGCTATGAATCTATATAGGTGTGAGCTCCCAAATTTTTTTCTTGAGTTTTCCTTTGGATATTGCATACCCTATTAGGCTCCTAGGCCAAGAAATGACTTAATTATGTCTTTATTTGCATGCTAAAGCCTCAAAAACACATTATATATCCCCATGAATATGTTCTAATGCTTTTCAATTATCCCTTGGTATTAAAAGTGAAGTTACACCCCTTTTAGGCATTAGGCCTAGTCAAGACCTAATAAGTCTACCTATACCTTTGTGAGTTTGAACCACTATACATGGTTTATAAAACTTTTAGGGACTTATACATGAAAATATATGTCTAACAAAGCTCCTTATACCTCTTTGCAAGGCTCCAACACTTCCTAGATCAATTTCTCATCGTATCTTACTAAACTTATAGGGTTTTGTGCATCTAGGAGTGCCCTCTATCTGAGAAACAAAAAAAGGAATCTCCCCTACTGCATCATGAAAAAAAATCATATGAAAGTCTTAATCTAGTGATAATATTATTCTAACACCTCCAAACATCTCAAAACCTATGACAAACTTCTTGAACATTCATTGACTATGGGTTATAAATTGAAACCCTCCATGCTCTATTTATATATTATATGAGTTCCATGAAATGATCCTAATAATTTGGATTCCCTTTAAAACTTTTCAACACTCAACTTTCTTTTATATTTTTTCAAGATATAATTTTCTCTTGACTAGACAAGGTTGATAGGTTGTGACTATATTTTGTGTTACTTGCTCCAAAATAGCATACTTGTAGGTGAAAATTTTCATATTATTACTTGTGTTATTTCTCTAACATCTTATTTAAGTAATAAATACCATCCTATAGTCACTTAGGTTTATTCACACCATATCCATGGTAGTCCATCCTCTTAAACCATCATCTTTTAGCTCACTGTCATGCTATAATTGACTATAGTTGACCATTTTGGAGCAAAAATGGGTCTTGTAGGTGTATATTAAGGCTTAAAAATCTGTGATACACATCCTAGGATTCATTTTAATTCTTTAGAGGCATCTATAAATTTCAAATGTTCATGCTTGCATGGATTTTCTTTTAAAGTTTATGTCATGAGCTTGTAGGTGCCTACAGTCAAGCTTTAGGTTACCCTTTTTTAGGGAAAGGCACACTTTTAAATGGTGATGAAGGTAAAAAACTCACACCTCAACTTTCCTTGATGTTATTTAAACTCCCATAGTGTTATTATTTTCTCAATGGGATCATATGTCATGGAGATGTGCTCATATCCTGCCACCTTGGACTATAAGATCATCTAAGATTCAACATACTATAGAAAACATTAAAAAAGTGCAATGAAATAATCCATAAGTTGGGAACCTTCTAACACTATACTATTGGAATTAAACATCCACTTCCTTTGGTCAAGACATCTATCCTATGATATGAATATATGATAGAATCATTTAGACCTATTGAGACTTCATTTTACATTGTTATATGGCAACACCAAAAGTAAACCAAGATCTATTTTGGATTTTTTAAGGTAACAAGTCTCTAAACTCTCCTTCATATGTGAACATGACTCCTCAAGTCTACCTGAAACATAAGAACTCCACCATTAAAATATATGGCATTTATTAATCTCCCAAACCTATATGGAGGTCTCAAAACATGTCTAAACTCTTCATCCAACACCTCCATGCCTCTATAAGAGCCACCTATAGGTGCATATGCAATATATAGGGTAGTGAACATGGGATAGAGACACTATGCATAGTGTGTGGGAATAAAATCAATATTATACCCTCTAAAAATTATAAAATGTATCCTTTTCACCATGAAGTACTTTAAATTAATTCCAATAGTTCCATTCTAATATTACATGTGTCTAATGGGACACTTTTAGATGTCCATTGGACTATAGGACTATGTATGTAGTTCAAATTAACTATCACAGTCTATCATATAGCATTCAATGGCCTATCTTAGTTTCTCATGTCCTAGGATTTTGTTCAACCTATT
This sequence comes from Torreya grandis, assembly GCA_037957365.1. Lineage (NCBI taxonomy): Eukaryota > Viridiplantae > Streptophyta > Pinopsida > Cupressales > Taxaceae > Torreya > Torreya grandis. The sequence goes on along the minus strand of JARHVA010000025.1, from coordinate 8,870,467 downwards.
AAAACTTCTCATTACATCTCCATGAACATTCTCATAACTTCACAAACCTCATTCACCATGACTGTAAGTGAATACTTGTAGAGAGTTGATCATGTATCACATTCTTGACTACAACTCCATTGATGATATACTTTGAGACTAAGATTCACAAGGAAAGGTGGTTGCTATGAATTTAAAATCATATACTAAATCAGGTCGCATTCATTTTAAACCATTAAAGAGGAAAACATTTGTAGTTGATGAATATGCCTATGGAGACCACAACCTAAAACTTAAGAAGTTTAAGCTCATTAAACAACATCTAAACATGAAATAAAGGATGAAAAAAATGAAATTAGGGATTCTAAATTTTATAAAATCACATTAACCAATTCTATTACATGGATCATCTCAAACAAGAATAAAACCTACAAGGTGTGGAGATTAGCAAGAAAAATGAGGTAGTTAACTTCTTAAGAATGGTTCATAAATTGTAGTCAACCATTATTCTAAATTCTAATATTAATGTGAGTCATACCAAGTTTAATATATACCACCAAAATCATTTGACCTAAAACCTCACATCAAGAAGAAACTTATTGACCAATTTTACATGTCTAATGGAGCGATCTTGAATTCAATTAGGAACTTGCAAGATTTTAGTTATTAAATACATATAATAAAAGGATCCAAAATGAAATATACTTTGGAACACCTTTTTACTATATGAAACCATACCACCTTTATTAATGACTTTAAAAGTGACCCTATGTGACACAAAATGATTTAGGACTAGAATTGTCTATGACCCAGGTTAATAACTCATCAAATGACATAAAATTAACCATGACACACACTATATCATTATAATAGTCACCTATATCAAGTTTTATACTATAGGGGGTTGAACTAATTTGACTTGGGGTCAAAATAGTCAACATTCTTGGCTATTTCTTAGGAATGGTATGCTTTCTATGCCAAGACCAGTAACCTAATCCTATCCATTGGGATATGGATTCACCTATACACAAGTTTAAAACTAATTTTCCCTTTTAAACCACACCAAACACAAAGGAAAGTCATACAAAAAAGACATACCAACGAAAACAAACATGTGTTCTCAAGAACACTTATGGAACACGCACACAACTGAAAGAAAGACACACCTAATCTAATATTACAAGACCTCACACTTGAGGTGAAAAGAATCTTGCCATACTTCAAATAGGGTAAAATATGGTTCCTCTTGAATATTTGTCACTCCATGAAATCAAATTATCACGTGAAGTATGTTCATCATCAATCACTGGACTAGGTAGATGGTGAAGTGATCTACCTTACCTATACCTTCTCATGTCTACAAGTGAGTTACTTTGTGCCTTCATGAATGTTTTATTATTCTCTCCAAAGACATTTATTGGAGATACAAACTTTTTGATCTCTATCATGTCTACTTTATATTCTTCAATATACAGATTAAAAGGTATGATAGGTACCTCAAATTTTCTATCTTCTAGAATAGAATATACTTGATGTGAATGATCATAAGTCACTCTTTACCATGTTCCAATACCTTATATTGTAGTTTTCCTTCATATTAAGCTCTTGAATATTCCTTGAACACAAAGATTTATACCTTGATGTCATTAGCTCTCTCAATGACTTCATAACTTTAAATAATAGATTGATGTTCATCCTCATGCATAACATGACACTTATTTTTAGGCTAGATCAAACACTCAACAACCTGCTCATTAGGTTTATCAAAAAAATTGACATCAGATATGAAATCCTTTCGAGGAGAATTAGTCTTACCCAATGAATGTTATCATCAAGGTTAGATTCATCAATTATGGGCAAGAAGACATCAATCTTCTCACTATGGTGATTTATTAGGTTCTTCAATCTATCATCATCATATACATGAATCAAGTAGTTACTCTTAGTAGCTTATGAGAAAGAATGTTAAATACTTACCTCAGCTTGCTCAAATGTTTCTTCATGGATGATATAGGTATCAAGGTTAGTTTGTTCAAAGTAGGTATAAAGATCATGCTCATAAGTATCTGCACCATACTACTCATCTAGAAACAAGTCTGATATAACTTTAATCTTGGAAAAAATGCCATAGTATACAATAGACTCTTCTTTCTCATTGATAACATAATTCAAGTTAGAGCTTGCTTGAACATAGGGCTCAATGTGAAACCTTGAAAGTGGATGAGTTATTATGGTCACCTTGGTTTCATATCTTATCCTAAAGGCCAAGAAAGACCATTCAGCTAAGAGGTAGCCACCTATATTGGCAGTAAAATATCTTGAAAAGTAGATTATAAAATGAGCAGGCAAGTCCACAACAATAATGTCTTAGAGGATGGGAAAACTAGGATAGTCATGTAGGAAAAACTTTAACCTTTTGATCAATCCTATTGTCTTAGAAGGTGTACCATATAACTAAATCACTCCTTTAATATGGGTTTAATACTTTAGGCTCAATTTATCATCTACAACTTTGGGAATGACTAATGTAGAGGTTCCACTATCAGCTATGAAGTTATGAACTAGTTTGTCACCCATTATGAGAGTGAGGTAGAAATATGGAGGATTCCCAGCTTTGGTATATGATTCCATAATGTTTTTATGGGAATTGGTAAGAGATACATGACCATGACCATGAATTTATGGTGAAGGACTAACATGGATAGTAGATAACTATTTTTGCAAGAGTTCTTTTTGGCCAGGCATATGAAGGAAATCACAAAGAGAAATGGATGACTTAGCATTCTTAAATAAATCCATTATGTTTAGGGTAGATGTGATTACCTTGTCTTGAGTCCTTGGATTAAAATAATTTGTTATAACTTGAGGAATCAAATCACTTTGTATAGTCTTTACCACATTACTATTTGGAGGAGGTATAGGAGTGTTAGGGACTATCATGTTTACAACCATGCCTTACTACCTTATAGGAGGATTAAATGAACTTGTATGCACATTATTATAACCTATTAAATCATTTATCTTATCTTTTATATTGTATTCAATAGAAGTTACTTAATTAATCACAATAGTGTTTTCAACTAAGAAGTTGATGAATATTTATCCTTGAGCTTTCCAACCTTGACTTGCTTGCATTAAGACCTCATCTTCTACTAATATTAGAGGAGTGACTCTTCCTTGATCAACTAGATATTTCCCTTTACCCTCATTGGAATCCATGATTTGTCCTTATTACCATTATTATCCTTTCACCAAGTTGTTATGAATAGGTACCATCTCTCTTATGTTGGAAGTAGAATTAGGATTGTATGCATTAGTAGGCATTTTGAAATTAGGTTGTCCTTAACCTCTTCTTCTCCCATATTATTATTGACCATATTACTATTGATAGGCATAAGGATTTTTATTATCGCCTAGTTACACATTGGCTTGCCTAAGTTGAACTCTTAACATTTTAATTTATGAATCTTTATCCATGACACAACTTGCCTTCTTATGAGTAGCCTTTGGATTGGCATTATCATTAGGAACTTGGGCAATGTTTAGAATAGTATCAGGAACCTTAGGTAGTAGAGTCATAGACACTTTAGGAGGAAAATTTCTTACTTGAATGAGGCCATTTTCATCTATAATGGAATTTCCATATGCTTCAAGAAGAGTGAAACCACCCATGGATTGTAGGATAATAGTAATATTAGTACCAATGGCTCTCAAGTATACAAGGAAGACAAAGCTATTAGGTGGTCTCATGGGAGGAGGCAACCTATGCCAAGTCTTTTAGAGCCTCTAATTGAAGTCATGAATTATTTCATTGGGGTATATTTGGATCACATAGAGCTGATGTATGAGTGAAGTGCGGTCACTTCAAAGTCATCCCATGTTGTGATGCAACCACCGAGAAAAGTTTTATACCAATCAAGAGATTTCCCTCTAAGAGACATGAAAAGGAGTATAATGGTAATATTGACCTTAGTGACATTGTGGAAACTAAAAAAAAATGGAGATATCCCTGATGTGTCAACCAGGAGTAACATGGCCTTCACCATTGACTATAGGAACTCTTTTTATAGCATTAGAGGGAATTTAATCATAGGAATCAAGATGAATTGGATTTTTTGTATTAAAATTAGAGAAGAAATATTTCCTAGACATATTTTATTCAATCTCTTCCTCACTCTTTTGGTATTCTTGGATAGCAAATTCTTATTGTTCTTTAAAGTGAAAAATAGGCTGAGGGTGTTCATCTTCAAGAGGAAGTTTAGGTTAAAGAGGTGGATTGATGAGATTGAAAATTCTACTAGAAGATGACCTAGTAAGGACCACAAAGTATGAGAGTAAATATATGAAAAAAAAATGTACACAACCATATTTTACCTTGAATTTAGTCACCAAATGCTGAGTAGTACACCAATATGCAGCTAATATTGTCAAGACCAACATTCACCTTGATAAGTTATATTTAGGATAATGGGTCCCACTAAGCATGCCAAAAATAGATTAAGTTTTTAAATCCTACTCTAATATTTAAGAAAAATTATAATAATTATAGGTATGTGAGTTTACCTATAGTAGAACTAGACCTCTAGGTTTAAGGGCTAGCTCCCTGAATTTGTCTTGAAGTGCTTATCACATATACTAACTGATTACTTGTGGGAAAAGTGATATAAGTATACATGAAATAAATATACTCTAAGTGGTTGATATACCATGAATATATCCACTCTATTATCATAATTCTTTCACTAAGAAAAAGACCTACAAATTAGCTTCAAAGTCCTCAGGTATTCTAATATAAGTTTTTCAATATAGAGGTGATATGTATGAGACAACTCAAGGTAAGTTGACCAAAGATTAGATTGATAAATCCAAGGACACTTTCACACTTTAAGGGAGACAAACACACTAGTTATACTCTATATGACCTATTATAATGAGAAATTCTTGCACAAGACATGAAAAGATAAGGAAAAATAAGGATATAATCACTAGAATTCACCATTCATCACTTTGCACACTTAGATAAGATTTTTTTGAACTAAAAACCAGATTTATTGTATTATTCAAAGGAAAAATACAACATAAAACTAGGAGGTATTCTCCATACATGGTGTGGAATTATCCAACTAGAGCCGAGATGGCTAATACTTATAGAATGTGAGAAAGGAGAGAGGAGAAGGAAGTCTAAGAGTCAAAAAGCCAATTTTCAAGTAGAGATAAGGAGTTATGATTGTAGGATAATGGAGTATAAAATAGACCATGCAAAATCTTTATGTACAAATGTCTCTCCAAGCATGAAACTTGTTTAGATCTGGTGGAGGACTCTTTAATTGCTTGCTTAGAAATTACCTTCATCATTTGGCCTTCTTTGAATGTTCCATATCAAACTAGGGACAAATGAGATCTTTAAAATATGAGGTAGGGGTTGTAAATAGGCTCTAACTGCATTGGATGTGTTCCTAATCATCAATATTCTTCTAGTAAAGTGTTCTCACTACCTATAGTCACAATCACTCTTCTTTAAACCTGTCACACTTGGCACTAATATGCTCATCAGTTTCTCGAACCAGTCCATACAAGGGATTATGTGACACTTTTAAAGAGTATTAATTCCATTATATTCATAAAATCTCTTGGAGTTATCACCTTCTCACTAGGTGATCACTCTTAATTCACTATGTCATTTTGGACTGGCTAAAGTGGAGGTGTTAGTAGAGATACTTGTAATCTCTTTTGAAGAAATATATGGATATTATATCCAAATATATCTCCCAAAGTGATCCTCATCTCTTGAAACTCCTTTTTACTTCAAAAACATCAAAATCTATCAGGAAAATTCATTTTTCACCCTATCCATATAAGTAGGGTAGAAGACAAATTTATAGGAAGGAACCCTGAGCAATCCTGTACAATTTTAGATTATTTTCCTATTCAAAATATCTCATTTGGAATCCTCTCCTTCATCTTTCTAATCAGGTCATTAACAAGGGTTTTAGAGGGTTTTAGGTAAATTTGACATCTAAGGATTATTCATAAATTTGTGATGTTAAAACCCAAAAAAAAAATCCATTTAAACCTTGTTTGGGACCCTCTTAATCATATCCCAACTCCTTATATTCCCATACTATGTATCCATAGAGGTGTGAGCTACCAAAGTTTCCTTCTCGAGTTTTCCTTTGCATCGTACATACCCTATTAGGCTCCTAGACCAAAAAGTGGATTTATAATGTCTTTATCTACATGATAAAGGCTCACACACACCTTATATATCCCAATGAATATGTTTTAATACTCTTTAATTATCCCTTGGTGTTAATAAAAATGATACACCCCTTTTAGGTATTAGGCCTAGTCAAGGCCTAATAGGTGTGCCTATATCTTTGTGATTTTAAGAAACTATGCATGGTTTAGATCACCATTGGGTACTTATACATATTCATCTATGTCTAAAATATCTCCTTATACCTCCTTAGTGCACTATCCTAATGTCTTCACTCGATAATGTCAACCTAATTTGAGAAACTCCAGATGAGCAGAGTTGTTTCATATCCATTAATATTTCTTGGGAAGGATAATTATGCTTCATGGTTTGCTTACATAAAACATTTTCTCACAGAAAAGAATCATATTCCATTCATTTATAGATAGATTACTGCACCCTCTGATCCTATTCAGTTCAATAAGTTTGCTAATAATTATGAAAAAGTTTTTTCCACTTTGCCAACACATGTTTTCATGGATTGTCATTGCCATGTAGAATATATATAGTGTCCATGCACTATTTGAATCATACTACAAAGTCTTTTCAGATATCCTACTATGACTTACATCACACCCAGTCATCATCTTAATGTCTCTTCTTAGAATATTAGACACTCTCGTTATGATTTTATTTATTATGATGATACATCGATTGTGGATAGTATTCTTCCTTCTATCAAGCCCCCATTATAGGATGAGATTATTCCAGAACTTAATTTTCTAATTATAGATTGATATTATTGACGACTCATATGTTCTTGTGGATATTCATCTTGTAAAGCTAAGTGCTTTATTTACAGACTAGTCTTTAGTTTCAATGGTTGTTAAGCCTTACTCTCCTCTTACCATAGACATTATTTCATTGAATATTCCATTTCTATCTTCTTATCTAGATGTTTTATCCCCTTCATGTTATGCTTCTTCATTACCATGTTCTATATTTAGTCTTATGAAATCATATTAGATTTTGACAAATTCGAGCACTAATAGGGAGACATTTAAGTATTTTCCAGAGATCTACATCATAATTCCTATCTACATTCCAAATGAGTTTGAATTCCTCTTTTTGATATGTCATGTTTTATTTCTTCCAAAACCAAGAGACAACATTTGTTGCAGATGGACCTACTATAGCATTCACCATGCAACATTTTGTTCATACCTTTTCTCTTTTCTTTGTAGAGGCACACATCTTTCAACTTTTGTAGGATACTAGTTTCATTGCTATGTATTTGGGTACCTCGTCAGGACTCATTCTTGAGACCCAATTTTCCATCCCACCTAAGCTATTATTAAGTGTGGGGGGGGTGTTGGAGAGGGATTTAAAGTCCTACTTTCTTTTCTTTGTCTCTCCTTTTTTAGCGGGGGGGCGGGGGGGGGGGGGGGGGGGGGGGGGGGGGCGGGGGCGTTGGGGGGCAGGTGGGTTGGTTTCCCTCTGGGTTTTCTCCTTTTACTAAAATTTTTAGAGAGTTGTATTATAAATGGGTAGTTTATCACCCCTTGTTGTTAGGACCCATATTTTTGTTTCCTCTATGTAAGCTACACTTAAGGGGGGGGGGGTTGGTGTGGGATAGTAATTATTCCATTTACTGATTAAATGGATAATCATTGCAAATTTAGTTTCAACTTACTGGGGTGTGAAAAGAGGTTTAGTTGGTGAGAGGATGAGTTCTACCTAGATTTCAATTGTGTACCATTATGAGTTATCATATAAATTCCATAATGAGTTACACTCAGTCCCAAAATAAGTTCTCTTATGAGTTAACTCCCCCTAATCCTTATTAATATTCAACTTCACTAGGCTATTTTTAATAAAGCAGATAATTGGTAAGCAATGCAGTTGAATACATTAAAAAACTATTGCACATCTTCTTGAATTTTTTAAAATATAAGTAGGGTCATTCTTGTAGAATTATTTGTGTGCTCACTCTATCAGAATATCATGTACTGTCCTATTCTAACATGGGATCTATTTTTACCATGGTTCTTAAGATCATTAAATTTTATATATCATTCATTTGCTCAATTTTTTGAAATTTATATTGATTATACATTGAAACATGAAGAAAATAATGGGTTTTATCATTGGAAAAAAAAAATAATAGTGAAAAATATAAATAAATTTAAAGATATTAGATTACTTTAAAAATTCAAGGTTACTTTATCATGTTTATTCCAACTAGGCTCGTATTAATTTACATTAAATAAGCCCATATTCTTACATTTTATCTTCCATATGCTGCAGTAGCTTATTTTAAATTTTATAACACACTCAACATTCTAATACTCAATAGCATTTACATATTAAAGGTAGAGACCAGTCACTACACAACCCTTGTTAATACTTCCCCTCATGTTCCTAGTATTTCAATTTATATATTACAACTAATTCATAAATCATCATAAAAGCAAACTAGATGGAAATTTTATACTTTAAAAAAAACTATGTAATAATTTGTTATTATACTACTAATGTATAAAAATATTAATTTAGTATATAATTTAATGTAGCTTTGTGATACTTAATACACAACAAAATGTGAATAATTAGTTCCATCTTTATGATCAAATGATGTAGTCTTTCAAAAACATTTAACATATAAACATTTATAAGAGAGTATCAATTTTCTTAGTTAAAATGTAATTTAATAAAATTTAAACTAATGATATTTCAATCTTATTTTTGTAAGGTTATGGTAAAAAGACTAAAAGTAGTGTTTGGATACTACTATTATGTTTTATTTATAGCTTTGTTCATCTGAGTGACTTTCAGGTCAACTATCATGATTGAAAATATTAATGTTTGATGTGATCTCTTGTGCCCTATTTTTATGTAGAGTAAAAGATTTCATAAGGTTTGGAGTTTGATACCTAACCCAAACCCTGTCGACTTCGATTAGTTCTTACCTAATCAGGGAGTATCTTTGGGGTTACACCTTATATAGGTGTGATTTTATATAGATTAATTATTCAATTTTCATAGAGGAAAATAAAATAAGACTCTATTTTATAGATTTTTTTTTTAAATGTCAATTTTTTGAAAACAAATACCAGAAATTTCAGATTATTTTTATTTTAAAATATAAGATTAAAAGGGTTTAGGAGTTTTAGACACAAATAAATAATAACTTGGATCAGCATTTTGTAAAAAAAACAAATCCTTCAATTTATACATCATCATATAATTCATAAAAATGTGATAAATTATTATTATATATACACTTAAGTGGCATGAACATAATTAAAATCATTTCATTCAATTCCAAGTCAAGGGAAAAAATTAGTATTCTATTCATATGGTGGAATCCACATCACATTTAAAACCTTTTTTTATGAACATATTCTCATCACATATAAGGTGTATTTCATTTAAAATGCATTTAGATTTTTTTATTATTGTTTTTAGAGTCATCTAATTAGGTTTAGCGTAGTTAACATAATTACAATTTCTTCTATTTTTAGTTTTATACTTGTATAAATTGACACATGGTGCACTATCAAAGTTTATAAAGGGGTAATTGGAAATTTGACCCCTACTTTCATTTAGATGTCACATTGTTGAATTATGTATTAGGTATTGAAATAATTTAGTAAAAGGTAAGTAATGCATAGACATATGTGACATGTCATTGAAATTTTTACGTGTATATTGTAAGGCTTGTTTTAGTCCACCACTGAAATACAATGTCGTTGACACTAACCATCACCACCCAAATCAACTTGAAAATTTCACTATTTGCATGTTATATATGACCTTTCCCTTCTATACTATGTCACCATGTCTCAAGTTCAACGCAAAATATAATTCCTCCTCACCATAAAATGAATTGCCAAACCATATAAATAAATAAACACACAACCTCATTTTCCACCATCACCTCCAAAAAATTATTTTTTATTAAAAATTTGTGATAAAAATTTGATAAGGGGTCCATGGTCATGGGTTTTGTGTGTGATACAGCTATTGATTTACACTCTTTTTCTTTATAAGTCTCCAATTTACCAAAATAGATACTTACCTATATTTTGACATTACTTGCACCTTTGGGCAACTCCTAGTATTAATCTCTTAGTAGTTTTCTCTAACATAATAATAATGGAAATTAGAGGATTGAATATGTGTCATATAATAATATATAAATCATATTTAGTTCTTTAAATTATCACCATAAATAAATGAACTCAAATTATAACAACATATATTAACTTAGCTATATAGTATAAAATAGATATTAAAAGTGGTCAAAAATTAATTAGAAATAAAGTTTGAAAGGTTGGATTGTAAAACTAAATGAGATAATGAAGAGAGTGATTTTATATATATTCTTTTTTATCAATTTCTTGAAGATTTTATATATATTCTATTTTCTAAGATTATAGAGTTGTACATACTATTTTTACAACCATAATTATTTTATATTTAAAATAAATAAATTAATTTAGAATTAACATTTGTTATCCTTTTCACAATAATGAATAATTGTATTGTGATATTATTATATAATTCTTATAAATTCTATGTGAGGTCATTACAATATAATAATGATTTACTCAAAGCTAGACAATATATTACAACTGTCAAGATACAACTTTAGTACCTATTGCAAAGAGTAATATTTATAGTTAATTAGGGTTGATAATTTTATTTTAGTGATATATAAATGACCATAATTAAAGTAACTACATTGAGTGTTATCATTTTATTTAAAAGTGACTAAATATAAAAATCATTATTAACGCATAGGCCATGGTGGGCACATAAAAGGGTTAATTAATTATTGGATATAGTATATTAGCTTGTGTTTTATCTTAATGAGTCATTTTCATGAAAAAATATCACATGTATCCTCCTAATGGATCCTCCCAATGGTCTCCTCTCACATGAGAAAAATTTAAAATCCCTTGGTTCACCTTCCAACCCTACCGATTGAGAACCTGGTAGATTTGAGAAATTGTATTTTGAAGATGACCACTTATATGAAATAAATCCTTAAAGGAATTCACCACACCTATCTGGATATATAAATTTTATTATTTATTCTTGGTTCATTGATACAAGTCTCACTCCCATTTCCCCTCACCCTATTGAAGACTTAGGACATATGCTAAGAGAATGGTCATGTAAGGGTGTGATTAGAAACCTAGTGAGTGGTATCCCTAGTCTGAGCAACCAACTACTAAAAAAATAGGAAAGTTGAATGGATCTCAGTAACTGATCAATGGCTTGATAAGCACACAACTCTGGGTCAGCAACCTAGAGCTCAAGAGCTTCAGGAGTTTGGACATCACAGAGTTGGAAGCTATAGGAGAATCTAGATGCATGATGCCAATATCCTTTATTGAAGTTATTTACTCTAATACAATGTCAATATCTAACCAAAAACCTCTCAATTCTACATCATCAAATCCTTTAGTTATCTACGATGAGGAGTATAAGGAAGTCCTTAGATAAAAATAATACTTGTTATTCAAAGGAGCTATCTACAAATTCATGGACAAATAGCCAAAACTTCAAACCTAGATCTTGAAGAACTTGTAACTTATCCTGGAAGGTAGATTAGAAACTTACCCATGTAATTTTTTTTTTAATTAGTATTTCATCATGGTAAAGACAATAGAAGATTCAAAACTAGTATTGTAGCTATAATCAACACCCTTTGGTCTTAAAACCATTGTCCCTTACTTTCAACCCTCTTATTCAACCACGTAATATCAAACCCATCTAGGTTCACCTACCATATCTCCCTCTTCATATATTTATAGAATCTAATCTTAAATTAACTAGTAAATATCTAGGTGAGTTTTTGTAAATGCACCCAATTATTGATCAATTTTCCCACACTATTTTTGACAAAATTTTGGTGAACAAGGACAACTCCAAAAAACTACATGAAAAAATTGTTTAGGAAGTGGGAGATCATTCAAGGTCATAGCCAATAGACTATGAAGGCCTACTATTCCTTTCTTGTAACTATTTTGATAAAGGACATTTGACCAAAAACTACAATAACTTCAGAATAAATAAGGATTCTTTTTGGTTGATGGACTGCATTCTTACACAACTTACACTATTGGTCAACTCTAAAAGCGAGGATTCAACCAGGTCTTTACATGATATTACATATAATGATCATAATGAGGACTTTAATATCCACTTCCACACTAAAGGAGACCTATTGGTAGATCTAACCACTATAAGGAATATTTTAGAGGTCTATCTCTAGAAATATCTGAACTAGATATTTCTATAGGAGTTAATATAGAGTGTGATATATTTAAGGCATAAACAAAGTAAGTTAAAAATGTAGAAGGAAAATATAAACCCTTTAATCCAATTGAAAACTCATTGCCAATTCAAACTAAATTAGTGGAAGATAAGGGATAATGGATAAAGCTGAAAAAAAGAAAATATGTAGAAGAATCACAATTCAGGCTTCCAACAAGGATCTCCACTCAATGGGCCATATAGTAAGAAGTTTAATCGAATATAAATGAATATATGGTAGGTACATGGTTGATTCATACTTTTTTGAAGTTTCATAGAAGATTTTCCTATAGAAATTAGGTTTCTACAATAAGGTAGTTTTTGTTGCTTGGTTAAGTTAGGTCTTGGTTCCTCAACATTCAGTTATTTTGATTAATTATTTTCTGCTAGTATATAATCCCATGTGAGAGTTAATTTTTTAATAATTCTATCCATTATGTAAATCTACAATAGATTTGAAAACCATGACCCTTAGCCAAATCAATAAATAATAAATTATAATGTAGTGAGAATGTGATTATATGAAGGAATTTTTCCATTACCTATGATCAACTATAAAAATATATGATTCAAATTATTAGTATAATAATAGCTAAAATAAGGAAATATTCTTCCAATGCAACTAGATAAGAATAATATTTACAAATAAAATTAAAGCCAGTAAAAAATAAAATAATTAGTAGGCAACAAAGAAACATCCCATTTCATAATAAACATAGTACACACCAATAAAATAACTGATCATATCTGTCTCTTATTTCATTTTCACAAATGTTGAAAAGATTTAAGAGTCAAATTTATGGAATCACATCAAAATACCATCCCTGCAAGTAAAATAAATCTATTAATAAATCTATCAAATTTTAGCTTTGGTTTAAACCAAGTTCAATGTCTAAAAGAAAAAAATTGTATTCATGTATTTAGATGACCAAATATCAGACAATAGTATTCCTATAAATTTCCTTAGGTATGTCAAATCCATGTAAAAATAAAGATGTGAAAATGCTAAATATTTAAATAATGTAGTATTGTACAACTAGAATGAATGAAATCTTTGCATCAATTTATATATAGCGAACAAGGTTCACCAAATAAAACTTACCTATGTTCATCAATCGCCTTATATCAATCAACCTCATGCTAGTATCGAATAATTATTTAAAATAAAATTATACCAATAAATATAAACATAAGGTATCAATTGAGATGTATACTTATCCATGTATTATAATACCAAATAAATAAATAAAGCATCAATAAAAATGTTTTTAAACCCACATAGCCCTGCTAATCAACTTACCATTCTTTGGAACAACTCAATTGTAAGTTTGTTGACCAATGATAATGTAGGCAACACTACATTTATTGAAAATGAAGAACTCATAGTACATGAAACACATTAACAAATTATCATAATGATATGAAAAGTAAAATTACAAAATATGCATCCACCATAAACTCTATAAAAAAATTCACCTGCAATATGTGGATATAAATATGTGGCTTGAATTGAAACCATAGTAGTTGACACCCTTATAAATTTCATTAGTCCATAACTAAAATTTTTAATTTCATATAAAACAAGTAAATTGAACCTATGTACTAGTTTAATAGTGTCCTCCAAAATGTATACCTTGAAAATCAGCTGACTTATTATCCAAACAAATTGTTTAGTTAATAAATTACCTCTAAATAGACTTTGATGTAAATTAACTATAAGCAATAATATAAAATTTTAAAAATGTCATCACTTTATCTAAAAGTGATTGAATGTGGAAATCATTATTAAGGCAAAGGTGGGCACATAAAAGTGTGAATTTCTTATTGGATAGAGTAGATTATCTTGTGTTTTGACCTAGTGAGTGGTGTTTTTGAGAAAATATCCCAATGGATCCTCCTAGTGGTCTCCTCCTACCCATGAAATTTTCAAAACCCCTTGGTTCACCTTTCAACCCTACCTCTTCATAACCTGGTAGATTTGAGCCCCTACCTTCTAGAGATGACAATTGAGATCAAGAAACTCCTTCAACACATTCACTGACTTTGACTAGATCCATGAGCTCCCTTTTTTAATCATGGGTACTTGATAATAGTCCTCTTCCCATTTCTCATCAACATTTTGAAGACTTAGGACATGTGTTGGGTGAATGTTTGGTCAAGGCCATGATTAGAAACCCAATGCTAGCTACAAGTGCTATTTTTGGTCTAAAAAACCAAATAATAAACAAGTCAAGAGAGGTGAATGGATCTCACTAATTGATCAATGGATTGGTAAGCACACAAACTAGGGTTTGAAACCTAGATCTCAAGATATTTAAGGGTTTTGACATCATGGATTTGGAAGCTATAATTGAAGATAGATGCATGAAGCCAATATGCTTTGATGAAGTTATATTCTATAGGATAACATCAATATCTAACCAAAAACCTCTCAAGCCTACATCATCTAATACTTAAGTGGTCTTCTTCAAGAAGTATAGTGAAGTGCTTAGATAAAATAATGCATCTCAGCCAAAGGACATATCTACAAATTCATGGATCATTATCCAAAACTTCAAGAAAA
Organism: Torreya grandis; assembly: GCA_037957365.1. Classification (NCBI taxonomy): domain Eukaryota; kingdom Viridiplantae; phylum Streptophyta; class Pinopsida; order Cupressales; family Taxaceae; genus Torreya; species Torreya grandis. The sequence continues at coordinate 8,855,402 of JARHVA010000025.1, read as the reverse complement.
TCGTCATATAAGGTAGAGTTGAAATCTACCCCTGCATATTTATTTTTATTATTATCTTTTTCTATAGAAAGGACAAGGAGAATATTTAAAATTAGCTTTGGATCTTGATTCATAACTTCTTGGTGTTGAAACCATGTTCCCTTGCATTCAACCCTCTGATTGAAACACTTAGCGTAAAACACATATAGGTTCACCTACCCCATCTCACTCTTCTTGTTTGTATAGAATACAATCTTACAGTAATTGGTGTATCTCTAGGTGAGTTTTTGTAAATGCACCTAGATACAAATCAGTTTTATCACACTACTTTTGAAAAAAAATTTAGTGAACATTGACACCTCCAAAAACCCATGTGATTTTTGTTTTTGAAAGTGGGAGATCATCATCATAGCCCATTGACTATGATATACTACTATTTTATTCTCTTAACTATTTTAATACAAGATATTTCACCATAAAATATAATAACTTCTGAAGAAATAAATATTCTTCTTGGTGGATGGACACCTTTCCTACCAACCTTACAATGATGGTTGACTTTAAAATTGAGGATTCAAACTTGTATTTATATGATATAGAATCCAATGATAAAAATGAGGACCTCAAGATCCCCTTACAGACTGAGGGAGACACATATGTAGATTCAATCACTATAAAGAACATTTTAGACCTAGCTTTGGAAACCATTGAACTAGATTCCTCTATAGAAGTGAATCTAGGGTGTGGTATATTCAGGTAATAACTAAAATAAGTTACACTATCAGATGATGAATATCAACCCATTAATCCAATCTCAAATTCCTTAGCAATTCAATCAAAAGTATTGAAAGTCAATGTATAATGGACCAAGGTGAAAACCAATCTCATATAATTCTCCAATCTCATATAATTCTGGTATGAGTTAGACTAGATAGACACTTTAAATTTCTAAAGGATGGGTTGGAAATCCATCAAATACAAGGTAGACATGATCATAGTTTTAGCAAACATTACATGCCTACTTAGCCATTATCTCAGATTCACAAACCTTTCATGAGGCATCTGGCATTCTAGAATGGGATTCTACTATGTAGGAAGAGTATATTTCCCTAATCAAGAACAAAGAATGGGACTTGGTCCCTCTTCCTAAAGGAAGAAAATTGGTCTAGTGTAAATGGGTATATTGGACCAAGTATGGTGTAGATAGGTTAGTTGATAAGTACAAATCTCATCTAGTTACAAAAGGATTTTCTCAGGTGCCTGGTATAGACTACACTAAGACATTTGCTCCTGTATCCAAGATGACGTCTATAAGACTCACTCTAGCAATTGCAGCGGCACATCAGTGGGATGTTCACCAAATGTATGTAAAGAGTGCTTTTATGTATGGTGACCTCAAGGAAGAGATATATATGGAGAAGCCATAATGTATTGTGGAAGCTACATCCTTGGTATCCAGACTTAGGAAATCTATCTACAAAATCACACAAGGCCCTCAAACATGGTATGCTAAGATGGAGTCCTTTCTCCTCATAGTCAGGTTCACTAGATACCACTCATATTCGAATGTCTACATCTTGTGATAGGATGATTCTCTGTTGATCCTAATTCCTTATGTAGATGACTTATTGATCACAAGGAGCTCATGATTATCCATCTCAATAGTGAAAACTACACCATTGAATAGATTTTTAATGATAGACATGGGATTACTGCACTAATTTCTCAGAATTGAAATCATTCAGTTAGATTCTAGGATAACTTTATGACAATCCATGTATTCTCTTGATTTGCTTACAAGGTTGATCATGGATGATTGTAATCCAACTCGTACTCTCTTCTTGTCTGGTGTGAAGCTTGAGGTTGATTGTCCTACACCACTTGTTGATGCTACTCATGGGCAGTCCTATCTATCTCACACACACTAGATTTGACATATCCTATGTAGCTTGATTGGTCTCAAAGTTTATGCAAGAGCCACATGAGTTGCACTAGAAAGCACTAAAGTGGATTCTTCACTACATTCAAGGTTTGCACAACTATGGAATACACTACATAGCAGGGATAGAGGTTGATTTGATTAAATACATATATTTAGATTGGGCTGGAGATATTGATAGTTGAAAATCCACTTTAAGGTATAGTTTTTCACTTGGTTTGGGTCCAATAAGTTGGTCAAGCAAGAAGCAACATGCAATTGCTTTATCATCTACACAGGTAAAATATAAAGGGGCTATCAATGCCACCACTCAAGTAATCTAGCTTTAGGGGATTTTCACTAAGTTCATGTCCACTTTCATATGCCAACAATCATCTACTATGACAACTAGAGCACTATCTAGATTTACAGGAATATGGTTCTTCATCAAAGGACCAAGCACATAGAGGTTCACATTCATTTCATCAGGGAGGTTATCAAAGATCTTTGATACTATCCAACAATGGAGTAGATTGTAGATATTCTAACCAAGCCTTTCATAGAGAGTAAATTTGTTCATTTGTGAGCTCTCATTAGGGTTAGGGCTACTCCACCTTCTTCTTCCTCCTATGGAGGTTCATCACTATGTACTTGGGTACCTTATCAAGCTTTCAATGTCATGACCCAATTATCATATCACCTAAGTTATGCTTGGGGGGGTGTAGGTGTAGTGCTTTTTCCCACTAAGTTTTTCCTACATGGCCATATGGGCTTTCTATGTATTTAAGCTTCCTTTGGTTAGTTATAAAGGGTCCATAGGCTAATTTTATTTAATTGTAATTAGTTAATAAAGAAAATTATAAGCTTCCTCATGTTTCCCTAATTTTCTCTATATGTACCCCACTTTTCCTTTTTGGAAGGTTAATTGACTCGTTCACATTTTGTAATAGACAGGTTAATGCATATTTTTTTATCTCTTTAAATTTTTGAGCTCTCTCTATAGGAATCAACATTGATTTCTTGAACGCTATTCAGAGATATTGGCACACTCTTTCAATAAATTTAACTTATAACAGATGTAACTGACATTATAATATGGTTTAAAACTATATAATATAGCATCTTCCATTGAAATAATTTTATAATTGTAAATCATATTAACATTTGTTACATAGACTTTATTTTTCAAAAGTAGGATTTTTATCCATAGTTTAAACATATTTGATCTACAATGATAATATCTATTATTTTTGTCTTCATTAGTGATGATATGTATATGTTAGTGGTGGATCTTAGAGGACCTTGATTTGTTAAGTCTCATTTTTTTTATTACTACTTATGTTAAAATTTTGAGATTGTATATAGTTGGATAATGGTTCACACTAGTCGGATGTTGGTGTAGGATACTAATTATTCCATTTAATTATTAATAAATAATCTGTACACATGTAGCTTCAACTTAATTATGTGTGATAAGAAGTTATGTGTGTGATAGGGTGAGTTCCACCTAGAGTTTAATTGAGTACCACTGTGAGTTCTCCTATGAGTTCCATAGTGAGGTACACTTAGTCTCATAATGAGTTATCATGTGAGTTAACTCTCCCTACTCCATATTCCTCTGGATCAGTCTATTGTAATATAAAATATAATCCATAAGTAAGAGAGTTGAATACATAAGGTAATTATTGAATATCCTCTTCCATGTTTCTAAATATAAGTAGGGTCATTCTTGTAAAATTACTTGTGTACTCAATCTGTAAGAAGATCACCTACTAGCCCCTTATGACATGGTACCAAAGAAGCTTATTGGTAAGCAAAGCATTTTAATACAACAAGGAATTGTTGCATATCTTCTTGCATGTTTCTAAATAAATACAAGTAGGGTCATCCTCATTGCCGAATACTTGTGTGCCAACTCTAACAAAAGATCACTTAATTTCTTATTTTGATATGCAACAAAGGCATTGTTAATTGATTTTTAGTCCGTGAAGGTGTAGAAGAGGTGAAATATCAAAGACTTGACTATGAGAAATCATTTTTTTTGATAGTTATGAAGCTTGAGGTTTAGACTATGATGAGGATGCCAAGTAGACTTTGAGGGTAGAACCTTCATGAATATCCACCAATGTCACACCATTAGGTTATTTGAGGCTATTGCATCGCCATTATCCTCTCACAACATAGAATACAACTTGTTTGAATTCCTAGTGGTGTTAGCATAGGTTTGAGTCTCATCTCCTACCACAGATAAGACTTGCTAGTAAATTAGATTTGTATAATCGAACCATTGATTGCTAATGATAGTGAAATATTAAATGGTCATCGAGTTGATTATAGAATTTGTGATTTTGGGCAAGTCTTCTTTATCAGTGATGCCATAGCTAATGTATTTTAGGTCTGAATTTGGTTCTTCATAAAATGTTAATATTGTATTGTGATATCCACTTTCATGTTGAAGTCTTGGAATAAATCACAAGTAGTCAACTACCCATAGAGGTATATAATAGAAAAAAAGATTGAAAGATATGACCTACTAGCAAAGGATACCTATATATACATATCGGACATATGTATGTAAACGGTTCTGTATGACTCAAATTGACCTTTGTGACCTCCAATGGTAGTACCACTCCAGCTCCATTTTTTCCCTTGTGATACAAGAGCATCATCATTAGGTTGTAAATAAGACATCTTTACGTGTTGGTAATGACAAATCCTTCTCAAACATACCTCTCACTTGTAAGGTCATATGTGTTAAAATATGTTTTACCTCTAAAAAGGATCTTTGGATTTAAATGTACTTAAGAGTGATGAATTTGTCATATGGTCTTAATGTATTGGAGTAGATATTCATCCTCTAACTAATGTAGAACATCCTCAAAGTGAAGTAAAAAGGAAATCAATGTAAAAAAGGAGTATAGATAGGAATGAATTATTATGGATAAAGTCCAATCAATAAAAGGTTTATTGGGATGGTTATCGATGATAAAATTCATTAACAAGTGAATATTCTTTGAAAGCCCAATATTATTCCATGAGTTAAGTTATTCCTCATAAGTAGTAGAAACAAACAAACCATGTATATAAGTTCTTGCGTGGAGATAAGTCTAAGTGAGAATTAGTAAGGAAGTGTATGTAGTAGAGTATGAACAAGAACAGAGTTTGGAGAGTAGTATAGGATAGAGAGATAGAGGAGTGTAATTAGAAACAAGAATTTTTATTTATTTATGATAGACTACAGACTGTGTGTGTAATGTGAAGATTTTATCAATAAAAAAGAGTGTGTTTATTGATGTTACAAATTATTTATATATTAGCATGTGTTTCTTGCATATTTGTGTAGTTAATAAGGTTTGGAATAATATTTAAGGTGCTAATATATGACAGTGTAAAGAAGCGTTAAAGGTCTGTGCAGTAGTAGATTTGAAATAAGGAGGAACAAACATGTTTTGAATTACATGGAGACTCAATAACTATTGCCCATTTATGATATAATAATATAGTTTCTATTTGATACATAATCTAAAGAATATCATTTTAAATAATGGAAAATTCTATCAATTAAATCCTCTCAAGCCTAGAAGTATATACACATTCAATTACAATGAAATTGTTCTTACATGTTTTTGTGTACAAAGCTTTATTTGTTGATTGGGAAAGTTGATATGAAATATATATCAGGTGATCTACATGTAAATTTTTTTAGAAAGTCCATAGATGGTATGTATAATCAATTTGATTATGTCATGTATGACAACTAAGTCACTATGACAGTTAAGTTTAAAATGATATTTTATACATTTTAGAGGTTTGATTATCTATTGTTTATACTTCATCCTTTACTAGAATCTTAAACCTGAGTAAGAGTTTTTTTACCTCAAAAGGAATTGTAACATATGATTTAACCTATTGCAAGGCCATCTAAATGTGGGTTGAATGATAAACAATGGTATAATACATATCTCATTCATTATCATTGTTGGATCATTTTTATTATTTTATTTTCTTAGGTATGAGTTTGTTAACCAATATGGTAATCATTAGGAGTGGAAGAATTATAATCTTCTAGAGGTGCTTAAGGACAAGGACCAAAATTAGTAAAGGAAATTAATAAATCAAAAGTCCTAATCTCAAGGGATTATAAGATGTATCAATTAAAAGACCCAAAGGAGAAAAAAATATAGACTTATTGGTCTTAAGAATAATCTCAAAGGTAATCAAGTAGACTGTCTTATTGAATATGGCATACTTTTGAGAGTTTCATTTGAAATTTGAATGGAATCAACAATGTTCTTGAATGATAAAAGTGTGCAAATTGGATAATGATCAATTAAACAAGGGTAAGGATCAAGTATCCAAAGATAGTATTTCAAAAGTGTAAGATTTCCATCACCTTGCTAAAAGTCAACACCAAATTGGCCTAAGAAGAATTAAAAATTAAATCATGTTTTTAATTTTATTTAAATAGCTTTGTATATTTGTAATAAAAACCCCTAAAATAGGAATTAAAAAAAAAAAAAAGTACATGTATGGATAGATTTTTTAAACTTCTAGTGTAGTTTTATTAAATAGGCCTCATTTACATGAAATGCATTGTGTCATATCTTTTCATCATTAGCTCAAAATTGAGAAAATTTATTCCAAAGTTTCAAGTTTTTTAATTTTCCACGCATTGGTATACCTTGTTTTTTAAAATGGACTAATGCTATAAAATTCCATATTCAAGGGAGGTTGCCTATTTTATGGGTCCTATTACTTTCTATAGTATACTTCATGCACTAATTACTCTCATTTATATGAACTCATTTTCAACCTAGTTCAAACTCCACATCTAGAGTGTACACCATTGTTTTCCCTTACTTTATAATTGCTTCCTCACTTAGATCCATTATCAACTATGCCTAAAATCCCTTTCACAAACATAATTTAAGGGTTCATTTCAAATTTTCTTGTGTAGTTTTTCATTATCCTAGTGTCTTCTCTCGATCATGTCAACCCAATTTGAGAGACTCCAGAAGAGGAGTTGTTTCATCTCCATTAATCCTTCTTGGGAAGGATAATTATGCATCATGGTGTGCTTACTTGAAACTCTTTATCACACACAAGATTTATATTCCATTCCTATATGGATAGATTCCTACACCCACTGATCTTATTTAGTTCAATAAGTTTGCTAATAATGATGAAAACATTTTTGCCACTATGCTACTACATGTTTTCATGGATTGTCATTTCCATTGGTAATATATAGAGTCTCCATGCACTATTTGAAGCATACTATAGATTCTTTTCAAATATCCTACTATGACTTACACCACAACTGGTCATCTTCCAAATATCTCTTCTTAGATTAGACTATTATACACTCTTTTTATGCCTTTATTTATTGTGATGATACATCCATGGTAGATAGTATTCATCCTTATATTGAGCCCTCATTATAGGATGAGATTATTCTAGACCTTAGTTGTCTCATTATATATTGAGAGTATTGACGACCTATATGTTATTGTGGACATTCATCTTGCAAATCCGAGTGCTTCATTTAAAGACTAGTCTTTAGTTTCAATGGTTGTTAAAACTTACTCTCCTCTTGCCATAGACATTATTTCATTGAATATTCCATTTCTATCTTCTTCTTTAGATGTTCTCTATTATTCATTTTATGTTTCTTCATTGCCATCTTGAATAACTAGTATTATGATATCTCATTAGACTTTGGAAAATTCGAGCATTAGTAGGGAGACATTTAAGTATTTTTCATAGATCTACATCATGATTCCTATCTATATTCTACTTAAGTGTGAATTCATCTATTTAATATCTTATGGGTTTTTTTCTTTTGAAATCAAGAGACAACATTTGTTATAGAGGGACCTACTATAACATTCCCCATGTAACAATTTGTTCATACCTTTTCTATTTTATTTATGGAGGCACACATCGTTAAACTTTTGTAGGATACTAGGTTCATTGATATGTACTTGGGTACCTCATCAGGCCTCATTCTTGGTACCTAATTTTCTGGCCCACCTATGCTATTATTAAGGGTGGGGGATGTTGGAGTGGAATTTTTGGTCCTACCTTATTTTATTTGCCTCTCCTTTTTTTTTTTTTGTTTGAGGGGGGGGGGGGGGCGCGCGCGGGAGAGTCAGTGTTTCCCTCTAGGTTTTCTCTTTTTACTCCACTTTTTAGAGAGTCACATTATAAATGGGTGCCTTATCAGCACTTGTTGTCAGGACCCATATTTTCTTTTCCTCTATGTAATCTATGCTTAAGGGGGGGTTGGTGTGGGTTATTAATTATTCCATTTTCTTATTAAATGAATAATCATTACACATTTAGCTTCAACTTAATCGTGTGTGAAAAGAGGTTAAGTGGGTGAGGATAAGTTCCACCTAAATTTCAATTGAGTACCACTACAAGTTATCCTATGAGTTCCATAGTGAGTTACACTCACTGTCACAATGAGTTATCCTATGAGTTAACTTCCCCTACACCTTAATATTGATATTCTCCAGGCTATTGTAATAGAGTAGATAATGAGTTAACTATTGCAAATCTTCTTGAATATTTATGAGTACAAGTAGGGTCATTATTGTAGAATTATTTTTATGCTCACTCTATCAGAATATCACCTACTATCCTATTCTCACATGGGATCTATTTTCACCATGGTTCTTAAGATCATTTAATTTTATATATTATTCATGTGTTCAGTTTTTTAAAATATATATTTATTATACATTGAAACATGAAGAATTCGATACTTTTAATGGGTGTTTTCATTAGAAAAAAATAAAAAATAAAAGTGCAAAATATAAATAAATTCAAGAATATTAGATTGCTTTAAAAAATCAAAGTTACTTTATCATGTTTATTCCAACTAGGCTTGTATCAATTTGCATTAAATAATCCCATATTCTTACATGTCCTCTTCCATATGCTGTAGTAGCCTATTTTAAATTTTATAACACACTAAACATTATAATACTCAACATCATTTACATATTATAGGTAGATACTAGTCACTAAACAACCATTGCTAATACTTTATCTCATGTTCTTAGTATTTAAATTTATATATTACAACTAATGCATAAATCATGATAAAACCAAACTAGATTGAAATTTTATACTCATAATTTCTTATTAGACTAATAATGGATAAAAATATTAATTTAAAATATAATTTAATGTATCTTTGTAATACTTAATACACACCAAAATGTTAATAATTATTTCCATGTTTATGATCAAGGATATACTTGTCCAAGTTTTGAAAATAATTAATTAATTTCATTCAAATGATGTACTCTTTCAAAAAATAATTTAACATATAAACATTTAAAAGAGAGTATCTATTTGCTTAGTTAAAATGTAACTTAATAAAATTTATACCAATGATATTTCCATCTTATTTTTGTAAGGTTATGGTAAAAAGATTAAAAGTAGTGTTTGGATACTACTATTGTGTGTTATTTATACATTTATTCATCTGAGTGGCTTTCAGCTCAACCATCATTATTAAAAATATTAATGTTTGATGTGATCTCATGTCCCCTATTTTTATTTAGAGTAGAAGATTTCACAGAGTTTGGAGGTTCATCCCTAAGCCAAACCTTTCCCACTTTTATTGGTTCTTACCTAATTAGGGAGTGTCTTTGGGGAGATACATTATACTTGTTATATAGTTTAATTATTGAATTTTTGTAGAGGAAAATAAAATAAGACACTATTTGATATATTTTTTTTAAATGCAATTTTTTTGAAAACAAATACCAGAAATTTCATACTATAGTTATTTTGAAACAAGATTAAAAGGGTTTAGGAGTTTTTGACACAAATAAATAATAAATTGGATCAACATTTTGTAAAAATAATAAATCCTTCAATTTATACATCATCATATAATTCAAAAAAATGTGACAATTTATGATTATGTATAGACTTAAGTGGCATGAACATAATTAAAAGAATTTCATTTAATTCCATGTCAAGGGGAAAAATTATTATTATATTCATATGGTGGAATACACGTCACATTCAAAACCCTTTTTATGAACATATTCTCATCACATATAAGGTGTCTATCATTTAAAATGAATTTCTATTTTTTTATTGGTTTTAGAGTCATCTAATGAGGTTTAATATAGTTAACATAATTAATTTTTTTTATATTTCTAGTTTTATACTTGTATAAATTGACACATGGTGCACTCTATAAGTTTATAAATGGGTTGTTGGACATTTGACCCCTACTTTCATTCACATGTCACATTTTTGAATTATGTACTAGGTAATTGAAATAATTTAGTGAAAGGTAAGTAATGCATCGACATATGTGACATGTCATTGAAAATTTTACGTGTATAATGTAAGGCTTGTTTTAGTCCACCACTCAAATACATTGTCATTGAAACTAACCATCACCACCCAAATAAACTTGAAAATTTCACCATTTTCATGTTCTATATGGTCTTTCCCTTCCCTGCTATGTCACCATTTCTCAAGTTCAACGTAAAATATAATTCTTGTTCACAATAAAATGCATAGCTGAACTATTTGAATAAACACAAAACTTCATTTTCCACCATCAACTCCAAAATATTATATCATTCTTTCTTAAAAATCTGTGATAAAAATGTGGTATGAGGTTAATGGTCATGGGTTTTGAGTGTGATACGGCTATTGATTTACACTATTTTGCTTGCCAAGTCCCTAATTTACCAAAATAGATACTTACCAGTATTCTGACATTACTTGCACCTTTGGGGCAACTCCTAGTATCAATCTTTTAATAGTTTTCTCTAACATAATAATAATGGAAAATGGAGGATTGAATATGTGTCATATAAATAAATAAATCAGATTTAGTTTTATAAATTATCACCATACATAAATTAGCTCAAATTATAACCATGAAATTAATTATGAGATATTATATAAACATATATTAACTTAGTTATATAGTATAAAATAAATATTAAAATGGTCAAAAAGTCATTATAGATATTTTTTAAAAGGTTGGAATGTAAAATAATATGAGATAATGAAGAGAGTGATTATATATATATCAATTTCTTGAAAAATAATCTACTCTATAAGATTATAAAGTTGTGCATACTATTTTACAACTCATAGTTATTTTATATTTAAAATTAATTAATTAATTTAAAATTAGCATTTGTTATCATTTTCATAATAATGAATAATCATATTATGATATTATTATATAATTATTATAAATTCTTTGTCAACTCATTACATTCTAATAATAATTTACTCAAAGCTAGACAATATATAACAACTGTCAAGTTACAACTTGAGTAACTATTGCAAAGAGTAATATTTATAGTTAATTAGGGTTGATACTTTGATTTTAGTCACATAAATGTATGGATATAAATGACCATAAGGACATAATTAAAGTGACTACATGGAGTGTTGTCATTTTATTTAAAAGTGACAAAATACAAAATTCAGTATTAATGGATAGGTCATGGTGGGCACATAAAAAATTGAATTGATTATTGGATATATTATATTATCTTGTTTTTTATTCTAATGAGTGGTGTTTTTCAAAAAATATCCCAATGGTCACCTCTCACACAATAAAAATTTAAAATCCCCTGGTTCACCTTCCAGCCCTACCTATTGAGAACTTGGTAGATTTGAGCACTTGTATTTTGAAGATGACTTCTCAGATCAACTAAATCCTTCAAAGAATTCACCACACCTATATAGATATTGAAATTTTATATTTTACTCTTGGTTCATTGATATAATTTTTACTCCTATTTCCCTTTAACCTATTAAAGACTTAGGACATGTGTTGGGTGAATGGATGTGTAAGGCTATGATTAGAAACCTAGTGAGTGGTATCCATGGTTTGAGTATCCAACTACTAAAAAAGTTAGGAAAGGTGAATGGATCTTAGCAACTGATCAATGTCTTGGTAAGCACACAACTCTGGGTCGCAACCCTGAGATCAAGAGCTTTGGGAGTTTGGACATCATGCAGTTGGAAGCTATAGTAGAATATAGATGCATGAAGCCAATATCCTTTGCTGATGTTCTTTCCTAGAATACAATGTCAATATCTAGCCCAATCCTCTCAATCCTACATCACCTAATCCTTTATTGGTATTCAATGAGGAGTATAAGGAAGTGTTTAGATAAAAATAATACTTGTCATTCAAAGGAGCTATCTGCAAATTCATAAACAAATAGCCAGAACTTGAAACCCAGATCTTGAAGAACTGGTAACCTCTCCTAGAAGGTAGATTAGAAATCTACCCATGTTAAATTTTTTTTTAGTCTTTCATCATAGTAACGACAAGGAAAGGATGTAAAACTAGTATTGTGGCTAGAATCAACACCCTTGGTTCTTGAAACCATTATCCCTTGCCTTCAACCCTCTCATTGAACCACGTAATGTAAAACCCATCTCAGTTTACCTACCCCATCTCCATCTCCATATTTGGATAGAATACAATCTTAAATTAATTAGTAAATCTCTAGGTGAGTTTTTGTAAATGCACCCAATTGTTGATCAATTTTCCTAAAACTACTTTTGCCAAAATTTTAGTGAACAAGGACACCTCCAAAAACCTACATGAAAAAAAAATGTTTAGGAAGTGGGAGATCATTCAAGTTCCTAGCCCATAGATTATGAAGGCCTACTATTTCTTTCTTGTAACTATTTTGATAAAGGATATTTGACCAAAAACTATAATAACTTCAAAATAAATAAGGATTCTTCTTTGTGGAAGGACTCCATTCCTATCCAACTAACAATATTGGTCAACTCTAAAAGTGAGGATTCAACCAGGTATTAGATGATATTACATATAATGACCAAAATGAGGACCTTAATAGCCACTTCCAAACTTAAGTATACCTATTGGTAGATCTAACCATTACAACGAAGATTTTAGAGGTCTAACATTGAAAATATCTGGACTAGATATCTCTATAGAAGTGAATCTAGAGTGTGATATATTTAGGGAATAACAAAAATAAGTTACAATAATAGAAGACAAATATAAACCCTTTAATCCAATTTAAAATTCATTTCTAATTCAATCTAAATTAGTGAAATACAAGGGAGAATGGACAAAGGTGAAAAAAATAAAATATGTAGAAATGTCACAGTTCATGCTTCCAACATGGATCTCCACTCAATGGGGTATATCAGAAGAATTTTCATAGAATATAAATGAATATATGGTAGGCACATGGTTAAGTCATACTTGGTGAAAGTTTCATAGAAGATTTCCTTGTGGAAATTAGGTTTCTATAATAAGGTAGTGTTCAGTGCTTGGTTAAGTTAGGTCTTGGTTCCTCAACATTTAGTTATTTTGATTAATTATTTTCAGTTAGTATATAATCCCATGTGAGAGTTAATTTTTTAATCATTTTATCCATTGTGTAAAGTTATAATAGATTTTAAAACCCTGACCCTTAGCCAAATCAAATAAAAAATAAATTATAATGTAGTGAGAATGTGATTATATGAAGGAATATTTCCATTACCTATGATCAATTGTAGAAATATATGATTCAAATTATTAGTATAATAATATCTAAAATAAATAAATATTCTTGAAATGCAACTAGATAAGAACAATATTTACAAATAAAAATAAAGCCAGGTAAAAATAAAATAATTAGTGGGTAAGAAAGAAACATCCCATTTCGTAAAAAACATATTGCACACCAATAAAATAATTGATATCAATCCTATCATATTTGTCTCTTTTTTTGTACTCACGAATGTTGACAAGATTTAAGAGTCAAATTTATGGAATCACATCAAAATACCATCCCTGTAAGAAAAATAGATCTATTAATAACTCTATCAACTCTTAGCTTTTACTTAAACCATGTTCAATGTCTAAAAGAAAAAAAATTAATCATGTACATAAATGGCCAAACATCAGCAATAGTATTCCTATAGATTTCCTTAAGCATGTCAAATCCATGTAAAATATAAAGATGTGCAAATGCTAAATATTTAAATAATTTAGTATTGTGCAATTAGGATGAATGAAATCTTTGCATAAATTTATATATAGCCAGCAAGGTTCATGAAATAAAAATTAATTTTGTTCATCAATTACCTTATATCAATAAACCTTATGCTAGTACTGAATAATTATTTAAAATAAACTTACACGAATAAATATAAACATAAGGTATCCACTAAGATACTTATCCATATATAAGAATACTTAATAATTATACAAAGCATCAATAAAATGTTTTTAAACCCACATGGCCCTGTTAATCAACTTAAAATTCTTTGACATAACTTAATTGTAAGTATATTAAGCAATGATAATCTAGGTGACACTACATTTATTGAAAATGAAGAAATCATAGTACATGAAACACATTAAAATTTTTATCATAATGATATGAAAATTAAAATTAAATAACTTTCATCCACCATAAACTCTATAAAAAAAATTCACCTATAATATGTGGATATAAATATGTGGCTTGAATTGAAGCCACGTTAGTTGACACCCTTAGAAATGGCATCAGTCTATAACTAATTTTTTTTTATTTCATCGACAGCAAGTAAATTTGACTGATGTACTAGTTTAATAGTGTCCTCCAAAAATTTGGAAAGTGTTGTCACTTTATTTAAAAGTGACTAAATGTGGAAATCATTATCAAGGCATAGGTCATAATGGGCACATAAAAGTGTGAATTTTTCATTGGATATATTAGATTAGCTTGTGTTTTGACCTAGTGAGTGGTGTTTTCTAGAAAATATCCCAATGGATCCTCCCAATGGTCTCTTCCCACCAATGAAATTTTCAAAATCCCCTGGATCACCTTCCAACCGTACCTCTTCATAACTTAGTAGATATGATCCCCTAACTTCTAGAGATGACCACCCATATAGATAAAATCCTTCAACACATTCATCAACCCTGTCTAGATCTATAAGCTCTATTATTTAATCATGGGTCCTTGATAGTAGTCCTCTTCCTATTTTTGGTCAACTTGTTTAAGACTTAAGACATGTATTGGATGAATTGTTGGTAAAGACCATGATTAGAAACCTAATGCTAGTTGTAAGTGTTGTCCTTGGTCTAAAAAACCAAAAACTAAACAAATCAAAAGAGTTGAATGAATCTCACTAATTGATCAATGCATTGGTAAGCACATAAACCTAGTTTGGAAACCTAGATCTCAAGATCTTCGTGGGTTTGAGAATCATGGAGTTAGAAGTTATAGTAGAATCTAGATGCATGAAGCCAATATCCTCTGTTGAAGTTGTCTTCTACAAGATAAATTTAATATCTAACCCAAAACCTCTCAAACCTACATCATCTAATCCTTAAGTGGTATTCTTAAAGAAGGACTCAGATCAAAATAATGCTTCTCAGCCAAAGGACATATCTACAAATTCATAGATAGTTACTCTCCAGAACATCAAAAAAATCATGCCTACATCTTGAATAACTAGAAACCCCTCCTATAAGGTAGATTTGAAATATACCCATCCATATTTATTTTTATTATTATCCTTCACCATAGTAAGGACAAGGAGAAGATTCAAAATTAGTTTTGGACCTTAAATCAACACCCCTTAGTCTTGAAACCATGGTCCCTTATATTCAAACCTCTCATTAAATCAATTCATGTAAAAATAATCTAGGTTCACCTACCCCATTTCCCTCTTCTTTTTTGTATAGGATACAATCTTAATGTAATTAGTATATATCTAGGTGAGTTTTTGTAAATGCACCTAGATAAAAATCAATTTTACCACACTAATTTTGAAAACATTTTGGTGAACATTGACACCTCTAAAAACCTATGTGAAAAAAATGTTTTGAAAGTGGGAGATCATTCTTTGTCCTAGCCTATAGACTATGAAAGTTTACTATTTTATTCTTTTAACTATTTTAATACAAGACATTTGACCAGAAACTGTAATAACTTCAGAAGAAATAAAGATTCTTCTTGGTGGATGTATAACTTTCCTACCCACCTTAAAATGATGGTTGAATATAAAATTGAGGATTCAACCTTATATTTATATGATATAGAATCCAATGATAAAAATTAGGACCTTAAGATCCCCTTATAGACTAAGGGAGACCTATAGGTAGATTGAACCACTATAAAGAACATTTCAAATGTAGCTTTGGAAACTGTTGAACTAGATTCCTATATAGAAGTGATTCTATAGTTTGGTATATTTAAGTAATAAATAGAATAATTTACACTATCAAAATATGTATATCAGCCCATTAATCCAATCTATAATTCTTTAGGAATTTAGTTAATATTAGTGGAAGACAATGGAGAATGGACCAAGGTGAAAAAAATAAAAAATATAAAAGAGTCACAATATAATATTCTTGCATGGATATCCACTCAATGGGGAATATAAGCATAAGTTTCATATAATATATTTTAAGAGGTGATAGGCACATGGCTAAGACATAGTTACCAAAATTTTCATAGAATATTTCCCTATTACAACTAGGTTGCTAGAAGAAGTTAGTGTCTATTGCTTGGTTAAGTTAGGTATTGATTCCTTTAGCATTCTATTGTTTTTGTTAATTATTTTTTAGGTATAGAATCCTCATGTTGGAATTAATGGTTTTATATTTTTATTCATTGTGTAATGCTACAAGAGCTTTAAAACCCCTGACCCATAACAAAATCAAATAAAAAATAAAATAAAATGTAGTGACAATGTTGACTATACCAAGGAAATTTTCCATTACCTATGATCAATTGTAAAAATATACAAGTCAAATTATTAGTATATATAATATCTAAAATAAGAAAATATTCCTCATATGAACCTAAATAAGAAAAATATTTACAAATAAAAATAAATCTAGTCAAAAATTAAATAACTAGTGGGTAATGAAGAAACATCCCATTTCATAGAAAACATATTATACAATAATAAAATGATTGATATCGATCACATTATTTATTTAACATGTTTTATGTTCACAAATGATGTCAATATTTAAGAGTTGAAGTTCTTGAATCATATCAAAATACCACACTTGTAATAAAAATAGACCTATTAATAACTTTATCCACTTTTAGTTTTTATTTAACCAAGTCAAATGTCTAAGAGAAAAAAATTATAATCATTTATATATATGACCAATAATCAAACACTACTACTCCTATAAATTACCTTAGGCATCTCAAATCCAAGTAAATAACAAAGATGTGAGCATGTTAAAGATTAAAAATAATGTAGTATTGTACAACTAGCATGAATGAAATCTTTTCATCGATTTATATATAGGCAACAAGGATCACTAAATAAACATTACTTTGTACATCAATCACCATATATCAATCAACCGTATGCCAATATCGAATAATTATTTAAAATAAACTTATAGTAATAAATACCAAATAAATGAACAACTTACCAATAAGAATGTATTGAACTCAGTTACAAGTTTATTGAAGAATTAGAACGCAAGAAACTCTAAATGCATTAAAAATGAAGCAATCATAATACATGGAACACATTAAAATATCATAATGATATGAAAATTTAAATAAAAAAGTATGCATCCATGACAAACTCCGTTAAAAAATTTCACCTACAATATGTGGATATAAATATGCATCATTAGCTAAACCTGCAAGAGTTTATACCCTTAGAAATGACATCAGTCCATAAGCCAAAATTTCTATTTTATTGAAAATAGGTAAATTTAACCTTTACACTAATTTAATAGTGTCCTCTATAATGTACAGCTAGAAAATCTGACCACCTATGATCAAAACAATTTTTTTGGTTAAAAACATACCTCCAAATAGACTTGGAGAGCAATCCCATATGTAAATAAACAAAAAAATATAATATAAATGTTTACATAACATGATTTAAAAATTCTTGTATAAAAATAGGATTTTGAACATCATTTTTATTGAACATATTCTACATATTCCTAAGAAGAGGGATTATGGGATCAACGGAGCAAAGTTTTATGATCAAATGACACTACATCCTTTCTATGCTTAAGGGTATCACCCCGGAGTGGGGTTTTGATAACTATAAGATATGAGGTAAATATAGTGGCCATTACTTGTGATGTGTGAGAGAGTTAACATTGTGATTTAATGGTAAATTAAATGGATTCTTTATCATTCATAGTAGAAGAGACGTGTTGATGAAGAAAAAATAGGCAAAACTTTTAGAGGTAATAACTTTTACTCTCTAGCTTTCTTTAAGTTCCTTCACATACCAAAAATAACACCTTAAAATTTTAGTGCTATCCCAAGCTATGATTTTTACATAAAGGTGTTTTTTATATTTTTTAGAGGCTAAATGTGACCACATGAGGGTTCAAAATTGTAGTTTATTAAAAAAATTTAAGTTTTTTTTTTCTATTTTTAGAAATTGTATATTTTTATGATCGAATGTGAAATTTCATTTAAATTCATCCAATATTTTAATTTTAGTGATTATAATATTTTTAGAGTGGCATGCACTTGCATGTGAAACTTACTATAAATTAATAACTACTAAAAATAGAAGTTTTGTTTACATTTTAGTTTTTTTTTAAATTTTTCATGACAATTTTAATTCTAATTTGAGGCTTATTTAAATATAGTTTTGGTTGTTATTAATTCAATACAAATCAATACGAGATATTATTTTCAAAATTTTTACCTATTCATAATTTATTATCTTTATATTTTTTGAGTCCATTATCTTGTATTGGAGCAAGTTTGAATCATGGAGGAGTAAGACATGGTGAGAAGACTAAGAGGTATTACACAGATGAACTAGAATATACAAGAGGTCTAGAATCAAGCTAAATAATTGACCATAATTGTTAATAATTAGAGAAGAAGACAAGATGGTGATAAGGAGGACACAGATCATGTGAACAACTTTAGTATGAACAAAAATAAAAATAGTGGCCATCATAAATGGAAGAGATCATGGTTTAGGATTTAGAAAGCAGAAATGAAGGAATCAATGATGGTTTAGATTATATAGGAATTTTAAAATCAAAGGCACTAATAGATTGTATGAATCGCATGGAGAAGTTGTTCAAGTGGAAGACTATGAGAGAAGATAAGAAGGTAATGTTTGCATGTACAAAATTGAAAGGTAATAAAATTATTTGGTGGGATCACCTGTAGAAAGAGAGATAGATAAAAGATAAAGATAATATGGAAAAATATGGAGAATCAGTTGAGGGAGAAATTTCTTCCTATAGATTTTGCATAAATCCTATACAAAATATTTCAAAATTGAGGTAAAAAGATCATAGTATCCAAGAGTATACAGACTAGTCTTTTAAGATTTCTATATGATTAAGAATGATAAAACAAAAGAGAAGATGGTTTTAAGGTATGTAAAAAATTTAAAATTTATTATTCATTCAATATTAATTTATCAATTAGTTTTCAAGGCAGAAGAAAAACAAAATACATAGAATTTTTGAAGAACATCTCTTGTTATAAGAAGAGGTGGATCCACTCTAAATAAGTGATGAGGTGGGTTTAATACCACCAAAGGTGGGTTTAATACCAATAAAAATGAATCATCATGTGGTGCATAAAGGCAAAAAGAGAATAGGTAACGGTTTCAATACCAACAAAGAGAAAGAGTGTTTTAGAGAGAATAAAGTTATGATGGTGTTAGAGAATAGTTTTTAAATATGGATAGATCTTATGTTTTTTACAGATGTGGATAAGAAGGGCATAGAGTATTTGAGTGTCTACGCTATCAAGATCAAGAAAGGAGGCAAGAGGATCACCCAATAGTGAATCTAGTTGAGGTTCAGATAAAAGATTAAAATATTGATGTTGCACTAGTAGATGTTGGAGAAAATCTCATGATAAGAAAACTAATGATTACTCCATGGAAGGAACAAGTGGATAATAAAGAAGGTGGTGATGTGTGTCTCCAATTAGATATTTTATCAACAAGATGTACTTCAGGTAGAAAGGTATGCAAAGTAATTATAGATGGTGGTTATTTTGAACATATAGTTTATAAATAAATGATAGAGGAACTAAATTTACAATGTAAAAATCATCCTAAGCCTTATCAGATTTCATATTTTAAAAATTGGAATGAGTTTACAATAGATTAAAGGTGCTTAATTAAGTTTTCTATAGAAAAAACTCATAATGAGACCATGATAATTTGATAGGAAAGTAATTTATGATGGAAAAAATAACACATTCAATTTTTGGAAAGGTGGTACAAAGGTAGTTTTATTACCTCTTAAAGAGGAAGAGAAGATAGAAAGCAATATCTCTAATTAAAAAATTATCCAAGATATGAAGGTGGCAAGTTATTATTATGTATTAGTAGCCAAGAATGAAGAAAAAAAAATAGTATCAATACCACTAGAAGCAACAAGAATGTTGAAAGAATATGCAGATGTTATGCCTGATGAGTTACCATATAGTTTACCACCAAAGAGAGATAGTCAACATCACATTGATTTAATTATAGGATTATCTCTACCCAATGAAGCAGCTTATAAGTTGAGTCTAGTAGAGCATACATAAATAAATAAATAAGTTACTAAATTATTAAGAAAGAAGTTGATAAGGGAGAGTATGAGTCTATGTGAAACACCAACATTGTTAACTCGAAATAAAGATGGAGAATGTGTGCGGATAGTAGAGTAATTAAAAAAATTATACTTAAATATAGATTTCCTATATCTTATTTAAATGACATGATGGATGTGCTTGCGGGAGAATTTTTTTTTTACCAATATTGATCTATGGAGTGGTTATTATCAAATTTGAATTTATGAAGAGGATGAGTAGAAAAATGCATTCAATACTAGGGATGACTTATATGAGTAGATAGTGATGCCCTTATAATTATTTAATACACCTAGCACATTTATGAGGATGATGAATACAATTCTATGAGAATATATTGGTAAGTTTGTGGTTTTTTGTTTTGATGATATTTTGATATTTAATAAGACTAAATAAGAATACTTACAACATTTTATGATGGTATTAAATTTATTAAGAAATGAGAAGTTGTATGCAAATTTAAAGAAGTGCAGGTTAATGTATAGTACTTTGATGTTTTTAAGATTTATAATTTCAGGAGATGGCATGAGAATGGATGAATAAAAGATAAAAAATAATTGTTGAATGGCCTATTCCGAAAAGCATTATAGAGATAAAAAGTTTTCATGGTATAACAACTTCTTGCATAAAATTTATTAAAAAAATTAGTAATATTGTGGCACCAATAATATAATGCATGAGAGAAAAAAAATTTGCATGGACTAGAGCAGCGAAATAAATCTTTGAATTTTTTAAGAAGATTATAAAAAGACTAATTTTAATATTACTAGATTTTAACAAAGTTTTTGAGGTTGATTGTGATGCTTCATTTGTGGGGATTGGTGTTGTGTTGAGTCAAAAAGGAAAGCCAATAGCATATTTCAGTAAAAATTTGAGTGAGATAAGAATAAAATATTCTACCTATGATGTTGAACTTTATGCAATTATATAAGCATTAAGATATTGAAGGCATTACCTAGTGCTTAAGGAGTTTATCGTATTTATAGATCATGAGACTTTGAAGTATGTGAATACAAAAAATAAGTTGAATAGTATCCATGTAAAGTAGATATATTTCTTGCAGAGATATACTTTTGTTTTGAAACATAAATCTAAAAATAGAATCAGATAACTGATGCATTGAGTAGGAGAGTAGCATTATTAAATACTATGGTGAGTGAAGTAGTTGGATTTGAAACTTTCAAATAATTATATTATACTTATCCATATTTTAAAAAGATAGTTAAGTAGTGCAAGAATCTATTAACTAGTGGGACAGATACTATTCATGATGAATATATTATAGAAGAAGGTTATATTTTCAAAGGAAAACAATTATGCATTCCACTTGGGTCACTACAAGATAATATAATAATAAAATTACATAGTGGTGGTTTGGCTGAACATTTTTGTACGATGAAGACAATAGTTTTAATAGAGGAAAAGTATTTTCTTGCCAATGATGAAGTGAGATGTGACAAGGGGTCTAAAATATATGCATAAAATAATGGACTATATATGCCATTATTGATTCTAAGAGCACTATTGACAGATTTAAATATGGATTTTGTGTTGGGATTTTCAAACACACAGAGAGGTAATGATTTAATTTGTGTTATTGTAGATATATTTTTAAAAATGATTCATTTCATTTCATGTAAGAAAACCGATGATGCCACTAGAATTGTATATATATATTTTAATCTATTGTGAGATTGTATGGTGTTCTAAGAATTATTACTTTAAATAGGGACATAAATATTTTAAGTCATTCTTAGAGGACTTTGTGGATGAAGATGGGTAAGAGGATACAATTTAGTAGTTCATATCACTCAAAGATATTTAAACATGCATAAGTTGTGAATAGGAGCTTGGGAATTTTGTTGAGATGCATGGTAGGAGAGAAGCCCAAGTAATGGGACTTGGCTTTACCATAAGATGAGTTAGCATATAATAGTTTAGTGAATAGATCAACAAGGAAGTTACTATTTCAAATTATTTATGTGAGAAATCTTATGGGTATTTTTGATATGCTATAATTACCAATTGCATATCGAGTTAGTGATGATGCAGAAGCATTTACAGAGAATGTACAATAGTTAAAAGATGGAGTAAGAAGAAAGTTATAGGAAAGTAATCAGAAATATCAAACAACAGATGTCAAAAAATGATACAAGGTATTTAAAAAAAGAGAGTTGGTAATGGTTTGCTTGAGGAAAGAAATATTTCTAAAAGGTATGTACAACAAGTTGAAGTACAAAACAATTGGTCCATGTAGAATTATGAAGAAAATCAATGACAATGATTATGATGTAAGTTTACCACATAGTTTTTATATTTCTCAAGTATTTAATGTTTCAGATTTATATGAATTTCATGGATAAGATGGTGAAGGTGATGAAGATGAAGAAGTAAATTGGCAATAGTAGATTTTAAAGAAGAAGATAGTGAGCACAAGGCAAGGGAATTATAATAGGTATTTGGTCCAGTGAGAAGGATTACAACAAGAAGACAACACTTGGATTACAGAATAGGAGCTAAAGAAGATTGAAAAAAATGACAGTAGTACAATCAGTGCAACTCGCAGGAGTTGATTTGTTTTCAATCAGATGAGAATGATGAAGACAAAAATAAGCCAAACTTTTGGAGGCCATAATTTTTGACCCATAGCTTCGTTTGCGTTCTTCCCCATGACAAAATGATCATCTCAAAATTTATTTCTATCCTAAGCCTCGCTTTCAACTTGGAAGTGTCATTTGTATTTTTTGGATGCCAACGTGAACATTTGAGTGTCTAATATTACAGTTTATTGATTTTTCTTAGGTTATTTCTATTTTTCAAAATTATATATTTTTATGACCAAACGTCAACATTAGTTAAAATTCATCCAATAGGCTAACATTAGAGTTTAGATTATTTTGAAATATTTTTAGAGTTGCACACACTTACATACAAAACTTACTAAAAATATCAATTGTTAAAAGTAAATGGTTTTTCTTGATTTTAATTTTTTTAAATTTTGAATGACATCTCTAATTCCGAGTTGAGATTTATTTAAACATGGTTTGGATTGGAATTAATTGAATTTATTCAATATAAATCAATACAATTTATTGTTTTCAGAAAATTTGCCTATTGATAATTATTATCTTGAAAGTTTTCGGATTCCTTACCTATCAGTTAAACTGATATCAAAAAATACATGTGCAAAAACAACTACTCTTAATATAAAAGATTTCACTGCCAATGCCACTGCATGTGCAAATAATTCCTTGACTCGAGTATACAAATTCATTTACAAAATTAAAAGTTAACCCAACAAAAATTTATTGAAACAAAAAAAGGAAACAAAAAAATAGAGGAAAGAATGACATCTCCTCTTAGTCCACTTAATATCATTCTACATTGATGTTAATATTTCCCGACTATAGAAGTGTACCATATATCCATTACTGCAAAAATCATATATGTGCTACAAATGTTCTGAATAAGGAAATTATTCCCAGAAATTTCAGGTAATTTAAACACTAATTAGATTAGCATTTTCACTCAAAACCTATTCTGTGCAGATATAAGTGAAATGTTTAACGGTAGCTTTTACGTAAGAGACATATGAATAGAGATGCAGGGGAAGGCACGGTCTAATAGAGACATGCCCGGGAATTCCGTCAGCCGCTCCCACACATCAGTGATTGTGACTTGCCCACACATTCAATAGCAGTCGGGTTCCGGAAGGGACACGCTCTCCAACAGTGCAAGTACCGCTGCCTGTAGATATATATGTTTATGTTTACGCAGATCTGATTCCACTGTTAATCGGGCGCGTCCAATATGCGTTTCGAGCTCTTGCTGGCCTTTGCACAAAATCTCCTTGTGTTGCAGTAGAGCCTCCAGCGCCCAGTCGATGGTCGCTGAGGATGTACCCGTACCTACGCCTATCAAGCTCTGCAAAAAGGAAAATAAGAAACAGATGGTGTACTGGAAGTTGAAAATCGGTGATTAGTAGATTTTAAAAGGATTGGAAGTGGCCAAAGTTGAAGAGGAGATAACCAAAAGTGGGCGAAATCCAAGTTGAGGTTGCGTGATGAGGCTGCAGCTCTCTGAGAAATCGGTGAATCGGAAGCAGTTACCGTTATCCTTCTCGCGGCTTTGGCTAAACAAGGAGATAACCAAAAGTGGACGAAATCCAAGTTGAGGATGCGTGATGAGGCTGCAGCTCTCTGAGAAATCGGCCAATTGCAAGCAGTTGCCGTTAGCCTTCTCGCGGCTTTGGCTAAACAAACCACAGAAAGACAAAGAAGCAGCTAAGTGCACCACAGCCTCTCTTATGGCCAACAATTGGGCATCTTCATCTATTAAACAAGAAGCGCCCGATTTACCGAATTCTAATGTTTAGAGAGCTCCGGACCCATCATGCATCTTCAATTCGAGCTCCATTTCTTCGCGTACATTAATTACAGATTATATGTGGCCTCTAATTTTAGGTTTTATTGTTTT
Source organism: Torreya grandis (assembly GCA_037957365.1). Classification (NCBI taxonomy): domain Eukaryota; kingdom Viridiplantae; phylum Streptophyta; class Pinopsida; order Cupressales; family Taxaceae; genus Torreya; species Torreya grandis. The sequence goes on along the minus strand of JARHVA010000025.1, from coordinate 8,830,436 downwards.
CTTTTAAGTCTTAAAGAATAAAATATCTTAATTACGGTTCAAATTTTGCTGCCTTTTTCTTTACTGTTCATTTGATTTTGGATCTTAAATTACGGTTCAAATTTTGCTGCATTTTTTCTTCACTGTTCATTTGATTTTCTTCCAATCAATCAAACTTTAGAATGATTTCTTTAAAAATGTAATAATATTTCCTTTTTTCTTCACTGTTCGTTTGATTTTCTTCTAATCAATTTTAGAATAAAACATATTTTCAAACTTTAAAGTGACTTCGTTAGAAATGTAATAATATTTCTTTACATGGACGTTTTCCCTTCACTATAAAAAATGTAAGATATAATATTTTAAATTTTATTTGATCTTTTCTTTAATATTGATTTGATTTTCTTTCAATTAATTTTAAAATGAAATCTCTCTTCAAATTGTAGAGGTTATAACCCCTCTAAAAATGTAAGAATATTCTTTCTCATATGACTATTAAATATTTTATTATATTTAATTGTGATTAAATCATTTTTTTCTAAAATTTATATTTATATCAATATGATACTAACTTTTTATATGTAAAATTAATTATCTTCTAATTCTTTAAAAGTTATTATATATATATATATATAAATCTAATTTTCTAAATACTAGTTTTAAAAAGAATATGTTTTGTGTTTAATACTTACATCTTTAACAACTCTTTAGAGATCCACCCCATTTAAAATTAGAGAATATGAATAATTTCTTAAATTAAGGTTCAAATTTTGTTGCCTTTTTTCTTTACTGTTCATTTGATTTTGGATCTTAAATCACGGTTCAAATTTTGTTGCTTTTTTCTTCACTATTCATATGATTTTGGATCTTAGATTATGGTTCAAATTTTACTGCATTTTTTTTCCACTATTCATATGATTTTGGATCTTAAATTATTGTTCAATTTTTGCTACATTTGATTTTCTTCCATTCAATTTTAGAATAAAACATATTTTCAAACTTTAGAGTGACTTCTTTAAAAATGTAATAATATTTCTTTACATGGAATTTTTCTTTTCACTATAAAAAATACAAAATAGAATATTTTAAATTTTTTTTTATCTTTTCTTTAGTATTGATTTGATTTTCTTTCAATTAATTTTAAAATAAATTATCTCTTCAAATTTTAGAGTAACTTCTCTAAAAATGTAAGAATATTCTTTCCCATATTACTATTAAATATTTTAATATATTTAATTGTGATTAGATTTTTTTTTTCTAAAATTTATATTTATATCAATATGACATCAAGTTTTTATATGTAAAATTACTTATCTTCTAATTCTTTAAAAATCATTATATATTTTTTTGTTTTAAATTTAATTTTGTAAATACTAGTTGAAAAAAAAAAAACATTTTGTATTTATTACTTACATCTTTAACAACTCTTTAGATATCTACCCCTTTTAAAATTAGAGAATATGAATAATTTTTCTGAAAAATAAATACATATTAAATCATATTTTTTAAAATTAGTTATAATTAAGTTTTGTTTTTACACATTTTTATGTTTTAATAAATAAAATCTTTAATAAAATAAGATTAGATTATAAGAAAATTCAAAAATAAAATAAAATGAAATGCTTAAAAAATTAGACTAATTCACATTCATTTGCCAAAATCTCATTAAATTAATTTCAATTTTATCATGAATTCAAACTTGACACAAAATTATATTTTTAGATGGATCAATTTTTTTTTTTTTAAAAATTACATTAATGCATTCAAATAAATGTAAAACTAATTAAAATAATTATCATCATATATATGAAATAGATATAATTAAAATAAAAAAACATAAAAGTGACATATTTGTGTGGTCAATGTTATATAAAACTTATCATTAAAACATGACCATAAAAATATAAAATTGAAGCTAAAATATTTGAAAAGTTGAAATTTTGAACTGGACAAAAATAGATATTGTACTCTAAAATCTGTTCCAAATTATATTTGAACAAACCTTCAATCGAAAAGATTCAAAATTGGAATCTAACTTTTAAGATTTTTTAGGTGATATTTTATTTCATTTTCTTACCCTGATGTCTCACATTACAACACCCATGCGTCAGAAATATATTATAATGAAAATAATGTGGATTTAAAATCATGTGCTCTAATTATAGATGTTATGTGGCCTCTAATTTGAGGGTTTATTGTTTTCTTCAAAGTCTTAAACCGTAAAACACCTTTTTCAAACTTTGCTGCGTTTTTTCTTCACCGTTTTTTTTTTTTTTTCATCCACTCAGTTTTAGAATAAAACATCTTTTCAAACTTTAGAATACTTCTTGTGAAAATGTAATAATATTATTTTTAATTATTTAAAATTAGTTACATTTTTTCTATTGTAAAAATATAAAAACATTTTTTGTCATATTATTATAAAATATTTCAAAATTATATATATATATATATATATATATATATATATATATATATATATATATATATAAATCTAGGTTATGGGAGAAGGGAATATGAAATATGAGATAGGAACTATTTTATGTAACTAAATAAATACTTTAGGATCCATAAGTTAATGAGAGAACTAATATCATTTTTTATAACCAAAATTAATTTTGAATAAATAATATTGAATGCCAAAACTATTTAAAATAGACTAAAAAGTATCAGCACATTTTAGAACACTACAATTTCCCCCACTTTGAGAAAGGTTAATTAGTATTCATTAACCAATAAACATGTCTAGCATGCCTCTATAAAACAATCTATGCACAATAATCACTCCAATTTCTTGGTTGTTGTAACCATCACTCTTTTGATAATTTAACCTTAAGAGAATAATACTTTTGCGTAACCAAGATAATATAATTATTTACCATTGGGTACAATGAAAACTAAAATCCCTTGGGTAACCATCCATTGTCCAAACTTATTGTAAATTGAAACATTATTCATAGGATTAGATCTTCAAAATTTTCTTTTAGGGTTTTAAATTGACTACAATTTATTGATTTTCAAAATTTTAACTTGTAAGAGATGTAACTGATGTTATAATATTGTTTTAAACTATATATAGCCTCTTCCATTAAATAGATTTTATAATTGTAAATCATATTAACATTTGTTATATAGACTTTATTTTTTAAAAGGAGGATTTTAATCCATACTTTACACATATTTTATCTACAATGATAATATCTATTCTTGGTATCTTCATTAAAGATAATATTTATACGTTAGTGGTGGATCTTGCAGGACCCTAATTTGTTGAGTCTCATTATTATTATTATTATTTATTACTACTTATGTTAAAATTTTGAGATTGTATATAGTTGGATAATGTTTCACACTAGTGGGATGTGGGTGTAGGATATTAATTATTAAATTTAATTATTAAATGGATAATTCATATGCATGTAGCTTCAACTTAATTAGGTGTGATAAGAGGTTAAGTGTGTGAGAGTGTGAGTTCCACCTAGAAAACAACTGAGTACCACTGTGACTTCTATTATGAGTTCCATAGTAAGTTACACTCAGTCTAATAATGAGTTTTCCTATTAGTTAACTCTCCATACTCCTTTATATTCCTATTGATCAGTCTATTATAATATATTAGATAATTGGTAAGTAAGAGAGTTTAATACATCAGGAAATTATTTCACATCCTCTTGAATGTTTCTGAATATAAGTAGGGTTATTCTTGTAAAATTACTTGTGTACTCACTGTATAAGAAGATCACCTACTAGCCAATTTTGACATGGTATCAAAGAAGCTAATTGGTAAGCAAAGCATTTTAATATAACAAGGAATTATTGTAGATCTTCTTACATGTTTTTGAATACAATTAGGGTCATCTTTATTGCCGAATACATGTGTGTTAACTCTAACAAAATATCACCTAATTTCTTATTTTCATATGCAAAAAAGGCACTATCAATTTATTTTTTAGTCCATCAAAGTATAGAAGAGGTGAAGGATCAATGACTTGACTATGGGAAATCAAAGTTTTTGACAATAACGAAGCTTGAGGTTTATACTAAACTGAGGATGCCAAGTAGAATTTGAGGGCAAAACCTTCATGAATATCCACCAATGTTACACCATTATGTTTCTTGAGGCTATTGCATCATCATTATCCTCTCACAACATAGAGTACAACTTGTTGTTTGAATTCCTAGTTGTGTTAGCACAAGTTTTAGTCTCATCTCCTACCATAAATAAGACTTGATAGTTAATATTTGTATAATTAAACCATTAATTTCTAATGATAGTATAATATGAAATGGTTATCTAGTCAATTATAGATTTGGTGATTTTGGGCAAGTCTCATTTTATCATTGATGCCATAGCTAATGCATTTTAGGTGTGAATAGCTAGCTACTAGATTTGGTTCTTCATATAATGCTAATATTATCTTCTGATATCCACTTTGATGTTGAAGTCTTAGAATAAATCACAATCAATCATCCACCCGTAGAGGTATATAAGAGGATAAAAGAGTGAAAGATAAGACCTGCTAGCAAAGGAGACCTATATATACATATCTAACATATGTATATAAATGGTTCCATATGACTCAAATTGACCTTTGTAACCTCCAATGGTAATACCACTTCAGCTCTCTTTTTTCCCTTATGATGCAAGAGCATCATCTTCAGGTTGTAAATAAGACATCTTTGTGTGTTAGTAATGAGGAATCTTTCTTAAGCATACCTCTCACTTGTATGGTCATGTGTGTTTAAATATGTTTTTCATCTAAAAAGGATATTTGTATTTGAATGTACTTAAGAGTGATGACTTTGTCATATGGTCTTAATGTCTTGGAGTACATATTCATCCTCTAACTAATGTAGAACATTATCTAATTGGTTTTAGAGCCATATAATTTGTTATGAGTTAGCATTATCATAATTTTTGTCTTTTTAGTTTTATGTTTGAATAAGTTGACACATGGTACACTCTCTATGTTTTGAAAAGTGTCATTTTGTATTTGACCCCTACATTCATTCATATGTCACATTTTTGAATTGTGTATTCGATAATTGAAATAGTTTACTTAAAGGTATGTAATGAGTTAACATATGTGACATGTCAATGGAAATTTTACATGTATTTTCTAAGGATTTTTTAGTCCATCATTGAAATACATTGTCATTGCCACTCACCATCACCACTGAAATAGACTTAAAACTTTCACCATTTGCATGTTCTATATGGCCTTAACCTTCCCCACTATGTCATCATTGCTTAAGTTCACTGTAAAATATAATGCCTCTTCACTACAAAATGTAATTACATACCATATGAATAAACACACAACCTTATTTTCCACTGTCACCTCAAAAAAATTAAATTATCATTTTTTTTAACATTTTTTGATAAACATATGAGATGGGGTCAATGGTCATGGGTTTTTATTATGATACAACTATTTATTAAAAATATTTTGTTTTACAAATACCTATTTAAAAAAACAAAGAGTTACATATCTTCTGACATTACTTGCACCTTTAGAGCAACTCTAAGTATTAATATTTTAATATTTTTGTCTAATAATACAATAATGGAAAATGAAGGATTCAATGTGTGTCATCTAATAGCATATAAATCATATTCAGTTATATAAATTATCACCATAAATAAATTATAACCATGAAATTAATTATGATATATTATAGAAACATATATAAACTTACTTATATAATATAAAATAAATGTTAAAATTTTCAAATGGTCATTATTAATACTTTTTAAGTACTTGCAATGTGAAAATAAATGAAGTAATAAGAGAGTGATTTTATATATAGTTTTTAATAATTAATTCACATTAGAGATTTATCATGATGATGTCATGGTGATTTCATAAATATACTTTAGTGAGTGGATGAAGATCCGTGATAGTCTATGTCATAATGACAAAGTTTGAAATACGCTTGTCTTAGTATGCTTGATGTTGGCTTAGTTGATATTCAGAGTTTGACCAATCAAAGGTGTTCAGGGTTGAGTATTGTGATTGAATCATGTGAAAGAGGTCCCTAAGATGTTATCTATGCTTTGTGAGCTTGTGTCCATGAAATGAATTCATCTGGTTGATCATAGTTTTCATTTAGATACTTTGGGTTGAGTAGGATAAAATCTAAGTTGGCAGTTTGATGTCATCCCCATTATTGCATGTGAATGAGTCAAGGGGATATGGTTAAATGTTTTTCATCAAACTAATCCCTAGTTGATATGTGCCAAATATCAAGTCATGTGTCAAAGTGTGGTTAAAGATATGAGGGTGAAAAGTTGGCTTCTTAGTCAGAATTCATTATTTTCCTATACCTAGCCAAATTTGCAATGTGTCCAAAAAGAACTGAGTAATCAGGTTGATGATGAAATATCTCACACTTGTCAATGTTTTAGGAGAAGGTGATCATATGGGTTTATTAATTTTTAGACCTCTTTTATTTTTACTAATTTTTAGATCATGAAATGTAGAGCGTCAAAAGATATGCATATGCAAAGTTGGGCTCCCGGGTAGTTTGAATGTGTTTATCCATACTTAACCAAATTTGCATTAGGAAAGAAAGAGTAGAGTGATCATTTTAATGATGTTATTATGCCTTGCATATGTGAAGGTCTCAAGAACAGTTGATCATATGGGTTTTATTAAAATTTCTACGATAGATTTTTTGTTCTAAATTTGAGATCATGTACTAAAGTGCGACAAATGTTATGTAGGAGAAATGCTAGTTTCTAAGATATATTTTGACATAGTTGGCTTTGTGACATAACATTTTGAGAAGTATTTTTAATGGCATTATATCTCATGCATGTAAGGATTCTAGGAGTAGTGTTTCCCATGGTTAGATTCTACTATGTGAGGAGATCATCTGGTCTAATATTGAGATCCTACGTCAAAGCACAAAGAATTTATTGAGGTCTAAAAATGGCTACTCAAGAATATAGAAAAGGTCCCCATACTTGGTGATTTCTTCAGGTGTTAAATCTCAAGATAGATCAATGATACGTATTGCTCCAAAGAGTCAGGAAATAATGAGATGAAGATAGGTGCATGATGTTTAATGACTGATTAAAGGTACAGGATAAGAATCCAATGATGAGTGAGAATTAATACAATTTGATTGAATGGTGATTATTGGTCATTAAAGACATGGTTGATCTAGAGATATCGATGGAGCATGTTGAGTCAACATTGTAATATTGGATGAGATGAGGTCAACATAATTGAGGTTTAACCTTAGAGCATTATTGCTTATATGTTAAATATCGATCAATATTGAATGGAGTGTATTATATTTGAGCTGAGAGTTCATGATATTTAAGCATTGTGTTCAAAGGTTAAATATGATCTGATCGTTTGAATTCAAATATTTGAATTTAATAGAGAAAAAACCACAACTTTGTATTTTGTCCATATCTTTCGATAGAAATCAAATTCACTAGTGCTATAAAATGAAAAGATGAAGATGACTTCATGACACATATAATGAACCTAATTTGAAGATATAAAAGTGAGTACAGTCAAAGATATTGAGCCTAAAAGTTGACAGTGTGTTTGTGCTTAGTCTACAAGTGACTTGAGAAGGATATTTGAGCTTGTATTGATGTTAGTTTGATGTCTCACATTGAATTAGTTATTTTAACATGTTTTAGACTCCATGAAGATCCTTTGTGTGGATTTTACATGTGTGATCAATCTATCTTGATCATGAACAATGCTTAGGTAGTTGACTGTATGTTCAATAATGGTGTTCCTTTTTTATAAGGTTCATGTTTAAGTTGTTTGAGCATACACAAAGGTGATCTAAGATGACTGTGATCATTTGAACATGTCTCACAGGACATAAGGAGTGGACCCATGTATTTGAAAGTTGTCATGTGTTGTTATTTTACTCAAGGGTGAGCTAAATGGGTGGAAAGGTCTTCATAAGACCTATAAGAGCTACAAGGGTAATATTAAAAGGTGTAGCTACTTAAGGGTAACCCATATATGTTATGGATGACCTATGATTATTATATTGAGTTGTGTCTTCATATAAGAGATACATTAAGGGCTAATTCATGGATAATAGCTTACCAAAATGTTGTTAATCATGAATGCTCTATATATGGTGAAACTAAATGTGATGGTTTCTAGACTTGTAATAATTGGATGAGGGAGGGTGAATATGGAGCTAAATGAAGGAGATAACATTGAAAGAGAAGGTACAAGTTAGTAAGTTGTAGTAGAGAGAGAAGAGGATCAAACATGCTATGTCTAAGGTTCAATATTGAATTCATTTGGAACTACTTCTATGTCTAAGGTTCAATATTGAATTCATTTCATAAGTTTTCCCTTACTTTGCGTGTGTCAACAAAAAATTAAAATGCCTTGACCTTTTCAGAACAGGTTCAAGTCAAATAGCAATGATTTGAAACACCTTTTTAATATGCAATTTTTTTAACCTAAGGACTTAATCATATAGATATAGAAAATACAAGATTTCTAATCATAGCAAAACAAAGGAAACGGATACTCAATTGATAATGAGTAAACATAATTCTATGCATAAGGAATAGACCTCATATATGCAGATAGAATCATGCAGAAAGCCGTATACGACGAAAGGCGTATGTACAGTTTGGAGGGAGATCTTTCATAGCTTTAGAGATCTACCCTACAATATGGAGTTAAAAAGCTGAAATAAATGATCATTAGTCTTTATGAGAAAAAATTTGTGAACTTTTTTCGCACTCATGTCACGGCAAAGTACTACAGAAAAAAAAATTGCGAAATTTGATCCGATTTATCATAATCGAGTAGTTAATATGGTCGTTAACCATATTCTTAAACACGGAAAAAAATCATTGGCTTATCGAATTCTTTATCAATCTCTAACAAAAATTCAACAAAAAACAGAGAAACGGATTTGAAGGTGATCACATAGGTCATTAGACCTAATAACCCTAGAGGATTTAGAATGTGTGAGTATTCACAAAAGCCTATTTGAGAGAGGCTTGTTTTATGATATTTGTGGAGTGAGTGAGGGGTAAAGTACACTAGGAATGAGTTGATAAGTAGATCAGTTTGATGAATATTTATATGGCCTATTAGTCATAAGTTTTTTGGCAAAATTGTGCTCTAATTTTTTGAGTGTGAGTGAAGGTAAGGTGAAGTCTTTGTAAACCTGGTCATTGATCTGAGCGATAGATTAGTGTGTGGACTGTGTGTACAACCATCTGGTCATGTTGTCTAAGATGTGATAGATTTATTGGTATGAAATATGCATTGATTATGTAGAGTTGAAGAGTGTGGTGAGTTGGGATATATAATGTGTCATAATTAATCTTTATGTATTGGTTCAATTATGTAATGTACGTTGGCCAATAAGTAGTGTTGTGTGACCCAAAAGGTGGCTTTGGATACATTGAGATATTAATAATCATAATTTCATCATTTGGTGTTAAAGACATTAGTTCAAAGGTGGATGTGCGAATAGGAGTTATTATGTCAGCTTAGCATCTAAGGTAGTTTTAGCCTCTTTACAAGGTCAAACTTGCTAAAAGGTCTAGTTGTTGTTGCAGTTTAGCTAGATAGGTGTGGTAGCACCTTGTGGGATTTAAGTCTCAAAAAATAGGGATTATAGTTCTTTGATCATTTGTAGATGGTCCTAATTGGATTTTTTTTATATTAGTTAAGTAGTCTAATTACAGGTTCTAGTGTGTTGTTTCCCTAAGAGGGTTTCCCACATATGCAATGTGTTATGTGCTTCATCTTAGATTCCATTTCTTGTACATTACTATGAATGATGTGTAAGATTAATGAATGCTTAAGGTAATTGATTAAAGACTTGTAAATATTAGAATTGCATTTGGATAATTTAGACTCACTGATTCACCCCCCTTTAGTGACTGTACCTTAGTAATTGGTATCAGAGTGGGTCCTTTGGAAGAAACTTAATATCTTGAAGGAGATTTTTAGTGGTACAAAGATGGATAAACAGTTGAGGAAAGAAAATCTTGAGTTGAGATCAATGGTCAAAAAGTCTTGAAGGATATATTAGTCATATTAAATAGCAAGCATGAAGGAAGATGGATGATGTGGTTAAAGAAGCTAAGAAGGATAAGGTGAGTAACCAAGTTCATAGAAAGATAGAGGCTACATTTTCAAACATGAAATATATAAAGGTTGAAATGGATTCGTATAAGGATGAGCAAGCTTGAATAAAATCAAAAGATGTCAAATTAGGTCAAGATCCATAAAAGAAGGTCTGTTACACAACCAAATGCTTCAAGGTATGATAGTTTATTTCATGGTCAATGTTATACATGCAATAAGTATGGTAATAGTTATAAGAAATGTAAAAGGAAGTCATTCAATAATGTGTCCTCATAGATCCTTGAAAGAAGAGATAATTTGTCTTAGAGAAATTATAACTCAGATCAGTCAAGAGGTATGTTGAATAATGTTACTTATTTCTATTGCCATAAGAGTGGACATATTTCTATATTCTATCAAAATGGTGTTAAGAGGTATTCAAAGTATGTAAAAAAAAATAGAGCTCTTAAAAGATCTCATAAAGGATAAATTTAGTTATGGAAACCAAAGTTTATCATTTCCAATTATTTTACTCATATGAATGATAAGAAAGTTGCTCTAGAAGGTTATATCATATATCAATCTAAACTTCAAGCTCAAGTTGGTAATATAGCTGCAGAAGACAAAAGAGTAAAGCTATTATATGCAGACCTGAGGTAGTTAAGACTAGGAAGACTAAACCTATTGAGTCCAAGACTCTTGATGGTTTATTTTCCAAAGTGGAAAAACAATCAGAGTTTAAGGAGAGTCAATAATTTCTATTGATAACATTTATTGATAAATCTAAAGAAAAGAATAAAGTGAAGGATTCAATTAAAGTTAAGGATTCAGTTGAAGTCAAATAGGAATAAAAGTCATAGAAAGATAGGGAGATATGTGAGTCTGTTGAGTTTTGGGACTTTTAATGTCTTTGTGTCAAAGGGGTGTCTCCATCTAGGATTCAAGGAGACACTTGTTAGTCATAGGAAGCTTGGTGGCTGCCAGATATTATTTGGTAAGAAGGTATAAAAATAAGGTATGTTTATGCATTTATTTTATATATCTAACTACTGGAGAAAATTTTTTTTTGAAGAACCTCAGAGGTCCTATCTTGATAAGGAAATAACTTGTTGATCATATTTTGGATGTACTGGTATAATGGTGAGTTTCATATATCTATCTACATATCATTTTCTGGTAGATTCTAGTTATGTATTCCATGGAAGTTCATATTGTTCTGAAGATGAGGTATCTCTATATGTGTATTGACTATGATTGGATAGTAGTTAAAGACTTGTTGAAGATGTTATTTTCCTAATGAAGTATGAAGTTAGGGGAAGTTTTATAATTGGTCAGGTCTTAGGATCAGAGGATTGAGTAGTTGAATCTGACTAAGAATCCATTGAAAATCAAGTTTATGTGCTCATGATGATAATGCCAATAGGAGATGGTCTTTGGATAAGGAGGAGTAACAAGAACATGAGTTTGCTCCAGAGGTTTATGGAGGAGTTATAGTACATGATCAATATGGATGGTTCTAGATGACATAATAAGTTCGATGCAATGTAAATAAGTGTTTGGTGCTCAAAAAGGTCTTTTCAATTCCTTGTGATGTCCTCTAAGTGATTTTGTGGTTTAAATTTATGTTTTGTACTAATTGAATATTTTTAGTGCTCTTGGTTTTCTAAGTTTTTGGTTTGAAGGCAAGCAGGCCTAAAATGGGTTATATGAAGTCTATGTTCTCAAAGGTGTGAAGGCTCAAATCATGTTGCAAAAGTGTGTGATGGGTGTCTCTAGGTGTGTAAAAAGCTTCAGAGGTACAAGTTGACCATAAAGAGGTTTTGTTGATGTTGTTTATTTTTGAGATTCTAGGGTTTTAGTTTATGTTAGAAAAGTGGTCTAACTTGTGAATTGATGTCTTTGGATTATTAATATGTTTAATGTTCCAAATGGGTGGTTAAATTAAGCTTTATAGATATTTTAAGGTTTGTGGTTCTCAAGTTATTTAAGTTTTTGTCAAGTTGGAGACCTAATTGGATAGTTGGTTTGTGAAGGATGTATGCTTCAGAAGATGAGATTGTTGATGAAACTTGGTGTGCTTGAGTAGGAATAATATAGGTTTTTAAATATGAAATTTTAGGTCCTGAAGATGTGTCTACTAAAAATTATGGGCTCTGTAAGTTCGAGGTAAGGCTATAAGGAAGCTGGATAGGCCTAGTTTGAATAAAAATGATTTTTAATCAGTTTCTCTAAAATAGAAACATATTTGTGTTTGAAGGTGAGTTATAAATTTAGTTTAAATCATGTTTTTTTTTATTGGCATGAATTTTTGTTGATGGTTCTTGTGGTAGCTTGAGATAGAAGGCCAGTTAGCCAGTATGATGGTTCTTTATGGTGTGTGGAGATTTTAATTTGCTCAGACGATGTAATTACTTAGAATTTTTATGGGGAATCCGTCATAGATGTTTCTTTATGTGTTCCATTAGATTTTTGTGGTTTTGTGTGTTTTTTTTTCATTGGTTGCATTGCTTGATTGAAGAGAGTGTTGGCATGGAGCAAGAGGATGTTGTTAAGGCAAGAAGAGGTAGGATCAAGGTAATGGGGAGCTTTATCATCATTATAAGATGTTATTTTATTATTCTATAGTATTTTAAGGTCCTTTGGATCATTTTTTTCTCACTTTGTCATTTTGTCAGTGGGAGAGAAAGTTCTTGTTGGGGAGAACGTTTTTATTATGGGAGTGTTTTGAAGAGAGATAAGGTGAGTTGTATAATTTTATATATAATGCGTGTTGACATTAATGACAAAGGGTGAGATTTTTGGAGAGTTATCATGATAATGTCATGGTGGTGTCATAAATATGCTCTGATAAGTGGATGACTATCCTTGATAGTCTATATGATAATGATAAAGTGCGTAGTATGATTGTCCTAGTATGCTTGATGTTGGCTTAGTTGATCTTTAGAGTATGGTGATTGTAACATGTGAAACAGGTCCCTAAGATGTTATCTATGATTTCTCAGCTTATCTACATGAGAAATCCCTGATCAACACCATAGGATGTTCCTGTGGATTATGACCTTCGCACGGAATGATTACAGAGATATCGTGCCGATTGCTCAACCGTACTTTGGCTATCTTACGTGGAGCTGAATTAGGTTTTTTTGGTGTTCTCATCGAAACGCGCGGGCGTACTCCTCGCTTCTGAGGACATTGATCCAAAGCTCGGGTACGGTCTGTGCGCCGTTTCTCCTCCCTACCATGACGAATCAATTGATTGAATGTCGGCATCGCTCTTCCCTTCCTCCCCCCCCCGTTGCCCCATCATTCATTGCCCATCAATCTATATAGATAGGGGGTCACTCCCGATCCAAAGCACCCTTCTTCCATTCATGGATAGATCCGATCGTCGAAATCAATAAGAACACCATCATGGACCGAAATCCGAACAGATCAATTTTGTTGAGAGAGACTGTCCAAGGGAAAAAGGAGGTGACTTCTGGATCGGGGGTAATAAGTAGAATGGGAACCGGATGAGATCGTATATCGAAACGACTTCTGGCATCACCGAAAGGATCGGGACCGCATTCGTGGGCCGGCAATTTCTCCGGGTAAGTCGAACCATTGGAAGTGAATAGGAAGGGGACACCAAGTGGGATCAAAGAGACTAGCAAACTGATTATTGGATAAATACAAATGGGTGCAAATTCCAACATCGCCCACTCCGTTCTGTTCCCTCGCTCTGAAAAACTCGAGAGCGGCATACCGAAAAGAGAAGTCCTACCTATCCTACCGGCACTCGACCCCAGTATTCATCTGGTTTATCATAGTTTTCATCTAGAATCATTGGGTATAGTAGTAGAAAATCAAAATTGGAAAGTGGATGTCATTACCATTGCTACATGTGAAAAAGTCAAGTGGAGTTGGTCATTTGGTTATGATCACAATAGTCCCTAGTTGATATGCACCATATCTCAAGTCATGCATCAAAGTTTGATCAAACATATGATGGTGCAAGGTTGGATTCTCAATCATAATTCATTGTTTTCCCATACTTAGCTAAATTTGCAATGTGGCCAGAAAGAACCAAGAAATTAGTTTGATGATTAAATATATCAAACATGTTGACATTTATGGAGAAGGTGATCATATGGGTTTGTTCATTTTTGGACTTAATTTATTTAAACTAATATTCAGATCATACAATATAGAACATCAAAAGATATGCATTTACAAAGTTGGGATCTTAGATAGTTTGACTATGTTTTTCTATACTTAGCCAAATTTGCATAAGGAAAGAAAAAGACGTGTGAGCATTTTAATAATTTTATATATTACACATGTAAAGGTGTCAAGAGAAACTGATCATATGGGTTTTTTTAATTTTGAGCATAAATTCTTTGCACTAAATTTGAGATCATGCGCTAAAGAATCAAAAAAGTTTATGTAGGAGCAGAGTTGGTCTCCTAGACATATTTTGACATAGTTGGCTCTATAATAGGATTTTTTGTGAAGGATTTTTAATAGAATTAACTTTCATATGTATGAGGATTCTAGGAGTAGTGTGTCACATGGTTTGTTTCTCCTATGTGAAGAGATCATCTTATCTAAGTTTGACATCCTACATCAAAGCACATAAGAAGTTACTGAGGTGCAAAAATGGCTACTCAGGCATATTGAAACGGTCCACTTAGTCATTTATGCAAGTGTTAAAGCTTGATCGAGATCGATGGTGTGTATTACTCCAAGGAGTCAGAAAGCAACAAGATGAGGATAGGTGCATGATGTTTAATGACTAAGCAAAGGTAAAGGATAAAGATCCAACGATGAGCAGGAATTCATATAGTTTGATCGAATGGTGAGTATTGATCATTAAAGACCTGGTGGGTCCATCTATATTTATATAGCACGTGGATTCAAAATTATAAGATTACATGAGATGAGGTAAATGTAACTAAGGTTTAACATCTAAGCATTGGCACTTATGTGTTAAAGATCAATTAAGATCAAACATAGTGTATTTAATCTAATTTTAGGATTTGTAAGATTCAAGCATTGGGTGTGAAGGTTAACTATGACTATTTGATTTCAATAATATGAATTTAATAGAGAAAAAACTAAAACTCTTTATTTTTTCCATATATTTTGAAAGAAGTCAAATTTTCTAGTGTTGTAAAAAGAAAAGATGAAGAAGACTTCATGGTTAATCTAATGAACCTAACTTGAAGATCTGGACATGAGTAAAGTTAAAGATATTAAGCCTAAAAGTTGAATTTGTGTTCTTAAGAGTTTATTCTTCAAGTGACCCAAGAAGGATATTCAATCTTGTATTGATGTGTCATAATTAATTAACTATTGGATCATTTTGTAGACTCCATAATGATGCTTTGTGTGGATTTTGAAGGTGTGATCAAGCTATCTTGATCATGAATAATTCTGAAGAAGTTGATTATATATAAATTCCTATGTATAAATTCTATGTTTGAGTTGTTTGATCATATGAAAATTTGAGTGAAGATGACTGTGATCATTTGAGGATGTCTTAGGTTACATAAGGAATGGACTCATGTATTATAAAGTAGTCTTATGTTATTTTTTTGCTGGAGTGTGAGCTAAATGGGTAGATAAGTCATTGTGAGACCTATAAGAGTTACAAGGGCCTTATTAAAAGGTGTAGTTACTTAAGGGTGACCATATAGGCTATATATAACCTATCAAGATTATATTGAGCTATGTTTTCATGTGTGAAATCCAAGTTGAGGATGCATGATGAGGTTGCATCTCTCTGAGAAATTGGTCAATTGGAAGTAGTTACCATTAGCTTTATCGTGGCTTTAGATAAACAAACCACAGAAAGACAAAGAAGAAGCTAAGTGCACCACAATTGGGCATCTTCATGTATTAAACAAGAAGGTCACATTTACAAAATTCTAATGTCTAGAGAGCTACAGACTCATCACGCATCTTTAATTTGAGCACCATTTCTTCACGTACTCTGTTTTAAAGATTATATGTGGTCTCTAATTTTAGATTTAATTATTTTCTTCAAAGTATTAAAGTGTAAAATATATTAAATTATGATTCAAATTTTGCTATCTTTTTTCTTCACTATTCATTTGATTTTGGATCTTAAATTATGATTCAAATTTTACTGCCTTTTTTTCTTCACTGTTCATTTGATTTTCTTCCAATCAATTTTAGAATAAAACATATTTTCAAAATTGAGAGTGACTTCTTTAAAAATTTAATAATATTTCCTTGTATGGATGTTTTCTCTTCACTATTAAAAATGTAAGATATAATATTTTAAATTTTATTTTATCTTTTCTTTAGTTTTAATTTAATTTTATTTCAATTAACTTCAAAATAAAATATCTCTTCAAATTTTAGAGTGACCTTTCTAAAAATTTAATAATATTCTTTCCCATATTAATATTAAATATTTTATTATATTTAATTGTGATTAGTTTTTTTCTAAAATTTATATTTATGTCAATATGACATTAACTTTTTATATTAGAATTACAAATCTTCTAATTCTTTACAGGTCATTATATATATATATATATATTGTAAATACTAGTTGAAAAAGAAACACTTTGTGTTTAATACTTACATCTTTAACAAATTTTTAGATATCCACCTCTTTTAAAATTAGAGAATATGAATAATTTGTCTAAAAAATAAATGCATATCAAATCACATGTTTTAAAAATAGCAAAAATCAAATTTATTCTTTGCACATTTTTATGTTTTAATATATAAAATCTTTCATGGAATAAGTTTAGACTTTAAGAAAATAAAAATTAAGTGCTTAAAAAATTAGACTAATTCACATTCATTTGCCAGAATCTCATTAGATTAATTTCAATTTTATAATGGATTCAAACTTGACACACAATTATATTTTTAAATGCATCAATTTTTTTTTCTATTATATTAATGCATTCAAATAAATTTAAAATTATTAAATTAATTATCATCATATATAATGAAATAGATAAAATTTAAATACAAAAACATAAAAGTGATGTATTTTTGTGGTTAATGTTATATAAGACTTATTATTAAAACATGATCAGAAAAATATAAAATTGAAGTGAAAATAATTGCAAACTTAAATTTTGAACTAGACAAAGATAGATATTGTACTATAAAATCTATTCCAAATTATATTTGAACAAACCTTCAATCAAAAAAATTCAAAATTGGAATCTAACTTTTAAGATTTTTTTGCATGATATTTTCTTACCCTGATGTCTCACATTACAACACCCATGCATCATAAATATATGGTGATATCTACCCTATATTATAAGGAAAATAATGCGCATTTAAAATCATATGATCTAATTATAGATGTTATGTGGCCTCTAATTTGAGGTTTTATTGTTTTTTCTAGTCTTAAAGCGTAAAACATCTTTACATATGGTTCAAATTTTGCTACATGTTTTCTTCACTATTTTTTTTTTCTTCCAATAAATTTTAGAATGAAACACCTTTTCGAACTTTAGAATAACTCTTGTAAACATGTAATATTATTATTTTTTAATTATATAAAAAGTATTTAAAAATTTGCTACATTTTATCCACTGTAAAAATGTTAGAATATTCTTTCACATATTATTATAGAATATTTCAAATTTTATTTTGATATTTTTTTCGCTGTTCATTTGATTTTCTTCCAATTAATTTTAAAATAAAATATTTATTCAAACATTAAAATAAACCCTATATAAATTAATGAATATTCCATTATTTATTATTATGATTATAAGATATTTTATTTTATGTATTTGTGATTAAATTATTTTTTTTCTAAAATTTATATTTATATAAATGTGACAATAACTTTATTTATGCAAAACTAGTTATCTTCTAGTTCATTAAATCATATGAAGTTATTTTTTTAAATCTAATTTTGTAAATGTTTGTTTTTTTAAAAAAACTATCCTTTTATTTGTATTTAAATATTACTTTTCTAAGAACTCTTTAGATATCAACCTGACCTTTTCAAATTAGAAAATATGGATATTTTATTTTAAAAAATAAATACACACCAAATCATATTTTTTAAAACCAATTAAGCTCAACTATATCTTTCACACATTTTTAAGTTTTAATATACAAAATCTTAAAAAAAATAAAGTACTTAAAAAAATAAACTAGTTTACACTTTCACATCTTTTTGAAGAATCTCATTAACATGTTTTTAATTCTAACATGAATTCAATCTTTGACATAAAATTATATTTTTATATCTATGAAAACTTTTTGTGATAAATTTGTGTGTACAATGTTGTATAAGACACGTCATTAAAACATGATCCTAAAAATGTAAAATTGAAGCTAAAATGATTGCAAACTAGAAATTTTGAACTACATAAAGATAGATATTACACCATAAAATTTGTTCCAAATTAAATTTGGATAAAACATTCAATTAAAAATATCCAAAATTTGAATTTGACTTTTAATATTTATTCGCATTATATTTCATTTCATTTAATTACCCTTGGATCTCACATTTCAACACCTATGCATTGAAAATATGATTCTTTCTACCTTGTATTATAAGGAAAGTAATGTGAATTTAGGATCTTTACTCTATTGGATGTTTCTAGTTTATTAGGTCCCTAGGTGGTAAAAAAAGATGTCTAAAAGTAATAAATTTCATAACAAGAATAAATTTATAATATGCAAAAAATTATGATCCATTGTAAATGATATAAATAAAATAATCAAAAATCTTGGTGTGTGTGAATGACATTTTTTTTAATAGTTGACATTTAATTTCCTATTTGGCTAAAATCATGCCTCCACTATATAAAATGTATAGTTTATTACGAACAAACTATTGGGACCATAACAAACAATCTAGATAATGGGATAAGGGACTCTGAAATATGATATAAAAACTACTCTATGTAACTAAATAAAGAATTTATGCTCCATAAGTCATCGAGCTAACTGATATCATTTGATACAATTAAAATTAACTTTGTACAGATGGTATTGAATGCTAAAACTACTTTACATAGATTGAAATCCACCACGACATTCTAGGACACTAAAATTTCCCCCACTTTGAAAAACATCAAATAGTGTTCATTAACCAAAAAAACATGTCTAACATGCCTCTATAAATGAATCTATGCATAGTAATCACTTCAATTACTTGGTTGTTGTAATAATCACTCTTTTGATAATTTAACCCCAAGAGAGAATAAGATTTTTGTGTGATGAAGATAATATAATTATTTACTGTTATGTATAATGAAAATTGAAATCCCTTGGGTCTATCCATTGTAAAAATTCATTATAAATTAAAATTTTATTCATAAGATTATATCATCAAACTTTTTTTTCATAGTTTTAAATTGATTGCAATTTTTTGATTTTCAAATTTTTAATGTGTAAGAGATGTAATAGATGTTATAATTTGGGTTTAAACTATAAAATATGTAAATTTCCCTTAATTATATTTGATAATTATAAATCATATTAATATTTTTAACATATAAATTAGTTTTTAAAAGAAGATTTTCATCCAAAATTTACACTTGTTTTCTCTACAATGATAATATATATTCTTGTTATTTTCATTAGTGATGTTATCTATATGATAGTGGTGGATCTTGCACTACCTTTCTCTGGAGAGTCTCTCTTTTATTATTATTTATTACTTCTTATGTTAAAATTTTGAGATTGTATATAATTGTATAATGGTTCATGGTAGTGAAAATATTTTCACCATAGTTCTTAAGATCATTTAATTTATATATTATTATAGTGTGTAGTTTATATATATATATATATATATATATATATATATATATATATATATATATATATATATATAATACTTCCAAATATAAAAAAAAATTAATGAGATTAGACTGCTTTAAAAAATCTATTTTGCTTTATCATGTTTATTCCAATAAAATTTGTATCAATTTACATTAACTAAGCTCATATTCTTAGATTACCTATTCCATATGTTGCATTAGCCTAATTTAAATTTTATAACAAAATAGAGATTATAATAATCAATAATATTTACATATTAAAGCTAGGGACTGGTCATTACATAACCCTTTCTAATATTTCCTTTCATGTTATTAATATTTCAATTTATATATTACAACTAATTCATAATTTAATCATTAAAATCAAACTAGTTTGAAATTTTATAGTTCTAAAAATTTTGTATCTAATAACTTGTTATTAGACTACTAATGATTAAAATATTAAATTAAAATATAATTTATTGTAACTTTGTATTGCTTAATACACACCAAAATGAAAATAATTACTTCCATGTTTATGATCAAGGATGGAATTTACCAAATTTTGAAAGTAATTAATTAGTTTCATTTAAATGACGTACTCTTTTTATTTTATTTTTTAAAATATAAATGTTTATAAGAAAGTATAAATTTTCATAGTTAAAATGTCATTTTATAAAATAAATGTACCAATGATATTTCCATCTTAATTATGTAAGATTATGTTAAAAATATTATAAGTAGTTTGTGGATACTACTATTACGTGTTATTTATACCTATGAATCTTAGTGACTTTCATCTCAATTGTAATGATTGACAATATTAATTTTTTTATCTGATCTATATCCCTCTATTTATATGTACAGTAGAATATTTCATATGGTGTAGAGTTCCATGACTGAGCCAAACCTCACCCAGTTTGCTTAGTTACTACTTTATCAGACTCTATTTGATATAAAAATCCATAAATTCTATATTAGAGTGATTTTAAAATTATATAAGTGGAGTCTTTCATTGAATATCTTTTTACATTTTTTTTTAATCTAATTGGTTTAAGAGCCATCTAATTAGGTTTAACATAGTTAACATTATTATAATTTTTGTCTTTTTAGTTTTATACTTGAATAAGTTGACACATGGTGCACTCTCTCTATTTTTAAAGGCATCATTTGGTATTTGACCCCTACAATTATTGATATTTCATATTTTGAAATTGTGTATTTGGTAATTGAAATAGTTTAATTAAAGGTATGTAATGCATCAACATATGTGACATGTCAATGGAAATTTTACATGTATATTATGTGGATTTTTTTGTCCAGCATTGAAAGATAATATCATTGCCAATCACCATCACCACCTAAATCAACTTGAAACTTTCATCATTTGCATGTTCTACAAGGCCTTGACCTTCCCCACTATGTCACCATTACTTAAGTTCACTATAAAATATAATAATTATTCACTATAAAATGTAATACCATACCATATGAATAGATAGGCAACCTCATTTTCCACTGTCACCTCCAAAAAAATTAGATTATTATTTTCTTAACATTTTTTGATAAAAATATGAGATAGGGTCAATGGTCACCAGTTTTTATTATGATATGACTATTTATTTACATGATTTTGATTTACAAATCCCTATTTAATAAAATAGAGAGATGCATATCTTTTTACATTACTTGCACCTTTAGAGTAACTCCTACTATTAATCTTTTATTATTTTTGTCTAATAATACAACAATGGAAAATGAAGAAGTCAATGTGTGTAGTATAATAGCATATAAATCATATTTAGTTATATAAATTATCCCCATAAATAAATTATATTCAATTATAACCATGAAATTAATTATGATATATTATAAAAACATATATCAACTTAGCTTTATAGTATAAAATAAATGTTCAAATGTTGAATTGGTCATTAATAATACTTTTTAAGTAGTTACAATGTGAAAATAAATGAGAAAATAAAGAGAGTGATTATATATTTAGTTTTTATTAATTTATTTACATTAGAGAATTATCATGATGATGTCATGGAGATGCTCTAGTGAGTGGATGAAGAACCTTGATAGTCTATGTGATACTTACAATGTGTGAAATACAATTGTCCTAGTATGCTTGATGTTGGCTTAGTTGATATTTAGTGTTTGACCAATCAGAAGTGTTCAAGGTTGATTATTATGATTTAATCATGTGTAAGAGGTCCCTAAGATGCTATCTATTCTTTATGAGATTGTGTGCATTAAATTAATTCATCTGGTTGATCATAGTTTTTATTTAGATACTTTAGGTTGAGTAGGAGAAAATCTGAGTTGGCAGTTTGATTCAAGGGGATCTGGTTAAATGGTTTTGATCATAGTAATCCCTAGTTGATATGTGCCAGATCTCAATTCATATGTCAAAATGTTGTTAAAGATATTAGGGTTAAAATTTAGATTCTTAGTCTAAATTCATTGT
The DNA here is from genome assembly GCA_037957365.1 of Torreya grandis. NCBI lineage: Eukaryota > Viridiplantae > Streptophyta > Pinopsida > Cupressales > Taxaceae > Torreya > Torreya grandis. The sequence continues at coordinate 8,808,129 of JARHVA010000025.1, read as the reverse complement.
TTTCCCATACCTAGCCAATTTACAATGTGTCTAGAAAGAACTGAGTAATCAGTTTGATGATGAAATATCTCACACTTGTCAATGTTTTAGGAGAAGGTGATCATATGGGTTTGCTTAGTTTTGGACCTTGTTTACTTTTGCTAATTTTTAGATCATGTAAAGTAGAGCGTTGAAAGATATGCATATGCAAAGTTGGGCTCCTAGGTAGTTTGACTATGGTTTTCCATACTTAACCAAATTCACTTAAGGAAAGAAAGAGTCAAGTGATCATTGTGAAGTCAACATTATAATATTACATGAGATGAGGTCAACATAATTGAGGTTTAAATTTAGCTCATCGGTGCTTATGTGTTAAAGAACGATCAAGATTGAATGGAGAGTATTTGATCTGAGCTCAGATTTCATGAGATTTGAGCATTGTGTTCAAAGGTTAACTATGATTGCTTGAATTCAAATATTTGAATTTAAAAGAGGGAAAACTAGAGCTTTGTATTTTATCCATATCCTTATATAGAATTCAAATTCACTAGTGTTGTGAAATGAAAAAATGAAGATGACTCCATGACACATATAATGAACCCAATTCAAATATCTATAAGTGAGTACAATAAGAGATATTGAGCCTAAAATTTGACAGTGTGTTTGTGCTTGTTCTATAAGTGGCTTGAAAAGGATATTTGAGCTTGTATTCATGTTATTTTGATGTCTCACAATGAATTAGATCTTCAAACATGTTTTAGACTCTATGAAGATGCTCCCTGTGAAATTTAGAGGTGTGTTCAATCTATCTTGATCATGAACAATGCTTAGGTAGTTGACTGTATGTTCAATAAGGTTGAAGTTTGAGTTGTTTGAGAATTCAAAAATTTGACCTAAGATGATTCTGATCATTTGAATATGTCTTAGGGGACATAAAGAGTAGACCTATGTATTTTAAAGAGGTCACGTGTTATTATTTTTCTCAAGTGTGAGCTAAATGGGTGGATAGGTCTTCATAATATCTATAAGAGCTAAAAGGGTCTTATTAAAAGGTGTAGCTACTTAAGGGTAACACATATATGTTATGGCTAATCTATGAAGATTATATTCAGTTGTGTCTTCATTTGAGATACCTTAAGGGCTAATGCATGGCTAATTGCTGACCAGGATGTTGTTAATCATGAGTGCGCTATATATGGTGAAACCAAATGTGATTGTTTCTAGATTTTTAATACTTGGATGGGGGAGTGTGAGTGTGGATCTAAATGAAGGAGATAACCTTGAAAGAGAAGGTACATGTTAGTAAGGACCAGTAGAGAGAGAAGAGGATCAGATATGCTATTATGAGCAAGGTGTTGAAGGTGATCACATAGGCCATTAGACCTAATAATACTAGAGGATGAATAATGGGTGAGTATGCACAAGAGGCTATTTGAGAGAGACTTGTTTATGGTATTGGTGGAGTGAGGGAGGGGTAAAGTGCACTAAGAATGAGTTGATGAGCATATCAGTTTTATGACTATTTATATGACCTACTGGTCCTAAGCTTTTTAGAAAAATAGTTCTCTTATTATTTGAGTGTGAGTGAAGGTAAGGTGAAGTCTTTGTGAGCCTAGTGGTTGATCTGAGCAGTAGATTAGTGTGTGGACTATGTGTACAACCGTTTGGTCATGTTTTCGAAGATGTGATAGATTTGTTGCTATGAATGATGTATTGATTGAATACATTTGAAGAGTGTGGTTAGTTGGGATATATAATGTGTCCTAATTGATCTTTGTATATTGGTTCAAGTATGTAATGTGCTCTAGCCAATAGGGAGTGTAGTGTGATCCATAAGGTGAATTTCGATACATTAAGAGATTAATAATCATAATTTCATCATAAAGTGTTGAAGACATCAGTTAAAAGGTGGATGTGTTCATAGGTGTTGTCGTGTTAGCTTAGCATCTAAGGTGGTTATAGCCTCTTTGCAAGGTCAAACTTTCTAAAATGTCTAGTTGTTATAGTTCAGCTAGACAAGTGTGGTAGCACCTTATGGGATTAAAGTATCATGAATTAGGGATTATAGTTCCTTGATCATTTTTAGATGGTCTTAATTAGATCTTGTTACTATATGTAAGTAGTCCAATTAGAGGTTCTAGTGTGTTTTTTTCCCTAAGAGGGTTTCCCATGTATGCAATGTGTTATGTGCTTCATCTTAGATTGCATTTACTATACATTGATATGAATGATGTGTAAGACTCATGAATTCTTAAGGTAATTGATTAAGGACTTGTAAATATTAGAATTAAATTTGGATAATTTTCACTCACTTATTCACCCACCCTCTAAGTGATTGTACCTATAAGAATTGGTATCATATCAGGTCCTTTGGATGAAGCTTAATAGCTTGAAGGAGATTCTGAGTGGTACAAAGATGGATAAATAGTTGAGGAAATAAAATCTTGAGTTGAGATCAATGGTCAAAAGTCTTGAACAATATGTTAGTCATATTAAGTAGGAAGCTTGTAGGATGATGGATGATGTGGTTAAAGAAGCTAAGAGGGATAAGGAGACTAACCAAGTTCACAAAAAGATGGAGGTTACATGTTCAAACATGAAAGATAAAGAGGTTGAAATGGATTCATTGAAGGATGAGCATGACCAAATTTATTATCAAGATAAATAAGCTTGAAGAAAATCAAAAGATATAATATCAGGTCAAGATCAATAAAAGAAGGTCTAGTAGGTAACCAAATGCTTCAAGGTATGATAGTTTATTTCATTGTCAATGTTATACATGTAATTAGTATGGTAATAGAGATAAGGAATGTAAAAGGAATTCATTAAATAATGTGTGCTCATGGAGCCTTGAAAGAAGAGATAATTGGTCTTAGAGAAATCATAACTCAGATCAATCAAGAGGTATTTTGAATAACGTTACTTGTTTTTATTGCCATAAGAGTGGACATATTATTATATTCTTTCCAAATGGTGTTAAGTGGTCTTCAAAGTATGTCAAAGGAAATATAGCTCCTAAAAGGTTTCATAAAGGATAAATTTAGGTACGGAAATCAAAGTTTGTCATTTTAAATTATTTTAATCATATAAATGATAAGAAAGTTTCTCTAGAAGGTTATGTTTTATATCAATCTAAACTTAAAGTTCAAGTTTGTAATATGGTTTCAGAAGACATAAGAGTCAAACTATGATATGTAGACCTGAGGTAGTAAAGACTAAAAAGACTAACCCCTGTTGAGTCCAAGAGTCTTGATGGATTCCTAAGTTGAAAAATAATTAGATATGAAGGAAAGTCAAAAGTTTCTACTAACAACATCTATTGATGAATCTTAGGAAAAGAATAAAGTCAAGGATTTCATTAAATTCAAGGATTGAGTTAAATTTAAGTAGGACTACAATTCTTAGAAATATATGGAGATGTGGGAGTCTCTTGAGTTTTGTGACTTTTAGTGTCTTTGTGTCAAAGGGTTGTCTCTATGTAGGACTCAAGGAGACACTTGTCAGTCATAGAAACCTTGGTGGCTATCAGATATTATTTAGTAAGAAGGTATTAAAATAAGGTATGCTTACGTATTCATTTTATATATCTATATATTAGAGAAAAGAAGTTTATGAAGAATCTCAGAGGTCCTATCCTGATAAGGAGTTAGCTTGTTGATCATAGTTTGGATGTACTGGTATAAGGTGAGTTTCAAATATCTATCCACATATCATTTTTTTATAGATTCTAGTTGTGTACGCCATAGAAGTTCATAGTGTTTTGAATATGAGGTATCTCTATATGAGTATTGACTATGATTGGAGAGTATTTAAAGACTTGTTCAAGATGTTATGTTCCTAATGAAGTATGAAGTTAGGGGGAGCTTTATAATTGGTCAAGTCCTAGGATCAGAGGATTGAGTTGTTGAATCTAAGTAATAATCCATTGAAAAGCAATTTTTTGTGCTCATGATTATAATTCCAATCATAGATGGTCTTTGGATAAGGGGGAGTAAAAAGATCATGAGTTTTCTCTAGAGGTGTGTGAAGGAGCCATAATACACGTTCAATATGGATGGTTCTAGATGACAATATAAGTTTGACACAATGTCAAGAAGTGTTTGGTACTAAAAAACATCTATGCATTTCTTTATGATGTTCTCTAAGTGATTTTGTGGTTTCAATTTGGGTTTTGTACCAATTGAAGATTTCTAGTGCTCTTGGTTTTGTATGATTTTGGTTTAAAGGCAGGAAGGCCTAAAATAGGTTATAGGAACTCTATGTTCCCAAAAGTGTGAAGGCTCAAATAATGGTCCAAAAGTGTGTGATGGTGTCTCTAGGTGTGCAAAATTTTTGAGAGGTGTCAGTCAACCATAAGGAGGTTTATTGACCTTGTTTATTTTTGAGATTATAGGGTTTTAGGCTATGTTAGAAAAGTGGTATGACTTATTAATTGAGGTATTTGGATTATTAAAATGTTTAATGGTCCAAATGGGTTGTTAAATGAAGCTTAACATAGATTTTAAGGTTTGTGGTTCTCAAGTTATTTTTGTTTTTATCAAGTTGGATGCCTAATTAGATAGTTGGTTTGTGAAGGACGTATATTGTAGAAGATGATATTTTTTATGAAACTTGGTGTGCTTGAGTATGAATAAGATATTTTTATAGATATGAATTTTCAGGTCCTCATGATGTGTCTCCTAAAAAGTATGGCTCTGCAAGTTTGAGGTAGGGCTACAAGGAAGCTGGACAGGCCTAGTTTGAATAAAAATGATTTTTGATCAGTTTCTATAAAATAGAAACATATTTGTGTTTGAAGGTGACTTATCAAGTTATTTTAAATCATGTTTCTTATATTTTGTTTGGCATGAGGTTTTTTTGATGGTTCTTGTGGTAGCTTGAGATAGAAGGACAGTTAGCATGTGTGATGGTTCTTTATGGTTGTAGAGATTTGAAGTTGCTCAGATGGTAAAATTACTCAAATATTTTAGGGGGAATCCCTATTAGATGTTTCTTGTCATGTTTCATTATATTTTTGTGGTTTTGTGTGTTTTTTCTGCATTGGTTGCAAAACTTGATTGAAGAGAGTGTTGGCATGGAGTAAGAGGATGTTGTTAAGGTAAGAAGAGGTAGGCTCAAGGTAATGGGGAGTTTTATCATCATTATAAGATGGTATTTTATTATTTTATAGTATTTTAAGGTCCTCAGGATTAGTTTTTTCCCACTTTGTCATTTTTTCAAAGGGAGAGAAAGTTATTGTTGGGGATAAAGTTTTTGTTATGGGAGTGCTTTAAAGAGAGATAAGGTGAGTTGTATATTGCTATATATGATGACTGTTGACATCAATGATAAAGAGGGAGATTTTTGGAGAGTTATCATGATAATGTCATGGTGGTGTCATGAATATGCTCTAGTGAGTGGATGAATATCCTTGATAATCTATATGATAATGACAAAGTGTGTAATATGCTTATCCTAGTATGCTTGATGTTCTCTTAGTTCATATTTAGAGTTTGACCAATCAGAGGTGTTCAATTTTGAGTATGGTGATTGGAACATGTGCAAGAGGTCCCTAATATGTTATTTATGATTTGTGAGCTTGTGTACATGAGTCAAATTCATCTAGTTTAACATTGTTTTCATCTAGAAATATTAGGTACAATAGCAAAAAATCTAAATTGGCAACTTAATGTCATCACCATTGCCACATGTGAACAGGTCAAGCAGAGTTGGTCATATGGTTATGATCACAATAGTCCATACTTAATATGAACCATATCTCAATTCATCCATTAAAGTGTGATCAAACATATGAAGGTGCAAATTTGTCTTCTCAATTAGATTTCATTATTTTCCCATACTTAGCCAAATTTGTAATGTGGCTAGAAGGAGCCAAGAAATCAGTTTGATGATGAAATATATCACACACATGGACATTTATGGAGAAGGTGATTATATGGGTTTGTTCATTTTATGACCTAATTTATTTAAACTAATATTCAGATCATACAATATAGCACATCAAAAGATATGCATTTAAAAAGTTGGGCTCCTAGATAGTTTGACTATGTTTTTCCATACTTAGCCAAATTTGCATAAGGCAAGAAAGAATTGAGTGAGTATTTTGATGATGTTATATATTACACATGTGAAGGTTTCAAGATAAATTGATCATATGGGTTTTTTCAATTTTGAGAGTAAATGTTTTGCACTAAATTTGAGATCATGCGCTAAAGAATGACAAAAGTTCTGTAGGAGCAAATTTGGTCTCCTAGACATATTTCGACATAGTTGGCTCTATGATAGGAGATTTTGAGAAGGATTTTTAATCAAATTATCTTTCATATGTAGGAGGATTCCCGTAGTAGTGTGTAACATGGTTGGTTTCTCCTATGTGACGAGATCCAATGATGAGTAGGAATTCGTATAGTTTGATCAAATGGTGAGTATTGATCATTAAAGACCTAGTGGGTCCATATAGATTTATAGAGCACATGGATTCAACAGTATAATATTACATGAGATGAGGTAAATGTAAATAAGGTTTAACATCTAAGCATTGGCACTTATGTGTTAAAGATCAAACATACCATATTTGATCAGAGTTGAGAATTCACAAGATTCAAGCATTGTGTTCAAATGTTAACTATGTTTGTTTGATTTCAATAATTTGATTTTAATAGAGAATAGAGATCTTTATTTTTTCCATATCTTTCAAATCAAAGATGAACAGGACTTCATGGTTCATCTAATGAACCTAATTTGAAGAATTGGATGTGAGTAAAGTCAAAGATATTGAGCCTAAAAGTTGACTTTGTGTTCTTGTTTATAACCCAAGAAGGATATTCAATCTTGTATTGATGTTGTTTTGATTTCTCATAATTAATTAACTATTGGAACATTTTGTAAACTCCATGAGGATGATTTGTGTGGATTTTAGAGGTGTGACCAATCTATCTTGATCATGAATAGTTCTTAATAAGTTGATTGTATATTTAGTAATGGTGTTCCTATATATAAAGTATATGTTTGAGTTGTTTGATCATATGCAAATATGGGTTGATATGACTATGATAATTTGAGGATGTTTTAGGGTATATAAGGAGTGGACCCATGTATTTAAAAGTAGTCTTATGTTATTATTTTTCTCGATCTTGAGCTAAATGGGTAGATAGGTGTTTGTGAGACCTATAAGATAGGTGTTTGTGAGACCTATAAGAGATACAAGGGCCTTATTAAATGGTGTAGTTTCTTAAGGGTGATAATATATGTTATAGCTAACCTATGAAGATTATTGAGCTATGTCTTCATATGAGAGATGCATTAAGGGCTAAGGCATGTCTAATGGTAGACCAAGATGTTGTTAATCATGAATGCTGTATATATAGTGAAACCAGATGTGATGGTTTATATACTTGTAAGACTTAGATTAGGGAGTGTGAGTGTGGATCCAATTTAAAGAGATAACCTTTAAAAGAGAAGGTATTGGTTAGTAAGGACCAATAGAGAATGAAAAGGATCAAACATGCTAGTTTGAGTAAGGTGCTAAAGGTGATCATATAGGTCACTATACCTAATAATCATAGAAGAGGTAAAATGGGTGAGTATGCTAAAGAGTCTATTTGAGAGAGCATTGTGTATGAGATTTGTGAAGTAAAGGAGGGGTGAAGTGCCAATCATGATTAACATCATTGATATTATTTTTAAGAATGTTGATAATGCTTTTGTTTGATGTGTCAGCATGGCCATTACCTTGAGGGTAATATGCCATAGAAAAGTGTTGGGTGATCATATATTCAGTATATAGCAATGTGACATTCTTACTTTTGAATGATACTCCATTATTAGATATAATTTCAGAAGGGATACCGTAGTGGCAAATGTATATATATGTATGTATATATATATGTATGCATATATGTATGTATATATATGTATGTATATGTATGTATGTATATATGTATGTGTGTGTGTGTGTGTGTGTGTGTGTGTGTGTGTGTGTATGTATGTGTGTACATATATATATATATGTATATATATATATATATATATATATATATATATATATATATATATATATATATATATGTATATATATATATATATATATGTATATATGTATATATATATATATATGTATATATATATATATATATATATATATGTATATGTATATATGTATTCTTAACACTTTATGATAAAAAAAGGAGATGGGGTCAATGGCCATGGGTTTTTAGTGAGATATGACTATCGATTTACTCCATATTCACTTTAAAATCACCAACATACCAAAATAGAGACTTATATATCTTTTGGCATTACTTACACCTTTGGGGCAACTCCTAGTATTAATCTTTTAGTATGTTCCTGTAACATTACATTAATAGGAAATGGAGGATTGAATCCATGTCATATAATAATAAATAAATCATATTAATTTATATAAATTATTGGCATAAATAAATTATCTCAAATTATAACCATGAAATTAATTATGATATATTATAAAAACATATATTAACTTAGATATATAGAATAAAATATGAATTAAAATGGTCAAATAGTTATTGTAAATATGTTTAAAGAGGATGGAATGTGATCCTACATGTGATATTAAATGGAGTAATTCAATATATTTTATTCATATTTTTTTTTTCAAAAAACTGTACTCTATAAGAATATAAGTAGTACATAATATTTTTTTGACCCATGATTATTTCATATTTAAAACATATTAATTAATTAAAAATTTACATTTGTTATCCTTTTCAGAGTAATGAATGATTTTATTGTAATATTATTATATAATTCTAATAGATTCTATGTCCACTCATTATAATCTATTAATAATTTACTCAAAACTAGAAAATATATAACAAGTGTCAAGATCCAACTTTAGTACCTATTAAAAAGAATAATATTTAGATTTAATTAGGGTTGAGACTTAGATTTTCGTGATAGAGATGTGTATATATAAATGAACATAGGGACATAATTAAAGTGACTAAATACAAATGTCATTATTAAGGCATAGGTCATGGTCAACACATAAAAGTGTGAATTACTTATTGGATAGATTAGATTAGCTTGTGTTTTGACCTAGTGACTGGTGTTTTTGAAAAAATATCCCTTCATTCAACTTCAAAATCTACCTCTTGATTACCGAGTATATTTAATCCCTTACCTTATTAAGGTAACCACCCAGATCGAACAAATCCTTCAATGCATTCACTAAATTTTTTGGATCCAAAATATACATTATTTACTCGTGGGTCCTTGCTACCATTCCTCTTCCCATTTCATGAGAACATGTTAAATATTTAAGATATTTATTAGGTGAATGGTCAGTCAAAGTCATGATTAAAATCCTACTGGTAGTGGTAAGTGGTGTCCTTAGACTAAATAACCAACTACTAAATGAATCAGGAGAGGTTAATGGCTCTCACTAATTGAACAATGGATTAGCTATAGTTTTGCAATCATGGAGTTGGAAGCTATAGTATAAAATAGATGCATGAATATAATATCCTTCACTAAAGTTATCTCCTACAAGGCAATACCAATATTTAATCCAAAACCTCTTAAGCCTACATCATCTGATCCTTTACTCGTCTTTGATGACAAGGAGTGCAAGGAAGTGTTTAGATCAAAATCATACTTCTCAACCAAAGAATCTATCCACAAATTTGTGGATTACTAACCAAAACATCAATAAAATCATTTCTAGATCTCAAAGAATTGACAACCCCCCATAGAAGATAGAGTTGAAATCTGCTCATCCATAAAAGGTTTTTATATTATTATATTTGCTCATAACAAGGATAAAGGTCCCCCAATCTATCTTTGTCTATCATAGTGAATATAGACCACTCTATATATCTCATAGAAAAAATATCTAGCCCCTCTCCCCTCTCCCCTCTCTATATATAGGAAACTAACTCCGATATATATAGATGAAAATTATATGGTTGCAGTGGCCTCCCCCAGATGGATCTAATCTCTAGTTGGTATGTTTGATCTATAGTTGGTATGCTATTTTTTTAGCTCATTTGGAGAATGGCCTAATAGACATTTTATTTATAGGGGATAGGGATCCATAGGGAGAAGAGAATGACTCAATCAACCCCCTCTATATAATGATATAGGGGTTCATGGCTATATAGATAAAAGAATGGTTCATTTAGTCACTATATCGATCAAAATATTGTATCAGAGAGGGAGAAGGAGAATACTTCATCACCCTTTCAAAACTATTTTTAAAGATTGAATCACTATCCCTTGGTCTTGAAATCTTGGTTCCGTGCTCAACCCTCTCATTCAACCACTTAATGTAAAACTTATCTAGGTTCACCTACCCCATCTCCCTCTTAATTTTTGGATAGAATCTAGTCTAAAAGTAATTGGAAAATACCTAGGTGAGTTTTTGTCAATGCACCCAGATAATGATCATTTTTCCCACACTACATTTACAAAAAAAATTGGTGAACATCAACACCTCCAAAGACCTATGATATTTTTTAAAAAAAGTGGGAGACTATTCATGGTCCTATCCCATCGATTATAAAATCCTACAATTTGATTCTCATAACTATTTTAATACAAGAAAATTGACCTAAAACTTTAATAAGTTCAAAAAAATAAGGATTCTTCTTGGTGGAAGGCTCCTTTCCTACCCACCTTAAAATGATGACCAAATCTAAAAGTGAGGATTCAATCTCATATTTAGATGATCTTGAATTTAATTATCAAAATGAGAACATTAAGAGCCCCTTATAGACTAAAGGAGACCTATTGGTAGATTGAACCACTACAAGGAAAATTTTAGACCTACCTTTAAAAATTATTGAAAAAGATAACTCTATATAAGTGAATCAAGAGTGTTATAATTAGGTCATAACCAAAATAATTTACATGGGTACAAGATAAATATCATCCCTTTAATCTAATTAAAAAATCATTACCAACTCAACCAAAAGTAGAAAATAAGGGAGAATTGACCAATGTGAAAAAAAAAAAAATGTAAAAGATTTATGGTCCAGGTTTATAGCATGGATATCCATTCAATGGGGCATCTATGCAAAAATTTTGTACAAGATAGTTGAAGCTATGGTAGACACATGGTTAAGACATGTATCATAAAAGTCTCACAGAAGATTTCCATATGGAAACTAGGTTGCTAGAATAAGGTAGTGTCTGCTACTTGGTTCAGTTATTTTGCTTTATTCATTTTTATAGGTATAGGTATCCCATTTGAATGCTATTTTTTATTCTTTCTATCCATTGTGTAATGCTATAGGAAATCAAAAACCCCTTATTCTCAACCAAATCAAGTAAAAAAGAAAATAGAATGTAGTGACAATATGACTATATCAAGGAATATTTCCATCACTTAAGATCAGTTGTAAAAATATAAAAGTCAAACTATTAGTATAAATAATAGATAAAATAAGGAAATATTATTCAAATGCACCTAAATAAGAAAAATATTTGTAAACAAAAATAAATCCAATAAAAAATAAAATAATTAGTGGGCAATGAAGAAATATCCCATTTTATAAAAAGACATATTACAAATTAATAAAATAATTGATATCGATCACATCATATTTATCTCATGTAATATGATCACAAATGATGTCAAAATTTAAGAGTCAAAATTCCTGAGACATATAAAAATACCACCCTTATAATACAAATAGATCTATTAATAAATTTGTCAACTTTTAGTTTTTATTTAAACAAAGTCAAATGTCTAGAATAAAAAAATTATAATCATGTATGTAGATGACTAAATATCAGATAAAAGTATTCTCATAGATTGCCTTAGGCATCTAAAATACAAGTGAAAAATAAATATTTGCAAACAATAAAGTTTAAAATAATGTAGTATTGTAAAATTAGCATAAATAAAATCCTTACATTAATCTTTATATAGCCAACAAGGTTCACTGAATACACATTACCTTTATTCATCAATCACCATCTATCAATCAACCCTATGTTAGTACTGAATAATTATATAAAATAAGCTTATACCAATAAATATAAACTTAAGGAATCAACTAAGATTTATATTGATCCATACATAAGAATACTAAATAAATAAATAAAGCATCAATAAGAATGTTTCTAAACCTACAAATGGCCCTCATAACGAACTTTCCATTCTTTGGCACAACTTAGTTTCAAGTTTATTGAGCAATGAAAATACAGACAACTTTACATGCATTAAAAATGAACCACTCATAATACATGAAAAACATTCAAAAATAACCTAATTACAATTATTGTAGTTGACACCCTTAGAAATGGCATCATTCGATAACCCAAATTTTTAATTTTATCCACAATAGTTAAATTAAACATATGTACTAATTTAAGAGTGTCCTCTATAATGTACACCTAGAAATTTTGATTGCCTATGATCCAAAAAAATTATTTGGTTAAGAAATTACCTCCAAATAGACATGGAGAAAAAACCCAGATGTAAATGAATTATAAAATATAAGATCAATGTTTATATAACATGATTCAAAAACTCTTATATAAAAAGAGCAGTGTGAATCTCTAAGAGATGTAGTCAGTCATATGCTAGTGACAACATATGTGACTTTGATGTACCATACACTACCAATGACTTGGCCACTAAAAATAACATAAAAATATACATAAATATTTCTATGAAGAATACTCAAATTATCTCCTTAAAAACAAAGAAATAACAACCACAAAACCAAATGCACATTAAATATTCTATCATGCTATATAATAAAACAACATGCCCAATTGTAACTTTAACCCTTCTTTGGAAATAATATTAGGAGTTGAAGCCAGGTCCAAAGTCATAACTAATTATTTTAGAATAACAACCTTATTTATTAGATAAACCAAAAAGGATGATACATTAGTTCACTAAGTAGAAAATGGTAAAAGGGAAAATAAACACGATTAGCATTAAGTAATTACATAAGAAATAATGTTGCAATGAAAAAATAAGAAGCTCCATAATAATGACTTTAACTATGACGAAAGGCAAGGAAAAAATATAATAGAAGAAGAAATAAATATACCTTCACAATCAAACATTTCTAAATCAAAAACATCTTGAAATATTGGTTGACAATTATATAAATTTTGTATAGCATACGGTGGATAAAAAAAAATTCTTTTAGATTCTCCTTCTTGAAAGCATCCGAAAACTTGTACTATAAGATAAATGCACATCATATCATTTAAGAGGTTAATCCTTGCTAAAAATGCAAATTCCATCAACAAAAAAAAAAATAGTATAAAAACATACAATTAAAAAAATATATATATTATTATCAAACATTGCGAGAAAGAAAACTTTTAAAGTCAATAATAAATTTGTACCATACAATTTATTTATTTTAAAAATACAAAACTTCATAATTTTGAAAGGTATACTACATATTACAAACAATATAATACCTTAAAATTGAGATGAACATTAATATATTATATACTTTTTAAATAAAAATAATCTTGCCAAACATTTATCATTTAAACATTGTTCAAAATTTTTAAAATAATAACGATTGACCAGCTCTGCATTTATTTTGAAAGAACAATGAGGATAGGAATCATAAACATATATGCCCTATTGTCAATAATGTCATTCACTATCTAGGTGGATAAGTAGCACACTAGGAAAATATCTTTCAAATAGAACTTAAATTGGTGTAGCTTTGGTGTCATTGGAACTCAAGGAGTCAGCCGCAAAAATAAAAAATGGTCCACACCGACTAATGGGTAGAGTCAAACCCCTAACAGAAAATATTCTGTGAAAGTTCTAATAATCATGTGACTTCTCTACAGTGAGGCTCATCCATATTCGACGGAGTACAGTTTTGTGATGACACTACATCCTCGTCCGTGTTTAAGGGTATCGTTCCAGAGTGGGGTTGTGACAAATTGGTTGAGAGAGCCATTGGTTATGTGGTGAATACAATGGTCGCTGCTTGAGGCGTGTGGGAGAGTTGAGGTGGTTCAGTAATGGTGAATGAAATGGCTTGTTTATTATTCAGAGTAGAAGAGCCCCGCCGGCTAAACTGGAATCAAACGATGCGCGTGCAGAAGCCACAACTATTAGGATAGAAAGCTATTACAAATGCCACCGCATGTGCGAATGATGGCCTGACTCAACTCCAACAGTGCAAGTACCTCTGTATTTAACCTAAACGTTTCTTTCACAATTGCGTGTAGATATTTAAGATTGTGCAAATCCGATTCCTCTGTTAATCGAGCGCGTCCAATACGCGTTTCGAGATCTTGCTGGCCTTTCTTAACAAAATCTCTTGTTGCTGCAGTGGAGCCTCCAGTTCCCACTCGATCGTCTCAGAGGATTATTTTCTGTAAAAACGAAAATAAGGAACAGATGGTGTACTGCAAGTTGAAAATATGTGATTAGTAGGTTTTAAAAGGATTGGAAGTTGCCAGAGTTGAAGAGGAGATAACCAAAAGTGGGCGAAAGCCAAGTTGAGGATGCATGATGAGGCTGTAGCTCTCTGAAAGTGAGGATAGAATTTGGTAAATCGGAAGCAGCTACCGTTATCCTTCGCACGGCTTTCTTAAAACAACCGCAGAAATACAAAAAAGAAGCTAAATGCACCACACCCTCTCTCATGGCCAACAATTGGGCATATTCATCTGTTAAACAAAAAGTGCCGCATTCACCGAATTCTAATATCTAGACAGCTACGGACAGATTCTATGTCGTCTCTGATTTTAGGGTTTATTGTTTTTTTCAAAGTCTAAAAGCGTAAAACATCTTATATTACGGTTCAAATTTTGCTGTGTTTTATCTTCATTGCTCACTAGATTTTCTTCTAGTCAATTTTATCATAAAACATCTTTTGAAACTTTAAAGTAACTCTAAAAATGTAATCTTATTATTCTTTTACATGTTATTATAGATATTTTTTCCTTTTTATAAGAATATTCTTTCACATATAATTATAAAATATTCAAAATTTTATTGTGATTTTTTCTTCAATGTTCATTTGATTTTCTCCCTGTCAATTTTATAAAAAATTATTTCTGAAAATTTTAGAATAACCTTTGCAAAATTGTAAGAATATTATTTTCCCTATTATTAGAAAATATTAAATTTTATTTATTTGTGATTAGACATTTTTTTCTAAAATTTATATAAGTGCAAGTTTTTAAAAAAAAAACATTGTATTTAATTCTTACATGTATCCACACCACTTTTTAAAATTAGATAATATGGATATTTTCTCTAAAAATTAAATAAATACCAAATCATATTTGTTAAAAATAATTAAGCTCAATTTTATCCTCCACACATTTTTATGTTTCAATATATAAAATCTTTTGAGAATAAATTTAGACTTTCACTTTTTTTCGTAATTTTTAATTCAAAAAAAGCAAATAAATAATACACTAGTTTACAATTTCAGATCTATTTGTCACAATTTCATTAATTTATTTTCAATTTTAATGTGGATTCAAAATTGATACAAAAATATTTTTTTATGTCTATCAAAACATCTTTATTTTTTATTTTATAATTGTAAATCATATTAACATTTGTTATATAGACTTTATTTTTTAAAAAGAGGATTTTAATCCATACTTGACACATATTTTATCTACAATGATAATATCTATTCTTGTTATCTTCATTAGTGATGATATTTATACGTTAGTGGTGGATCTTGTAGAACCCTAATTTGTTGAGTCTCATTTTTATTATTATTATTTATTACTACTTATGTTAAAATTTTGAGATTGTATATAGTTGGATAATGTTTCACACTAGTGGGATGTGGGTGTAGGATATTAATTATTGAATTTAATTATTAAATGGATAATTCATATGCATGTAGCTTCAACTTAATTAGGTGTGATAAGAGGTTAAGTGTGTGAGAGTGTGAGTTCCACCTAGAAAACAACTGAGTACCACTGTGACTTCTATTATGAGTTCCATAGTAAGTTACACTCAGTCTAATAATGAGTTTTCCTATTAGTTAACTCTCCATACTCCTTTATATTCCTATTGATCAGTCTATTATAATATATTAGATAACTAGTAAGCAAGAGAGTTTAATACATTAAGAAATTATTTCACATCCTCTTGCATGTTTCTGAATATAAGTAGGGTTATTCTTGTAAAATTACTTGTGTACTCACTCTACAAGAAGATCACCTACTAGCCAATTTTGACATGGTATCAAAGAAGCTAATTGGTAAGCAAAGCATTTTAATATAACAAGGAATTATTGTAGATCTTCTTGCATGTTTTTTAATACAATTACGGTCATCTTTATTGCCGAATACATGTGTGTTAACTCTAACAAAATATCACCTAATTTATTATTTTCATATGCAATAAAGGAACTATAAATATATTTTTTAGTCCATCAAAGTATAGAAGAGGTGAAGGATCAATGACTTGACTATGGGAAATCAAAGTTTTTAAGAGTAACGAAGCTTGAGGTTTATACTAAACTGAGGATGCCAAGTAGAATTTGAGGGCAAAACCTTCATGAATATCCACCAATGTTACACCATTATGTTTCTTGAGGCTTTTGCATCACCATTATCCTCTGACAACATAGAGTACAACTTGTTGTTTGAATTCCTAGTTGTGTTAGCACAAGTTTTAGTCTCATCTCCTATCATAAATAAGACTTGATAGTTAATATTTGTATAGATAAACCATTAATTTCTAATGATAGTACAATATGAAATGGTTATCTAGTCGATTATAGACTCGGTGATTTTGGGCAAGTCTCATTTTATCATTGATGCCAGAGCTAATGCATTTTAGGTCTGATTAGCTAGCTATTAGATTTGGTTCTTCATACAATGCTAATATTATCTTCTGATATCCACTTTGATGTTGAAGTCTTAGAATAAATCACAATCAATCATCCACCCGTAGAGGTATATAAGAGGATAAAAGAGTGAAAGTTAAGACCTGCTAGCAAAGGAGACCTATATATACATATCTAACATATGTATATAAATGGTTCCATATGACTCAAATTGACCTTTGTAACATCCAATGGTAGTACCACTTCAGCTCTCTATTTTCCCTTTATGATGCAAGAGTATCATCTTCAGTTTGTAAATAAGACATCTTTGTGTGTTGGTAATGAGGAATCTTTCTTAAGCATACCTCTCACTTGTATGGTCATGTGTGTTTAAATATATTTTTCATCTAAAAAGGATATTTGTATTTGAATTTACTTAAGAGTGATGACTTTTTCATATGGTCTTAATGTCTTGGAGTACATATTCATCCTCTAACTAATGTAGAACATTATCTAATTGGTTTTAGAGCCATATAATTTAGGTTTAACATAGTTAGCATTATCATAATTTCTGTCTTTTTAGTTTTATGTTTGAATAAGTTGACACATGGTACACTCTCTATGTTTCGAAAGGTGTCATTGTGTATTTGACCCCTACATTCATTCATATGTCACATTTTTGAATTGTGTATTCGATAATTGAAATAGTTTACTTAAAGGTATGTAATGAGTTAACATATGTGACATGTCAATGGAAATTTTACATGTATTTTATAAGGATTTTTTAATCCATCATTGAAATACATTGTCATTGCCACTCACCATCACCACTGAAATCGACTTAAAACTTTCAGCATTTTCATGTTCTATATGGCCTTAACCTTCCCCACTATGTCATCATTGCTTAAGTTCACTGTAAAATATAATGCCTCTTCACTACAAAATGTAATTACATACCATATGAATAAACACGCAACCTTATTTTCCACTGTCACCTCAAAAAAATTAAATTATTGTTCTTTTTAACATTTTTTGATAAACATATGAGATGGGGTCAATGGTCATGGGTTTTTATTATGATACAACTATTTATTAAAAATATTTTGTTTTACAAATACCTATTTAACAAAACAAAGAGTTACATATCTTCTGACATTACTTGCACCTTTAGAGAAACTCTTAGTATTAATATTTTAATATTTTTGTCTAATAATACAATAATGGAAAATGAAGGATTCAATGTGTGTCATCTAATAGCATATAAATCATATTCAGTTATATAAATTATCACCATAAATAAATTACATTAAATTATAACCATGAAATTAATTATGATATATTATAGAAACATATATAAACTTACCTATATAAAATATAAAATAAATATTAAATTTTTCAAATGGTCATTATTAATACTTTTTAAGTACTTGCAATGTGAAAATAAATGAAGTAATAAAGAGAGTGATTTTATATATAGTTTTTAGTAATTTATTCACATTAGAGATTTATCATGATGATGTCATGGTAATTTCATAAAGATACTTTAGTGAGTGGATGTAGATCCATGATAGTCTATGTCATAATGACAAAGTGTGAAGTACACTTGTCCTAGTATGCTTGATGTTTGTTGGCTTAGTTGATATTTAGAGTTTGACCAATCAAAGGTGTTCAGGGTTGAGTATTGTGATTGAATCATGTGAAAGAGGTCCCTAAGATGTTATATATGCTTTGTGAGCTTGTGTCCATGAAATGAATTCATCTAGTTGATCATAGTTTTCATTTAGATACTTTGGGTTGAGTAGGATAAAATCTAAGTTGGCAGTTTGATGTCATCCCCATTACTGCATGTGAATGAGTTAAGGGGATATGGTTAAATTTTTTTTATCAAAGTAATCCCTAGTTGATATGTGCCAAATATCAAGTCATGTGTCAATGTGTGGTTAAAGGTATGAAGGTGAAAAGTTGGCTTCTTAGTCAGAATTCATTATTTTCCTATACCTAGCCAAATTTGCAATGTGTCCAAAAAGAACTGAGTAATCAGTTTGATGATGAAATATCTCACACTTGTCAATGTTTTAGGAGAAGGTGATCATATGGGTTTATTAATTTTTAGACTTCTTTTATTTTTACTAATTTTTAGATCATGAAATGTAGAGCGTCAAAAGATATGCATATGCAAAGTTGGGCTCCTAGGTAGTTTGAATGTGTTTTTCCATACTTAACCAAATCTGCATTAGGAAAGAAAGAGTAGAATGATCATTTTGATGATGTTATACCTTGCATATGTGAAGGTCTCAAGAATAGTTGATCATATGGGTTTATTAAATTTGTAAGATAGATTTTTTGTTCTAAATTTGAGATCATGTACTAAAGTGCGACAAATGTTATGTAGGAGAAATGTTGGTTTCTAAGATATATTTTGACATAGTTGGCTTTGTGACATAACGTTTTGAGAATTTTTTTTAATGGCATTATATCTCATGCATGTAAGGATTCTAGGAGCAGTGTTTCCCATGGTTAGATTCTACTATGTGAGGAGATCATCTGGTCTAATATTGAGATCCTACGTCAAAGCACAAAGAATTTATTTAGGTCTAAAAATGGCTACTCAATAATATAGAAAAGGGCCCCATACTTGGTGATTTCTTCAGGTGTTAAATCTCAAGATAGAACAATGATACGTATTGCTCCAAAGAGTCAGGAAATAATGAGATGAAGATAGTTACATGATGTTTAATGACTAATTAAAGGTATAGGATAAGAATCCAATGATGAATGAGAATTAATACATTTTGATTGAATGGTGATTATTGATCATTAAAGACATGGTTGATCTAGAGATATCGATGGAGCATGTTGAGTCAGCATTATAATATTGCATGAGATGAGGTCAACATAATTGAGGTTTAACCTTAGAGCATTGATGCTTATATGTTAAATATCGATCAATATTGAATGGAGTGTATAATATTTGAGCTGAGAGTTCATGAGATTTAAGCATTGTGTTCAAAGGTTAACTATGATCGTTTGAATTCAAATATGGCCTGGGGGCTCCATTAAACTCAACTCTATATGGCTATATATGGGGTGCCACCATATCCCATATCTATAGACATAGTGATAAGATATATACGAAGGCCAAAGAAACTCTATCTTGTGCCAAAAAAATCTATACCATGGGGCTGGGTGTAGGGGTTAGCGTAGTGAATACCCTTCTATATCAATATAGACTGTGCCTTCTATCTCTATCTATCATAGTGAACCTGAGCCAATTAAACTCTATGGTGGCCTCTCCCAAATCTCTATTTCTTTGCCCCCCCTCTCCCTCTCCCTCTCCCTCTCCCTCTCCCTCTACCTCTCCCTCTATATAGTAGTTATTTCTATGGGCTCGGGGAGGCCGGGGGGGAGGATGCTGAGGGCATTCATGCCCCTCATGCCGACAGCCTCTATTCTATCTAGAGAGCTTGTTCTCTCAGGGAGTCTGAGCCATATCCCCATAGACTTAGGGTAGGACCCTCGCGCCGCCATCTATAGTTCTCTCTTAGGGCATAGATCTAGATAGGCCCTCAACTTCTAGCTATATATAGGGGCAGTCCACCTATCTCTATATCTTGGACCCTCCCTATCTATCTGGGCCTATCTAATCTATATATGGTAGATCCCCATCTATATAGAGAGGGGGGGAGCCCCCCTAGATAGATCTAACCCAGATAGATATATAGGGCTAGTGCCCTCCCTATATCTATCTTATCTTGAGCATAGCCCCCCCTCTCTCTATAGGGTCGGGTCTATCGAGACGTGAGTGTAGCCACCGCCCATAGATAGAGCCCATTAAACTCTATATGGTGGGAACCCCCATCTTGAACCTTTATAGAGAGGGGGGATTGAGAGGGCAGGTCGAGAGGGGGGAGTCGAGAGGGGGGTTTATCGAGACATATGTATATCTAGATGGAGTAGCAAATACTGGGGCATAAGAGTCTATTCTAGTCTAGTCTGGCTGGATCGAATCCCCCCTATGATCGATCTATGATAGATAGATATAGGCAGGGTAGGGTAGGGCATGTTACTCATTTTCTTTTCTCCATGACCTACTAGCAACCCTATATCCATATAGCCGGATCACCCTATATCTATATAGCAAGATGCCATGACTATGGCTATGACTATGACTATAGGGGGGATGGAGGGGACTAAGCACCAATTCAACTCAACTCAACTCAACTTATATGATATGGCCTGGGGGCCCCATTAAACTCAAATCTATATGGCTATATATGAGGTGCCACCATATCCCATATCTATAGACATAGTGATAAGATATATAGGGAGGCCAAAGAAACTCTATCTTGTGCCAAAAAAAATCTATACCGTGGGGGAGGGGTGAGCGTAGTGAATACCCCTCTATATCAATATAGATTGTGCCCTCTATCTCTATCTATCATAGTGAGCCTGAGCCAATTAATCTCTATGGTGGCCTGCCCAAATCTCTATTTCTTTGGCCCCCTCTCCCTCTCCCTCTCCCTCTATATAGTAGATATTTCTAGGGGCTTGGGGAGGCTGGGGGGAGGAGGCCGAGGGCATTCATGCCTCTCATGCTGACAGCCTCTATTCTATCTTAATAGAGAAAAAACCACAACCTTGTATTTTCTCCATATCTTTAGATAGAAATCAAATTCACTAGTGCTATAAAATGAAAAGATGAAGATGACTCCATGACACATATAATGAACCTAATTTAAAGATATAAAAGTGAGTACAGTCAAAGATATTGAGCCTAAAAGTTGACTATGTGTTTGTGCTTAGTCTAAAAGTGACTTGAAAAGGATATTTGAGCTTGTATTGATGTTATTTTGATGTCTCGCAATGAATTAGTTATGTAAACATGTTTTAGACTCCATGAAGATCATTTGTGTGGATTTTACATGTGTGATCAATCTATCTTGATCATGAACAATGCTTAGGTAGTTGACTGTATGTTCAATAATGCTGTTCCTATTTTATAAGGTTCATGTTTAAGTTGTTTGAGCATACACAAAGGTGATCTAAGATGACTGTGATCATTTGAAGATGTCTTACAGGACATAAGGAGTGGACCCATGTATTTGAAAGTTGTCATGTGTTATTATTTTACTCAAGGGCTCATAAGACCTATAAGAGCTACAAGGGTAATATTAAAAGGTGTAGCTACTTAAGGGTAACCCATATATGTTATGAATGACCTGTGAATATTATATTGAGTTGTGTCTTCATTTGAGAGATACGTTAAGGGCTAATTCATGGATAATAGCTTACCAAGATGTTGTTAATCATGAATGCTCTATATATGGTGAAAATAAATGTGATGGTTTCTAGACTTGTAATACTTGGATGAGGGAGGGTGAATATGGAGCTAAATGAAAGAGAAGGTACAAGTTAGTAAGGAGTAGTAGAGAGAGAAGAGGATCAGACATGCTATTTATGAACAAGGATTTGAAGGTGATCACATAGGTCATTAGACCTAATAACCCTAGAGGAATTAGAATGTGTGAGTACTCACAAAAGCCTATTTGAGAGAGGCTTGTTTTATGATATTTGTGGAGTGAGTGAGGGGTAAAGTACAATAGGAATGAGTTGATAAGTAGATCAGTTTGATGAATATTTATATGGCCTATTAGTCATAAGTTTTTTGGCAAAATAGTGCTCTAATTGTTTGAGTGTGAGTGAAGGTAAGGTTAAGTCTTTGTAAACTTGGTCATTGATCTGAGTGATAGATTAGTGTGTGGACTGTGTGTACAACCATCTGGTCATGTTGTCTAAGATGTGATAGATTTATTGGTATGAAATATGCATTGATTATGTAGAGTTGAAGAGTGTGGTGAGTTGGGATATATAATGCGTCATAATTAATCTTTGTGTATTGGTTCAATTATGTAATGTACATTGGCCAATAAGGAGTGTTGTGTGACCCAAAAGGTGGCTTTGGATACATTGAGATATTAATAATCATAATTTCATCATTTGGTGTTGAAGACATTAGTTCAAAGATGGATGTGTGAATAGGTGTTATTATGTCAGCTTAGCATCTAAGGTAGTTTTAGCCTCTTTACAAGGTCAAACTTGCTAAAAGGTCTAGTTGTTGTTGCAGTTTAGCTAGATAGGTGTGGTAGCATCTTGTGGGATTGAAGTCTCACAAAATAGGGATTACAGTTCTTTGATCATTCGTAGATGGTCCTAATTGGATTTTTTTTTATTATAGTTAAGTAGTCCAATTATAGGTTCTAGTGTGTTGTTTCCCTAAGAGGGTTTCCCACATATGCAATGTGTTATGTGCTTCATCTTAGATTCCATTTCTTGTACATTACTATGAATGATGTCTAAGATTAATGAATGCTTAAGGTAATTAATTAAGGACTTGTAAATATTAGAATTGCATTTGGATAATTTTGACTCACTGATTCACCCCCCTTTAGTGATTGTACCTTAGCAATTGGTATCAAAGTGGGTCCTTTGGAAGAAACTTAATATCTTGAAGGAGATTTTGAGTGGTACAAAGATGGATAAAAAGTTGAGGAAAGAAAATCTTGAGTTGAGATCAATGGTCAAAAGTCTTGAAGGATATATTAGTCATATTGAATAGCAAGCATGTAGGATGATGGATGATGTGGTTAAAGAAGCTAAGAAGGATAAGGTGAGTAACCAAGTTCATAGAAAGATAGAGGCTACATTTTCAAACATGAAATAAATAAAGGTTGAAATGGATTCGTATAAGGATGAGCATGAACAATTTATTGTCATGATAAGCAAGCTTGAATAAAATCAAAAGATGTCAGATCAGGTCAGATTCATAAAACAAGGTCTGTTACACAACCAAATGCTTCAAGGTATGATAGTTTATTTCATGGTCAATGTTATACATGCAATAAGTATGGTAATAGTTATAAGGAATGTAAAAGGAAGTCATTCAATAATGTGTCCTCATAGATCCTTGAAAGAAGAGATAATTGGTCTTAGAGAAATCATAACTCAGATCAGTCAAGATGTATGTTGAATAATGTTACTTATTTCTATTGCCATAAGAGTGGATATATTTCTATATTCTATCTAAATGGTGTTAAGAAGTATTCAAAGTATGTAAAAAGAAATAGAGCTCTTAAAAGGTCTAATAAAGGATAAATTTAGGTATGGAAACCAAAGTTTACCATTTCCAATTATTTTACTCATATGAATGATAAGAAAGTTGCTCTAGAAGGTTATATCATATATCAATCTAAACTTCAAGCTCAAGTTGCTAATATAGCTGCAGAAGACAAAAGAGTATAGCTATTATATGCAGACCTGAGGTAGTAAAGACTAGGAAGACTAAACCTATTGAGTCCAAGACTCTTGATGGATTATTTTCCAAAGTGGAAAAACAAGCATAGTTGAAGGAGAGTCAATAATTATTATTGATAACATTTATTGATAAATCTAAAGAAAAGAATAAAGTGAAGGATTCAATTAAAGTTAAGGATTCAGTTGAAGTCAAATAGGAATAAAAGTCATAGAAAGACATGGAGATATGTGAGTCTCTGGAGTTTTGGGACTTTTAATGTCTTTGTGTCAAAGGGGTGTCTCCATCTAGGATTCAAGGAGACACTTGTTAGTCATAGGAAGCTTGGTGGCCGCCAGATATTATTATTTATGCATTTATTTTATATATCTATCTACTGGAGAAAAAAAGTTTTTGAAGAACCTCAGAGGTCCTATCCTGATAAAGAAATAACTTGTTGATCATATTTTGGATGTACTGGTATAATGTTGAGTTTCAAATATCTATCTACATATCATTTTGTGGTAGATTCTAGTTATGTATTCCATGGAAGTTCATAGTGTTCTGAAGATGAGGTATCTCTATATGTGTATTGACTATGATTGGATAGTAGTTAAAGACTTGTTGAAGATGTTATGTTCCTAATGAAGTATGAAGTTAGGGGAAGTTTTATAATTGGTCAGGTCTTAGGATCAGAGGATTGAGTAGTTGAATCTGACTAAGAATCCATTGAAAATCAAGTTTATGTGCTCATGATGATAATGCCAATCAGAGATGGTCTTTGGATAAGGAGGAGTAACAAGAACATGAGTTTGCTCCAGAGGTTTGTGAAGGAGTTATAGTACATGATCAATATGGATGGTTCTAGATGACATAATAAGTTTGATGCAATGTAAAGAAGTGTTTGGTTCTCAAAAAGGTCTTTTCATTTCCTTGTGATGTTCTCTAAGTGATTTTGTGGTTTAAATTTATGTTTTATACTAATTGAATATTTTTAGTGCTCTTGGTTTTCTAAGTTTTTGGTTTGAAGGCAAGAAGGCCTAAAATGGGTTATAGGAAGTCTATGTTCTCAAAGGTGTGAATGCTCAAATCATGTTGCAAAAGTGTGTGATGGGTGTCTCTAGGTGTGTAAAAAGCTTCAGAGGTACAAGTTGACCATAACGAGGTTTTGTTGATGTTGTTTAATTTTGAGATTCTAGGGTTCTAATTTATGTTATAAAAGTGGTCTAACCTGATAATTAAGCTTTATAGATAATTTAAGGTTTGTGGTTCTCAAGTTATTTTAGGTTTTGTCAGATTGGAGACCTAATTGGATAGTCGGTTTGTGAAGAATGTATGTTGCAGTAGATGAGATTGTTGATGAAACTTGGTGTGCTTAAGTAGGAATAATATAGGTTTTTAAATATAAAAATTTAGTTCTTAAAGATATGTCTACTAAAAATTATGGGCTCTGCAAGTTCGAGGTAAGGCTATAAGGAAGCTGGATAGGCCTAGTTTGAATAAAAATGATTTTTAATCAGTTTTTCTAAAATAGAAACATATTTGTGTTTGAAGGTGAGTTATAAATTTAGTTTAAATCATGTTTCTTTTTTT
Source organism: Torreya grandis (assembly GCA_037957365.1). Lineage (NCBI taxonomy): Eukaryota > Viridiplantae > Streptophyta > Pinopsida > Cupressales > Taxaceae > Torreya > Torreya grandis. Next base: position 8,782,488 of record JARHVA010000025.1, on the reverse strand, counting down.
TTATTGGCATGAATTTTTGTTGATGGTTCTTGTGGTAGCTTGAGATAGAAGGCCAGTTAGCCAGTATGATGGTTCTTTATGCTGTGTGGAGATTTTAATTTGCTCAGATGGTGTAATTAACTAGACTTTTTAGGGGGAATCCGTCATAGATGTTTATTTCTTTGTTCCATTATATTTTTGTGGTTTTGTGTGTTTTTTATTCATTGGTTGCATTGCTTGATTGAAGAGAGTGTTGGCATGGAGCAAGAGGATGTTGTTAAGGCAAGAAGAGGTAGGATCAAGGTAATGGGGAGTTTTATCATCATTATAAGAGGTTATTTTATTATTTTATAGTATTTTAAGTTCCTTAGGATCATTTTTTTCTCACTTTGTCATTTTGTTAGTGGGAGAGAAAGTTCTTGTTGGGGAGAACGTTTTTATTATGGGAGTGCTTTAAAGAGAGATAAGGTGAGTAGTATAATTTTATATATAATGGGTGTTGACATTAATGACAAAGGGTGAGATTTTTGGAGAGTTATCATGATAATGTCATGGTGGTGTCATAAATTTGCTCTGATAAGTGGATGAATCTCCTTGATAGTCTATATGATAATAATAAAGTGCGTAGTATGATTGTTCTAGTATGCTTGATGTTGGCTTAGTTGATCTTTAGAGTATGGTGATTGTAACATGTGAAACAGGTCCCTAAGATGTTATCTATGATTTCTCAGCTTATCTACATGAGTCTAATTCATTTGGTTTATCATAGTTTTCATCTAGAATCATTGGGTATAGTAGTAGAAAATCAAAATTGGAAAGTGGATGTCATTACCATTGCCACATGTGAAAAAGTCAAGTGGAGTTGGTCATTTGGTTATGATCACAATAGTCCCTAGTTGATATGCACCATATCTCAAGTCATGCATCAAAGTGTGATCAAACATATGATGGTGCAAGGTTGGATTCTCAATCATAATTCATTGTTTTCCCATACTTAGCTAAATTTGCAATGTGGCCAGAAAGAACCAAGAAATTAGTTTGATGATTAAATATATCGCACATGTGGACATTTATGGAGAAGGTGATCATATGGGTTTGTTCATTTTTGGACTTAATTTATTTAAACTAATATTCAGATCATACAATATAGAACATCAAAAGATATGCATTTACAAAGTTGGGATCTTAGATAGTTTGACTATGTTTTTCTATACTTAGCCAAATTTGCATAAGGAAAGAAAAAGACGAGTGAGCATTTTAATAATTTTATATATTACACATGTAAATGTGTCAAGAGAAACTGATCATATGGGTTTTTTTAATTTTGAGCATAAATTCTTTGCACTAAATTTGAGATCATGCGCTAAAGAATCAAAAAAGTTATGTAGGAGCAGAGTTAGTCTCCTAGACATATTTTGACATAGTTGGCTCTATAATAGGATTTTTTGTGAAGGATTTTTAATAGAATTAACTTTCATATGTATGAGGATTCTAGGAGTAGTGTGTCACATGGTTTGTTTCTCCTATATGAAGAGATCATCTTATCTAAGTTTGACATCCTACATCAAAGTACATAAGAAGTTACTGAGGTGCAAAAATGGCTACTCAGGCATATTGAAATGGTCCCCTTAGTCATTTATGCAAGTGTTAAAGCTTGATCAAGATTGATGGTGTGTATTACTCCAAGGAGTTAGAAAGCAACAAGATCATGATAGGTGCATGATGTTTAATGACTAAGCAAAGGTAAAGGATAAAGATCCAACGATGAGCAAGAATTCATATAGTTTGATCAAATGGTGAATATTGATCATTAAAGACCTGGTGGGTCCATATATATTTATAGAGCACGTGGATTCAAAACTATAAGATTACATGAGATGAGGTAAATGTAACTAAGGTTTAACATCTAAGCATTGGCACTTATGTGTTAAAGATCGATTAAGATCGAACATAGTGTATTTAATCTAATTTTAGGATTTTCAAGATTCAAGTATTGGGTGTGAAGGTTAACTATGAGTATTTGATTTCAATAATTTGAATTTAATAGAGAAAAAACTAGAACTCTTTATTTTTTCCATATCTTTTGAAAGAAGTCAAATTTTCTAGTGTTTTAAAAAGAAAAGATGAAGAGGACTTCATGGTTAATCTAATGAACCTAACTTGAAGATCTGGACATGAGTAAAGTTAAAGATATTAAGCCTAAAAGTTGAATTTGTTTTCTTGTTTATTCTTCAAGTGACCCAAGAAGGATATTCAATCTTGTATTGATGTCTCATAATTAATTAACTATTGGATCATTTTGTAGACTCCATAATGATGATTCATTTGGATTTTGAAGGTGTGATCAACCTATCTTGATCATGAATAATTCTGAAGAAGTTGATTATATATAAATTCCTATGTATAAATTCTATGTTTGAGTTGTTTGATCATATGAAAATTTGAGTGAAGATGACTGTGATCATTTGAGGATGTCTTAGGTTACATAAGGAATGGACTCATGTATTATAAAGTAGTCTTATGTTATTTTTTTGCTCGAGCGTGAGCTAAATGGGTAGATAAGTCATTGTGAGACCTATAAGAGTTACAAGGGCCTTATTAAAAGGTGTAGTTACTTAAGGGTGACCATATATGCTATATATAACCTATCAAGATTATATTGAGCTATGTTTTCATGTGTGAAATCCAAGTTGAGGATGCATGATGAGGTTGCATCTCTCTGAGAAATTGCTCAATTGGAAGTGGTTACCATTAGCTTTCTCATGGCTTTAGATAAACAAACCACAGAAAGACAAAGAAGAAGCTAAGTGCACCACAATTAGGAATCTTCATGTATTAAACAAGAAGGTCACCATTTATAAAATTCTAATGTCTAGAGAGCTACGGACTCATCACGCATCTTTAATTTGAGCACCATTTCTTCACGTACTCTATTTTAAAGATTATATGTGGTCTTTAATTTTAGTTTTAATTATTTTCTTCAAAGTCTTAAAGTGTAAAATATCTTAAATTATGATTCAAATTTTGCTAACTTTTTTCTTCACTGTTCATTTGATTTTGGATCTTAAATTATGATTCAAATTTTACTGCCTTTTTTTCTTCGCTGTTCATTTGATTTTCTTCCAATCAATTTTAGAATAAAACATATTTTCAAACTTTAGAGTGACTTCTTTAAAAATTTAATAATATTTCCTTCCATGGATGTTTTCTCTTCACTATTAAAAATGTAAGATATAATATTTTAAATTTTATTTTATCTTTTCTTTAGTTTTAATTTTATTTTATTTCAATTAACTTTAAAATAAAATATCTCTTCAAATTTCAGAGTGACCCTTCTAAAAATTTATTAAATTCTTTCCCTATTACTATTAAATATTTTATTATATTTAATTGTGATTAGATTTTTTTGTTTCTAAAATTTATATTTATATCAATATGACATTAAATTTTTATATTAGAATTACAAATATTCTAATTCTTTAAAGGTCATTATATATATAAATATAAAATCTAATTTTGTAAATACTAGTTGAAAAAGAAACATTTTGTGTTTAATACTTACATCTTTAACAAATTTTTAGATATCCACCCCTTTTAAAATTAGAGAATATGAATAATTTGTCTAAAAAATAAATGCATATCAAATCATATGTTTAAAAAATAGTAAAAATCGAATTTATTCTTTACAGATTTTTATGTTTTAATATATAAAATCTTTCATGGAATAAGTTTAGACTTTAAGAAAATAAAAATAAAAATTAAGTGCTTAAAAAATTAGACTAATTCACATTCATTTGCCAGAATCTCATTAAATTAATTTCAATTTTATAATGGATTCAAACTTGACACACAATTATATTTTTAAATGCATCATTTTTTTTTCTATTATATTAATGCATTCAAATGAATTGAAAATTATTAAATTAATTATCATCATATATAATGAAATAGATAAAATTGAAATACAAAAACATAAAAGTGATGTATTTTTGTGGTTAATGTTATATAAGACTTATTATTAAAACATGATCAGAAAAATATAAAATTGAAGTGAAAATAATTACAAACTTAAATTTTGAACTAGACAAGATAGATATTGTACTATAAAATATATTCCAAATTATATTTGAACAAACCTTCAATCAAAAAAATTCAAAATTGGAATCTAACTTTTAAGATTTTTTTGCATGATATTTTCTTTCATTTTCTTACCCTGATGTCTCACATTACAACACCCATGCATCATAAATATATGGTGCTTTCTACCCTATATTATAAGGAAAATAATGCGCATTTAAAATCGTATGATCTAATTATAGATGTTATGTGGCCTCTAATTTGAGGTTTTATTGTTTGTTCTAGTCTTAAAGCGTAAAACATCTTTACATATGGTTCAAATTTTGCTACATGTTTTCTTCACTATTTTTTTTTTCTTCCAATAAATTTTAGAATAAAACATCTTTTCAAACTTTAGAATAACTCTTGTAAAAATGTAATATTATTATTTTTTAATTATATATAAAGTATTTAAAAATTTGCTACATTTTTTCCACTGTAAAAATGTTAGAATATTCTTTCACATATTATTATAGAATATTTCAAATTTTATTTTGATATTTTTTTTCACTGTTCATTTTATTTTGTTTCAATTAATTTTAAAATAAAATATTTATTCATACATTAAAATAAACCCTATATAAATAAATAATATTCCATTATTTATTATTATGATTATAAGATATTTTATTTTATTTTATTTATTTGTGATTAAATTAATTTTTTTCTAAAATTTATATTTATATAAATGTGACAATAACTTTATTTATGCAAAACTAGTTATCTTCTAGTTCATTAAATCATATGAAGTTGTTTTTTTAAATCTAATTTTGTAAATGTTTGTTTTAAAAAAATATATATCTTTTTATTTGTATTTAAATATTACTTTTCTAAGAACTCTTTAGATATCAACCTGACCTTTTTAAATTAGAAAATATGGATATTTTATTTTAAAAAATAAATACACACCAAATCATATTTTTTAAAACCAATTAAGCTCAACTATATCTTTAACACATTTTTAAGTCTTAATATACAAAATATTTCTTGAAATAATAAAAAAAAATTAAGTACTTAAAAAAATAAACTAGTTTACATTTTCACATCTTTTTGAAGAATCTCATTAACTTGTTTTTAACTCTAACATGAATTCAATCTTTGACATAAAATTATATTTTTATATCTATGAAAACTTTTTGTGATAAATTTGTGTGTACAATGTTGTATAAGACACATCATTAAATCATGATCCTAAAAATGTAAAATTGAAGCTAAAATGATTGCAAACTAGAAATTTTGAACTAGATAAAGATAGATATTACACCATAAAATTTGTTCCAAATTAAATTTGAATAAAACCTTCAATTAAAAATATCCAAAATTTGAATTTGACTTTTAATATTTGTTCACATTATATTTCATTTCATTTAATTACCCTTAGATCTCACATTACAACACCTATGCATTGGAAATATGATTCTTTCTACCTTTTATTATAAGAAAAGTAATGTGAATTTAGGATCATTACTCTATTGGATGTTTCTAGTTTATTAGGTCCCTAGGTGGTAAAAAAAGATGTCTAAAAGTAATAAATTTCATAACAAGAATACATTTATAATATGCAAAAAATTATGATCCATTGTAAATGATATAAATAAAATAATCAAAAATCTTGGTGTGTGTGAATGACATTTTTTTTAATAGTTGACATTCAATTTCCTATTTCCTATTATTAGCATATGTGTTGACACCCAATGGCTAAAATCATGCCTCCACTATATAAATTGTATAGTTTATTACTAACAAACTATTGGGACCATAACAAACAATCTAGATAATGGGATAAGGGACTCTGAAATATGATATAAAAACTAATCTATGTAACTAAATAAAGACTTTATGCTCCATAAGTCATCGAGCTAACTGATATCATTTGATACAATTAAAATTAACTTTGTACAGATGGTATTGAATGCTAAAACTACTTTACATAGATTGAAATCCATCACGACATTCTAGGACACTAAAATTTCCCCCACTTTGAAAAACATCAAATAGTGTTCATTAACCAACAAAACATGTCTAACATGCCTATATAAATGAATCTATGCATAGTAATCACTTCAATTACTTGGTTGTTGTAATAATCATTCTTTTGATAATTTAACCCCAAGACAGAATAAGATTTTTGTGTGATGAAGAAAATATAATTATTTACCCTTACGTACAATGAAAATTAAAATCCCTTGGGTCTATCCATTGTAAAAATTCATTATAAATTAAAATTTTATTCATAAGATTATATCATCAAACTTTTTTTTCATAGTTTTAAATTGATTGCAATTTTCTGATTTTCAAATTTTTAACATGTAAGAGATGTAATACATGTTATAATTTGGGTTTAAACTATAAAATATATAAATTTCCATTAATTATATTTGATAATTATAAATCATATTAATATTTTTTACATAGAAATTAGTTTTTAAAAAGAAGATTTTCATCCAAAATTTACACTTGTTTTCTCTACAATGATAATATATACTCTTGTTATTTTCATTAGTGATGTTATCTATATGATAGTGGTGGATCTTGCACTACCTTTTTTTGGAGAGTCTCTCTTTTTTTATTATTTATTACTTCTTATGTTAAAATTTTGAGATTGTATATAATTGTATAATGGTTCATGGTAGTGAAAATATTTTCACCATATTTCTTAAGATCATTTAATTTATATATTATTCTAGTGTGTATTTTATTTAATTTATATGTGTGTGTGTGTTTATATATATATATATATATATATATATATATATATATATATATATATATATACATACATACATATATATACATACATATATATGTGTATATATATATGTGTGTATATGTGTGTATATGTATATATATATATATATATATGTATATGTATATATGTATATGTATATATATATATGTATATATATATATATATATGTATATATATATATGTATATATATATATATATGTATATATATATATGTATATATATATATATATGTATATATATATATATGTATATATATATATGTATATATATATATGTATATATATATGTATATATATATATGTATATATATATATATATATATATATATATATATAGAAGTTAAAATAGAAAGAATTATATACTATTATTTGGTGATATCATTGGAAAAATAAAAATAACACTTCCAAATATAAAAAAATTTAACGAGATTAGACTACTTTAAAAAATCTATGTTGCTTTATCATGTTTATTCCAATAAAATTTGTATCAATTTAAATTCACGAAGCTCATATTCATAGCCTAATTTAGCCTCTTCCATATGTTGCATTAGCCTAATTTAAATTTTGTAACAAAATAGAGATTATAATACTCAATAATATTTACATATTAAAGCTAGGGACTGGTCATTATGTAACCCTTTCTAATATTTCCTTTCATGTTATTAATATTTCAATTTATATATTACAACTAATTCATAATTTAATCATTAAAATCAAACTAGTTTGAAATTGTATAGTTTTAAAAATTTTGTATCTAATAACTTGTTATTAGACTACTAATGATTAAAATATTAAATTAAAATATAATTTAATGCAACTTTGTATTGCTTAATACACACCAAAATGAAAATAATTACTTCCATGTTTATGATCAAGGATGGAATTTACCAAAATTTGAAAGTAATTAATTAGTTTCATTTAAATGACGTACTCTTTTTATTTTATTTTTTAAAATATAAATGTTTATAAGATAGTATAAATTTACATAGTTAAAATGTCATTTTATAAAATAAATGTACCAATGATATTTCCATCTTAATTATGTAAGATTATGTTAAAAATATTATAAGTAGTTTGTAGATACTACTATTACGTGTTATTTATATCTATGAATCTTAGTGACTTTCATCTCAATTGTAATGATTGACAATATTAATTTTTTTTATCTGATCTATATCCCTCTATTTATATGTACAGTAGAATATTTCATATGGTGTAGAGTTCCATGCCTGAGCCAAACCTCACCTAGTTTGCTTAGTTACTACTTTATCAAAGAGTAAATTAATGGATCCACCTTATACATATGTGTGAAATTATATAGATTTATTATTTAGTTTTCATAGATTAAAATAAAATAAACTCTATTTGATATAAAAATCCATAAATTCTATATTAGAGTGATTTTAAAATTATATAAGTGGTGTCTTTCATTGAATATCCTTTTACATTTTTTTTATCTAATTGGTTTTAGAGCCATTTTATTAGGTTTAACATAGTTAACATTATTATAGTTTTTGTCTGTTTAGTTTTATACTTGAATAAGTTGACACATGGTGCACTCTCTCTATTTTTAAAGGCATCATTTGGTATTTGACCCCTACATTTATTGATATTTCATATTTTTAAATTATGTATTTGGTAATTGAAATAGTTTAATTAAGGGTACGTAATGCATCAACATATGTGAAATGTTAATGGAAATTTTACATGTATATTCTGTGGATTTTTTTGTCCATCATTGAAAGATAATACCATTGCCAATCACCATCACCACCCAAATCAGCTTGAAAATTTCATCATTTGCTTGTTCTATATGGCCTTGACCTTTCCCACTATGTCACCATTACTTAAGTTCACTATAAAATATAATAATTATTCACTACAAAATGTAATACCATACCATATGAATAAATAGGCAACCTCATTTTCCACATGACTATTTATTTACATGATTCTGATTTAAAAATCCCTATTTAACAAAATAGAGAGATGCATATCTTTTTACATTACTTGCATCTTTAGAGTAACTCCTACTATTAATCTTTTATTATTTTTGTCTAATAATACAACAATGGAAAATGAAGAATTCAATGTGTGTAGTATAATAGCATATAAATCATATTCAGTTATATAAATTATCCCCATAAATAAATTATATTCAATTATAACAATGAAATTAATTATGATATATTATAAAAACATATATCAACTTAGCTTTAATAATACTTATGATATAGTATAAAATAAATGTTCAAATGTTGAAATGGTCATTAATAATACTTTTTAAGTAGTTACATTGTGAAAATAAATGAGATGATAAAGAGAGTGATTATATATTTAGTTTTTATTAATTTATTTGCATTAGAAAATTATCATGATGATGTTATGGAGACGCTCTGGTGAGTGGATGAAGAGCCTTGATAGTCTATGTGATAATTACAAAGTGTGAAATACGCTTGTCCTAGTATGCTTGATGTTGGCTTAGTCAATATTTAGTGTTTGACCAATCAGAAGTGTTCAAGGTTGATTATTATGATTTAATCATGTGTAAGAGGTCCCTAAGATGATATCTATTCTTTATGAGATTGTGTGCATGCATCTACAGATGTGAATGCATCAGCCATATGGATTTCCATGATTCATTAGGCTATCCTAGTCTCTGACATCTATGTCAGACCAAGGGTACTAATAATTATGATAAATAGGTTCTAATTATTCAAGTTCTCTTGGGCTCTAACATCACATTCAGGCCAAGGAGATTGACCACTATGCCTTTAGTTATTGTGGCACTTCCTATTTGGATTGGGCTCTCTTGCACTCTAACATCTCTATCATCATTGGGAGACTAATAGTCTAATTTCAAGGAGATATGATTGGTTGGAGTCTTGATGCGTGACAAGTGGAATATTTTGATAGGTTCCTCATCTAATAATTTTAACAGCATGTCATCTTGGGAGTTTAAAACTAAGACTAACACTATTTACATGTTGTGTATTGATAAGTTCCCATCTTCTAATGTTCTCTAGAAAATTTAATGCCCTAAGACTATTTATGGTTTCTTTTCTACTTCAGATCATTCCATCAGTATACTTATTTATGGGTCTTGATATTTATATGTACATATCTATATTCATGAGTAATAAAAATTATGCCATGGGGTAACATCCCACTAGCTCTTTAGTCGAGAGCACTACTCCCTATATGTTCCTCTTTGAGATTATTCATCTTCAAGATGATGCCACATGGAAAAATCTTGCTTTCCCACTAACCCAGCACTAACCATACTCCAAACCATGCTAACACCACTCCCAAGTAATGGGATGGTGACACATCACTTCTTTTGAACCATTTATTAAGATCATAAAAATTGACTTAAGATAAAATACAAAGTAAAGGGCCCCAAACTCAAAGGCATAATCCTTTTGGTCATTGACCTACTTAGATAAATGGAATATGGAGGCATTGGGGTATTAACCCCAATAACTTAGTCCATCTAAACTTACATTCTCCTAGACACTACCAATTGGCAGTTCTATAGAATTTTGGGTTATTATAAGCTTTACCATCCAGATAATCATTTAGGATGTTAGGATGATGCCATGTGGCATTATCCAACCAAATTTTAAAAATATCAAAATTTAGCCAAGGTAAAAGATGAAAGAAAACTTAGACTTTGAAGATTAATATAAAAATAATAACGAAAGTGCATAGGTCTTCGAGATTTCTTCTCACATTATAGCTTTGATCAAACCAAAACACTTGTTGAAGATCTACATAATTAAAGTGATATCCCTAAACATTTGAAAACTTTGTTCACAACATTTTCCCTAACAACTTTGTAAATTATCCAAAGAAAAAATATGAGGACAATTCTTTCAAGCCTTTGGCATTTTTGTTTATGACTTGATCCAAACAATTTCACTAAATTTTTATGCCAAATATTTTTTCTGAAGACCTAAAGACTTCAATAAAAACACTAAGTCTTCGAACCTTTTATTTTATGTAGAAGATCCAATAGTTCTCATTCTCAAAAATCTTCTAATAAACTTATTTAATGAAGGCATGAAGGCTGACTTCATTTGAAATTACACTAAGTCTTAGCCCTTATCTGAATAAATTCACTGCACAACATGTGAACAAGGGACTCAAGGTTGGTTCCAGGCTGAAAGGTTGGTTCCAAAATACTAAGGCATGAAAGCTTTTGACCAAGCTAAGATTTCAAGATAACTACGATTAGCATAGAAGATCAAGACTAAACAACTTTATCGACTTTTTTAAAATTTCTAGATGAAGGAAATTTTTAAACATGGATTCACTCCTGTATAGGGTCTAAAGGATTCTTCCACAATCATCCAACTGATCCTTAATGACACAACATACTAATTAACTAACTATATTGTTATTCAAAATAATAATCCAAAGCTTTAATAAGCATGCTATACTCATTATTACACAAACTCTAGTTAGAGAAATTTAAACCATGATATTTAAGAGGAGAGATAAGATCTTAATAAGGAACTACTCTCACTAAGATTAAAATCAATTGAATCCACCTCCTTTTATCAGAAATAACATAAGACAAAAAGGATCTTTCCTTTGCATGAAAACTCATTCTCAAGGGTTTACATAAACTTGATCATAACTAGAGTACTTTTAATGGTTAGCTCATTAACAATCTATATTTTTATTTCTAATAACAATCTCATAGATTTTTATTTAAGTTTCATACATTTTTAGATAAGCTCAATTCCCTTAACTCATCACATCTAGATCAAAAGAGATGGTCAATGCTTAAAAGGCCAATTAGATTTAGGCCAGCTAAGTATAATCCATATTATGAATGGGTTATCCTAAAGAGATTCATAAAAGAAGCACAACTCATATATTAATATTCTAAATCATTGGCATTATATATCACAGTCCTCAACATAAGAATTATTCTTCATAGATATATACATATGGTTCATTTAAGGTAATACCATTACAAGAAACTCAAGATTTAATGCACAAATCAACCATAAAATCTTTAACTAAAGATATAATAAATTAAGGTCATTAACCTGGCCAAATTTAATCATGAATATAAAATAATCCAAAAGGATTCCATTTTCAACAAGGATCCATATCAAGATCTTTTAATCATATATACTAGGTTGACTTTAAAATGGTCCTCTACAATAATAACTAGGCCCAGTTATGTTGTGACGTCAGTCAGACCACAGTGATTAAGATCGACGCCCCCCATATATATAGATAATCTATAGGGGGAGATCTATTTTCTCCCAGCCCTAGCCTAAAGATGAGATGACACAGCGCAGATCGATAGATAGAATAGATTGAAGGACCCCCTATTCCTGGTCTATCTCTTTAGTTTAGTCCGTGGGGAGAGTTTGTATATACTCACGCCCACCCCACTAGAATCACTCCTTCTCAATGTTCTATTTGATAACCAGAGAATTCAAATGCATGTTCGATCACCATTCAACTAGTAAAATTAATAATAATGGGGGTTCACATTCTTCCCATAATAAATTATTGATACATAAATACAATAAGTTTAACTAAGAATAATCAATACTTGGGTTCTAGATAGATATGTAAAGCAACAAAGAACAAGAAGTCAATAGTTTAAGGCAATATCCTCTTTGATCCAAGTGAAACATTAGTGAACCAAAGGTGGGCTCACACCTTTTGCCATAATCAAGAAACTACTCTAGGCACCCTTGAGTAGGACTCCCAACTCCAAGAATGTTCACATCATAGTGGATAACTACTCATAAGGTGACAAAACAAAGGCAAACAGTAATCAAGATGTCTTGGGTTCAAAGAGATAACTAATCATAAGGTGACAAACCAAACATATATAATTCAAGAGGTTTCCAACCTTAAATCTATTTACATAATCATAAAATCATAATAAGGCATACAACCAATGGGATATAATTTATATAAGTAGTAATGGGAGGGCTTAGGCAATCTACCATCATGTTCTACATGAGAGGCATAACCATTATTCCATCATGAATAATGTGACCTTTATGCACATTAAAATTATTACATGACGAAATCATAATTTACATGTAAACATAAGTACCACAATTAGATCTATCATGGAGGAATATCTCATCTCCGAACCCTGACACAAGGGTAATAACACTATGGGGTGATTCAACCATAGATAAAATAAATAAAGGGAGGAAGTAAACTAAGTGATCTTACTCCTTTTGAACAAAATATATAAATAAATAATCACACAAACTTCATTTAGTCAATCAACATGATATTCCAGTCAATAAGATACCTACCAAATGATCTAGGCCCTTCCATAGATCTTTTCTATAGATCTTTTCTATAGGTTTCTACCAACTGAGGCTCTCCTCCTAGATCTCTTTTTTGGTTCTCAAGTTGGTCAAAAATACAAATATTTTCAACCCAAAACATCAATAAAATTTTCTTAAAGATCCACCCTCATCAAATAGGTGTTTTCCCTTCCTTCGAACCTAATCAAAACATGACATGTGTCTGTTGTTTCCTTGGATCGACCAACCGCTCTTCTTGCCATCCCATGCCTTCATAATGTATGATCTTGTGACAACCCCTAATGGTGCATGATATATATTACAAATATCTATGGTTTATCCTAAGATCAATCCACCTCCTCTCATTAGTTCAAGGCAGTGGCCAATGAATGTATAGGATTCTAAGTTACAACAAGACAAAGTAGACATTGCTCCACTTCTTCTCATGCATTAAAGTTCACAAGATTGAAGGTGGTTTGACCAACCTATCAAAGATTATAATTAAATATTAAATATAAGGATGAAAGTTATATAGTCATTCAATTAATATCAAATAAGGTTTATTACAAGATTAATGTTAGCGGTGGGATTACACATGATGTATTAATTCCTGACATAGTCCTTTTTACCTTCATTGGCAATGGCTTGTTCCTGCACACTTATTTCACCCATGAATATACTATCCTAATAACCAAATATTATAATCATAGGATGCTAGATAATTAAATATAAACCAACATAATAATCTTAGCAATAAATTCACAAGGTCATGAAGTGATATTCATGTAGCACTTAATGCATGTATAATTTCAATTGTAACATAAGGCAATAATTTAAGCACTGATTAGATAACTCTTACCATATACATGATCTGATCACCTTGTAATCAACAACATCATGGTAGTATCATCATTGATTTTCATAATTTCCTTGTTTTCCCATGAGGGGCCTTACACATGTACACACAAGTAGCTCCAACTTATATGCAATGTTGTCAAATTTTTTAAGATATGATAAGGATTGTAATACTTAGAATAAATTGTATTACCATTTTTTTTGCTTTAAGAACATTTTAGTGTATGGATATAAGATAAAAAATACCTAATCATCCACATAAAAATTCCTCTCACTCTGATTTTGATCCTCTTGTTGCTTGATTCATTTATGTGTCATTACCAAATCTTCTCTTAGACTAGCTGATATATTTTGCTAGTGTTGAAGGTATTACTCAATATCTCAATCCTTTGGTTTTACCCTCAATGATGAGGTTATGAATGGGGTTTGATACACATATAATTCCACAAATAATTTATTTTTTATTATGTATGAAAGGAAGGTGTTATACCACCATAAGTTATTGTCCATACACAATTTTTATAACTTGAGAGTGATAAGAAAAATAAGTTATTGTCCATACACTAATAAAATTGGTGAGGATCTTAAGGCTTGCTTGATTCTTATCCTATCAGCTCAAAGTGCAAATTTAAGGAGCTTATGCCAAGTCTTAGGTTTGTCTACAATAGACTTCTTGATAGCCTTCATTAGGTTCTTATTGGTAGATTTAGAGACTCCATTCCCTTAGGGATAATGGCTGGATGCAAAATTAAGAGTGATGCCATTATCATAAGACCATTCAGTCATCTCTATAGATTAAAAATGCAGACCCATTGCCACACACAAGAAAGACTAGAGTTCTAAACCTAGTATAGATGTTTTCCTCGAGGAAGTTGATCACTTCTTCAATCCTAAGTTATTTAATGGTTATAGTTTTAGTCTACCTCATACAATAGTCTATGGTAATTGGGGTTGTTCACCCTAACAAAGTCTAACCCCCATTGAGCAAAGGGTATGTCAACTCGGATTGGTTACAGAGGCATTGCTTCCTTCGGATCCTTAATGCTAAAAATCTAACATGAGCGGCACTCCCTCACATGTTTGTGAGCATCCTTAAAAATAATATTTGGCGAAAATTGTTTGTGAGCATCCTTAAAAATAATATTTGGCAAAAATTATCTACCTCTAAGAATTTTTTGAGCTATGTTCCTCCCAGATAGATGTCCACTTCCCAGATTTTCCTGAAAGGTGCTCACGATCTGGGTGGTTTCTTCTTGCGAGACACATAAAATAAACCCATTCAAAATTTCTCATATATAAAACCCCATCCTTGATCAAGTAGTGTCTTGCCTTTAACCTTAGGGCCCTATTTTGCTCCCTAGATAATCTTCTAGTACAAATACCATTAATTAGAAAATGTATGATTGAATCATACCACTCACTATCTTGAAGGATTTGTTGATCCACTTGCATAATAATTAACCTAGGGTTAGTATTGACAATCATTTGGACCAAACTTTGGCATCTTATCAATTTTTTTATTTTCATTTCCAAGTCATACTTCTACAAAATTGACATCCATTTACCTCTACATTCTCCCAATTCATTCTAACTTAGAATAGTTTGGTGGTAGGGTCTGGTAAGATACCATACACCTTATTTCTAAGAATGTAATGCCTAAATTTGTTAACTACCTTAACTAATTCATATGCATGTTTATCAATCAATGAATAATTTAACTCAACATTCTTAAAATTAGTTCTCAAAAAAGTTATTGGTGATCACACCCATTAATTTTTTGAGTTAATACTAAAACCATAGTGTGGTCAGATGCAAAGGAATAGAGGTAGAAGTTCCTTGTGAAATTAGGACTTATAAGGATTGGAGCTTGGCTAATGGATTCCTTGATATCATTGAATGCCTTTCTAGACTCTTCATTCAATGTGACCTTGGAATCCTTATTTAGCATGTCATTTAGTGGCTTCAAAATCTTTGCAAAGCTAGAAATAAACTTCTTATAAAATTTATCTTACCAAAGAATGACTTTAGTTAGTTCTTTCTTACTATTTGGTGTTTCTATTCTAGATATATCCTCCACTCTTTTAGGATCTATAGAGATCCCATCCTTGGTTATAAAATTAACTAATAATTTACCTTTAGTCACATAAAAGATACATTTTTTAGGGTTTAAGGAAATGTCATAACTTTTTCATCTTTCAAACACTCACTGCAAATACATGAAGTGATCTTCCCTATTTTAGAAAAAACTATTAGGTCATCCATATAAATAATGATGCATTTACCTATCAAGCCTTGGAAGGCATGGTCCATATCTATTTGTAAGGTAGCTATTGCATTGATTATCCCAAAGGACATCTTCTTGTACGCAAAGGTTCCCCACTTAGTGGTGAAATCTATCTTAATCCTAACTTCTCTATCAACTAACAAGTGGTTGTAACCTAAAAAGCCATCAAGAAAGGACGTCATACCTGAAATTGAAATAACTTGAATTACTTGGTCTAGACAAAGAAGGGGATAGTCCTCTTTTTTTAATTCTTTTTTTAAGTTTATAAAGTCAATACAAAGTATAATCTCACCATTCTTCTTCCTCACTAGCACCAAGTTAGCCACCCAAGTAGAATTCCTGATTGGGAAGACTATCCTAGCATCTAATAATATTTTGACCTCCTTGAAGATAATGGGTTCTAGGATAGGATTTATGGGCCTCTATTTCTACCTAAATGGTTTGAAAATATCCTTAAGGGGTATAGTATGGGTAATGACCCTTAGATCTAAGATCTTTAAGTCATTATATTAGGTAAGGAGATATTTAGTTTTCTTATTTTCAATGTTTGTGAAAGCTTTTCCAACATTTAATAGCTAAGGTTGATCTCGGAGGCCACTTACTTTGGGAGCCTTGGAAATTTGGCCAAATTGTCTTGATCAAACAGTCTCTCCAAAGCAATCATCCCCTTGGGGATCTTGCTGTCATTAAATTGAATGACTTTACCTAAAATTTGTCCTCTTTAGATGTATTCTTATCAGTCTCATCAATAATATGAGCATCAAATGCTTCATAATTAGTCATGAAATACAATATCTACTGATTATCATTGTAAACATGGAAATGGCTAATATTATTAGGCATTGAAGGATAAGGGATTAGCTCAATGCTGAAATTAGGGGAATCTTGGTTGGGCATAAGGTTGGCTGCAACAAATGCCAACTCATCAATAACTTGGTTTTATCCTCTTGGGATGGAAATGATTCAAAAGGCATAAAATGATTCAATCAAATCCCAAACCCTAAACTTATACCTTTTCAAGTATGAGAGCTTATACATTGGTATTTGCTTCTTACCTGGTTGACCACTAGTTTTAAATCCCCATAAACTAGCAATTTTTTGACCTTGTTTTTTATAACAAATTGTAAACCTAGGATAAGGGGCTTCATACATAGAAATATTTTTAGTACAATGGAATTGGATCTTGTAAAAATTATGGTAATTTATATTATTAGGCTCATTTAAAACAATACCAACACTTGATCCAACATTACACCTAGCACCATCAAAATGCTTTATTAGTCCAAGAACAACATGAGCACTCTTGGGATCGCATGCCTTATTAGTCTCTAAGGTGAAAAACCCTATATCTGATTTGATTATGTTGAACCTCTCATTTATATCATTGTATTCTATTATTATGTGCTTCATCCTTGGTTCTCTCTCAACCCTGATTTGATTAGGAACTCCTTTAAAAGGTAGCCATAGATGTGAGAAATATATGGACATGTAACTATTTAAAGCTTTGCTCCATTCCATACTCAATAAGATACCATAAACATTAGGTATATCAACCACTTGAATCTCAATGAATTATTACACCCTTTGTTTAGAATCTAGTTGCATGTGAACATTTAACAAATCCCCTACAACCTTGACTCTAGATTTGTCTAACTAGGTGACAACCCTACTAGATTATAGGTGTTAAATTTAGTTTTTTGCATATACCTACATGCATGATATTGGTAGAAGAACCATAATCTTACCAAACATCCTAATAGTGAGCAAGAAAGGAGAAGGTTTAGCTTTGGCTTTGTGCACAATCATATTGGCATGATCAGTCTTTGGTAGGTTACTGGACCCTTTTGACAATGACTCCAACATAAAGTCCCTTTACTTTGTAATCTATGTGAGTTCATGAAAATTAGTATTAGCCTTTATCTTCTTCACGTCCTCAAATATGTTATAACCAGTCTTAGAAGAACTATAAATTTCAATGTTGGGTTTAGAAGTACTCCCTTTAGGTGGCTCAAGATTGTTGCTTGAAAAAGTGTCTGGAGGGGTTCCAAAATTATTGAGGCATTAAAGTACTCAAAGGCTGCCTTTTATCCCTATTACTTAAGGGGTAGTTTTTTTTCAAGAACTGTCGAAAGGCTTGGATCTCCTCAAAGATCTCATCGTGTTCATTTTCCTCTTAAAAGGGGAAATCAAAGGTGTCCACCATGAAGGCTTTGTTAGATGACTTAAATGTAGTGGTACGTACCTACACTAACTGATTTTTTAGGGACCATTTCAAATGTATCCAAATCCTCTTGTAAAGCCTGGAAGGCTTTGAAAAATTATATACAACCCTATGATAATTAGGTAATGTAATATCAATAAGGTTAATGTCCATGGTCTTCTTTTTAGAAGATTGGTCATTATTCCAATTATTATGAAAATCATTCTAAAATCTATTATTTGGCTTATTAAACCTTTGAAATGAGAAGTTCCTACCAGAGTGCTCTTTGGTATTGCTTACTTATTTTTGCAACTGAAGGAAATTATTGTTTAATTTTTGAACCATTTTGAAGATAGACTCATTCTCATTTTTAGGAGTTTTATAATTATGTACATGGTTATTGTTAGCATATGGTACCAAAGCCCTTTGATAATTTGGATTTAAACCATTAGTTGGGTGGTTTAAGAACCCTGAGTTTTGATTGGGAACTGCATGACTTAATGGCAATTGAGTTAGGTTTGGTAGCTAGTTTAGTGCTAGGATATTTTGGTTATTATTTGGGAATAAGTTCATCACAGGCATTGTGGATTGACATTTTGCATAGAATATGCCATTTTCCCTTGGGGCTGAATTTGATTATTAATGGTCACTGATTCAAAATAGGCCTGGGCCAAAGTAGCTATAGCTGGAATACTTTCCAAGAATATAGAGGTCATAGGATCCACTGCATCTTTTTAGATCTCTAAATCTAGAATATCATCAGACTTATAAGGCTCTATGGTCCTACTATACATTTTCTAAAATATAGCATTAAAAGACCTGATAGGCTCACTAACATCCCTTATCATGGTAGTGAATTGATGGTAAATAACCCGAGGACTAAAAATCTTAATTGATCTATAAACACATTATTGAAATCATTCCAACTTTTGATATAATTGTTAGGAAAATTTAAAACCCATTCATAAGCTGCATATTTAAAAGTAAATGGAAACAACCTACATTCTACATCCTCATGCACAACATTTAGTAACCTTAAGGCATCTTTAGAAGATTTTATATGTTATTTAGTAGTTATTATTTTGGTTGGACTAAATGTAGTCAGATAGTTTCTTAGAGTTTCTTGGGAGATCATGAACCACAACTGTCACATTAATTAAAGATTCCCCTAACCAATCCATACCTAGATGAAGGTTGAAGGCACATGTACCCTTCAATGGTGAATTTGGAAGAGACTTGGATTTCCTACATCTACCTTTTTCATGTCTAGCTTTTCTATGGACCTCAAGCTCAAGTAAAGGCTCCCTGGTCTCTAAGTGTGATCTTGTTCTAATCCTAAGCAATTTTAGCTTGAAATTTGAAGATCCTGATTGATGTATCAAGTTAAATTTTTGTAAAGAATAAGATTTAGACCTGTGCATTGAGCTTATTTTATAAAGGTGGTATGAAAAACTATAAAAAAATGTTGATCTTTGATTGAATTAGCTCAAAGATGCATTCAATTACGTAGATATGGTCTATTTTTATAATTCTAGCTTAAAAGAACTATCTATGAAATATATGCCCACCTTTGATCAAAATGAGCCATCATAACCTTAGATACTATGGATTCTGAAATCGCAAGCTATATTTATTGAAAACAAACCTTAATACCTAAAGAACTTCAAAGGAAACACAAAAATTCATCACAAATAGCAATGTTCAATGATATTTATACTTTTAAGCAAAGAATTCACTCAAAAACACAAAGATACACTAATATTTAGATAAAATAGACTAAGATCAACAAAGATTCAAAGAATTCACAACCCTCCTAGCACCAGTGAAGTTTCTCCTATATATGCTTATAAATGAACCACAGGTGCTTTTAGTGTTTAAAGAACACTTCTCATTTTAAAATTTAGGAAATTCAAAGAATGAGTTGCAAGTTTTTGGATATCTAGTTACTTGTGGTGAAATAGCAGCAGATAAAGATAAACTATTCCATAATATTTATATGATTTGGTCCTTAGGAGCCACCTTGCTACATTATTTATGAATTACAAAAAATATTTGTTAATACTTAGTGAATTATGATCCAGATTTAAGCTACAGACTAGTCTAAATATATATTTATAATGAAGCCAAAACTAAAGTGATCAGGTGTAAAAAGGATCAAAGAGAAGGGTAAGGCAGAAAAGAAATGAGTGATTTCAAATTTTAGTCTTAAACATTATGACAAGACATCAATTATAAATGAGCATGCATTCAACCAATATATAACGCAAAATAGGTAAGCTCAAATTCCACTATATATTAGGCAAACATCAAAGGATAATGTAAAGAGTCACAAGTAGGAACCAGGTCTACTTTAAGGATTTACTACTATTAATCAAATAACATTAGCACATTTGAATACAAAGCAAAATAAAGTGAATCAAAACCTAAGATCCTCCTACTAATCTAGTATATGCACAAATTAGAAACCCTGTGATTATAAAATGCAACTCAGAATTCAAAGACACCATTCAAATTCAAGACATCTACTAGAAATTGAGAGAAAAGCTATTTTAGCAATTGGCATGTCAAATATAGATAATCCTTGATTATATTAATTAATTCAAGTGTAAAATTTTTTCACAAAATTATCTTGCTTTTACAAATGGTAGTACATGTCTTTATAGAAAGATTAGGTAGTATACAAATCAGTTACAAAATATAGGTGTACAAAGATAAGGACAACTGTCCTTACATGTTCTAAAGTACATGTTCTTTTCACAATCATACTGACCTAGAGGTAAATATGATTAAAAAATAGCATATACCTTTATAATGGAATATTCTATTTCAAAATGTTACAAAATTCTACAAAATAGAATATTATCTAATTTGTTGGTAGGGCCTCTGCTTGTTGTTTATTAAGAATGCTCACGGCCTTAGTATGTTGTTCATCAACTAGGTCTATATCCGTTGAAGGCTTCAAGATATGCTCCTCCTCTTGATTTTCTAGGTCATCAAACTCTTTGTTATTTCTAGCCATGGCTTCTTTGATTCTCATAGCTTCATTTATCCTCTGTCCAATATTGAATATAATTTTTAGGATCATACTATTATCAGCCCATATTTGCATTGTCTTTTTTCTTTGATTTTCTAAATTACCAAAGTAGCTCTATGTCTGAATTCCTCATCACTTATGATTCCAAGGGTAGTGGGTTTTGTAGGATCTGTAAGCGTAGTCCAAAAAGTCTATTCAATCATTAAAATGAACTCCTTATCATCTTCTAGGATCCTTTCCACATCATTGTGCCATGCACTCAAACTTTGAACCTTGCCAACCATGATTCCTAAAATTGTGCTCAAGTGTCCCAAACTTATGGTTTTGAAGCCTAGGATCTATTTTCTTACTTTTATGTTGAGAAGTTTAGATATATTTTATTTTGAGGCTTTCCATTAGCTAACAAAACTCTTGCCCAATGCACATCACTCTAATATAATCTACCTCAACTTCATTATTTTGAGTGCCTCAAACATGTCGTAAAATGACTCATCAAGCATTTTAGTCATTATTTTAGGTACTAAAAGAATTGATTATGTTTGTAGGTTTTCTTTTTCCTTTTATAGATTTATAATTGTTTACTTCATGCCCCAGACCCTAGCTTTGACTTGTGCTAATTGGGCCTCAATCAAAATTTCCACATCCTCTTCATGAATGGTAGCTTTACCATGTAAATACTTGTGAGATTAATTGAGGCAAGTAGGGAATCTAGCAGGTATGATATCATATGAAACTACTTGGAGGTTTTCATTTTTATGGTAGTGAATTGCTTGGTGAGGAAGACACTGATTAAATCTCCAATTAGAGGGGTGAGCTTTTCCTCCACCATGAAATAGACAAAGGGGACCCAAATTTTATTTAGATAGGTGGTTGAGGGGACTCTAAAGGCTCAGTTCAATAGGGTTTTTATTACCTAGGATCTTCCCTCTTTAAATTGGATTATTGGGATTTTTCCCTCAAAGTCCAATAATATATGGGATCCTTGACCACGTAGTAAGAGACACCGTAAATTATGATTTTGTCATGCCTCCTTAGATGGCTTGTCTTCCTTGGTCAACTTGTGTTCCAATATTATGTTGTGCCCTTGAATCTTGGCAAACACCTCTTTATAATTCTTAGCTTTAATATAGATGGTTTCATAAACATTGAGTTTATGTACATATTCATGTTTCGGGAGCTTCTTTTCTTTCAAATGCTCATCCACTATGTTCTTCAGATCCCACATTTTGAGTTCATCTAGCTAAAATCTAAATTATTCCCTATATGTGAACATGATTCCCATCTATTTCTAATCCTTTAATATAGTTTTCCAAATAATCAAGGGCAAGGGGTGGAGTATACCCTTCCTCTTCTCCTTGTAGGTCCCATCAATACCATGGATGATCTAGGAGGTATTCTCTTGATTCACAAGCTTGCTTGTAACATATACTGGTAACTTGTCAGGCTAGGACATGATCCCTTCAATCTTCATAACTATGCAATCAGGGTAATACCATATGTCTCCCATCATTTCAACATACTATTTGATGAGTGGATGGACCCTAGGCATAGGAATACCTATGATGGCCTCCACTATGGTTGGGTAAATGTAGTCACAAATAAACTGAATAGGGTTTTGATATTTTAAGATATGCAATTTAGAATAGTGGTGTGAAATGGTGGTTTTACCATGTAAATCCTTGTGAGGTTAATTGAGGCAAGTAGGGCATGTAGCAGGTATGACATCATATGAAACTGCTTGGAGGTTTTCATTTTTATGGTAGTGAATTGCTTGGTGAGGAAGACACTGATTAAATCTCCAATTAGAGGGGTGAGCTTTTCCTCCACCATGAAATAGACAAAGGGGACCCAAATTTTATTTAGATAGGTGGTTGAGGGGACTCTAAAGGCTCAACTCAATAGGGTTTTTATTACCTAGGATCTTCCCTCTTTAAATTGGATTATTGGGATTTTCCCCTCAAAGTCCCATAAATATATGGGATCCTTGATGTAGCTAGGATCTAAGGATGGAATCTAAGTCATGGTTTTTGGTCCATTATTTGACTTTAAATAGGTCAACATGGGAGAGAGGGAGATTGTATATTTCTCAAAGGCTATAGGAGAAATATCAGATATATTCTTGGAATTTCCCTCCCTAATGATCCATTCATTATCTACTTTATAATCAATAAATATGGGGGAAAGGATGTAGTGTAGTACCTCAAAATTTACCATGGAATGGTGAAGGCCAACCATCTAGACTACAACCAAGTCATAGTGCCTCCTACTTATTGTGGTGATCCTTTGTTCCTCCTTCAAAATGAGTGGTAACTCTTCTATCATGAAGAAGAACTCAGACCAATTCCTAATGCCTAAAACATTCAGTGCTACAAGGTCTAATTCAATATCTTTGAATATCTGACCTTGATTGTCTGTTGATAAGTAGAAGTCAGTCTCTTCCTTTAGTTACTATCTACATGCTACCATTGTCTCTATTCCTAGAAATTGATAACACTATATTGGAAATGATCTTGGTGAAATCTCTCTCTTGCTCATAACCACAATCAAGTTCCCCTTGGATAAAATTATAACCAAATGATTCCGTTTAGGTCATTTTTATTCAAGGTTTAGGGTTTTAAGGATTTAATGATGGAATATATCCAAGCTTTGGCTTATATGTGCCCTAGATTTGATTTGGACCTTTGCCTTTATACCTTTAAATTTTTTCATCATTTGATCATCTTCTAGAGATGAACTGCGAACCATTAGATTATCTTATCAGCTCTACCTTTAATGAGACTTTGCCACACATTAAACTCATAGGTGTTTGAGTCTTCATTGAAAAGTCTACAAGAACCTCGCATCATTAGATCAAAATACAATGACAAAGAATGAACCATTGATCTATAGAAATGCCCAAAATTTAAGTGAATACATTATTAAAACCATGATTTAGGCTTAATTCCCTTATATTAAAGTTTGTTTTGTTTATTTAAGCATGAAATAAACCTTAGGATAAGGGTTTTATGCCTAATTTTGTTAATTTATATGCAAGGGGCCATGGCCTAAATACTCTAGGCCAATGTTTACACCATTATTAATAAACACAATGTATGCATTGGTCTAAAATATTTATGCCAAGCCTTTATAAAAAATACTCAAAGGGATAAACATGCCATAATGGTCTAACAACAATCATTTTAAAACTATAATAAGCTAGAAGCAATTGGTCTAACTTTTATGCCATAAGGACTCTCCTTTTAAAATAAGACTTATACTAAGTCTATAGTTTAAGGTTCATGATATTTAAACAAAATGTCGTGGGGACCTTAAAGTATACATTTAGAGTAAGGCTTTTTTTATGTATATTTATATCATAAGACCATTTACACATTTTGCAATTTGAATATTTCTAGTATTTGAGCATTGTTTGAGCACCTCCTTCATTCTGTAAAGTCATTTTCGAGCCTTCCATCAAGATTTTAGAGTGTATTTTGATTTTGAGTGGGATAATTCATTAGCTTAAATTTTTTGGTCTCATGGACATCAAATACATCCTCACAGACATCAAATGATGGCTATATAAATGCAAATTTTAAGCTAGTGAAGCTTTTAATTTAGTGGGCTTAAAGTTGATGGTTGTGTGGACATCAAATACATCTCTATGGATGTCAAATGATGGTCACACGAATGTAAATTTTAATCTCATCAAATTATTATGAACTAATGTAAGAATTCCAATTGGCACATCCATAGGGATTCCCAAGATCTTGGACTTAGTCAGCTCAATCAGATCAAAATCTATGATGAAGCATCATCCGTCAATCATGATTTGAGAGATTACTCAAGATTGGTTATTTCTGCCAGGTGGGTCTCTTTAATTTTAATCCTTGAATACAAGGGTGCTACATGTCAATTATTCTAGCCTTCTATAGTCCCTTGACTTTTCAACTGTGCCTCACTCCATCCAGTCGTGTCTTCGTGATGAAGCAAGTACCGTTGGTCACGTTCTGAGAGCTTGAATGTGATTAGCTATGGATTTATATGCAGCTGTGATCATATATATTTTACTCTTGAATTCTAATCTAAAGTCCATAAGGAAGCATGAAAAATTATATTATCTAAGGTGCATGATGTTTAAGTTGAAGCTCAAGCTTTCTTTGCTTTGTTTGAACAAAATCCATGATAAAGTGAGGGCTGCTAGATCCTGTGAAGTGCAAGGAGGTTATTATTAAGATCTTGATGATAAAGACTCAGATGAAGGTGTTAATCCTAAGAGCTTGATTGTATTAATAAATAGATTAGGGCTTTAGTATTAAAACCTTAGGCTAAGGTATAAACAAGGGACTGAGCTAACATAAAAAGGGAACTCAGACTGGAACATAGGCTAAGATGTTAAGACTAAGGTCCTATTTGTATTGATAAATACAATGGGGCCTTAGGGTTAAAATCTTAGGCTAAGTTAGGAAATACTTAAAGCCACCCTACAAAACGATTAACTAGTTGGGCATACAAGCAATTTTGAAGGGAAAAATAATAAAAGAGGACAAATCATTTTAAGTTTAGTTTTATTTGTGTTGAAAAACATGACTAAGCTCAAAACATGATTTTTATACTTAGGTCCAAAATGAATTTTAAAAGGTTTCCTACCAATTTGGTCCCCACCATTATTCAAATTTAAATTGAGTATTTTGTTAGGTTTTTGGGATACAAAATTATCAAGAATAAACACCATAAAACCTTGAACTAAAAGCCATAAAGACCACTTATTAGTGATGTTAGTACAAAGGAAAACAAAACCAAGTAATCTTGATTTTAATAAAGTGGATAATCTTCAAATTCTACAAATGATCTTAACATGCCATATTTCATGTTCAAACTTCAGGGTTTCTCAAGGGTCCCAATTTTTTTAAATGGGGGTATGTTGGCCCAAATTGATGGCACTGTGGCTAAGCATCTACCTCTCATGTATGGAATCTTGGCTTCATTATAGCTCAGTGTTCCTTATGTTTAGGCTTTTATGGATTCAGATTTTGTGTATGATCAGAATGCCCAAGGCGAAAATCTTGAAAATCAACTATTGATAGTAGTAAGACAATGCATATTAGTGTCGCAAAAAAATAATTTAACCTTCAAGATGCATCTTAGAGAGAATATTACTTGATTTTTTATGAAGATAAGGCACCATGGGAGATGGTTATAGTGAGATGTTTTCACCATTTATGCTCACACCAAATAGGTAATAAACATACCAGTGTATATATTGGGATGAGAAAAATACTTAGCTCCACATGGATAGCAAAGGTTATGTGGAGGATATGAGGTGATGCTAGGGAGATGACCATGGATCTTATATTTTTTATTCTTTCAATGTCAATGTGAATGCTATAGATTTAAATCACTTGTCGATCAAGCACAAAAGACAAAATCTTATTCTCCTCACATAATCCTTATGCCATTAAGATCACATCAAGATAAATGAAAATGATTTGGACCACTCATGCTACCATGATGTTGATGCCAAAGGACCTCAAATTAGAGGAGGGTATAGATATTAATGTGTTCTAAGGGATCTAGATAGGGTAGGCTAAAAAGGTGGCCTAAGTGGGTGAGATGTAGGACTACATAGGTATTTTTCTTTTCCATCAAATAGGATCCACGATCCATACAATGTCTTTTAACTGAGCTCAGCTCACATCCAAAACACTTTCCATCAGCCCAAATCTAGGTGGATGAAGTGACAAGGATTATCAAGAGAGAAAGGCAAGTGGGTAGATAGAACTAGAATGCTAAGCAAATAACAAATTTTGTAAGTCCTCCAATCTCCATTAAATCGTCCAAATCTACAATAAACCCTTCAAACTACCAATTCAAAAGTAGGTAAATACCACTCAAAAAAATATACAAATTCTTCTTATTTAATCTAAGAGAATATGAAAATATAAATCAAATAGATAAATTGATGCTCATCGTAAAAACCTAGATGTCTGATGTTAGAATAAGCCAACAAGTGATCTTCTATTAGAGTGAGCACACAAAGAATTATTCAAATATATGACCATTCTTGTATTTAAAAATTAACAAGAATATTTAAAATAATTTCTTGATATATTTAACTACCTTTCTTACCAATTATCTGCTCTATTTAAAAATCTGGGTGAAGAGATAAAGGAGTAAAAGGAGTTAACTCACAAGAGGTAACTCATTGTAAAAATCATAGTGGTAGTATTTTGAATACTAGGTGGAAATTAAGTGGAACTAACCCTCTCACCCACTTAACCTCTTGTCACACCTAAGTAAATAGAATAATTAATATCTTACATAAATAATATGTTTAAATTTTTGAGTTATTTGTCCACATATAAAGGTTTTGTGAGCTCTTATTGGGAATATAATAAATTTATACACCTTATTAAATCAAAATTTTAAAGCTTATGGGATTTTGAAAAGTCATGAGTGTTTTTGCATCATTTGATCATCTTCTAGAGATGAAGTGTGAACCATTGGATTATCAGAGGGGGTTAAACTACATAGAAAATAAAATAATAGAGGAAGTAAACTAATTGGTCTTACTCATTTTTGAAGATAATATATGAATCAAGAATCATATAAACTATATTTAGTTAATTAGAGGGATATTATAATTAATAATATTACTACCAAATGATCTAATCTCTTCCATGTATCATTTATGAAGGTTTTTACCATCTGAGGCTCTCCCTTGCCTAGCTATCTTATTTGTATTCCTTCATTTTCCTTTGGTTCCTTGGTTGGCCAAAAAACCAAATGTTCTGAGCCCAAAACATCAATAAACTTTTCTCAGAGATATACCATCCCTTCCTTAAAACCTAATCAAAACATGTCATATATATGTTCTTTCCTTGGATCGACCAACCACTCCTCTTGCCAGCCCATGACTTCATAATGGATGATCTTTTGTTAGGCCATAATGGTGCATGGCATCTCTTTTAGAGATCAATGATGTATCCTAAGATCAATTCACCTCCTCTCATTAGTTTAAGGTAATGGACAATAAATGGATAGGCTTGAAAGATACCACAAGACAAAATAAATGTTGGTCCACTTCTACTCACACATTAAAGTTGAAAAGCTCAAAGGTGGTTCAACCAACCTAACAGAGATTATAATTAAAGACTACATAAAAGGTCAAAAGTTAGACAAGGTATTCAATTAGGATCAAATAATGTTCAAGATAATATTAATGTTAGAGGTTAGATCAAACATGATACAAAAATGCATGGTGTAGTCCTTTTTACCTTTATTGGTAATGGCATGTTCATGCACACTTATTGCACCCATGAAATATGCTATCCTAATATCCAAATATTGTAATCATACCATGCTATATCATTCAATTTAAACCAACATAATTAACTTCTAAAAAATTCACAAGGTCATGAAATGATATCAATGTAGCACTTAATGCATGTATAATTTTAATTACAACATAAGGCAATAATTCAAGCATTGCTTAGCTAAATCTTACCATATGCATGATTTTATCACCTTGAAATCAACAACACCATGAGAGTATCATCATTGATTTTCATAATCTCCTTATTTTCCTATGAGGGGCCTTACATTCTCCCCCCATTAAAAGGGCATCATCATCGATGCTAGACTACAATGTTCATCAAGAAGGCTTATAAATTCACTCGGTTGATGGTACATCATCTTGAATTACTTATGTGTCACTCTTGGTAGGCACCCAAGGTGAGTATCTCATTTCATCACTAAAGGACATTATCAAATATGGAGGCCAACTACTACCTAAAACCAAACAAACTATTCCTTTATGTTTCTAATAGCCTTTGAGTTCTTTCATCCATAATTTCTAAGTCTCTTTAAGCACATATGAGGGTATGACCCACATGAATACAATATTCTAAGTCATATTTTAATTTTCAAAGTTTATACAACCCTAGATTATCAATGTTTTGATACCAATTTTATTACTAGTTATAGAATAATGTGACATAGCCACTTCAAGCTTTCAACATAAGTCATGAATTTCATTTTTAGGATACAAAATTTGTTCCACTTATTCAAGGATTCTTATTCACATAATTCTATTGGTAATGGTGAAGGGAGAGTGGAACAACCTAGCATCATGTCCAACATGAGATAACTTCAACTACTTCCATCATGATGTCTAGGTAAGGGTCAAATAGAAATTCACCATGCACTACACATAAGGAATTTTCCATGTTATTATTAGGACAATCAGGTAATGTTAAAAAAACCTCCCACCATGTTGAGCATAGGAGGAATTTAACAAGTTACCATTAAGACATTCATGGGAGGATCAAACAACCTTCCATAATGTCGAACACAAGAGGAATTTGATATGCTACTAAAATGACATTCATGGGAGGATCAAACAACCTTCCACCATGCCTAACATAGGAGGACTTTAATATGCTACCAACATGACATTCAAGGGAGTATCAAACAACCATAATCACTTGAGGACTTTAATACTCTACCAACATGACATTCATGGGAGGGTCAAATAACCTTACACCATGCCAAGAACATGAGGAATTTGATGTGCTACATGATCATAGAACACCATCCATTAGTGTCACAACAATATCCAACAATACTAACATAAGAATGTAATCACTTCATGCAAATATGGAGGAAAAACATATCCATTTACCATAATTTTCTTGCAAGACTATTACTAGCATTTCAACATAACAAAAATTTCTTTTAACAAAATCACAAGGATGATGTAAT
Organism: Torreya grandis; assembly: GCA_037957365.1. NCBI lineage: Eukaryota > Viridiplantae > Streptophyta > Pinopsida > Cupressales > Taxaceae > Torreya > Torreya grandis. The sequence continues at coordinate 8,752,230 of JARHVA010000025.1, read as the reverse complement.
TTTGGATCGTAATAGTTTGAACTTCCTTTCAAAAAATTATCTATAATTCAAAGACTAAAGTGATCCAATTTTAGACCCAAGACTTGATTTATTCAAGGCTATATTACCACACTGCATTTTACTAATTGCCTTGAATGTTGGCTGAATTACAATTAATTTTTGAAAGAGGTGAATCATTATGAAACACACATCTATCTCAATCCATTGAGACCCACATTTCCCTATTATACACATGAGAGTTCAAGCGCTCCTTGAATATGCCACTTCTTCTTAGAGAAAGTTGATAGTTTCTAAACACAACAAAACCTTCCTACTAAAATAAGTATCAATCCTTTGTCATACCATCAATAGCCCATATGGAAATTTTGGAAACATATGGGGCACTAATAAGTTACCATAACTAGTTCTATTTGAAACATAAAGGATCTCTAGAATAAGTAGAGCATGGGTAAATGCCTCCCATTACTAGTTCTACCATAGAAGAATAAACACTTGTGAGTGTCTCCTGTCATTCATGAAACATTTCAAGTGAACTGTCACCATGCCATTTAATATATGTAAGCTCTTAGGATCTTGGTTTACCAACCAAGATATCAATGTGCTAATCAATATGTACATACTAGCACATGAAATCAACACAAACAAGAATCAAAATCACTTAAAGAAACATTAGATGATCATGGAAGTGCAAAATAAATAAATAGAGACCAAGTAGTTTCAATAATGAAATTAAATCCAACAAAATTTTTCAACAAATTCCATGATCAGCCTTGAGCTTGAAACATTCAAAATCAATAAGAAAACAATACTAGTTTCTAAAAATATAAATAAAAGCTAAGAAAACATAAAATATGTTAGCATGCACATTTATCAAACATTAAATCACAATATGATCACTTTATGTCTATATGAACCACTCAAGGGGAGAAGCAATAAGGTAAGAGGGTAGTAGTGATTTACTAGTCCTTACTTAACAAAATTCTTCATGGAGCCAATTATACCACTTATCATGCCAAATTCATTGTTGTTTGATTATGAGTAATAACATGTAGGAGGGATCTACACCACTTCCACTACATAAAATAATACACCAGAGTAGCTAGTACCTTATGCCTCTTTAAATGCCATAATTATAGATAATCTATATTCATCACCCACCAAGGTGTGATTTGGCATTGAAATCAAGCTTACTAGCTTTAACATGAGAATTTAGATATATTGCCATATGTAATTAGGTCCCACCTATAGTGTAGACATAGTGTTTATGGAAAGAGATATTTAGAGCTATTATTTCAAGAGAAAGGCCCCTCCATAATTTTCACCTTTTATTTCATGCTAACACACAATACTATATAGGTTCCCAAGGTAGTTAGCAATTCTGGCTATCATGACTAAGTCAAGTTCTTGTCACGAGAAAAAATAATAATATCAAATGTGTTCATTAAATTTTACTTCCATATAGATTTACAATAATTCACCATGATTTTTAGATCTTTTGTGCTTTCTTCAACAAATTAGCATTATCATAGATGCAGATGCACCTATTGATTGATTTATCATCATAATATCAAGAACGTGCAAGGTTACACCAAGCCATTCTAGATGCTTCACAACTAGGAAGACTCAATCCTAACCATTTATCTTGCACTCATAAACAAAATAAATGAGTATGTGTTCATGTATATAAATAAGGAAAATTAAAAACCCAAAGCTATCCAACTATAGCATGTCTTTTCATGAAAGAATAATTATTCAGAGACATACCTATTTCAATATGTTTCAAGGAGATTCATCTTAATAATAAAAATGTAAGATTTCCACTTATCCTGGTTAGCATAATACAATATTAAATTTTTTCATAGCACAAGTCATAACTATAGTATCAGAGTTTTACCACATCATGGTTTCTCAAGTGGTTCCAATAATCTAAACAATAATAAAACATCCTTTAAAACATTACCACAATTCAAACATACATAATCAATATATACACATTAATTTCACTAATTCAAAATAGAGTTCATTACAAGCTTTTCATAATTATTAGTTTAATTAACAACACTGATATTTAGTTCCAAAATTACAAGCCAAAATCAATCAAATTTTTAGTCCATTCTTAATATAATATCAATGTGATGAAGTGATATTACTTAATCTATGCACCATAGAATATAAGTAGCATGCACATTCGTAGATGAAAATATAGCTATAATTATTATATATATCTAGCACCATGTGTTGATTAAGAAGAAGACGCACTATCCTTCCAAAAATAATGGTTTATCACAAGCATTTCATGATTTATCCTAATAGATTATTCAAAATATGCATCATAGAGATTGTAACAAAATTTGGTTCTCACAACTAATTCATATCAAGACTTAATTATCCCTTATCAAGTGTTATTAGAATCACTTCATGAATAATAGTTAATAGATCCAAATTTGAAGCATACACACTGATACGGTCCATTTTCAACTTGTTTTTTCAAGGCTTGCCCCAATCCTATATTCATAGATTTCATAGGTTGAGCTTTTGCATAGGTAAGCTTTATTTTTTGATCCTTCAAAAGATGGATCTTTGTCCTTTTTCAACATATAAACTTGGGGCACCATTCCCTATAGTAAATCCATCACTCACTATAGGGTATCAAGAATGTGAGAACGGATTTCAATAGGCAAAAAAAATTGTACCTTTTCCATGTGGCATCTTAACTATACAAATTAGATTACAATATATTAAACAAGTAAAATGCACCAAATCCAATTTACAAACATCATAATTAACTAGAGTGATGAACTCATACAGAGCATCCCTAGAGAATCTAGAGTTTAACTTATTGTTTTTAGACAAAAATTTCATGCCCATTTTTTCTCTTAAAAGATATGCATGACAAAACATGATACCGAACATAACACCTATGATCATGGATATATAATAATATTGAATCAATCACATAAATCATATCTACAACTACCATGATACTTAAACAGATATGACCTAATAATTTAGAAGCCCATAGTCTATATTTATTTGGTTAGCATGTACGATTCTTCACAAGCTCACACAAAACAATAATTATGCTTATGATGTTGAGATGGTCATCAAATTCAACCTTGGCCACTATAGGCAAACTTATCTCCATGTGGCCACTTTTTTAGGCTCCAATGCCATTCTAACCTCTCTTATGAGTCCCAAGGATACTGAGGGATACATCTACAGATGTGAATGCATCAGCCATATGGATTTCCATGATTCATTAGGCTATCCTAGTCTCTGACATCTATGTCAGACCAAGGGTACTAATAATTATGATAAATAGGACACATGGTGCTTTCTAATTAGTCAAGTTCTCTTGGGCTCTAACATCACATTCAGGCCAAGGAGATTGACCACGATGCCTTTAGTTATTTGGGCTCTAACATCGCATTGACCACTATGCCTTTAGTTATTGTGGCACTTCCTATTTGGATTGGGCTCTCTTGCACTCTAACATCTCTATCATCATTGGGAGACTAATAGTCTAATTTCAAGGAGATATGATTGGTTGGAGTCTTGATGTGTGACAAGTGGAATATTTTGATAGGTTCGTCATCTAATAATTTTGACACCATGTCATCTTGGGAGTTTAAAACTAAGACTAACACTATTTACATGTTGTGTATTGATAAGTTCCCATCTTCTAATGTTCTCTAGAAAATTTAATGCCCTAAGACTATTTATGGTTTCTGTTCTACTTCAGATCATTCCATCAGTATACTTATTTATGGGTCTTGATATTTATATGTACATATCTATATTCATGAGTAATAAAAATTATGCCATGGGGTAACATCCCACTAGCTCTTTAGTCGAGAACACTACTCCCTGTATGTTCCTCTTTGAGATTATTCATCTTCAAGATGATGCCACATGGAAAAATCTTGCTTTCCCACTAACCCAGCACTAACCATACTCCAAACCATGCTAACACCACTCCCAAGTAATGGGATGGTGACACATCACTTCTTTTGAACCATTTATTAAGATCATAAAAATTGACTTAAGATAAAATACAAAGTAAAGGGCCCCAAACTCAAAGGCATAATCCTTTTGGTCATTGACCTACTTAGATAAATGGAATATGGAGGCATTGGGGTATTAACCCCAATAACTTAGTCCGTCTAAACTTACATTCTCCTAGACACTACCACTTGGTAGTTCTATAGAATTTTGGGTTATTATAAGCTTTATCATCTAGATAATCATTTCGGATGTTAGGATGATGCCATGTGGCATTATCCAACCAACTTTTTAAAATATCAAAATTTAGCCAAGGTAAAAGATGAAATAAAACTTAGACTTTGAAGATTAATATAAAAATAATAACGAAAGTGCATAGGTCTTCGAGATTTCTTCTCACATTTTAACTTTGATCAAACCAAAACACTTGTTGAAGATCAGCATAATTAAAGTGATATCCCTAAACATTTGAAAACTTTGTTCACAACATTTTCCCTAACAACTTTGTAAATTATCCAAAGAAAAAATATGAGGACAATTCTTTCAATCCTTTGGCATTTTTTTTTATGACTTGATCCAAACAATTTCACTAAATTTTTATGCCAAATAATTTTTCTAAAGACCTAAAGACTTCAATAAAAACACTAAGTCTTCGAAACTTTTATTTTGTGTAGAAGATCCAATAGTTCTCATTCTCAAAAAACTTCTAATAAACTTATTTAATGAAGGCATGAAGGCTGACTTCATTTGAAATTACACTAAGTCTTAGCCCATATCTGAATAAATTCACTGCACAACATGTGAACACACTGACTGCATAACTTATGACAATCCTTAGTCAAAACTCAAAAGGGATAAAACATTTCAATGTTTCACACTAAGTATTTTACAAAATGCATGATCCTTTTTATTAACAAGAGACTCAAGGTTATATACCCCAACACAGGCTGAAAGGTTGGTTCCAAAATACTAAGGCATGAAAGCTTTTGACCAAGTTAAGATTTCAAGATAACTACGATTAGCATAGAAGATCAAGACTAAACAACTTTATCAACTTTTTAAAAATTTCTAGATGAAGGAAATTTTTAAACATGGACTCACTCCTCTATAGGGTCTAAAGGATTCTTCCACAATCATCCAACTGATCCTTAATGACACAACATACTAATTAACTAACTATATTGTTATTCAAAATAATAATCCAAAGTTTTAATAAGCATGTTATACTCATTATTACACAAACTCTAGTTAGAGAAATTTAAACCATGATATTTAAGAGGAGAGATAAGATCTTAATAAGGAACTACTCTCACTAAGATTAAAATCAATTGAATCCACCTCCTTTTATCAGAAATAACATAAGACAAAAAGGATCTTTCCTTTGCATGAAAACTCATTCTCAAGGGTTTACATAAACTTGATCATAACTAGAGTACTTTTAATGGTTAGCTCATTAACAATCTATATTTTTATTCCTAATAACAATCTCATAGATTTTTATTTAAGTTTCATACATTTTTAGATAAGCTCAATTCCCTTAACTCATCACATCTAGATCAAAAGAGATGGTCAATGCTTAAAAGGCCAATTAGATTTAGGCCAGCTAAGTATAATCCATATTATGAATGGGTTATCCTAACGAGATTCATAAAAGAAGCACAACTCATATATTAATATTCTAAATCATTGGCATAATATATCACATTCCTCAACATAAGAATTATTCTTCATAGATATATACATATGGTTCATTGAAGGTAGTACCATTACAAGAAACTCAAGATTTAATGCACAAATCAACCACAAAATGTTCAACTAAAGATATAATAAATTAAGGTCATTAACCTGGCCAAATTTAATCATGAATATAAAATAATCCAAAAGGATTCCATTTTCAACAAGGATCCATATCAAGATCTTTAATCATATATACTAGGTAGACTTTAAAATGGTCCTCTACAATAATAACTAGGCCCAGTTGTGTTGTGATGTCAATCGGACCACAGAGATTCAGATGGACGCCCCCCATATATATAGATAATCTATAGGGGGAGATCTATTTTCTCCTGGCCTTGGCGTAAAGATGAGACGACAGGGTGCGGATCGATAGATAGAATAGATTGAAGGACCCCGTATTCTTGGTCTATCTCTTTAGTTTAGTCCAGGGGAGAGTCTGTATATACTCACGCCCACCCCACTAGAATCACTCCTTCTCAATGTTCTATTTGATAACCAGAGAATTCAAATGCATATTCGATCACCATTCAACTAGTAAAATTAATAATAATGGGGGTTCACATTCTTCCCATAATCAATTATTGATACATAAATACAATAAGTTTAACTAAGAATAATTAATACTTGGATCCTAGATAGATATGTAAAGCAACAAAGAACAAGAAGTCAATAGTTTAAGGCAATATCCTCTTTGATCCAAGTGAAACTTTAGTGAACCAAAGGTGGGCTCACATCTTAACCTTTTGCCATCATCAAGAAACTACTCTGGGCACCCTTGAGTAGGACTCCCAACTCCAAGAATGTTCACATCATAGTGGATAACTACTCATAAGGTGACAAAACAAAGGCAAACAGTAATCAAGATGTCTTGGGTTCAAGGAGATAACTACTCATAAGGTGACAAACCAAACATATTTAATTCAAGAGTTTTCCAACCTTAAATCTATTTACATAATCATAAAATCATACTAAGGCATACAACCAATGGGATATAATTTATATAAGTAGTAATGGGAGGGCTTAGGCAATCTACCATCATCTTCTACATGAGAGGCATAACCATTATTCCATCATGAATAATGTGACCTTTATGCACATTAAAATTATTACATGATGAAATCATAATTTACATGTAAACATAAGTACCACAATTAGATCTATCATGAAGGAATATCTCATCTCCGAACTCCGACACAAGGGTAATAACACTATGGGGTGATTCAACCATAGATAAAATAAATAAAGGGAGGAAGTATACTAAGTGATCTTACTCCTTTTGAACAAAATATATAAATAAATAATCACACAAACTTCATTTAGTCAATCAACATGATATTCAAGTCAATAAGATACCTACCAAATGATCTAGGCCCTTCCATAGATCTTTTCTATAGGTTTTTACCAACTGAGGCTCTCCTCCTAGATCTCTTCTTTGGTTCTCAAGTTGGTCAAAAATATAAATATTTCCAACCCAAAACATCAATAAATTTTTTTTAAAGATCCACCCTCATCAAATAGGTATTTTCCCTTCATTAGAACCTAATCAAAACATGACATGTGTCTGTTATTTCCTTGGATCGACCAACCACTCTTCTTGCCATCCCATGCCTTCATAATGTATGATCTTGTGACAACCCCTAATGGTGCATGATATATATTACAAATAACTATGGTTTATCCTAAGATTAATCCACCTCCTCTCATTAGTTCAACGCAGTGGCCAATGAATGGATAGGATTGTAAGTTACAACAAGACAAAGTAGACACTGCTCCACTTCTTCTCATGCATTAAAGTTCACAAGATTAAAGGTAGTTTGACCAACCCATCAAAGATTATAATTAAATATTAAATATAAGGATGAAAGTTATATAGTCATTCAATTAAGATCAAACAAGGTTTATTACAAGATTAATGTTAGCGGTGGGATTACACATGATGTAATAACTCCTGACATAGTCCTTTTTACCTTCATTGGCAATGGTTTGTTCCTGCACACTTATTTCACACACGAAATATACTATCCTAATAGCCAAATATTATAATCATAGGATGCTAGATAATTAAACACAAACCAATATATATCATCTTAGTAATAAATTCACAAGGTCATGAAGTGATATTCATGTAGCACTTAATGCATGTATAATTTCAATTGTAACATAAGGCAATAATTTAAGCACTGATTAGATAACTCTTACCATATACATGATCTGATCACCTTGTAATCAACACCATCATGGTAGTATCATCATTGATTTTCATAATTTCCTTGTTTTCCCATGAGGGGCCTTACACATGTAGACTCAAGTAGCTCCAACTTATATGCAATGTTGTCAAATTTTTAAAGATATGATAAGGATTGTAATACTTAGAATAAATTGTATTACCATTTTTTTTGCTTTAAGAACATTTTACTGTGTGGATATAAGATAAAAATTACCTAATCATCCACATAAAAATTCCTCTCACTCTGATTTTGATCCTCTTGTTGCTTGATTCATTTATGTGTCATTACCAAATCTTCTCTTAGACTAGCTGATATATTTTGCTAGTGTTGAAGGTATTACTCAATATCTCAATCCTTTGGTTGTACCCTCAATGATGAGGTTATGAATGGGGTTTGATACACATATAATTCCACAAATAATTTATTTTTTATTATGTATGAAAGGAAGTGTTATACCACCACAAGTTATTGTCCATACACCATTTTTATAACTTGAGAGTGATAAGAAAAATAAGTTATTGTCCATACACTAATAAAATTGGTGAGGATCTTAAGGCTTGCTTGATTCTTATCCTATCAGCTCAAAGTGCAAATTTAAGGAGCTTATGCCAAGTCTTAGGTTTGTCTACAATAGACTTCTTGATAGCCTTCATTAGGTTCTTATTGGTAGAATTAAAGACTCCATTCCCTTAGGGATAATGGCTGGATGCAAACTTAAGAGTGATGCCATTATCATAAGACCATTCAGTCATCTCTATAGATACAAATGGAGACCCATTGCCACACACAAGAGAGACTAGAGTTCTAAACCTAGTATAGATGTTTTCCTCGAGGAAGTTGATCACTTCTTCAATCCTAAGTTATTTAATGGTTATAGCTTTAGTCTACCTCATACAATAGTCTATGGTGATTGGGGTTGTTCACCCTAACAAAGTCTAACCCCCATTGAGCAAAGGGGTATGTCAACTTGGATTGGTTACAGAGGCATTGCTTCCTTTGGATCCTTAATGCTAAAAATCTAACATGAGCGGCACTCCCTCACATGTTTGTGAGCATCCTTAAAAATAATATTTGGCGAAAATTATCTACCTCTAAGAATTTTTTGAGCTATGGTCCTCCCAGATAGATGTCCACTTCCCAGATTTTCCTGAAAGGTGCTCACGATCTGGGTGGTTTCTTCTTGCGAGACACATAAAATAAACCCATCCAAAATTTCTCATATATAAAATCCCATCCTTGATCAAGTATTGTCTTGCCTTTAACCTTAGGGCCCTATTTTGCTCCCTAGATAATCTTGTAGCACAAATACCATTAATTAGAAAATGTATGATTGAATCATACCACTCACTATCTTGAAGGTTTTGTTGATCCACTTGCATAATAATTAACCTAGGGTTAGTATTGACAATCATTTGGACCAAACTTTGGCATCTTATCAATTTTCTTATTTTCATTTCCAAGTCATACTTCTACAAAACTGACATCCATTTACCTCTACATTCTCCCAATTCATTCTAACTTAGAATAGTTTGGTGGTAGGGTCTGGTAAGATACCATACACCTTATTTCTAAGAATGTAATGCCTAAATTTGTTAACTACCTTAACTAATTTATATGCATGTTTATCAATCAATGAATAATTTAACTCAACATTCTTAAAATTAGTTCTCAAAAAAGTTATTGGTGATCACACCCATTAATTTTTGAGTTAATACTAAAACCATAGTGTGGTCAGATGCAAAGGAATAGAGGTAGAAGTTCCTTGTGAAATTAGGACTTATAAGGATTGGAGCTTGGCTAATGGATTCCTTGATATCATTGAATGCCTTTCTAGACTCTTCATTCAATGTGACCTTGGAATCCTTATTTAGCATGTCATTTAGTGGCTTCAAAATCTTTGCAAAGCTAGAAATAAACTTCTTATAAAATTTATCTTACCAAAGAATGACTTTAGTTAGTTCTTTCTTACTATTTGGTGTTTCTATTCTAGATATATCCTCCACTCTTTTAGGATCTATAGAGATCCCATCCTTGGTTATAAAATTAACTAATAATTTACCTTTAGTCACATAAAAGATACATTTTTTAGGGTTTAAGGAAATGTCATAACTTTTTCATCTTTCAAACACTCACTACTTCCCTATTTTAGAAAAAACTATTAGATCATCCATATAAATAATGATGCATTTACCTATCAAGCCTTGGAAGGCATGGTCCATATCTATTTGGAAGGTAGCTATTGCATTGATTATCCCAAAGGACATCTTCTTGTACGCAAAGGTTCCCCACTTAGTGGTGAAATCTATCTTAATCCTAACTTCTATATCAACTAACAATTGGTTGTAACTTAAAAAGCCATCAAGAAAGGACGTCATACCTAAAATTGAAATAACTTGAATTACTTGGTCTAGACAAAGAAGGGGATAGTCCTATTTTTTTAATTCTTTGTTTAAGTTTATAAAGTCAATACAAAGTATAATCTCACCATTCTTCTTCCTCACTAGCACCAAGTTAGCCACCCAAGTAGAATTCCTGATTGGGAAGACTATCCTAGCATCTAATAATATTTTGACCTCCTTGAAGATAATGGGTTCTAGGATAGGATTTATGGGCCTCTATTTCTACCTAAATGGTTTGAAAATATCCTTAAGGGGTATAGTATTGGTAATGACCCTTATATCTAAGATCTTTAAGTCATTATATTGGGTAAGGAGATATTTAGTTTTCTTATGTTCAATGTTTGTGAAAGCTTTTCCAACATTTAATAGCTAAGGTTGATCTTGGAGGCCACTTACCTTGGGAGCCTTGGAAATTTGGCCAATTTGTCTTGATCAAACAGTCTCTCCAAAGCAATCATCCCCTTGGGAATCTTGCTATCATTAAATTGAATAACTTTACCTAAAATTTGTACTCTTTAGATGTATTCTTATCAGTCTCATCAATAATATGAGCATCAAATGCTTCATAATTAGTCATGAAATACAATATCTACTGATTATCATTGTAAACATGGAAATGGCTAATATTATTAGGCATTGAAGGATAAGGGATTAGCTCAATGCTGAAATTAGGGGAATCTTGGTTGGGCATAAGGTTGGCTGCAACAAATGCCAACTCATCAATAACTTGGTTTTATCCTCTTGGGATGGAAATGATTCAAAAGGCATAAAATGATTCAATCAAATCCCAAACCCTAAACTTATACCTTTTCAAGTATGAGAGCTTATACATTGGTATTTGCTTCTTACCTGGTTGACCACTAGTTTTAAATCCCCATAAACTAGCAATTTTTTGACCTTGTTTTTTACTACGAATTGTAAACCTAGGATAAGGGGCTTCATACATAGAAATATTTTTAGTACAATGGAATTGGATCTTGTAAAAATTATGGTAATTTATATTATTAGGCTCGTTTAAAACAATACCAACACTTGATCCAACATTACACCTAGCACCATCAAAATGCTTTATTAGTCCAAGAACAACATGAGCACTCTTGGGATCGCATGCCTTATTAGTCTCTAAGGTGAAAACCCCTATGTCTGATTTGATTATGTTGAACCTCTCATTTATATCATTGTATTCTATTATTATGTGCTTCATCCTTGGTTCTCTCTCAACCCTGATTTGATTAGGAACTCCTTTAAAAGGTAGCCATAGATGTGAGAAATATATGGACATGTAACTATTTAAAGCTTTGCTCCATTCCATACTCAATAAGATACCCTTTGTTTAGAATCTAGTTGCATGTGAACATTTAACAAATACCCTACAATCTTGACTCTAGATTTGTCTAATTGGGTGACAACCCTACTAGATTATAGGTGTTAAATTGAGTTGTTTGCATATACCTACATGCATGATATTGGTAGAAGAACCATAATCTTACCAAAATCCTAATAGTGAGCAAGAAAGGAGGAGGTTTAGCTTTGGCTTTGTGCACAATCATATTGGCATGATCAGTCTTTGGTAGGTTACTGGACCCTTTTGACAATGACTCCAACATAAAGTCCCTTTACTTTGTAATCTATGTGAGTTCATGAAAATTAGTATTAGCCTTTATCTTCTTCACGTCCTCAAATATGTTATAACGAGTCTTAGAAGAACTATAAATTTCAATGTTGGGTTTAGAAGTACTCCCTTTAGGTGGCTCAAGATTGTTGCTTGAAAAAGTGTCTGGAGGGGTTCCAAAATTATTGAGGCATTGAGGTAGTCAAAGGCTGCCTTTTATTATTACTTAAGGGGTAGTTTTTTTTCAATAACTGTTGAAAGGCTTGGATCTCCTCAAGGATCTCATCGTGTTCATTTTCCCCTTAAAAGGGGAAATCAAAGGTGTCCACCATGAAGGCTTTGTTAGATGACTGAAATGTAGTGGTACGTACCTACACTAACTGATTTTTTAGGGACCATTTCAAATGTATCCAAGTCCTCTTGTAAAGCCTGGAAGGCTTTGAAAAATTATATACAATTAATTTCCCCATGCTTGGTTGTGCAATGTACCCTATGATAATTAGGTAATGTAATATCAATAAGGTTAATGTCCATGGTCTTCTTTTTAGAAGATTGGTCATTATTCCAATTATTATGAAAATTATCATTCTAAAATCTATTATTTGGCCTATTAAACCTTTGAAATGAGAAGTTCCTACCAGAGTGCTCTTTGGTATTGCTTACTTATTTTTTCAACTGAAGGAAATTATTGTTTAATTTTTGAACCATTTTCACGATAGACTCATTCTCATTTTTAGGAGTTTTATAATTATGTAAATGGTTATTGTTAGCATATGGTACCAAAGCGCTTTGATAATTTGGATTTAAACCATTAGTTGGGTGGTTTAAGAACCCTAAGTTTTGATTGGGAACTGCATGACTTAATGGCAATTGAGTTAGGTTTGGTAGCTAGTTTAGTGCTAGGATATTTTGGTTATTATTTGGGAATAAGTTCATCACAGGCATTGTGGATTGACATTTTGCATAGAATATGCCATTTTCCCTTGGGGCTGAATTTGATTATTAATGGTCACTGATTCAAAATAGGCCTGGGCCAAAGTAGTTATAGCTGGAATACTTTCCAAGAATATAGAGGTCATAGGATCCACTGCATCTTTGTAGATCTCTAAACCTAGAATATCATCAGACTTATAAGGCTCTATGGTCCTACTATACATTTTCTAAAATATAGCATTAAAAGACCTGATAGGCTCACTAACATCCCTTATCATGGTAGTGAATTGATGGTAAATAACCCAAGGACTAAAAATCTTACTTAATTGATCTATAAACACATTATTGAAATCAATCCAACTTTTGATATAATTGTTAGGAAAATTTAAAACCCATTCATAAGCTGCATATTTAAAAGTAAATGGAAACAACCTACATTCTACATCCTCATGCACAACATTTAGTAACCTTAAGGCATCTTTAGAAGATTTTATATGTTATTTAGTAGTTATTATTTTGGTTGGACTAAATGTAGTCAGATATTTTCTTAGAGTTTCTTGGGAGATCATGAACCACAACTGTCACATTAATTAAAGATTCCCCCAACCAATCCATACCTAGATGAAGGTTGAAGGCACATGTACCCTTAAATGGTGAATTTGGAAGAGACTTGGATTTCCTACATCTACCTTTTTCATGTCTAGCTTTTCTATGGACCTCAAGCTCAAGTAAAGGCTCCCTGGTCTCTAAGTGTGATCTTGTTCTAATCCTAAGCAATTTTAGCTTGAAATTTGAAGATCCTAATTGATGTATCAAGTTAAATTTTTGTAACGAATAAGATTTAGACCTGTGCATTGAGCTTATTTTATAAAGGTGGTATGAAAAACTATAAAAAGCTCAAAGATGCTTTCAATTACGTAAATATGGTCTATTTTTATAAGTCTAGCTTAAAAGAACTATCTATGAAATATATGCCCACCTTTGATCAAAATGAGCCATCCTAACCTTAGATACTATGGATTCTGAAAATCTCAAGCTATATTTATTGAAAACAAACCTTAATACCTAAAGAACTTCAAAGGAAACACAAAGATTCATCACAAATAGCTATGTTCAATGATATTTATACTTTTAAGCAAAGAATTCACTCAAAAACACAAAGATACACTAATATTTAGATAAAATAGACTAAGATCAACAAAGATTCAAAGAATTCACAACCCTCCTAGCACCAGTGAAGTTTCTCCTATTGATGCTTATAAATGAACCACAGGTGCTCTTAGTGTTTAAAGAACACTTCTAATTTTAAAATTTAGGAAATTCAAAGAATGAGTTGCAAGTTTTTGGATATCTAGTTACTTGTGGTGAAATAGCAGCAGATAAAGATAAACTATTCCATAATATTTATATGATTTGTTCCTTAGGAGCCACCTTGCTACATTATTTATGAATTACAAAAAATATTTGTTAATACTTAGTGAATTATGATCCAGATTTCAGCTACAGACTAATCTAAATATATATTTATAGTGAAGCCAAAACTAAAGTGATCAGGTGTAAAAAGGATCAAAGAGAAGGGTAAGGCAGAAAAGAAATGAGTGATTTCCAATTTTAGTCTTAAACATTATGACAAGACATCAATTATAAATGAGCATGCATTCAACCAATATATAATGCAAAATAGCTAAGCTCAAATTTCACTATATATTAGGCAAACATCAAAGGATAATGTAAAGAGTCACAAGTAGGAACCAGGTCTACTTTAAGGATTTACTACTATAATCAAATAACATTAGCACATTTGAGTACAAAAGAAAATAAAGTGAATCAAAACCTAAGATCCTCCTACTAATCTAGTATATGCACAAATTAGAAACCCTGTGATTATAAAATGCTACTCAGAATTCAAAGACACCTTCAAATTCAAGACATCTACTAGAAATTGAGAGAAAAGCTATATTAGCAATTGGCATGTCAAATATAGATAATCCTTGATTATATTAATTAATTCAAGTGTAAAATTTTTTCAAAAAATTATCTTGCTTTTACAAATGGTAATACATGCCTTTATAGAAAGATTAGGTAGTATACAAATTAGTTACAAAATATAGGTGTACAAAGATAAGGACAACTGTCCTTACATGTTCTAAAGTACATGTTCTTTTCACAATCATACTGACCTAGAGGTAAATATGAAAATAGCATATACCTTTATAATGGAATATTCTATTTCAAAATGTTACAAAATTCTACAAAAGTGAATATTATCTAATTTGTTGTTAGGGCCTCTGCTTGTTGTTTATTAAGAATGCTCATGGCCTTAGTACGTTGCTCAATAACTAGCTCTATATCCGTGGTAGGCTTCAAGATATGCTCCTCCTCTTGATTTTCTAGGTCATAAAACTCTTTGTTATTTCTAGCCATGGCTTCTTTAATTTTCCTAGCTTCATTTATCCTCTCTTCAACATTTAATATAATTTTTAGGATCATACTATTATCAGCCCATATTTGCATTGGCTTTTTCCTTTGATTTT
This sequence comes from Torreya grandis, assembly GCA_037957365.1. Lineage (NCBI taxonomy): Eukaryota > Viridiplantae > Streptophyta > Pinopsida > Cupressales > Taxaceae > Torreya > Torreya grandis. The sequence goes on along the minus strand of JARHVA010000025.1, from coordinate 8,736,785 downwards.
TTAAATTACTAAAGTAGCTCTATGTCTGAATTCCTCATCACTTATGATTCCAAGGGTAGTGGGTTTCGTAGGATTTATAAGTGTAGTCCAAAAAGTCTATTCAATCCTTAAAATTAACTCCTTATCATCTTCTAGGATCCTTTCCACATCATTGTGCCATGCACTCAAACTTTGAACCTTGCCAACCATAATTACTAAAATTGTGCTCAAGTGTCCCAAACTTATGGTTTTGAAGCCTAGGATCTATTTTCTTACTTTTATGTTGAGAAGTTTAGATATATTTTATTTTGAGGCTTTCCATTAGCTAACCAAACTCTTGCCCAATGCACTCTATCACTCTAATATAATCTACCTCAACTTCATTATTTTGAGTGCCTCAAACATGTCGTAAAATGACTCATCAAGCATTTTCGTCATTATTTTAGGTACTAATAGAATTGATTGTGTTTGTAGGTTTTCTTTTTTCCTTTTATAGATTTATAATCGTTTACTTCATGCCCTAGACCCTAGCTTTGACTTGTGCTAATTGGGCCTCAATTAAAATTTCCACAGCCTCTTCATGAATGGTAGCTTTACCAAGTTTTAAAACTCCTACAAGGTCTAATCTTACAAAGGGCTCTACCTTTTTGAACCTGAATTCCTTTGTTCCAACCATAGTTGTCCTGGTAGTTACCCTTTCTAACCTTGCCATTTTAGGGCTAAATTAGATGATAGTGATTGGCTTATTGAGCTTAGGAGGTTTTGGCACCCATATTCTTGATTTCTAGCCCTTAAGTAACCACAATCCTACTTTCTTCTTACTCCTCCACCATATCCCTTATCCATGGCTTCATGTCATCCTATACCTCAACATTAGCAACTCTGGTCATGAACCATGAATGGGAGAGAGAAGGAATCTTTTGAAATTTCCCATAAATGATTTGGTCCTATAAAACCAATGCTAGCTCTACTTTCCTCTTCTCATAGGATGTTAGAGGGACAAGCTCTTTTCCTTTATAGTCTTCAGGCTCTCCCTCTTGGATCTAGGCTTTGTCAAGATGTTTCCCCACCCTATTTGTATCATATGCCTCTGTAAGCTCCTTGAGAGCACCCTCAAGTGTCTCTTCTAGTTCCAAGGCAATCATATCTATGTATTGAATTGGGGAAGGTGGCCTTTGGTGTAGCATTGAAGCTGAGGGCCCCTCCCTAGGTCTCTCCTCCAATCTCACTTCTACTTTCTCCTTGCCATGATGGCCTTGTTCATTTTAGCCTTATGTAATATGCTCCTGAGGCTATGGCTATGGTTGTTTTACATTGTATTATTCTTGGGATATCCTAGATGGACCATGTAGTAAGAGACACTGTAAATTATGATTTTGTCATGCCTCGTTAGATGGCTTGTCATCCTTGGTCAAATTGTGTTCCAATATTATGTTGTGCCCTTGAATCTTGGCAAACACCTCTTTATAATTCTTAGCTTTAATATAGATGGTTTCAGAAACATTGAGTTTATGTACATATTCATGTTTGGGGAGCTTCTTGTCTTTCAAATGCTCATCCACTATGTTCTTCAGATCCCACATTTTGAGTTCATCTAGTTAAAATCTAAATTATTCCCTATATGTGAACATGATTCCCACCTATTTCTTATCCTTTAATATAGTTTTCCCAATAATCAAGGGGAAGGGGTGGAGTATACCCTTCCTCTTCTCCTTGTAGGTCCCATCAATACCACGGATGATCTAGGAGGTATTCTCTTGATTCACAAGCTTGCTTGTAACATATACTTTTAAGTTGTCAGGCTAGGACATGATCCCTTCAATCTTCATAACTATGATCCATATGTCTCCCATCATTTCAACATATGTTTTGATGAGTGGATGGACCCTAGGCATAGGAATACCTATGATGGCCTCCACTATGGTTGGGTAAATGTAGTCACAAATAAACTACATTGGGTTTTGATATTTTAAGATATGCAATTTATAATAGTGGTGTGAAATGGTGGTTTTACCATGTAAATCCTTGTGAGATTAATTGAGGCAAGTAGGGCATCTAGCAGGTATGACATCATATGAAACTACTTGGAGGTTTTCATTTTTATGGTAGTGAATTGCTTGGTGAGGAAGACACTGATTAAATCTCCAATTAGAGGGGTGAGCTTTTCCTCCACCATGAAATAGACAAAGGGGACCGAAATTTTATTTAGATAGGTGGTTGAGGGGACTCTAAAGGCTCAGTTCAATAGGGTTTTTATTACCTAGGATCTTCCCTCTTTAAATTGGATTATTGGGATTTTCCCCTCAAAGTCCCATAATGATGGAATCTAAGTCATGGTTTCTGGTCCATTATTTGACTTTAGATAGGTCAACATGGGAGAGAGGGAGATTGTATATTTCTCAAAGGCTATAGGAGAAATATCAGATATGTTCTTGGAATTTCCCTCCCTAATGATCCATTCATTATCTACTTTATAATCAGTAAATATGGGGGAATGGATGTCTATATAGTGTAGTACCTCAAAATTTACCATGGAATGGTGAAGGCCAACCATCTAGACTACAACCAAGTCATAGTGCCTCCTACTTATTGTGGTGATCCTCTGTTCCTCCTTCAAAATGAGTGGTAACTCCTCTATCATGAAGAAGAACTCAGACCAATTCCTAATGCCTAAGACATTCAGTGCTACAAGGTCTAATTTAATATCTTTGAATATCTGACCTTGATTGTCTGTTGATAAGTAGAAGTCAGTTTCTTCCTTTAATTACTATCTACATGCTACCATTGTCTCTATTCCTAGAAATTGATAACACTATATTGGAAATGATCTTGGGGAAATCTCTCTGGTGCTCATAACCACAATCAAGTTCCCCTTGGATAAAATTATAACCAATTGAGTCCGTTTAGGTCATTTTTATTCAAGGTTTAGGGTTTTAAGGATTTAATGATGGAATATATCCAAGCTTTGCCTTATATGTGCCCTAGATTTGATTTGGACCTTTGCCTTTATACCTTTAAATTTTTGAGCCCATAAGATCTTGTATTTTGTTATTTTTTGCTTGCATGGCACCTATGTGGCATTGGTTTTGGCCTTTCATGGCATTTTTCATAAATGCCTCTTTTATTTCACACTGTAGGGTCAAAATATTATATTTAGCACAAGTCATTGATTGTAATCTAGGACCTTTCATATGATTGTCCATTACTATGGCAAACCCTCTAATTGCGACACTTGTCATCTTTACATGTTTCTCTATGCTCTAATTATGTCAGTGCTTTATTTAATGAACAATAGCCATGTGGTAAGCTCATGGGATTTTGAAAAGTCATGAGTGTTTTTGCATCATTTGATCAACTTCTAGAGATGAAGTGTGAACCATTAGATTATCTTATCAGCTCTACCTATAATGAGCCTTTGCCACACATGAAACCCACAGGTGTTTGAGTTTTCATTGAAAAGTCTACAAGAACCTCGCATCATTAGAACAAAATACAATGACAAAGAATGAACCATTGATCTATAGAAATGCCCAAAATTTAATTGAATACATTATTAAAACCATGATTTAGGCTTAATTCCCTTAGATTAAGGTTTGTTTTGTTTATTTAAGCATGAAATAAACCTTAGGATAAGGGTTTTATGCCTAATTTTGTTAATTTATATGCAAGCGGCCATGGCCTAAATACTCTAGGCCAATGTTTACACCATTATTAATAAACACAATGTATGCATTGGTCTAAAATATTTATGCCAAGGCTTTATAAAAAATACTCAAAGCACTGGTCATTGTTCTCCAAGGAAGATTATTTATTTTCCTTGTCGTATACTTGGCCTTCAATTTGGTAAATCTCTTCAAGCTCTTGAAAGAGCTCTACTTACAGCTACCAATCATCCTTGTCCTCTTATTTATTTAGATCTCTTTCCTCCTCAATATTTGAATGGTCATCTGCAACCTCATGATCAATCATGGAGTCTTCCTCATGTATTTATTTATTGAATTCTTGGCCAACTTTCTCATAGATGTACTCCTTCTCAAGATTGGATGCATTCGAGTTAGCTTCATGAATACACATATCCTCCAATATGAAGATAAGATCTTGTGGATTGTATTTTTTTTCATAAAAGGGAGTTCCTATGGTAATCTCTTCCTCATATCACTCATATTTATCAGCCATGAATTGTACTTGCTCTTCTTCATTTTCTTTTCTCAAGATAAGCTATTCAACATAAGGAAATTATTCTTCATCATCAACCAAACAAGGAGATCACTTAGGGAATCTTGAAGGATCTCAATTTGAACCTCAACTACCATATCATGACTTTTATTATCAAGGGTTACAATATCTTCCATCTCCTTTCTGATGACTTAGCCCAATTAGGCTGCCAAAGAGTTACATTCTCTTCAAGTAGGAATTCTGAATTTCCCTCAACTAGCTTCTCTTATTTAAGTTCCCACACCATAGTTACATCAAGGCAAAGGGTTATGGAATGAGGTAAAAAAGAACTAGTTGGTGGAGGTGGATCATAGAATTCAAAATCAGGCTGAGAATGAAAAGTAAGAGATTCTTTTAGGAGCTCTTGAGAAAGGGAAGGTAGATCTTGGAGTGAGACAACTTGAATTTCTTCCTTCTACTTGACATCTACTTCATTCACATTTGAATAAACTTGGGACATATCTTGAAGGAGGTGAAATGGGGTGTGTTTAGGCATATAATCTTCTTGTGGGTCTAAACCTTCCATCACATCTTAACTTAACAACTTCATTTTTTACTCTAAATCTTCAATTTTCTTAACTAGATCCTCTTTAAAAAGTATTTATTTAAGCTCATAGGAATCATCATGAGGCTAAGGTGTACATGAGGGCTGACATGGAATACAAGAAGTTTTTTTAGGAAGGGTGGGAGGGACTTGCAAAGGGATCAACTCTACTCTCCACTTCACACTCTTTGACAATGGTTCGATCTTCTTTCTTGCCCCATGACTCAACTATTTTTCTCTAACTTAGGATATTTATATTTGAGTTATCTTCTTGAGGAATGGTGGGAGGTTTTTGTATAAGATCAAGCTTCTCTACAATTTCACATTCTTTGTCAAGGCTTTTCTCCTCTTCCTTTCCCCATGATTTTACTATCTTATTCCAACTTGAGATATTAGGATTAGAGGTCTCTTTTTGAGGTGGTGGGGATACAATGTGAGAAGGAAATTAGGGTTTTAAATCCATTTCTTTTTCTACCAAAATGGACTATTTCATATGAATATTTTCCAACTCAATTTGCCTATCAAGGTTTTCTTTAAACATAAGATTATTCTTCTCAACTCTTCCCTCCACTTGATTTGAAAAAGGATGAACTCGATAAGGTTGATTGGGTTTATGAGTGGGAACCATGTAGGACTGATATCAACTTTATATAAGTGGAAAATAAGGTTGATATGTTTAGTGAGGCTGCCTTTCATGAGTGTCTAGCCTATCCTCTAAGGAAGAGACTAAACCACTCACATATAGCATCTCGCTTGTAAGCCTTTACCAATTGGCTCTCTCAATAGGTGTCTACTTCCTATTAACTAACTCTAATTCATTTCTCACCTAATGGATGGAATTATTAGGAATATTTTTACCACATCCCCTAAGAGTATCGAGCTCTAACATATATCTCTCATAGTTTAAGAGTGTCTTCTTGAAGGTGGAAATGGATTTGCTTGAGGAGTGGCTAGGTTGACTAGGAGTAAGACATGGAGAAGGCTAGCTAGACTGGTAAGAATCATGTATTGGCTAGATATGATCATATTGAAGCTGAAAATAAGCATATTAAGGTAGATACATTTCATGATAGGGTTGGTTAAGAAATTTATCATATTAATAGGGAATGATATAATCTTGGAAGGTCTCACCAACTTGTGTGAAGTTATACTCAACACCAAGATCAGCCATGAAACTTCATTGGGAAATAATAACACAAAAGAACATGTTGAAAGTTTTACTTGACTAGCTGATATAGCTTTGGAGTCGCTATTGATTCTTGAATAAATGCCTCCAAAAGCTAATGTGTTGAAGGACAACACCAAAAATTCTCCAACTCTTGGAACAAGAGTCCCACCAGGCATGCCAAAAATAGTTTTCACTTGGATTACACCATTTGAGGAGATGATAAGTATATCCTCATCAAATTGGCATAATGGAATCATCTCTAGGCTTGTGAGTAGCCTAAGGAATGATGTGAGTCTCTAGATAGGGCTAGCTCCCTTGATGTACCGCTATGGATCAAACTATAACTAAAATTTTGCAAGGTGAAAAGTGAGAGAGATAAATAAAATCAAATATAAATTAAGGAGGTGATAAAACAAATCAATTTTATGACTTCCAACTAATTGCATTCTACACTTGAGACCAAGAAACAAACTAAAACATATACTCCTTCAATCTTCACCTTCTCACATCAATGTTACATTGTGAGGTCATGGATGGATGTGTAAAACTAGGAGGAATAGATAAGAGGCCTTGAATGGAACTAATGAGAATACTAAATCACTAAAAATTTCACATCTCCTAAAATACTTCACATGCCTTGTAAGAAGAAATTTTCCAATTGTAAACAAGATGAAAGAATGATACGGCATGCTAGGAATCCATAGTATTCAATAAATAGGATTCATAATTAAAGTGTAACACACATGTTAATAGTCATAAATAAATAACACTTATTCATTTTATTGATCAAAAGGTATACAAATGATTAGGTTTTTGCCATACTCAGTTGGAGCATCCAATACAATGCCAAAATAACTAGTTCTTATAGAAACTGAGAGAGAAAGAGAAGTCCAATGGTCATAAGAACACTCATAAATATGAAAAAATAATTTATCCATGTATGATAAGAGGATATGGTTCAAAACATGAAAGTTAATGAATTGAAAATATCAATCTAAGTCATCAAAGTCTTGCAAAGTGGCAAAAAACTCCTCATTTTGGCTTATAAAAATTTCTTGCATAATTAGAACTAAATGGGTATACCATAACTGATGAAGAGAAGGTATAATAATTATAATTATACATGACTCTTCATTCATTGGTTTCATGCCTAGTCCTTTGGAAACTTTTGAAAGTGAGCCATCATCATCTGCTACCTAGAAAACTACACTTCCATGCACCTTGCACACTTGGCCTACAAAATTCCTTTATTTTTCCATGAAAATATTTAAAATTAAATGGGTGAAATTTTTCAATACCCTCCATTTCCTTGGAATCATTAGGGCACCTTAAAAGGTCATCCACTTGAAGTTTTCACACTTCTCCCTAGCTTGTGTAATATGTCAAAATTGACTGGCTTAGTTGAATCACTTGTTTGGGAAACTTATAAGTTGTTTCATAACATGAAATTAATATGGGGAGTTATATTAGTGTTAATATTCCACCAAAACTTGGTTACATTTCTTGAATCTTCTTTTAGCCTACACAACACACAAAATAGTCATAAAAATCCTATTTCTACCTCCATCTGTACAAGTCTATACAAAAAAAAGGTGTTGAGAATCCTAGGTGAGTCCTCTCCAAGGTAAATAAAAGTTTCATGAGATAATTATTCACTTATGCTAGCTCTCTAACTCAATCTTACCAAACTAGTCCTTAATAAGGGTTTGCAAGGGCTTTAGGGTAGTTTTGGGTCTTAAGCATTATTCATAAAATTTCCACATCCAAATTGATGAAAAATTCTAAAAAATTACTCTTAGGGACCTTTATAACCCCCCTAAGTATTTTTTCCACCATGCATAACCTCATGGAAGATATGAGTAACCAAACTTGTCTCATAGAGCTTGTTTTTTCCAATTTACATAAGTTTGAGTTAATTCAAGGTCCAAAAATGGATTATTTTAGCTTTCTTTGTACTCTGATATTTTGAACACTTTTTAACTAACCCAATGAACATTTTTCCACAAAATTGAAGGCCTAAATCATGCTATAAACGATGATAAACCCCTATTTAGACACTATGTCTAGCCATGTCCAATAGGCCTACCTACAAGTTTGGCTCAAAATGATCTTTCTTGGTGATTTATTTGCATCAAATAGCTTTAAAATCTCCATAATTACCCCCTATACATGTTACAACTCACTATAATATTCATTTCATACTAGAAATGAATGTTGCTCTTCATTTACCCTTTTGGCCTTGATTTTGCCTATTAGGTCTGATTACAAACCTAGGAGTATGGAGTATCCTTTTTGGTTTCCCATATTTTTATGGGTTTTCTTAAACTTCACAAACTCACTTTAAGTGTCTAAACAACATTTTATCCATCTATTTATCATCCTCCTTCAAAACTATAGGGTTCTTGCTCCTCAAGAGTGCTCTTCCTCTGAAACAATATAGAGGGGTGTTACCCTATTCCTTAATTAAAAATAATTATTTTAAGGGATTATCCTAGTTCTCAAGATTTTTTTTACAAAAAATGAGCTCCTAACTACATGATCTGACCCTTCAAAACCACAAATTCCAAGACTAGTTCTTTTAAAGGCAAAATATGTAGTGTTTACAAGAGTGAACTATGTATGCTTGTTTGAGATCCATATTTTGCATGATTATCAATGGTGAGAGTGTATTCAAGGTATAAACATCATATTATATATGTTATAGACCTATTCATCATTCTATTTTACAACATACCCCTCACATTCTTTTCTTAGTCCAAACTGTATTTAAACTCTTCATTATGCCTCAAGTTATAATGTACAACCTCCATACAAATAGGGTACAGCTCAATGGATTATAAAGAAGTACTGGTGACTATTATATATCTTTAAGTCATCTCCCTGGCCTTTACACTCCATTTGGCTATTCCATTAGTCTTATCCTCTCCATCGGGTCTAAGTTGGGGTTTTGTGAGGGTTTAGAGTCATTTGGACTCTTAGCCTTTGTTCACAAAGGTATCACATTCAAACCCCTATTTTATGATTCTAATAGTATCTTAGGGACCCCCCGTTAACACCTTCAAATACCTTGAGGTCTCATGCATAGCTCTAGATGGGTTCTAATCATTCAAACATGGTCACTAGGGCTCTTCTAATAGTTTGCATAGGTTTGTGTGTACTTTAAGACAAGAAATGGCTTATTAGAGACCTCCCCTTCATACTTATCATATATGAACATCTGATGAAAACCTAGCAACATATCCCACATGGTCTCAATGCTTATCTATCTATAAAAGTGATAGGACTCCTTTCTAGACATTAGGCATAGATTAGGCCTACTAGGTGTTGCTTACAGGTTTTATGACTTAGACTCCCATAAAGGCTTACATGCCTCTATGAGACCTTATATATGCATAATCACACTTGCTTGAAATCTACACACCTCTCAATAGAGTCCCATATCTTCATACTTACTATTCCTCCCTCCATGGCATACTTGTAATGTCTAGACATTTTGGTGAGTGACTCAGGGTTGTGTATAAATAGAGGACATCTCCTCTTCTTCCTAGAAAAAAAGGATGTCATTAGGGAATTGATTAGATCCTAGGAATCATCTATACCAAAAGGGAAGGTCAAGACCCTTTAATCTCTCTCTAGCAAACTCAAGTCTCATTTTATCCTCATATGATTGTACCCTATTTTCTTCTTCAAGATGATCCTATTGTAGATGTTCATGGCCTTAAATGAGGTTGAAAAATGGCTTATTTAACCCCTCTATGGTCACAAAATATATGTATTTATATTTTCATCCCCATTATAAACATTTAAGACATCACTTTACATCAACTTTTATGGTCATTGTCTAGGCATAAATGCTTTACCCTTGAACTTTGCCTGTAAGTGTATGATGGGGTCTATAGAGGAACCCCTGTAGGTGTCCATGAGCATGGATAATTATCATCAACACGATACTAATGGTCCTTTAACCATTTTATACACCTTTCAAACCATCTAACCACTCTAATCATGATATAGTGCTTTAGTGCTCCTTAGGATATCAAATGTCATCCAAGCCTCCAAACATGTAGTTGAGAATATAAGGTTTTAGTGTGTTTTTAGGTATGTTGAAGGCTCCTTACAACTATCTTCCTCTATTGTTTTTCCCTTAATATTGTTTAGATCTCTAGTCCTATGTAGGGACATCAAGCTAAGACCACTACAAAACATCAAAGGCCCTTGTGATCATGCGATATGATATTCACAAAACCAACATGTTATTTGTTTTGTCATTTTGGGGAAACTTTCCCTAAATTCACTCCCTTATGCTTTTGAAACAATCTTAGCTTGAATTTTTAAACCATCCTTGAACACAAAATTTCTAAATTTTCCTTATCATGTTGGAGTTCCAAAAAGGTTCCACTTTGTGTCCTATCATTCTATTTGGCATCTCAGTCCTTTGTTTAGACCACCCATAGGTGTGAATTTGATTGAGCAGGTAGTAAGCTTAGGAAGGTGTGAAATAGAGAACATAATGGACCAAAATACCTCATGATAATCTTAAACCATATTTTCATATTTAATGCTTCAAATTCTTGAACTCATCAACAAGCCATTTACCTCACTCAGGATGATGTCATCAAGGAGCCTATTGTAGGTGTATGTGAGATGTATACATGCAGTGAGCTTGGAAAGGAGCATGCCATGTTGATGAATTATCTCATAACAACTCAAACTCACTATCATTCCCTCAAATTCATGATTATAATTTAGGATAATCTAAGTCAAACTTCATAACATTTATTCCAATGTGAAAAACTCTTGAAAACATTTGGAACGAAGCAAGTAGGGGTGTTTAAGACTGGTTGGTATGGCATATGAGCTTGACAACCATGAAGATTGTTGATTTGAATAAATAATTTTAAAGGTTAAGGGAATAAAAACAAAATTTAAAGCATGCAAAAGACACTATCATAACCTTTTATAACTTTACAAATGAAGAAAACTACTTGTTGCGCCTAGAAGAGACCAGGATACAAATTTGAAGTGATTTTTTCATTAAAAAAAATTATAATCATGAATAAAATAATGGGAGGCATTATTTAATGAAGGAAATCCTTTGGAATCAGCAAAACCAACTGGATTGTATGGACTTCTTGAAACCAAGGCAAAACTAAAAGGGTGCATAGATTGATAGGCAAATTTACATAGTCAACGTTAAATGAATGGTTCATAAAGTACAATTGATCATTATCAAACTTATTTATATGAAAATTTATGTAAATGATTTTATAGTATACCTTCAATAGAATTTTTCTAAAAACTCCCTATGTTGACTATACCAATTATAAACCTGAAAGTCACTTCAGCTTGCCAAGAAAGGTGAAAAATGGAGTAGAATAGTTTTGGCCTCAAAATGACATTTATAGAGAAAAAAATTTATAAGTGAGTGTTAGGAATATTAATAGACACTTATTTATCATTTACCATGTGTCACACTTCCCAATGAGGCCATACAAGTGCTAAACTCACTCTTTTCTTGAAGAAAACTACATTTTCTTTTGCATAACCTACCACTTTCAATTACCAACAGTGGATTAAGAATTATAGAGACACATGTCACGTGAAATAATGTTTTTATACTTGTAAATTTCACAATAAACCTATACAAATCATTAAATGCACCTATTTGACCCCTCAAAATGACTTTGAATGATAAATGGACCTTGAAACTAATTGACTGAAGCTAGTACAACATTAATTGACATCAAATGACCTATTAAATAGCTCATGACACTTTATTATACGCCCTTATAAGCCTAAAAATCAATTTTTTACCTATAGGTTCCCCAATTTGACTAAAAATACAAATTTGGTCAACAATTTGGGGAGAAATAGAGAATGAAACAACTAGAATATGTGAGAAAGAAGAAATTACACTTCACAACAAGTAGTTTTAAAGATCTTATTGAATCCATACAAGTAAATAAACATTCAAGAGATGATAATGATTTTAGTAAATTATTAATAAAAATTTAAATTCATAGTCAAATTTAAATATAACACAAAATTTACCATTTTAATCTTCACAAATGCACCAAACAATCTCCTTAAACACAAAGTCCCTGATTTAACAATTTTATGAATATTAGTGTATTATTCCTAATTTAGTTAAAGGTTTTGAGTAATAAAATTATTAAATAAATATTCAATAATTAAGATACTAATTTGTGTAAATTATATTTCAATTTTGACCTTTCTAAAAATATTAATAAGATGGAGAAAATAAGACTTAGTTAGAAACTAACTGATACCGTTGAGACAAGGTTTAAGATTCACTATACAATAGACTAGGACAATATCATAAATTAAGATATAACCTTTGTTTTATGATTGGATATGGGTGATTAAACTGGATAGGAGTGGTACCGACATTGTGGTCCACCTCTATCATTATTGTCCTAAGATCTAAGCTTTCTAGGTTTTGTTCGTCAGGTCTGTGTGACCTTATCCATGATGTTTTGATAGTTGGAAGTCTGTAGAGCTCCTTATAGAGTATTATTTATTTTAAAACCATATAATTCATTGTGATTTGCCTAATTTAAAAAAATATAGGGAGTTAATGTGTGTAAGATTCTCTAAACATGTGTCCACACCCCTTATGTGGGCATGTTGCCTACATACGAATACTCTAAAGAGGGATCAAGACATATGTGGTTCTCCTACTTGATGTGCTTTATGAAATTAAGTGCATGAATATAAAAAGTTCTAAATTTTATGTAATTGAGGTGTTTAGATACTGGTGTAAGTATTTTAATAATCTTGTAAGTGTATTGGTTGGTTGTATGCAAAGAATAGGAAAGATTGCTTGAGTAGTCTACTTGTATTCTTATTTCTTAGTGATATTTTTCAACCCTTTCCAAATGATATTTGAATGGGATTTTATAGGGATATATATTAATATAAAATGTGAAATTGGATGATTTAGGCATATCTAATATCACCCAACCTATAGGTCCTCTTTCTTGCTCACTCAACCCTTCTTGGTTAGACTTTCATTGATTCCTAGTCATCCATAGCTTCCCAGACTTAGATTTTTGAGACCCAAGCAGCCCTCTTAGACCCATATCCATACCCCTAGGTCTCATCTTCTTAAGAAAATAGTGACATACAAGATGATCTTTATCTTTCCCCTATCAGAATAATACAAGATCATCTAACCCATGATAATTAGTTTCCATATATAAATCCATTCAATGTCTATTTATAAGGGTTGGTACTCATTCACAAGAAAGAATCAAGAATACAAGCAACTACACTCAAGCACTCTTCCCTCTTCTTTTCATATAGCCTTCCAAAGCCAATTCAAGCCTATTCAAGCACTCATACTATTCCCTATTCATCTATATTACATATTTTTTTTGCATCATAGTTGCGTACATCACATAATTTCACCAAGCACTTCAAATGGGAGAACTACATTAGTTTGATACCTCTTTGGAGTATTGATATATAAGTAGTATGACCACATACAGGGTGTGAAGTGCAACCAGTGTATCTGTTACACACTAACCCCTTTTCTCTTTCCCAAGTTTACTACTCAAATTTAAGTAATAACATATCCTAATGGTTTTAAATATTAAATCAGACACATAGTGAACTACACATAGACTTAGGCTTTGATATTTCACTGCTAGGGTGTCACAATCCTGCTAAGCAGAACCTAAAAAAGCTAGATCACTAGGACAATATCATTAAAAGTGGAACTTAGTGCCAGTTATTAGGGTGTTCTGAGTTTGGTACTCCTATCCAATCTAGAAATAGAGTTCTAGGTCTTATTTATGATAGTCTACCATCCCTGCACAACAATATTTAAACTCTACATCATCCATTTTAGCCTAAAATAAGCTAAGTTAATCTTTCTTTGTCTTCTCTTTCCTATGTGAATTAATAAGTTGATCAAATTGGAAAAAAACTATATTTTACTACATATAACCAGAATTCATCCCTTATTCTTTAGGAATTAAACATCTAATTCCCAAAAAGAATAAAATATTTGGTGAACATGACTTACTTTGAATTTTTGCACAAAAACCCTAAAAACCCTAGGGCTAATTATTTATAATTTTTTACAATATTTTATTGATTTTTATTGAATTTAAAAATTAGAAAACTAAAAATTAATTGAATTTTCTTTTAATAAATTCACCCAAACCTTAGTTTACACATACTAGGTCCTATTTGCATACAAACACTTTCAAACCACTAGGCAAAATATATTTCCAATTTTAGAAATATTTTCAAGTTTTTCTCTATATTTTTCAATCTAAATTATACAAATTCATAGCATTTGTTTGAATTATTATATGAATTTTGAAAAAAAGTCTTTTAAAACCCTAGTTGCATTAACTAGTTCCCAGTTATTTTTCTAACTTTTTTCCAATCATTTTCTGCATTTTTAGTTGAAAATATAACTCAAAAAATCAATTTCAAATTCAAAATTTCATAGTATTTTACAATAATATTTTCAAAAAATCTTTAGTTGCATATAATATCACCTACCTGATTTTTGAGGTATCACCTTCCATACATAGCTAGATTACAAAAATGATGCTCAGTTATTTCTAAATTCTTCTTACATTTTTGGAAAATAACAAAGAAACCATAATGGGCCCTATCATGTACATGAATGATGAAATCTATCATATGTTAGTAAAAAGTTTCATTCTCTACATTTCATGCTTATTTATATTATATGGGATGATATTAAACAATTTTTTCTTAAAAATATTAATCCATCTCTTGCATCACCTCCCTTGGAACCTCTTCCTCATATTGAGTCATGTTGCATGGTCCATTTTAATCTTCTCCAAGTCACTACCCATCACCAGTGAACCCAATTGACACATTTTGTTCCTCTACCTCCTCAACCCATTGATTATCTTTACTCTCCTCCTGTAACAACTACAACTCATATATGAATATTAGATAATGTGGTTAGAGATATCACTCGATGTGAAACTATGCCTCCTCCACCTACCCAAGAGCTCCATCACCCTGTTATTCCAACATGTCATAGGCTCAACCAACCGACATAGGCAGATTCACACAAGGCATATGACATTGTTGATCAGTTGAGAAACACTTCAACTAAAATTTCTATGTTAGAACTACTTCAAAAAAATAATATACTCAAGAACATTCTTTATTAGGCACTCACTTAGAATTATATGCCTCTTGATTAAGAACCTTCTTATTTTGCATCAGTGGTCAATACTCTAAAAACTATAGAATATGAAATTTATTTTGATAATGAGGACATCCTTCTTAGATGGTTATTGATCAAAATTTGTCACTATTCATATAAGTACAAATAAAAAACAAAGTAGTTAAGAGAGTTCTTTTTGATAGTGGTTCTAGAATAAATTTATCTAATATCACATTCTTATAGGCCATGGGTATAGATTTGGCATCAATGAAAAAAATATATAAGAACATCTAAGGGTTTTATGATATACCATGATATACTTTGGGTACTATATCATAGTGGGAGCAAAAAATCTCTCCACACAGTTCTAGGTCATGTCAAGTCTTCTCCTCTATAATACTTTACTTGGATGACCTTGGATACATACCATGGGTGTTATTCCTTCTATTCTCCATCAATGTATTAAGTTTCTCCATGAGGGATATTTATACACATGTTTGACAGATAACTAACTATTTAGATATTGTTAACTTACACAGTCATCTTTGACTATTTCATCAGATGGGACACCGTATCTCTTAGTACAACCACCAATTCATAGCATTTCTCTTGATCAGATACATACATATGAAGTTGGAGAGACTAGCACTTCCAAAATCACTTCACTTACAATTTCACCATCAACACTAGTTCTTTCACCAATCATAATAGCTTCTACCATTTTAGCTACTTCATCAGTCATAGTTCAAACACTGATTACACATCCACCATCACCAACAATAGTGTTAATAGTTTTAATTGATTTCGGAGTTACTTCATTAGTTATATATATTTTTGTAATAGGACCATCTTCCACTACTACAATTGATGAGACTCCTATATTATAGTTACCCCTGGTGGTAAATTCTAGGTTACAATATGTACATGATGTTGATATAGATTCACAAGCTTCTTTAGATGATGAAATGACACCCACACTTATAGATGATTATTTTTGTGGATTGAGATTTACACCAATTAGACCAAGAGATTATCGAGATGACTCTAGAGCTCTTATACCACATCCCACAATTATTTTAGCATCTCGCACTACACTCTTAGGAGATCCTCCACATTCACAACCATAGTCAAATCACTTGGCACATATATTTCTCATGGTTACCTGTATGGATATAGAGCTAGTTATTCAGATTTAGACAAGAAAAACAAAACATTGACCATAGTTTATGTTACAACTATTACTTGATCATGGATTGATCACATTACCTATAATATGACATAGATCTATCAGTAGATTATCACATTACCTATAATATGACATAGATCTATCAATAGATTATCACATCAAGATGGTAACCCATTTTATACCTTTCATAGGATTATAGGCCATGATACAAACTCATACACAACCTTACAATAGATATTGATTAACTTTCAAGATTGAGGTATTATTCAGATTATAGTACCACCAATAGCATCAGCTCCACCACTTCCACAGAAGTCACTTATCAATAGGGTTAAACATCCAAGAGTAGAATCAACATCTCCATCACCATAACAACCCTAATTTCACCTTTGACATGATGACATCATGAACACAACACTCAGAACATATGATGATACTTATGATGATGATTTTGATGCATTTGATGATGGATGAGATCCTTTCCTCCATCTCCATCCCCAATAGGCTCCATCTTTGGATTCGTTCCCACCACCAACCTAGTTTTTTACATTATGATGTATATACTTGTACATAATTTCTTTCTATCATTAATTGTACATATTATCTCTTGATTGATTATACATAGTTCAAGTATTTTCAAAAATATAAAAATAAATATAACACTTTGAAATACAAAAACATTTAAAAAAATTGTAAAATTACCAAAAACA
This sequence comes from Torreya grandis, assembly GCA_037957365.1. Classification (NCBI taxonomy): domain Eukaryota; kingdom Viridiplantae; phylum Streptophyta; class Pinopsida; order Cupressales; family Taxaceae; genus Torreya; species Torreya grandis. The sequence goes on along the minus strand of JARHVA010000025.1, from coordinate 8,719,799 downwards.
TTTTTGATTGTATGCATCATCCATGTTAACATTACTATTATCATTATAGGATTTACATTTGTTGTTTTATGCTATTGTATGTTGATTTATCTACACTACCATGCTTCACTTGATCTCTTTTGAATGTGCATAGTGATATCCAGCTCTTTGATTTCTTCATTCTACCCATCGAGGGACATTTTTACTTCTACATTAAAGACACAGATCGATATACACACCTGTTGAGGGAATTTTCTACATGACTACACCATCCAAGTTATGTCATTCCTACATTATACACTCTAAGTTATCATACTGGTGCACATTGTTTACTAGATTACACAAGTTACTATATCAACATTTCACTAGTATCTAGCACTTGTGTATTTCTTAGCATATACCTAGACTTATACTACACATGTTTTAAATACTTTCACATTTACTTTGATTAGTTATATGTGTTTGTATTTTAAATTTCTTACTTTTGATTTGATTGCTTACTTAACATAGCTTGTGTGATTGCACTTCCCAGTTCTTACTTGTCTTCTATTTTTGCTTTAGGGCATTTGCCAATGTCATTTGTTTTTATTCATGTGTGTGCCATAGGACATATGCTAATATCCTTTGTTTGTACTCTTTCATGTGCTTGTGTCCCTTGTGCTAACTTTGATTCTTCCATTTATATGTGTATATGGCATTTAAACATGCCTTCCATACTTATCTTCTAGTTTGAGTGACATGTGTCCATATCCCTTGTTTGTATGGCCTCTTGGCCACCCTTGTATGCTTTTTTCTTCTTGATTTGTATGCTTGTTTAATCCTCATTGTGTGTAATGCCATGATTCCAATCATCCATTTATCTTGCTTCTTGGATGCCATGATGGACATAATGTTCCATCCCTCTATACTTACTAACAAACTAATAACTAACAACAAATATCTATCATTACCAGTCTAGTTCAGTATCATGCACATGCTCTTACATTTTTATATCTATCTAGGTATACCCCTATTGATTTAACAATATACCAATTCAAATATTATTATATCTTGAAATATCTTGTCAAATATTCAATGTTATATCTTATATCTATACAATTTAGCACACTTATAGGACTCCTTTTTTTTTAGGGTAGTCATGGTAGGTTCATCATTCCTACCCTCAAAAGAGGGGGCATCAAATAAGCATTTGTCACAAATATCAAACCTCCTAATAGTCAAAATATTAACATTTATAACACTTAGTATAGAATTTAGAGGTCAAACCAAAGCAAAAAAATAGTGATAGTTTTATATCAGTAGTTAGTTTTCACACTAGACAACACCACTAGAAATAGATAGTAGCACCAAACATAGGGGTGTTCACATTTTAGTGCTCCTATCTAGGAAGAAAAACAATCAAGGTTTTCAAAAATAAGTAAAATTTTTATTTCAAGGATAGTTTTTACATTTCCAAATCAGTCACAATCAATAGTTTTAGTATATTTTTCTTAGATACAATGGGTTATCATGCACGACATAATTGTTCTCACTTTTACTTCAAATTGGGTAGTTATCATAATTTTCAAATCAAAATCCATGTTTCAGACATCAGTGATTGGGAGAAATGTGTGTGGCACATTGATCGTTTTTTATTTTCAAGTTTAATTTATTCCAAGAATTCTCAGTAGTTATGTGCCTTACTCCATCTATAGGTGGTTGACATCACATTCAAGTTAAAATTTCATACAAATTTAGCTTTTCAAGTACCTCAGTTCTCAAGTTAACTTTCATATAAGCCTAGCACAATAATTTTGGAGTGACTTCCATACAAGCCTTATCTCCATCTTTTGAAATGGCCAAGAGTGGCCTATTTTCCATCACACATTCATCTATCCACACCACAATATTAGATTTTTAGTACATTCATGGGCTCCATGATCTATCTCATATGACATATATTCTATACCAATATCACTTCATAGTTTCACTTCATGAGGCAATGATGGAGCCAAAGGGCTAGCCTTTGTATTCTTGAGCTACCCATTCAGAGGAATTGGACATATAGTCCATACATCGATTAATGCATGCTTGATTTATTAACTTCACTTAATTGGTGATGATGGAGCCAAAGGGAAAGCTTTTACGTTCTTAAGCCACATTTTAGGGAATTGATCACTCAACTATATTCATGATATTACTCTTAATTTAGCACATACTTAGCACAATCCAACATCACAACAAGTTTTGTATTGGTTCACATACCCGATGAGGTGTATTCATTCTTCTCTCTTCCTTTGCTCAGTTTTTATATGTTCTTATTTTAGATATAACATATCTAGTAATAATTGATCTACTTCATATTTTTATTTATAGATTTATACATCATAATGTGCTCTCTCTAAGCACATCCAACATCACATAGATTCATGAGCTTTTTCCTTACAAGTAAGTTTATCTTAGTATTTCACTTTACTACATCACCAAAATAAAGAGAGGGAAAATGTAATCATATAAAATGTAAAATTGGATGAATTAAGCATGACTAATAGCACCCAACCTATAGGTCTCCTTTCTTGCTCATTCAACCCTTTTCAGCTAGACTTTCACCTATTCCTAGTCACATATAACTTCCCAGACTTAGCATTTTGATACCTAGGTAACCCTCTCAGACCCAAATCCATCCCCCCAATTCTCATCCTCCTAGGATAGTAGCATCTAACTTGGACAGGAGCATGAAAACTTAGGGTGTATTATTTTTGGTGTTGTTGTCCAAGTTCACTTTAGCCTCAAATGGTTAGATTTTCCCAAATCCTTATCATTTCCCCTATCAGCCTAATATAAGCTCATCTAAATCACGATCATTAGTTCCCTATATAAGGCCACTCAATGTCCATTTAGAAGGGTTGACACTCATTCATAGGAAAAAAATAAGAATACAAACAAGTACACTCAAGCACTCTTCCCTATTCTCTACATACAACATTTCAAAACTAATTCAAGCCTATTAAAGCACTCATACCAGTCCCTAGTCAACCAAAGTACATTCTAGTTTTGCATCATAGTTGCATACATCACACAATTACATCAAGAACTTCAAATGAGAGAATTATATTAGTTTGATCCCTCTTCAGAGTATTGGTATGTAGGTAGCATTCCTACAAATGGGGCATGAAGTGCATCTGGTGTATCCTTTATAGACTAACCCCTCCTCTCTTTCCCAAGTTTACTACTCGAGTTCAAGTACTAAGAGATCTTAAGAGTTTCAAAGATTAAATCAGACACATAATGAGCTCTGCATAGACCAAGGCTTCAATATTTCACTACTAGGGTGTCATCGGCCTACCATGCAGAACCTAAAAAAGATAGACCACTAGGACAATAATGATGAAAGTGAAAAATAGTGTTGGAAGTGGACTAAAATGCCAAGTAATAGGGTGTCTTGAGTTTGGCACTCCTATTTAATTTAAAAATAGAGTTCTAGGTCTTATCTGTGATAGTCTACCATACTTGCATAGTAATTTCTAAATTCTACATCATCTGCTTTAGCCCAAAATAAGCTAAGTTAATCTTTATTTGTCTTCTCTTTCCTATGTGAATTAAGTTGATCAAATTAGCACAAATGTGTATTTCACTACATCAAACTAGAATTCTCCCCTTATTCCTAACCTTTATTACTTATAAATTAAACATCTAATTTCTTAAGAGAATAAAACAAGATCTATTGGTCATGGATTGAATGTGCTCACATTAGGTTTACAAGGATAAGGATGGGGAGATAGAGGGAATTAACCATTGGGGCAAAAATTATACTTAGATAGGAGCATCGAAAGTGGATAGGAGTGAAACCAACATTATAGTCCAAGTGTGTCACTATTATCCTAAGCTGACAGGACTTGGGGGGTGGATTAGTCATTGAAAAAGGGGTTTGTCTCAGCTAGGATCAAGTCTAGAAGGCTAAGAATGATGAAGAATTAGTGAAAAGATGCCTATGAGGGTCATGAGAGTAATCAAGTGGGATGTATGGGTTGGATGTCTTTAATCACACTCAATTTACCAATTTTCACATTTTATATGACTACATTTGCCCCCCTTTATTGTAGTGATGCAATAAAGCAAAATACTAAGATAATAGAAAAATAGAAAGCATACTTGAACTTACCTATAAGGGTGAATCTCACAAAGTTTTGTGATATTATATGTGCATAAAGAGATCATGCTATGAAGTATAAATCTATAAATTAAAATGAAGAGTAGATTAGTTCTTACTTGATATACTATATCTAAAATAAGAATGTACAAAGATGGATAAGAGAGAGAGGAAGATAAAGAAATAAATAAACGTCACTAGATATACAAACCAATACAAAAACTATTGTGATGCTGAGTAATGTTGGATGATGTTGTACCAAGAGTAATATCATGAATGGAGCTGAGTGCTCACTTCCCTAAGAGTGGCTCAAGAATGTAAAGGCTAGCCCTTTGGCTCCATCGTCATCCACTACGTGAAGCTAGGTGGTCATGCATGTGATAATTGATGTTTGGCATGTGTGTCCAATCCCTCTATGTAGGTGGCTCAAGAATACAAAGGCTAGCTAATCCTTTGGCTCCATTATTACCCTATGTAGTGAAACTATGAACTGATACTAGTATGAAATGTATGCCATACGAGATGGATCTTGAAGCCCATAAATGTACTATGATATGATAATGTTGGCATGGATATCCAAATGTATGATGGAAACTAATCCACTCTTGGCCATTCCAAAAGATGGATATTAGGCTTGTATGAAAGCCACTCTGAAAGATGGAGGTTATGCTTGTATGAAAGCCACTCCAAAATGATGCCAACCATATATCGATATAATAAGGCACATAACTATTGAAAATGCCTAGGTAAAGGTAAACTTGGAAAGAAAATAAAATAAATGTGCCATGTACATTACCCCTAATCACTAGTGTCTAGAACATAGATTATGATATGGAAGCTATACCAACTACCATATCTAAAAATGAAAGTGAAACCCATCATGCCATGTATGATGCCCACTATATCTAGATTCTTTGAGCAAAATCATACTAAAAACTACTAATTCTAAACTAGTTTGACTATATAAAATTGTAGCTGAACCTACTTCTAAAAAGTCTAATTTTTTTGTTGTTTGGACAAGAGTTCCAAAAATAGATAGTAGTAGCATTGGTGCTATAGTCCAATCTTGGTGCTATTATAGTAGGCTAAATATGATGATTATTTTTACATTTTAACTATTTACCTAGTATGTTCTGACTAGTTTGATGTCTAGTTGCTATTCTAACTATTTTGAATGCTACTTTTTTGATCATTAGGAGTTGTGATCTCTATGATAAAACCCTTATTTATTGTCCCCTTTTTTGAGGTTAGGGATTAAGACCCTACAATGATTTCCCTAACAAAATATACTTTCAAGTGTGTTATGCTACAAAGATACATGATATAGTAATGATAATCGACAAGATGTCTCAAGATATAACATGGTCTATAATGAGAGATTGTTAGATCAATAGGGGTATGGCTATACATAAAAATGTAATATCATATGCATGCACTTAATTAGAACTAAAAGTTTGGTTAGTTGTTAATTGTTAGGTGTTATGGATGGATGGATCATTATGTCCATTATGGCATCTAAGAAATCAAGATAATGTATGATGTGGATCATGACATTACAAACAATGAGAAGCAAACAAGAAACAAACACATAAGGCAAGAAGTAAGAAGTATATAAGGGTGGCTAAGGGACCAAGCAAACAAGGGACATGGGAATATGTCACTCAAATTAAAAGTAAGCATAAAAGACATGTTCAAATGCCACATACACATATAATTAAAAAAAGCAAGGTTGGCATGAAAACCACAATCACATAGAAGAGAACAAGCAAGTGACATTGGCAAATGTTCAAAGGCACACACATGAATAGAAGTAAAGGACATTGAAAAATGTCCTAAGGTACATATAGGAGACAAATAGGAATTGGAAAATGTAATCACATCAAGCTATGCGAAGCAAGAAAATAAATCATGTAAATACTATAAATATAATTACATCTAACTAATCAAAGAAAGAAGTGAAAGTATGGAAGACATATTAGTACAAGACTAGGTATATGCTAAGAAATACACAAGTGCTATATATGAGTGAGTGTTAGTAAAGTATTCTATGTAATCTAATAATTAATGTACATCAACATGATAACTATAGTGTGTCATGTAGGAATGACATAACCTAGTTGGTATGTTCCCAGTGGGTATGCAAATTGATGTGTGTCTCATATATAGATGAAGTAGGATGCCCCCTCAATGGGTAGTAGAAGCAATCAAAGAGTTGGATGTCACTGAACACACTCGAATAAGATCAAGTGAAGAATGGTAATGTTGATAAATTTGACAAACAATGGCATTCAATAGTGAATGTAATTCTAGCATGATAGTATAAATGTAAAGCATGGATGATGCATACAATCAAAATATTTGTGGTGTTTTTGAATTATTTGCATGTTTTCAATTTTTCGATATATTTGAATGTTTTTGAGTTTTTGAAATGCTGTATTGTTTTTGTATTTTGAAATGTTGAACTATGTACAATCAATCATAGTAAGTTTATGTACAATAATTTGAAGAAAAGAACTATGTACAAGTAAATAGAAGAAATCTATGTATAGATGTTTAAAAAAAAGGCTATATACAAGTATATGAATAAAGCAATATGTACATGATGACACAAAAGACAAGGCTTTAGGGGGTAAATAGTCCAAGGATAGAGCTTGATAGGGATGGAGATGGAGGAAGGGATAATGACCATCATCAAATGCCTCAACATCATCATCATAAGTATCATTATATGCTATAAAAGTTATACACATAGTGTCACCCTATAGAACGCAAAATACACATACTTTAGTTAGAGCTACAAAATACATAACACATGTGAAGATACAAGTTTAGTACCTAGTAGAAAGAATAACATAATTAAAGTGATTACGTGGAGTGTTTTCACTTTATTTGAAAGTGACTAAATGTAGAAATCATTATTAAGGCATAGGTTATTGTGCATACATAAACGTGTGAATTACCTATTAGATAGAGTAAATTATCTTGTGTTTTAACCTAATAAGTGTTTTTATTTTGAAAAAATATCAAAATAAATCCTCCCAATGGTCTCTTCCCACCCAATAAAATTTCAAATCCCCCTAGATAAGCTTCCAACCCTACCTCTTGAGAACCTAGTAGAGTTGAGCCCTTATGTTCTAAATATGACTACACAAATTGAGCAAATACATGTATTCATCAAAATTATATATCTCACAAAGATAAATTATTTACTTGTAGGTCCTTAATACCATTCCATCATTTATTTCCCATCATCTTGTTGAATACTTAGAACATGTGTTGGGTGATTGGCCGGTCAAGGAAGCAATTAGAAACATTAAAGGTAGTAGTAAGTGGTATCCCTAGTCTGAACAACCAAATACTAAATTAATTAGTAGAGGTGAATGTCTCTCAATAATTTATTAGTGTATTGGTAATCACACAACACTAGGTTAAGAACCTATATCTCAAGAGCTTTAGCAGCTCAGATGTCATGTATTTAGAATTTATAATAGAAGCTAGATGTATGAAGCAATATCCTTCACTTTAGTTGTCTCCTACAAGACAACATCAATATCTAACCCAAAGACTCTCAATCCTACATCATTTGAACCTTTAGTGGTCTTTGATGAGGAGGAGTCTAAGGAAATATTTAGGTCAAAATAATACTTCTTGACCAAAGGAGATTTCTACATATTTCTGGATTGCTACCCAAAACATCAAAAACCTCATGCCTAGATCTTGAATAACTGAAAACTCCTCCTAGAAGGTAGATGTAAATCTACCCATGTGTAATTTTCTAATAATATTATCTTTTTTCATAGTAAGGACAAGTAGAAGATTCAAAACTAGTTTTGGAGCTTGAATCAACACCACTTGGTCTTGAAAGTATTGTCCCTAGCATTCAACCCTCTCATTGAATCACTTAATTTAAAACTGATATGGGATCACATATCCCATATCCCTCTTCATTTTTTGACATAATCTAGTCTTAAAGTAATTGGTAAATCTCTAGGTGAGTTTATGTAAATTATCTAGTTATTGATCAATTTTCCCACACTACTTTTGCCAATATTCTAGTAAACATTGGCACCTTTAAAAACTTACATGATAAAAAACATTTTTATAGTTGGAGATAATTCATGTTATTATCTTCTTGACTATGAATTCTTACTATTTTGTAATCATAACTATCTTAATATAGGATATTTGAGAAAAAAAACTACAATAACTTCAAAAGAAATAAGGATTCTTCTGGGTGGAAGAACTCCCTTTGCACCCACTTTACAATGATGGTTGATTCTAAAAGTGAGTATTCAACTTCATATTTGGATGATAATCAATCTCACGATAAAAATGAGGACCCTAAAATACCTTTTTATAATCAGGGAGGCTTATTGGAATATCAAACCATTATAAGGAATATTTCATACCTAGTTTTGGAAACATCTCAACTAGATATATCTACATAAGTGAATCTAGAGTGTGATATATTTAAGGCATAACTAAGATAAGTTACATCAGTAGAATATGAATCTTATCCCTTTAATCCAAATTCAAATTCATTACCAATTCATTCTAAAGTAGTGGAAGACAAAGGAGAGTAGACCAAGGTTAAAAAAAAGAACAAATGTACAAAAGTTGTAGATTAGTCTTTCAGTATGGCTCTCTACTCAATGGGACCTATGTGAATTATTTTTTAAAAATAAATTTTAATAAATGATAGGCACATGGTTAATTTTTACTTTTCAAAAGTATCATAAAATATATCCTAATGGCAACAATTTTGCTAGAACAATGTAGTGTATGCTACTTGGTTAATTTAGGTCTTGGTTCAATAAAAATCAATTATTTTACATTCTTATTTTATTCTAGTTTAGTCATCCCATGTGAGTGTTAATGTTTTAATATTTCTATCCATTGTGTAATGTTACAAGAGATACAATAATGAAATATTATTTAAATTCACCTAAATAGGAAAAATATTTCCAAACAAAAATAAATCTAGTGAAATAAACTAATTAGTGGGTAATGAAGAAACATCCCATTTCATAAAAAACCATATTACACATTAAGAAAATAATTGATATCGATAACATAAAAATTTTCACCTATGATGTCAATATTGAAGACTCAAAATTCTTAAATCATATAAAAATTGATCTATTAATAACTTTGTCAACATTCAGTTTTTATTTAAACCAAGTTGAATGTATTTAAAAAAATTATAATCATTTGTGTAGATGACCAAATATCAGACAGTAGTATTCCTATAGATTTCCTTAGGCATCTCAAACCTAAGAAAAAAAGGAAGTCCAAATTCTAAAGCTTAAAATAATGCAGTATTTTACGACTAGCATCAATACAATATTTTCATCAATTTAAATATATCAAAAAAGGTTTACTAAATAAGCATTACTTTTGCTTATGAATCATTATGTATCAATCAACATTATGCCAATACCAAATAATTATTTAAAATAAAATTATACTAGGAAATATAAACATAAGGGATCAACTAAGATGTGTACTGAGCCAAATCTAAAAATACCAAATAAATAAATAATTCATTAACAATAATGTTTTTAAACCCACATGGCCCTCCTAATCAACTTACCATTCTTTGTCAAAATATAGTTGCAAGTTTATTAAGGAATGAGAATGTAGGAAACACTAAATGCATAACAAAAGGCACTTTTAATACATGTGACACATTAAAAAGCATCATAATTATATGAAAAATAAAATTAAAAAAAACATTCATTTACCACAAACTCTATAAATAAATTCACTTATAATATGTGGATATAAAATATGCATCATCAGTTGAAGCTACAGTAGTTGACACCTTTAGCAATGGCATTCATTATAGGTAAATGAAAATTATGAATTAGTTTAATAGTTTCCTTAAAAAAGGACACATTATAAATAAAACTACCTATGATCTAAACAAATTGTTTGGTTAAGAAATTACCTCCAATTAGACTTGGAGAGTAATCCTAGATATAAATTAACTATAAACTATAATATCAATGTTTACATAAGATGATTGATAAAGTCTTATATAAAAATAGGAGTGTGAATCTCTAAGAGACTAAGTCGGTCAAATGCCAGTCATAATGTGTGTGACTTTAATGTACCATATACTATCAATGACATGGCCACTACAAAGAACATATCAAGATACAAAATTCTTGCAATGAAAAATACTCAAATTATCTCTTTGCACACAAATACATCAAAATCATAAATAATGGAATATTAAATATTTTAGCATGTTATAATCAAACCACATGCCTAGTTGTAAAATTAGCCCTTCTTTGGATATAATATTAGGAGTTAAATCCAGGTCTAAAGTTATAACTAATTACATTGGAATACCAACCTTATTTGGCACACAAATAAAAAAATATTATACATTAATTTATTATGTCAAAAATGGTAAAGGTAAAATAAATACAAGTAGCCTTAAGCAATTTCATAAGAAATCAAGTTGGAACAAAAAAACTAAGAACCTTCATATTAGTGATGCAAACTATGACAATAAATGAAAGGCAAGAAAAAAATAAAATATATATAAAGAAACAAAAAAAATAAATATACATTCATAATAAAACATATTTGAATCAAAAACATCTTGAAGTATTTATTGACAATTATATAAAATTTTTATAGCATCTGGTTAATCAAGAAAAAATACTTTTTGATGCTCCTTCCCGAAAGCATGTAAAAACTTGGAAAAAGACTCATATTTTGAGATAAGTTCACATCATATCATTCAATAAGTTCATCCTATCTAAAAATGCAAATTTCATTATAAAAAAAAAGTTGCATAAAAACATCCAAATAATGAAATATATACATTATCATCAAGAACTGAGAGGGAGAAAATAACTAAGGTCAATAATAAATTATACCAAATTATTTTTTTGTAAGTGCAAAGCCTCATAATTTTGAAATGTATACGACATATTACAAATAATGCCTTAAAATTGAGATGAACATTAATATATAATACATTTTAAAATTAAAATAAATTTATCAAATATTTATCATTTAGACATTATTCAAAATTTTGAAAATGATAGCGATTGACCAACTCTACATCTATTTTGAATGAAAAATGAGGATATGATTCATGAGCATAAATATGCCTTGCTATCAATAGTGTATTTCACTATATATGTGGATGAGTATCACAGTAGTAAATTATCTTTCCAATATAACTTAAATTGGTATAGCTTTGATGTCATTGGAAAATACCCCTCTAAATATTATTTAGCAACTCAAGGAGTGGGCCTTAAAAATAAAGAACTGGCCCACACCTTCCAATAGATACCATCAAAACCCTAATAGAAAATAGTCTGTGAAACTTATAACACTTATATTTTTATTTTCATATGATGTAATCCACATCACATTGAAATGATCCTTTCTTTTTAACATATTCTCAATGTATACAAGTTGATTTTTCTTATGTTTTTTCTAGGGATTTTTGAAAGTATATAAGAGGTGTCTCTCATTGAAAATAATTTTACATTTTTTTCTAATTGGTTTAGTGTCATATAATGAGGTTTAATATAGTTAAAATAATTATACTTTTGATCTATTTAATTTTATACTCTTATAAGTTGACACATGGTGCACTCTCTATGTTTCTAAAGGGGTCATTGGCATTTGACCCCTACATTCATTCAGATCTCATATTTTTGAATTGTGCATTGGGTAATTTAAATATTTTAGTGAAATGTAAGTAATGCATCTAAATATGAGACATGTCATTTAAATTTGTATGTGTATTTTCTAAGGCTTATTTTAGTCCATCGTTGAAATACATTATCACTACCACTAATAATTAACACCCAAATTAACTTAAAAATTTCACCATTTGCATGTTCTATATATCCTTGCCCTTCTCCACTATTTCACAATCGATCAAGTTAACCATAAAATAGAATCCTTCCTCACCACAAAATGCATTACCATACCATATGAATAAACATACAACCTCATTTTCAATTGTCACCTCCAAACAAATTATATTATTGCTTCTTAACACTTTATGATAAAGAAGTGAGATTTGGGTCAATGGTCATGGGTTTTGAGTGAGATATAACTACTGATTTAATTTATTTTTACTTAAAAATCCCCAACTTACCAAAATAGAGACATACATATCTTTTGACATGACTTGCACCTTTGGGGCAGCTGCTAGTATTAATCTTTTAGAATTTTTCTCTAACATTACAATAATATAAAATGGAGAATTGAATAATTTTCATATAATAGTATATAAATCATATTAATTTATATAAATTGTCGGCATAAAGAAATTATCTTGCATTATAACCATGAAATTAATTATGATATATTATAAAAACATATACTAAATTAGCTATATAGAATAAAATAAGTATTAAAATGGTCAAATAGTTATTTTAAATATGTTTTAAGAGGTTGGAATGAGAACTTGTATGAGATAATGAAGCAAGTGATTTAATATATTTTTTGATTAATTTCTTTAAAAAAATGTACACTATAAGAATATTAAGTTGTACATACTATTTTTCCAACTCATGATTATTTTATATTTAAAACATATTAATTATTTTAGAATTTAAATTTGTTACCCTTTTCATAATAATGAATAATTTATTGTAATATTATTAGATAATTCTAATAAATTTTATACCCAGTCATTATAATATGATAATAATTTACTCAAAGCTAGACAATATATAACAAGTGTTAAGAGACAACTTTAGTATCTATTACAAAGAATAATATTTAGAGTTAATTAGGGTTGAGACTTTGATCTTAGTGATAGATATGTATATATCTAAATGACCATAGGGACATAATTAAAGTGACTAAATGTAAAAAATCATTATTAAGGCACAGGTCATGGTCAACACATAAAAGTGTGAATTACTTATTGGATAGAGTAGATTAGCTTGTGTTTTGACCTAGTGATTGATGTTTTTGACAAAATACCCCAATGGATCTTAAAAGTGATCTCCTCTAGCCCTAGAAATTTTCAAAATCCCTTAGTTCACCTTGAAACTCTATCTCTTGAGTACCTAGTATATTTGAGCCTCTACCTTATGAAGGTGACCACCCATATTGAGTAAATCCTTTAATGCATTCATTGACCCTTTATGGGTCAAAAAACTACATTATTTACTCATAGGTCCTTACTACCATTCGTACTCCCATTTCTTAAATAGCCTATTAAAGACTAAGGGCATTACTGAGTGAATGGTCAGTCAAGGTCATGACTAGAATCCTAGTGGTAGTGATAAGTGGTTACCCTGGTTTGAATAACCAACTACTAAATTAATTAGGTGAGGCTAATGGCTCTCAATAATTGATTAATGGCTTGGTAAACACACAACCCTAGGTTAGTTTCTAATATCTAAAAAGATTAAGGAGTTTTGACATCATGGAGTTGGAAGCTATAGTACAATCTAGATGCATGAATCGAATAGACTTTATTGAAGTTATCTCCTACAAGGCAACACTAGTATTTAATCCAAAACCTTTCAAGCCTACATAATATGATCCTTTTGTGGTCTTTGACAACAAAGAGTCCAAACAAGTTCTTAGATTAAAATAATTCTTCTTAGCCAAAGGAGATATCCTCAAATTCATGGATTACTAGAAAAAACTAAAAGAAAATCTTGCATATATCTTGAAGAACTAGAAACCCCTTGTAGAAGATAGAGTTGAAATTTTCCCATGCGTAAAATGTTTTTTTATTATTATATTTCAAAACTATTTTTAGATCTTGAATCATGACCCCTTGGTCTTGAAACCATGGTCCCTTACATTCAACCCTCTCATTTAATAACTTAAAGTAAAACATATCTAGGTTCACTTGCCCCATCTCCCTCTTAATTTTTGGATATATTCTAGTCTTAAAGTAACTAGTAAATCCCTAGGTGAGTTTTTGTAAATACACCAAATACTGATATCGACACCTAGATTTTACTTATGCCAAATTTCTAGTGAATATCGACACCTAAATAAACCTAAGGGAAAAAAATATTTTGAAAGTGGGAGATTGTTCATGGTCCTAACCCATCGACTATAAAATCATACTATTTAATTCTAGTAACTATTTCAATACATAATATTTGACCTAAAACATCAATGTCTTCATAAAAATAAATATTTTTCTTGGTGGAAGGAATCCCTTCTTACCCAACTTACAATGATGGATAACTCTAAAAGTGAGGATTCAACCTTATCTTAGGATGATCTTGAATCCAATGATAAAAATGAGAACCTTAAGTGCCCCTTCTAGACTGAGTGAGACTTATTGGCAAATTGAACCACTATAAGGAAGAATTTAGACCTATCTTTGGAAACTATTGAACCAAATACCTCTATAGAGGTGAATTAAGAGTGTGATAACCAGGTCATAACAAAATAAATTACATCTATAAAAGATAAATCGAGGCCATTTAATCAAATTATAAATTTAGTACCAATTTAACCTGAAGTAGCATAAGATAAGGGAGAATGGACCAAGGTGGAAAAAAGGAAAAAATGTAAAAGAAGTTATGGTTCAGGATTCTCGCATGGATATACATTTAATGGGGCCTCTAACTAGAAGCTTCATACAAGATAGTTGAAGATATGGTAGGCATGTGGTTAAGCCATACATAGCAAAGGTTTCATAAAAGATTTCAATATGGTAGCTAGTTTGTTAGAAGAAGGTAGTGTCGATTGCTTGGTTTCATTATTTTGCTTAATTATTTTTTGTTTCTATAGGAATCTCATTTGAACATTAAATTTTTAGTCTTTCTATCCACTGTGTAAAGTTATAAGATATTTAAAACACCTTACCCTCAACCAAATCAAGTAAAAATAAAATAGAATGTAGTGACAATATGACTATATCAAGGAATATTTCCATTACTTATAATCAATTATAAAAATATAAAAGTCATTTAAAAAAATAAATAATAGATAAAGTAAGGAAATATTATTCAAATGCACCTAAATAAGAAAAATATTTGCAAGAAAAAAAACTAGTAGAAAATAAAATAATTAGTAGGCAATGAAGAAACATCCCATTTTATACAAAACATATTATAGATTAATAAAACAATTGATATCGATCACATCATATTTGTCTCATGTTTTATGCTCACACGTGATGTCAAGATTTAAGAGTCAAAGTTCCTAAATCATATAAAAATACCACCCTTATAATAAAAATAGATCTATTAATAAATTTTTCAGCTTTTAGTTTTTATTTAAACCAGGTAAAATGTCTAAAAGAAAAAAATTGTAATCATTTGCATTGATGGCCAAATATAAAATAATAATATTCCTATAGATTGCCTTAGGCATCTCAAATCCAAGCAAAAAATAAGTATGTGCAAATAATAAAGCTTAAAGTAATGTAGCATTGTATAATTAGCATGAATGAAATCCTTGCATTAATTTATATATTGCCAAAAAGGTTCACTAATTAAAAATTACCTTTATTCATCTATCAAAATCTATTAATCAACCTTATGCCTGTACCAAATAATTATTTAAATAAACTTATACCAATAAATATAAACGTAAGGCATCAACTAATATTTATACTGATCCATACATAAGGATACAAAATAAATAAATAAATAAAGCATCAATAAGAATGTTTTTAAACCAACACGGCCCTCCTAATCAGCTTACCATTATTTGGGATAACTTAGTTTCAATTTTATTGAGAAATGAGAATGAATTCAACTCTACATGCATTAAAAATGAAGCACTCATAATACATGAAAAACATTAAAAATAACCCAATTGAACTTATAGTAGTTAATACCCTTCGAAATGGCATCACTTAATATCGTGACTTTTTAATTTCATCCACAATATTGCAATTGAACCTATGCACTAATGTAATAGTGTCCTCTATAATGTACACCTTGAAATTTTGATCCCTTGTTATCCAAACAAATCGTTTAGGTAAGAACTTACCTCCAAATAGACATGGAGCGCAAACTCAGATGTAAATGAATAATAAAATATAATATCAATTTTTATATAACATGATTGCAAAACTCTTAAATAAAAAGAGGAGTGTGAGTCTCTAAGAGATGAATTCAGTCATATGCTAGTGATAACATATGTGACTTTGATGTACCATACACTACCGATGACTTGGCCACTGCAAATAACATAAAAAGATACATAAATATTTCTATGAAGAATACTCAAATTATCTCGTTGTACACAAAGCTATAGCAATCACTAAATCAAATATACATTAAATATTCTAACACATTATAATCAAATAACCTACATAGATGTAACTTTAGCCCTTCTGTGGAAATAATATTAGGATTTGAAGCCATGTCCAAAGTTATAACTAATCATTTTGGAATACCAACCATATTTATCACATAATCCAAAAAAGAGTATACATTAATTCACTAAGTAGAAAATTGTAAAGGGAAAAAAACACAAGTAGCCTTAAAGTAATCACATAAGAAATAATGTTGGAATGAAAAACTAAGAAGTTCCATATGAATGACTCAAACTACGATAATAAATAAAAGGAAAGAAACAAAATATAATAGAAAGAGAAAGAAATATACCTTCACAATCACACATCTCTAAATTAAAAACATCTTGAAGTATTGGCTAACAATTATATAAATTTTGTATAGCATCTGGTGGATCAAGAACAATTGATTTTGGATGCCCCTTCTTGAAAGCATGTAAAAACTCAGAAGAATACTTATACTATAAGATCAATGCACATGATATCATTTAAGAGGTTAATCCTAGCTATAGCTAAATATGCAAATTCCATTAACAACAACAAAAAATTGCAGAAATATATATTTAATAAAAATTAAATATTATCATCAAACATTGAGAGGGAGAAAACTTCTAAAGTCAATAATAAATTTATACCACACAATATAATTTTTTTTTAAATACAAAACCTCATAATTTTGAAAGATATACTACATATTACAAACAATACAATGTCCTAAAATTGAGATGAACATTAATATATTATAAGTTTTTAAACTAAAATAAATTTATCAAAG
Source organism: Torreya grandis (assembly GCA_037957365.1). Lineage (NCBI taxonomy): Eukaryota > Viridiplantae > Streptophyta > Pinopsida > Cupressales > Taxaceae > Torreya > Torreya grandis. Next base: position 8,702,648 of record JARHVA010000025.1, on the reverse strand, counting down.
ATTTATAATTTAAACATTGTTCAAAAGTTTTAAAATAGTAATGATTGAGCAGCTCTTCATTTATTTTGAAAGAACAACGGGGATAGGAATCATAAGCATATATGCCCTATTGTCAATAATGGCATTCACCATCTAGGTAGATTAGTAGCACACTAGGAAAGATATCTTTCAAATAGAATTTGGTGTATCTTTGGTGTCATGAAAACTCGACGAGTCAGCCGTAAAAATAAAAAATGGCCCACATCGACTTGTGTAGCTTTGGTGTTATGAGAACTCAAGGAGTCGACCGTAAAAATAAAAAATGGTCCAAACCGACTAATGGGTAGAGTCAAACCCCTAATAATGTGACTTCTCCTCTACAATGAGGCTTATGATCGGGCACGAGGATAAATTGTTGGCAGAGTAGACTATAGAAGAAAGTAATAACATTTAACTTCTTTAAAACAAAACAGTTTGATGTTACCAATGTTCTGACAACTGTCATTGACTATGTATCTATGGATTAATTAACGCAGGCTACAAGCGTTCCAATAGCAAACTATTCGAACTTCAATGTCCATGCACGAAGTCAATCATTTGGAAATGACGTCGCTTTTGTTGAGCCACAACTATTAAGAGAGGAGGCTATTACAAATGCACGTGCATGTGCGAATGATGGCCTGACTCAACTATATAAATTCATTTTCAAACATAAAAGTTAACCCAACAAAAAATTATAGGGAAAAAAAAAAAATGGAAAGAAAAGAAATAAGGGAAAGAATGGTATCTCCGCTTAGTCCACTTAATATCACTCTACATTGATGTTAATATTTCCCGACTATAGAAGTGGAGCATACAAATGTTCTAAATAAGGAAATTATTTCCAGAAATTTCAGGTAATTTAAACATCAATTAGATTAGCAGATATAAGTGTATTGTTTAACGGTAATTTAAACATAAATTTCAGGAGGACCCATAGAGACATATCATTTGAGATGCAGGGGAAGGCACGGTCTAATAGAGACATGCCCACACATTCACTAGCAGTCGGGTTCCAGAAGGGACATGATACCCTCCAACAGTGCAAGTGCCGTTGTATTTAACCTAAACGATTCTTTCACAATCGCCGGTAGATATTTATGTTTGTGCAGATCTGATTCCACTGTTAGTCAAGTGCGTCCAATATGCGTTTCGAGCTTTTGCCGGCCTTTGCACAAAAATCTCCTGGTGCTGCAGTAGAGCCTCCAGCACCCGCTCGATGGTCGCTGAGGATGTATCCGTAGCTGCGTCTATCAAGCTTTGCTAAAATGAAAATAAGAAACAGATGGTGTACTGCGAGTTGAAAATCTGTGATTAGTATAATTTAACAGGATTGGAAGTTGCCAGAGTTGAAGAGGAGGCAACCAAAAGTGGGCGAAAGCCAAGTTGAGGATGCATGATGAGTCTGTAGCTCTCTGAAAGTGAGGATAGAATTCGGTAAATCGTAAGCAGCTACAAAGAAATACAAAGAAGCCGCTAAGTGCACCACACTCTCTCTCATGGCCGACAATTGGGCATCTTCATCTGTTAAACAAGAAGCACCCCATTCACCGAATTCTAATATCTAGAGAGCTAGGGATAGATTCTATGTCGCCTCTAATTTTAGGGTTTATTGTTTTCTTCAAAGTCTAAAAGCGTAAAACATCTCATATTACGGTTCAAATTATGCTGCGTTTTTGCTTCATTGCTCACTTGATTTTCTTGTAGTCATTTTTAGAATAAAACATCTTTTCAAACTTTAGAGTAACTTCTCTAAAATTGTAATATTATCCCTTTACGTGTTATTATAGACCTTTGTTGGAACTTTAGAGTAACCGCTCTAAAAATGTAATAGTTAGATGTTATTATAGACGTTTTTTTGTCATTACAAAAATTTAAGAATAATATTATTATAGAATATTTGAAATTTTATTGTGTTTTTTCTGTAAATGTTTATTTGATTTTCTTCTAAACAATTTTAGAATAAAATACCTCTGAAAAATTTAGAGTAACCTCTATAAAATTGTAAGAATATTATTTCCCATATTATAGAATATTATATTTTATTTATTTATAATTTAACCATTTTTTCTAAAATTTATATTTATATGAAGTGACATTAACTTTTTATATATAATTAATTATCTTCTAATTCCTAAAAGGTCACGATGTTTTTTTTTTTTTTTTTTTTTTTAAATATATAATTTTATAAGTCTTTTTGGAGGTCCTACTATGACTTATATCACACCTAGTCGGCTTTTTAATGTCCTTTTTCAGACTATTATACACTCTCATTGTGCTCTTATTTATTGTTATGATACATCCATGGTGGATAGTATTCTTTCTTATGTTGAGCCCCCATTATAGAATTTAAATTCTGCCCAACCTTAGTTGTCTCATTGTAGATTGAGAGTATTGATGACTCGTATGTTTTTGTGGACATTCATCTTGCAAAGCTGAGTGCTTCATTTGCAGACTAGTTCTTAGTTTCCATGGTTATTTAGCCTTTCTCTCCTCTTCCCATGGACATTATTTCATTGAATATTCCATGTCTATCTTCTTCTCTAGATGTTATCTCCCCATTGTATGATTTTTCATTACGATCTTCTATAGCTAGTCATATGATATCTGATTAGACTTTGGCAAATTTGAGCATTAACAAGGAGACATTTAAGTATTTTTCAGAGACCTACATAATTATTCTTATCTACATTCCACTTGAGTGTGAATTCACCAGTTTGATAGCTTGTGGTTTCTTTCTTCCAAAAGGAAGAGATAACATTTGTTACAGAGAGACCTACTACAACATTCTGCATGTGAAATTCTATGCATACCATCTCTCTTTTATTTGTAGAGGCACACATTCTTCATATTTTGTAGGAAACTAGGATCATTATTATGTACTTGGGTACCTGATCATGCCTCATTATCGAGACCTAGTTTTCTAGCCCATCTAAGTTATTATTAAGGGTGGGAAGGGGGGTTGTTGGAGTGGGATTTCTAGTCCTACCTCCCTTTCTTTGTATCTCTTTTTTTTTGGCAGTAGAGGTGGGTTTCTCACTATATTTTCTCTTTTTACTCCACTTTTTATAGAGTTACATTGTACATGGGTACCTTATCATCCCTTGTTGTCAAGGCCCATCTTTTTATCCTCCACCTAAGGTATAATTAAGGGGGGATGTTGGTGTTGGATATTAATTATTCCATTTACTTATTAAATGGATAATACCTACACATCTAGCTTCAACTTACTTAGGTGTGAAAAGAGGCTAAATCAATGGGAGGATGAGTTCCACCTAGAGTTCAACTAAGTACCAGAATGAGTTCTCATATGAGTTCCACAGTGAGTTAAACTTAGTCCCATAATGAGTTATCTTATGAGTTAACTTCCCCTACTCCTTAATGTTCATTTTCACTAGGCTATTTTGATAGATTAGATAATTGGTAAGTAAGGAAGTTTATTACATGAAGAAATTATTGCACATCTTCTTGCATTTTTTTAGAATACAAGCAAGGTCATTCTTGTATAATTCTTTGTGTGCTCACTCTACTAGAAGATCACCTACTTTCCTATTCTAACATGGGATCTATTTTCACCATTGTTTTTAAGATCATTTAATTTTATTTATTGTTGATGTGTTCAATTTTTTAAAATATATATTTATTAGAAGTTAAAATAAGAAGAATTTCATACTATTAATTGGTGATGTCATTGGAAAAAAAAATAACAGTAAAAAATACAAAGAAATTTAAGGAGATTAGATAGCATTAAAAAATCAAGGATACTTTATCATATTTACGTCAACTAGGTTTGTTTCAATTTACATTCAATAAGACCATATTATTATATTTACTTTTCTATATGATATAGTAGCCTAATTAAAATTATATAACACAATAAACATTATAATACTAAATAGCATTTACATATTAAATGTAGAAACTAGTCACTAAACAATACTTATTAATACTTCCCCTCATGTTCTTAGTATTTTAATTTATATATTACAACTAATTCATAATTTCATCAAAAAACAAAACTAGATTGAAATTTTATATTTAAAAAAAAAAATGTAATAACTTATTATTAGGCTACTAATGGATGAAAATATTATATTAAAATATAATTTAATGTAGCTTTGTAATTCTTAACACACATCAAAATGTTAATCACTACTTCCATGTGTTATGATTAAGGATTAACATGCCAATATTTTGAAAATAATTAATTAGTTTCATTCAAATGATGTAGTCTTTTAATTTTTTTTAAAATATAGAAATTTATAAGAGAGTATCAATTTGCTTAGTTAAAATGTAATTTAATAAAATTTGTACCAATGATATTTCCATCTTATTTTTGTAAGGTTATGGTAGAAAGATTACAAGTAGTGTGTGGAAACTACTATTATGTGTTATGTATACCTTTATTCATCCGAGTGCCTTTCACCTTGATTTTCATGACTAAAAATCTTAATGTTTGGTGTGACCTCTTGTCCCCTATTTCTATGTAGAGTAGAAGATTTCACAGGGTTTTTAGTTCCATCCCTAACCTAAAGCCCACCCACTTTGATTAGTTCTTACCTAATCAAGGAGTATCTTTGGGGTGATACCTTATACATATGTGTGATATAATATAGATTAATTATTAAATTTTCATAGAGCAAAAAAAAAATAAGACTCTATTTGATATTAAAAAAATCAACAATAATGTCAATTATTCGAAAAGAAAACACCAAAATTTTTAGATTATAGTTATTTTGAAATACAAGATTAAAAGGGTTTAGGAAAATTTGACACAAGCAAATAATAACATGGATAAACATTTTGTAAAAATAATAAATCCTTCAATGTATACATCATCATACAATTCAAAAAAATGTGACAAATTATGATTCCATATACACTTAAGTGGCATGAACATAATTGAAATCATTTCATTCAATTCCAAATTAAGGGGAAAAATTGTTATTCTATTCATATGGTGGAATCCACATCACATTCAAAACCTCTTTATATGATCATATTCTCATCACATACAAGTTGACTTTTCCTAGGGTTATTTAAAATTATATGAGAGGTGTCATTCATTGAATATGCTTTTAGATTTTTTTCTTATTGGTTTTAGCGTCATCTAATTAGGTTTGATATAGTTAACATAATTACAATTTTTTATATTTTTAGTTTTCTATTTGTATAAATTGACACATGGTGCACTGTCTAAGTTTATAAAGGGGTTATTTAAAATTATATGAGAGGTGTCCTTCATTGAATATGCTTTTAGATTTTTTTCTTATTGGTTTTAGCGTCATCTAATTAGGTTTGATATAGTTAACATAATTACAATTTTTTATATTTTTAGTTTTATATTTGTATAAATTGACACATGGTACACTGTCTAAGTTTATAAAGGGGTTATTTAAAATTATATGAGAGGTGTCCTTCATTCAATATGCTTTTATATTTTTTTCTTATTGGTTTTAGCATCATCAAATTAGGTTTGATATAGTTAACATAATTACAATTTTTTATATTTTTAGTTTTATACTTGTATAAATTGACACATGGTGCACTGTCTAAGTTTATAAAGGGGTTGTTGGGAATTTGATCTCTGCTTTCATTCAGATGTCACATTTTTTAAATTTATAAATACATACTATAAGGTTTCTTTTAGTCCACCATTGAAATACATTATCATTAACACTAACCATCACTAGCCAAATCAACTTGAACCTTTCACCATTTTCATCTTCTATATGGCTTTTCCCTTGCCCACTATGTCACCATTGCTCAAGTTCACCGTAAAATAGAATTCCTCCTCACCATAGAATGCATTGATAAATCATAAGAATAACAACAAAACCTCATTTTCCCCCATCACCTTCAAAAAAATTAGATTATTGTTTCTTAAAATTTTGTGATAAAAATGTGATATGGGAATAATGGTCATGGGTTTTGATTCTACTAATAAGGCTATTAAATTTCACTCTTTTGCTTTAAAAATCCCTAATTTAGCAAAATAGAGACTTACCTATCTTCTGACATTACTTGTACCTTTTTAACAACTCCTAGTATTAATCTTTTAGTATTTTTATCTAACATAATAATAATGGAAAATGGAAGACTGAGTCTGGGTTATATAATAACATGTAGATCATCTAAGGTTATTTTGTTGAAGTGTTGCATCTAAGGTGGTTGTAACATCCTTAGAAGGTAAAACATGCTAAAAGGTCTAGTTGTTGTTGATGATCATATAGATATGTGTAGTAGCACCTTGTGGTATTGAAATTTCACTAGATAGGGATTGTAGTTCCTTAAAATAGTTTCCAATAATTATTTAGGCTCTAAATGTGGTATAAAAAACATCATGCTTCCCTATCATAGTTTTCAAGGTCAATATGCTTATTGTATCTAATGTATCATATTATTTATGGTTATTGATTTTTTCTCATATTTTTTAATGTTTCTATATAGTACATTGCATATTATTGCAAGAATACATGTTCTAAAGTTGTATACCTTCTATTTATTTTGTTATAGAATTACATATCATATTTTTAGAGTTGTCATTCTCTTGCAATAAAAATTAAGACTTTGAAAAATAAATGTGCTATTTGCAATGGTGATGTTAAATATCTTCTAAACCTTATAAAATTACAAACTCATAAATAGTGATGTCAAATAATAATCTAAATATTTATGAAACAAGGGATAAATCTCATAAAAGTATAATATTTTAAATTCTTAGTGCTTCATATTGCAATGTGTTTAGAACATTATACAGTCAGAGATGCATATTTTAATCTATTAAATATCTAATAAACATGATGAAGCTATTATCATCTACGAGTTGTCACACTACACATTGTTCATTTGTTTCTCTACTTTTACTCATACATGTGTCCACCTCATTGGCTAAGAAATATTAAAGTGACTAAATAATATTGAAAGGGATATTTTTAAATGAAACCAAAGCTACACTAATTTAAATTCTATTGGAAAGATAATTTTCTATTGCACTACTCATCCACCTAGTTGGTTAATGATATTATTGATGACAAGGCATACATCCTCATGAATACTATTATTATTGTTCTTTTAACATAGATAAGGAGATGGTCAATTTATATCATTTTAAAAAATTTACATAATGTTTCATTGATAAATTTTTGACAATTTTATTTTATTTTGGAAACCTATTATTTGTTAATGTTCATAGAAACTTTAATGCATTGTTTATACTATTTATTATACCTGCTAAAATTGTGTGTCTTTGCACTTATGACAAATTTAAATTTTGTGGTACATATTTATTATTAGCTTTAGATGATTTATCCATTTTAGTACTTGATGAGAATATTTTTTTCCTTACCTACATGTGTTTGTGCAATATTTTTTTTATTGACAAGATTTACATTTCTCTCAAGGATGAACCTATTAAATGATATAATGTGCATTTATATTACAATAGATGTTTTACTCTAAGGTTTTTCATAATTCCAAGAAGGGGCATCAATAATTTGATTTTATTGATCTATGATATACTATAAAACATTTACATAATTTCCAGTCAATTCTTGAATATGTTTCTGATTCAAATATGTGTGATTGTGAAGGTATATTTCTCTTTAACTTTCTCTTATATCAATTTTAAATTTTTATTGCCTTAAATTTATTGTCATAGATTGAGTTATTGATATGGAGATTCTAATATTTTTTTTCAACTTTATTTCATTATAAAGTTACATAAGGATACTTGTGTTTGTTTTCAATTTTCAATTTTCTACTTAGTAAATGAATTTATTCACTATTTTTGGTTTATTTGATAAGTAAGGTTAGTTTTCAAAAGAAACATAGTATAGCTTGGGATCTAACTTTAATTCCTATTTTTGTTACAGTAGATGGGATAAAGTTACAACTAGCTAGGTTGTTTAATTACAAAATGTTGGAATATTTAATGTTACTTTGGTTTTGTGATTACTATTTCTTTGTGTACAGTGAAGCACTTTTATTATTTTTCATAGAAATATTTATGTATCTTGTAATATTCTCTATAATATGTGGTACATCAAATGCACGTGTTATCACTCTAGCATATGACTAATTTTGTTTCTTGGAGCTTCACACTCCTTTTTTGTTAAAAGAGTTTATAAATGATGGTATATAAACATTGATATTATAGTTTATTGTTCATTTGTATCTAGTATTACTCTCCAAGTCTATCTAGAGGTATTCTCTTAACCAAACAATATTTTTATATAAAAAATAGTCTGATTTTCAAGTTGTATATTATAGGGGACACTATTATATTAGTGCAAATGTTCACTTTACCTATAAATAAAAACTTTGGATTATGGAATGATGCCATTTCAAAAGGTGTCATATAGTAAATATTTAACTTGAAGAATTGTATAAAATTTTGATGATTTTATTCAATAGTAAGGAGTGACTATATACAATGCCATATTAGAGTCGGTTAGTAACTACTAACTGTAACTACCTCATACATGGCCTCTACAAATGCCAACTTAAACAATGTAATACATTATTAACTAAGCTACCATTCCCCCCTTCATTACATTATTATACAAATTTACCCATGGAGTAGATCAAATTTCACCTTGCCAAGAACCTAGGTGAGTATATCTACTATATGTGAATCCATCGGGCAATACTAGAGCTGAATGTGGTAGTTCAAGACTTGTTGTCTCATGTAATGACACTAAACCTCAATGTGTTTGGTCCATTCATGAAATATTAGATTCCTCACAAGCTTTAACACACCTTGATTATCGTAGAACATAATTGGTGTCTGATCTTCAAGAATATCTATATCTGATAGAATACAATGTATCCATATTGCTTCACACATAGTTTCTTGTGTGGTACAATACTCTACCTCTATAGATGAGAGAGCAACAACTGATTACTTCTTGTTGATCCATGAAATGGGTCTAGATCTGAGATGAAAAATGTATACTAAAGTAAATTTCTTATCATCTAAAGATCCAAACTAATTTGAGTTAGTGTATCCATACAAGAAGAACTAACTATTCTTCTTTTATTCCAGACCATACTCAAGTGTACCTCAAAAATATCTCAAAACATGATTTATTACAACCTAGTGACATTTCTTCAGTTCGTACATAAATTTGGAAAGATAACTCAAAACAAAACATATATCTTGTCTGGTGTAGGTATGAGACTCCCAATGAGTTATCTATAGAGATTTGCATTCACTTGAGGTGAGTCATAGAATTGAGAGAGTTGTAAACCTTTCTCTATTGGTGTTGATAGAGGTTTACAATCTAAAATTCTATAATTTTCTAGAGTCTCTTGGCATATTTAATTTTTAAGACAAAAATGTGATTCTATTTCTTCCATATCTCTAAGCTAAGACAATAATGAAATAGCCCCAAGTCAGTCATGTCAAAGGATTTTTTCATGTCATTCTTTAGTGCATCAACAAGATCATCCAAACTACTAGTGATCACAAGATCATCCACATACAAGACAAGAATGACCATATTTTTACCTATCTTCTTGATATATAAATTGGAATAAGAGGGGATACAAATGAAACCATGCTATAAAAGGTTATCATCTATCTTAATGTACCATGATCAAGGTGCTAGTTTAAGTCCATAATGTGACTTAAGTAGATGACATACGTTTTGTGGATGTTGGTCATTAATGAAACCTTCTAGTTGGGTCATGTATACTTCTTTCAGATCACCATTAACAAAATCACTCTTGACATCCATCTGCTAAAGTTTCAATCCATACTATACTATCAGTGTGTAAACAACTCTGATGGTCTTGATCTTCATAGTGGGTGCAAAGGTCTCCTCATAATCAAATCTTTCTTGCTGAGAATAACCCTTTAAATAAGTCATTTTTTGTGTTTGTCGATGGATCCATCTACCTTGTAATTTGTTTTGAAAATCCACATGTAGCAAATATATTTTTTCCCTATAGGTAGCTCAATAAGTTCCAACATCCCATTCATGAGGGAATCATATTCAACATCCATGGCTTTCACCCACTGAGGTTGACTTAAGGATTCTCAAACTATCTTTGGTTTGATGCTATCAACTACTAAAGTCATGAGTGCAAGATTGACTTCATGTCTCACCTCTCTTCTTGTTTGAACTCCTGATGAAGTATCTGGAGTAGAGCACAGGTGTGAGTCCTTGACTATGGAATATAGCCATTTAAGATGTCAATGTGGCTACTGATCTAACTATGGTAAAAGTTTGTGAGAGATGGTCTGATCTATCTCCTTCTATTCTAATGAGTCAAATGATGACTTGTCATAGACCACATCATGACTTTAATAAATCTTCTTCATCTCAAAATCCATGAGATGGTATGCTTTGGAGGTAGTGTTATACCCCAAGAAAATACACTTGAGGGTCTTTGGTTTAATCTTCCTTTTTTATTTGGGACATGCATATATGAAGTACAAAAAATACTCTAAAATGGGAAATTGATGGTTTACGACCACTCCATACATCTTTTAGTGTCTTGTCTAGTAATATCTTTGTAGGTGCTTTAGTGAGAAGATAGATAGCTATATGTATTAATTTTGTCCTAATTTTTTTTATCAACTTTATATTGGAAAGCATATGATAAACCATCTCCATGACTCAGCTATTATGTCAATCTACTATTCCATTCTATTGAGGTGTATTGGGAGTAGTTAGGTGTTGCATGATGCAGTGTTGATTCTGAAATGTTGAGAACTCTTTTTATGTGAATTCCACCCCTCAATCTGACTAGAGGAGTTAAAGTCACTTCTTAGATTGTGTAATAACATGTTGATAAAAGGCCTTGAAAATTTTAAGGGCTTCACTCTTATTTTTGAGAAATAATACCCAAGTCTTGTGAGAAAAATCATCAAAAAACAACTAAAAGTACTTGAATCCTTGAATGGAGATGGTAGGGGTCCACACAGATCAATATGCACCATAGCAAGTCATTCCTTGGCATGAGAGGAACTAGGCTCGAATGGGAACCAATGTTGTTTCCCACAAGACAACCAAGACATATCAGCAAAGAATGGGAACGCTAAGGAATTCCATGTACAATTATCTTAGAACTAATTTGGAAGAGGGAACTAATAGATAGATTCCAATAGCAATAGTGATAGAGTGTAGTAGTGTCTACCATTGAGTTGGTGAGTGCAACTTCACTAGTTGATACTAATCTTTCAAGAAGGCTTTAGAAAGAACCTAACCTTTATGAGAAATGAGACAAGATTTGATGCTTTTCTAGACTAAAAGCTCTACATTTATCTTATGTTTCATAATTTGATTGATAGATAAGAGATTTGTTTTTAAACCAAGGACATATTGTACCATTGTGAGAACACAAGGTCTTGTCCTGAGAGGAATGGTGACACGTCCACTTCCTTCTACAGCATACTCTTTATCATCAAAAATTTAAACTTGATCTCCAATTAGGTGAGTTGTCAATGAATCAAAGAGCTCGTTATATCCAGACATGTGTTTTCTAGCAATAGAGTCTATCAACCAAACTTTTCTTATTGTTATCAAGGTTTTGGAGACAAATACAAGCTCATCATGGGCTCCATATGCTACTTTTTCTACTACTTCATCATCAGATGCATTCTCATCTTGATTTTATGTTGTTACATATCCTTTATAATTCTATTATCAAGGACATCTTTTATATTTATATGAATCTTCTTTATTGGATGAGCCATCTCCATAGGATTAACCTTTAGTTAAGGCATTATACTAGTAATGATCAGTATTATGCATGTGGGTTTTGAAAATGTAACACAACCACTTTGGATTCTCAGTCTTCTCTTAGTTGTGATGGTATTGTGGCTAATTTGGTGGTACCTTCTCAAATTTTGGACCCCAATGCTTGGACATCAAGGTTTTTTCCTCAAATTCTTCATGCATGGATTGAATTGCTTCCTCTTGTTGAAGGAAATTGACTAGCTCTTTGAAAGACACTACTTACTTTGTAATGTTGAGTGTCATAAAAAATGTGCAAAAATGATATGGGTGAGCTCTTAGTGTCATCAAAACCAACATCTTATCCTTGATCTTGTCTCCAAGTAAAACAAGTTTTGCTCATAGTTCTGCAACCTACCATAATAACTCCTCAACCTTTTCTCTTGATTTCATATTGAGTGTATGAATTAGTGATTACAAATGAAGGATTTTCATCTAGTTCTTTTCTTCATAAATTATGGACAAAGTTTTTCATGCCTCTTTTGATGTCTATACATCATGAACATATGGTTGAACTTCATCAGTAATACTGAGAGTTATCAGCATGAGCACTTCTACATTAGAATTATCAAACTTATTTTGCTTGTCATGTCCAATAAGATGGGTCACTATTACAGTGAGGATGCCCCATAATTCTAAAAATTAAATAATCATTCGCATCTTCATCTTCTAAGTATAAAAATTATGCCCTTTCAAGAGCTGGGCATCTGAGAATAGCAACTTGGGTGTAGACATTTTCTAAATATTTCCTTACTTTACTTTTAAAATTTTTCACAAGCAAAATAATATTTATTGTCTCAAAATTTCAAAACTTATATACTTAAAAGATGTACCTTTGAGGATTTTACTCCAATCTTTCACTTTGATGCACACGTCCCAGGGTTTC